>CM068372.1:368237257-369445035 GCA_034769895.1 Magicicada septendecula
AAACAAATGCTATTTAACGGCATCGGAACGGTACCTTTATCCGTTCCTACAGTTTTTAATGTTTTTAATATGCTATTGTATCGATATATTTTGTAACTGTCTTAAACGATTACAAAATTTATGTTTATACGTATTTTTGATTATGCAATGAATAAGTAATGAAATATATTAAATGCTACTACTAAAGATGTCAGCAACACCATGTAGACCAGAATTAATTACCATAGTAACAACGAAACTGTCCATTTATCCATTCCTGCAGTACATTTTTGATGTTTTATGTAATATGCGACTGTATCGCTATATTACGATGTGGAAAAGAAGAAGTCTACTAATTGTAAATTGTCCTATTACTTAATGCAAAGCGAAAATACGTGTTGTTTTCATTTGCGAGATTAGGTGACAACGGTTTTTGGTTTTTAGTTTACTGCTGAAATAAATAAAAACCATGATTGAGGAAAACATAACGTTTAATGTGTTATACAATGCTTCTAACACAGTAACACTTAAAATAAAGAATTTGGCGTTTTTTATTTAACAGGTACTTTTATCTCCAAAGGCTATATGAACGGGTACTTTTAAATCTCCAAAGTCTGTTGCACCAACATAATACTACAAGTTGTGACAAGTTACACGTTAGTACAAGTTAAAAGAGTACAAGTGTTGAAAACACCTTTGGAAAGAATTTGACTAATGAGTACAAAATTGTTATACGAGCTGACAGAACGCTATATAGACATAAACAATAAAAATTATATTAAAATACTTATTAAAACTCAAATATTCGCATGCGAAGCCGCGGATAACAGCTAGTAGGTATATAATAGCAAAGTGAATTAGTACATAAATTAGTACTCTCAAGTACAGACCTATTGTCTCTATCCTTAATATTATTGTTTGACGATGGAAGGTTTCGCGAGGATCGGTCAATAAGTATGTACAGAAACAATTTTCACATATTCGGTGTCGACGTTTCGACAATATTTATTGTCATTATCAGAACCTGTGTATGGTGATGACAATAAGTATTGTCGGAACATGGTCACAAATAACTTAAAAATTTTGTCTGCATTGAACGATCCTCGCTCAACCTTCCATCGCTAAACAATTATTGCTGTCGTCAAGGTCACTATTAATTTAATGACATAATATTATTATTGTTTTGTTTTTATTAAGCATTGTTGTTTTATTTTAGCACAATAATAATAATAGCCTTCTCCATATATATTTTATTATATCAGTCTATAATTAAATAGTAGACTATAAATTATAGTATAATGTGTAGGCCTACACATTATTTTATAATATTTTTTCATATTTTATTTTATATTCTTTATTTACATTATTCTGTATAAAAATGTTCAGATAAATGAACGCTTTTTAGTTCCAAAATTTATTCTTAAAATTGTATATTATTTTCATTATTTAATATTTTAAAATGAAAAACATAATTTTATATTATGAATACATTATTTTTATTAAAATTGAGCTTTATAATGTAATTAAAAAATGTTTTGTTCAAAAAGCCGCTCTCGAGTAAAACGGCATTTCGGTTAATGGAGTGTCGGTCTAAAGAGTGTCGGTCTAAGGAGTCGGTAACTCCGTTTTTAAAATCTCGAGCACAGAAATCACATTTAATTAACATGTATAAAATCGCAATGTAATTGTTATCGTAGCTGATACATTAAACAGTTGACTGCAGGAAAATGTCTAATAATAGTTGCGATAATTATCGTGCCTCCGCCGTAAACACTATAATCAGTCGATTTTTACCACAATTACCGACTAATTGTTACAAGAATGGCACTCGACATTGCTACATAATTGTTTCAATAATTGTCAGTGGAAGCAATACAATTATTACAACAGTAGCTCTGCGGATGACATTGTAGTAGTTGAATTGTCTGGAAAAGGAATGAAGTGGCTGCTGAAAGTGTTGTCTAGAACAATTAAGCGATAGAAATTGAAAGCACGGGCGGATCCAGAATTGGCCAAAATTGAGGGTGGGGGTAATTTTGCAAACGTTTAATTGGCTCTATCTCATAACACTTACAAATCATCATCTCCAACAAGGTTAAACCAGAAACGGTTTGTTCCGGTCCCAAGCAGTCATACTACAGCTGGTCACTACAACGCTTCTTCGGACGTCCCCCACTTCTTCGTCCCATCACCTGATAATTCAATAGTTGTTTTTAGGATGCGGGAGTAATCCATTGAGTTCCAACCACTTCAGCCGACTTTGGGGCAACCCTATCGAGTATACTCGTAATATTCAGTTCCTGTCGTATAGGCTCATCTGCGTTTCTTCTGAGGTCTTGAAGAGTGTATTCTGCGACGTGCCTGAGAAATGTCACCGGCTTGGGATTTCGTTACCCATAGAGGAGCGTGGGCAGGACCATCACCTTGCAGAACTTGAGGCCTGTTTCTTTGCTCGTTGATTTAAGAATTTTCGTCATGGTCCACACATATGGTATAACTTATGTAGCTTATTCACCACGTAATTGTTTGTAATATAAGATACGTTATAGCCCAGATAGTCAAAATTACTGACCTGCTTCAGAACGCACCGCGGTCAGTTGTGAACCAATCGTATAAAACCCGGTCGTTTGTGACCGAGGTGGAAATTGAAACCGATCAATTGCGACCAGGCCAATTGCGATCGAAAATATCGTCCTATAAGCTACAGACATAGACTGCGTCTATCAAAGACGTTTTAAAGAGGTGAAGACTCACGACTAGAATGGTAATACATACTTCCATTTCTAGTGTCTATATGCTGCTAACGAACGATCTACTTTATCGTAGAGTGAACATTACGCTGTCGTAAGACGGTGCACATCGTTACTAACATTTTCGTGTTATTATTATTATTATAATACAAAAATAACCATTATAATTCTAATCATTCCTAGACTAACCTAACGTAAATGAAACCTAACCTAACCTTACCTAACCTAACCCAACCCAAACTAACCTAACGTAACAAAAATATTGGAAGAAAGAGTTTACCTGCAGAAACGAAACAGTTACAGAACTGAAACCTCACGGAAGCTTCTACTAATTGCCACAGATTCGGTCAGCTGCAACCAAGTGGGGCGCAATTGACAGGGTAAGAACAGATAAAACGTCGTTTCGTGGCAACTGGCCGAGACAGTCCGGAACAGTATCATGTACAACAATTTTTGTTCGTAGGAAATCAGCTCTATGAAAAGCCATCACATCGGACTTCAATGTGCAGATCTATAATCCGAAATCCTTACAGATTTGATTTAATGAACCATCTGTAAGCCGCTTTCCCAGTTCGACAGGATTGCCTGGTCATTAGCAGACAACAATGTGTCAACTGTAAAGTTACCAGTCACAAAATGCTCCGGGTACTGGTTACAAATATGTTAACAAAGTTATGGCGAAATATTTTCTCCAACGTAAAGATTAAATTATTTCATGGGATTTAAAAAAAACAGTCTTACATTTTAATAGGCAAAAACGCAATTTTGTGCAGCATATATTTAGAGGCGAATGGGCCTATGACCCTCTGGTTTCCCGTTAGATGCACCTATGCATTGAAACTGAAGGGGAAAAGGAAGTTATGAAAGAAATTGAATCAAGAAGATTAAATTTATCACAAGACATGATGAAGGACATTACGAACATTCTGAAGTACACTATCTTAGGAAGGAAAGGATTTAAAAAAAAGACTGGGAAACGTACTTGGAAGATGTCCGTTAAAAATGTGAGAATTATCGCCAGAAATAAGAAATACGAAACCAGCAATTGCAGCCACGATGATGACGATGGTAATGATCATGTAGATATGAGAATAAATGCAGTTGTGCAGTTGTGCAGTTGTGCAGTTGGCATTTCGTGCGGTAATGCTATTAATTTGTTCTTCATTCCAGTGAACGATACTGCCGGCAATGTGTTTTGCACATTAAACGGAACTCAAACAGAACGCTGTACGCATGCGTTTATTCAGACACGTGATCGTACAAACGCACGTGCGCGCTGCACTCTCCCGTGCATGTAAATCTTTAATACAAACAAAAATTATTCCAATGCCGGAAGCGATTCAATGATAGTTTTAAAGAAAATAACAAATACAGAAACTGGAAATTCAAATTCCTGTCGTTACGTAAATAAGTAAATATATATTTAATATTAATAATGAATTTACCTCAAGATATTTTCTCCTTATTTGGAACATGTTTCGGGAAGCATTGTGTTCCCATCTTCAGCCTTCCTGATTTTGAGTCTAGTGAAGTACTTGTATATGATTGTATTAATAGAGACAAACTCTACACCATAATGGATGAGTTTGGAATACCAGGCAAGCTGGTAAGATTAACGCAAGTGACCATGCAACATACTGAAGCCCAAGTAAAAGTGGATAGCCAACTAACTGAACCCATAAATATCATACGAGGACTAAAGGAATGAGATGGGTTAGCCCCAACACTATTTAATGTTGCATTGGAATATGTAATTAGGGGCTTATCAATAAATAGCTCCAATCTGTTAACAAATAAACTGTACAGATAACCGCATATGCAGATGACATTAACATCATGTCAAGAAGGATCGCGGCAGCTAAAGAAATATTTCTGGAGCTTAAAAACAAAGCCAAGGAAGTTGGGATAGCCATAAATATAGACAAAACAAAAATGCTTATCTGAACAAGAAGGGACTAGGTTCATAACAACATTGAGATAGAGGAGGACACAACTGAAGTGCTGGACAATTTCACGTATCTCGGAGTGAATTTAGCAAAGACTGGATCAGAGGAGCCAGAGATCCAAAGACGGACCACCATGGCTAACAAGGCATTCTTCGCATTGCTGCCATCATTTAGGTCTGGAGATGTGCACAGGGAAACAAAAATGAAAATATATAGGACTGTCATCAGACCGGTGTTATGCTACGGGTGTGAGGCATGGACAATCACACAGAAAACAGCCGACATAGTAGACATCTTTGAAAGGAGAGGATTTTCCAAGGAGACGCATTATAGGCCCAATACAAGAAAATGGCTCACGAAGACTGAGGTACAACAATGAACTGTATCAAATATATAAATGATACCAGTCTCAAAATTTATAAGAATGCCAAGATTGCGTTGGGCCGGACATGTTATGAGAATGGAGGATGGCAGGAACCCCAAAAGGACTCTGCTGGGTACACGGGAGGTAACGAGACCTAGAGGCAGTTCGAGGAAGAGGTGGGAAGATGGCGTTGCAGAGGACGCGAGGGACATGGGGATAAGAAGCTGGAGGAGGGCTGCAGTACATGGACAAGATTGGTGGCGGAGATTGGTGGAGACCAGGGCCCGACTTGGGCTGTAGCGCCATAGGAGGAGGAGGAAGTACTTGTGTGTTGGTTGGTTGTTATTGTGGTTTCCTGTTGGCCTCTGGTACTTTAAATAACCAACCAACACACAAGTACTTCACTAGACTCAAAATCAGGAAGGCTGAAGATGGGAACACAATGCTTCTCGAAACGTGTTCCAAATAAGGAGAAAATATCTGGAGGTAAATTCATTATAAATATTAAATATATTGTATACATCAAGAAACAGACTATATATATATATATATATTCAAGTACTTTTTGCTACAGTTCATTTCTTGATGCATATTTAATATACAGTATATGTAATAACTTTACCTCAAAATGTTTTTTTCCTTATTTGTAACATGTTTCGGGAAACTTTATGTTCGCATCCTCAGCCTTGGCTATTATTATATCAAAGAGTACGCATCGGGTCGAAACTGAAGTAAGGCACATTACCACTGGTAATATTATCGAGGTGACGCGAGAAACGATGGCACAAGGTGGCTGCCTTCACGGAGCGTGTTCAAGAAACGAGACGACAATGAAACCAACGCACGTAAACGCAATGAAGGGGGCACGTAAACTATGGGTGAACTGCTAGTTATACATGAGCAGTAGGCCTAAAGATGTCGGCACTTTATCAGGCGAAGTATGACTGACAGCATTACCAGGCTGGAGTAATGCGACAGCGATTCACCAAGAAGTAAGGGTTTGTGGTTTTGGTGGGTGAGAATCCCATACACCGGACCTTAGCTTTCCACAGTTCACCTTGTACAAAAAGTATTGTTGTTGTTGTTGTTGCTATTTTTATTTGAGTTTAATCATCTTTTTACTTAATATAAATAAATAATTAGTTTCTTAACAAAATGTGAACAATTTAATCACCCAGCTTTAGCGAAGAGTCTGTTGTAGACTAAGTTTGAAGAAAAGAAGATAAAGAACTTATCTTCGTCAGAAGAACTTAAATTTGAAGAAGACAGAAGAAGAAGTTTAAGAACGAGATGAAGTTCAAAAGAAGGAAGAAGTACTGAAATTAATAAAGAAAAAAACAATACATTAAAAATATTAGATTAGCGTACAGTCAAACAATAAGGAAAACGAGACGGTTAGAATAAAGGAAACATTTTTACGTAGTTCAACGATGAATACAACGGTGGCTGGAGGATTATATTTGTCCGCCTCAGCAGCTGCTGGGAATCAGACTTGCGGACGGTGTCATAATTCAGTCATAACAGAAGAAATAAATCTCTTTGCGCTAAGCTCTGAACGAAAACACGTAAACTCCATTAGAACAGGAGAAAAATTAAGCATGCAAAACTGGTTTTTAATTTCACCAGTTTTTAATATAAATACACACTGCGTTGTGGATCGTTCAATTATTTTGCAGTTAGATTAATGCCAGGCAGTAAACGAGAGAAGCGCATACACGTGCACATGCCTCGCAATAATTGTAATTATCGGTAGAAACGGAATACAGTTTTGAGGCGCACTCATTTGACGCTGAAATATTGGTCACTTGCGGAGAGAAAATTAAGGACTCATCTGCTCTGCTTAACATCTAACATCTGCTAGAACGCAGCAGGGAAAGACGAACCTTAATGGTACTGAAAACTCTTAATTACGTAAACATTAAGATCTGCTTCTGGATTTTACGATGTACGCAGTTGCCTGTTCCAATTTTATATGAAGATTTGCTTCCGTGTGATGACTCTTCTTTCTCTTGGGTTACAGTTTTCTATCTGCTTTCTTGCCCTCGCTCATTTCGTCGAGTATGCCTTCACCTTTTCTATATTCATGTATTTCCCCCGCCCCTTTCAATCTCTTTCCCTCTCTCTTCTCCTAGTCTATTCAAATGGACCATATCTTAACTTTTTGTACCTTAATAGTCTCTTTCCAGACTTCTGAACCGTTTTCATCTCCTCCTTTACTTTAGAACAACAGTCTCCAACCGTCGGTCTGCGGGAAGCTCAAAAGCGGTCCACGACATTACAAGTGTAATCAAGAGAACATATTGATTTAGTCTAACTTATAAATTTCAGCGAAACAAACTTCGCGTACGACAACGAAAGCGTGCGACTGATAAAAAATTTAGAAATTATCAAAGAAGTCGGCTGAACGCAAGTGACGATATCAGCCCAACAATTCTACAGTTGGTGACAAAAAATGCAAGTCCAAAAATCACATCGATTAATTTTGACTAAGACGACAAGAATTTCAAACGTTTTTAGTAATCTCAAATATATTATAATAAATTTGTATTTAACATATTTAAGAAAATCGTTTACAAAATTTTACGTTCCCTTGGCGCCCTGAAGCTTGGTAGCTTGGTAGTTGGGCTTGGTATGTACTTTGCTTTACCTATCATTCGACTCCGTGTATAGCTAAGATAATCAGACAAGAAACGGGTACGTGGCTGCGCAGTGTCAAACATATCTCAATGCGTGTGTTTTGACACGTTATTTTTCGGGCAACCGTTTTGTGTTCAGAACAGCTGCACGGTTGGTGTGTCACATGGTTGTGTATCATGGCTGGTCACCTCACACCTCACTTCTGCATTGCCTTCCCTGCTTTCCTTCCGCTTATAATGTGAACATAAACATCCTGTAATAGAAGGTATTTCAGTAAGCTTACTAAAGAGGTACAGCGAGGTGCAAAAAGTGATGTGGATGACGTGTAAAGAAAATACGGATAGATAATGAAAAAGTAGAGATTAAACTGTGCACCTCAAGAGAACAGGGGAAAATGAGAGCCAGAATGTGAAACACACACGGAGATCAAAGGAAAGAAACAGAGGAAAATCTTTGTTAAGGTAGAGAATAATGGAAACTAAAATTTGAAGATCGCGTACACATGTTCTGGTGGCGGTTTTTTTGAACAAAATTTAAAACATGGTTGACGGATTTACTTTTGACTACGCGACGCTTTAGTAAAAAAATGTTTATATGAGATAAAAAGTAAATTCTTACTCTGAAAGAAGTAAAAACGTCAGTGCCAGACAACGTGGGACATCTCTGTTTGTAGTAAAAGAATGTTTGACGTCTGGTCGTCACCTGTCCACTGCCGACTGTATGTCGAGCTGAAACTATTAAGTCATTTCACTGTTAACTCTGTTGTTTACGTTTTTTTTTGTTGCAAATATCGGCAAACTAACACACCTGTGAAGGTTAGCAAACGAAGGAGAAGGTAACAAAAACACTTCGAGGAAGTGAACGAAGAAAGTAGACAGCGTTTGCTTGTAAAAACTAGTCGCACACCGGCCGACGTATCATAAATATCAGCGAAGTCGCGTGCCCATGGCCGCAAAAAACAACCCGCCAACAGAGGGTTGGTCGGTTTCCAGCTTTCTCTCTCTCTCTCTCTCTCTCTCTCTCTCTCTCTCTCTCTCTCTCTCTCTCTCTCTCTCTCTCTCTCTCTCTCTCTCTCTCACACACACACACACACACACACACACACACACACATCGTGTACAGTTCTTGCGCCTACCTGCATTATTCGATTTGCTTTTTTAATGTTTTAATACAATTTACAAAAAAAACAATTTTTCGTTGTTTTATACCTGTAATGAAAACTAGGTGCGAGTATCGGGGTTTTCGGACCCATTATGTGTCCGTAAGGTGTCAAACCCTTGACGTCTGTGTATTTCACCCAATTCCAGCACAAAAATTTACGGATTCGATTAATTATAAGATATTTTATCTTAATCGTTTTATGAAAACGATGCACACAGTATACGATAATACATACGCATAAGACATACATTCTTTAGTGGTAAATAGTATTGAACATACACTTAAGATAAGACTATTTTCTAAAATATATTCCACACTGTCATAAATTCGATGTACGTAGTGAGGTAAAAAAAGCTTCTTTGACTCTTTTATTCGAATATTCGCAGCTTTGCGCCATCTTTCCTTGTCAGGCACAGCCAAGTGTACAGTATTGTTTACAACATGTTAATTCTTCATGTTCTGATGTAACTTTACCTTCAACGATGCCCTGATAAGCCA
Organism: Magicicada septendecula; assembly: GCA_034769895.1. Lineage (NCBI taxonomy): Eukaryota > Metazoa > Arthropoda > Insecta > Hemiptera > Cicadidae > Magicicada > Magicicada septendecula. Next base: position 368,246,593 of record CM068372.1, read on the forward strand.
AAACGTTGCTTTTCCAATTTAATTAGCGTTTTTTTCAAATTTCGTAGACTTAGGGAATTAGTTCCACGCAACTTTTAACGGTATAAAAGTAACATACTCGTAACATTTGGGTGACATAGTCAATAGGCCTACTGGATAAAGGAAACAAAATTTGGGTATGTGAGAATCATTTCAGAATCGATCATCATGTGGGCACACGGAGACAGTGAGAGAGAGAGAGAGAGAGAGAGAAAGAGAGAGAGAGGAGAGAGAGAGAGAGAGAGAGAGAGAGAGAGAGAGAGAGAGAGAGAGAGAGAGAGAGAGAGAGAGAGAGAGAGAGAGAGAGAGAGAGAGAGATGAGGGAAGGTGCAGAAGTATTGTCGAAGGAAGAAATAACAACAACAACAAAACTAATTAATTACGTTGCACACGCGGAAGTCGAGTGTTCCGTCGTAAATTAGATCAGCGAAATAATAATATTAATGAGAAGCTTGTAGTGATAATAATACGTTAGTAATAGTAATAGTAATAGTAGTGGCCGATAGTCTGGAAGTAATTAGTAGTTTCAGAATTATTAGTAGCCATGAGTATTTTTAGACGTTCGGATACTATTATTATTTTGTGCTGGTGCTGAAAAAAAAACTCAGAAAGTAAGAAATTGGCTGCCGCAAAACTGGCACAAAACGGTACCTGATATAATTAGTCTAACATAAAGTGTTAATGCTAAAAAAGGAGTTCTGATTAAAGAAAAACCACTAAAATAATAAGTAAACATTTATTAAGAAATTTAGAACCTATGGAATCTGTAACAAATGTATATATTTACGTTTTTTTATTTAACGAGTCAAAAGTATTTAGGTTTTTTTACACCACGGAACTGTAATAGTTGGCATACATACACAATGTTCTGGAAGTCGGCGGCAGCGACGAGCGCGTACAGGTGGATACGAATCCGCGACTCCTCTGTCTGTGTTGCTATTTTGGTAACGGGTTCGTCTATTGTGAGCCAACTGCTTAATAGAATTAATTTATCCTTATAAAAAAAGAATATCAGCTTGGCTCTATTATACTGCGACTCGAACGTTTTGAAGACGTATGGTACAAAAAGTTCTCTTATTGGTAAATTAAAATAATAACACACCTAATAAAAATTAAAACTAATTTTGAATTAACGGTTTGTTTTTTATGTATGTTATAAAACGCATATTTAAAACTTTTGGATTATTTTGTCTAAGTAAAAAAAAAAAAAACAACGCTGTAGTTTAATTAAATGATGTACCGGAGTGTTTTTCTAATATTTTCTTTCAGTAAACTAACAGGGACGTTTATAACAGGGAACTGATTTTTTTTTTTGTATTATCAACTATAATTTGTTACTTGCTGTTTGATTGTACCTTCTAATTTTCATTCAGTTATATTACAATAATTATTAAGATAATTATTTTCGTTTGCAAAATTTCGAATTGTAGTGCCTACAATTTCAAATTGTGGACACAGAGGTCGTCAGATCAAATTATAAAGCAAGGGATTGGTCCCATGTGGGATTGATAAGAGTGAGTTGTCTGAATGTGAGAAGAAGAGAAGAATGTCTAGGAAATAAATACTAAATAAACAATAACTAATTATTTTTAAATCCCGTGTCTATCATGATAAATTTTAAAATTTTATTATAATTTTATTTTTTTAATTTCAATTTTAGCACTCTACAATATTATTTTATTAATAAGAAATATATTTATAAGGAAAAATACACTACCGACATTAGGGACGGAATGTCCGGTTTGATTTGAAGCACAGACATAAAGAGAATTCAACGACGGTGTTTGACAACAGGATGGAGAGGAACTGTGGACATGGACAAGATATGCTGTTGAAAGACAATCAGCAGAGAATTTCTGGTCGTTCAGCAGCGGGTTGAAAACCGTGCTGACGACAGTGACGATAAATAATTCATTTTTTTATAGATAATAATGTTACTAATACTGTACTTCTGTTGAGGTGTTCAAACGCCAAGATCAACTGCACTCAAGACCAGCCGAGAGGCTGCTTCGCGCCATTTTTGTGGTATCTATCGCACTAAATTGGCATTTCACACGTGTTCGTGTGAGAGATTTCATTTAATATTGGAATTATATTGCCAAATACAGTTAGACAACACGTTGATTAGAAAAGACTTTATTCACTGAACTAACCTTCATAGAATACATACATCCGTTATAACAATAATAATACGCGCATGCGTATTGTACATACATTGCTTAACCATATTTAAATTGTACATATGATATATTTGACATTCCCCCTCAATTTAAATACCCATATAATTTAAATACCCTTAATTTACATTTGGATGTTTTTCGAGGGCACTTATTTCCTTTTGTATCGCTTCTTCCCAACCATCTCTAGTACATATGGCATCTTCATAAGAGATTGGTACTCCTGCACAAAGACAGTACGCTAAGTGCATCTCATCTTCATTTTGACTAAAACTTTCATTATAATCCTTGTACAGTACATAATCTTTAAATTTCTCTGGAACAGTTTTAATTCTTTCACTTCTATGCAGTGATGTTTGATCATATTTTTCACCTTTCATGGTGTGTATTTTAAAAGGACCAGCCAAGTCACTGTGAATGAGTTCTCCAATTCTGTTTGACCTTGGTAGGGGTACATCCTTAAAAGGCTTTCGTTTTGCTTTACCTTGGTTACAGGGACTGCATACTCCAAAATTGTGTAGAAAATTTAGTGATCCAAGACCTTGAGCATTGAGATGTCCAAGTCTTCGGTGCCATAGTAGATCCTTACTTAATGAAATGCAACAAGTTTCACTCATCGAAGGGTGTGCTATTGAAAATTGAGCCACATACAAATTTCCTTCGGATTCACATTTCATTTGCAATTTGTTATTTGAGATAGTAACTGATTTTCCACCACTATTGAATTGAACATCAAATCCCTTTGAACTTATTCTTTTCACTGATAAGAGATTGTAGGGAAACTCAGGTACAATAATAGCAGGTATCTTTATGAAAACATAACTGTTATTTTTATTGTTCAACACTTTCAAGCGAATTATACCTCTTTTTGTACCTTTTATAGTGCTACCATTTGCTATTTTTATTTCCATTTTATTCTCCATTTCTTCAACATTTTCCATAAGCTTTTCCAAATTTTCTGATACCCAATGATTTGTGGCACCACTATCTAAAATGAATTTAACGGATCGAGTGTTTCGTAGTAATTCTGAGGATAAAGCGCCATTTTTTTCAATATTTTCAGCGGAAAAGAAATCAAATTCTTCTTTTTGATCATCTTCGCTTTGTGCAACATTTGACGTATGTCTTGTCGTCTTGCCTCTTCCACGTCCTCGAGAGTTTCCTCTCCCTCTTTTACCGCGATATCCATGGCCGCAATATGACGTCTGAGGCGTCTGTTGAGTTTGCACATCCTTATTTGATGGACACTCATTTTTGAAATGTCCTTTGCCTCTACATGTGTGACATATTACATTTTCGTACCTCATCTGTGAGCTATTCTTATATTCACCTGGAGAGTAGAAAGAGCAGTTTCCGTCGTTATCGACCTTATCACCTGCATTAGAGTTCTCTTTGTTTTTGAGTTCAGTATCCAATAACCTTGTTTTTACATCAGAATACGAATATACTGTCGCGTCTTTATTCATTATCGTTTCTATCGATGTAATGACGCTCTCAAAGCTTTCCGGCATTCTCAGAAGAAGGTAACACGTTTTGTCGGTATCATCGGTTGCAACTTTGCTTACGCCATCGAGTTCTTTTATGAGTTTTTCGAATTTAGTGAAATGATCTTGTAATTCGCCATCGACGAATTTCATTTTCAATAGCTTTCGCATTATAAACATCTTAGATAATGCGCTTTTTCTCTGGAAGACATTTTCCAGATTTGCAATCATTTCTTTGGCGCTTTGTGCGCTCTCTATGTATTCAATATACTTATCTGATATAGACTGTGCGATGATGCATTGTGCTTTTACGTCTTTAGCTTGGAAACTGGTCAAATCTGCACCTGTGAGTGCTGCGATTTCTGTGTCTGTTTTATCTAATGCTACGAGTGCACCCTCTTTATTCAGAACAAGACGTATTCTATATTTCCAAGTGGAAAAATGATCTGCCTTTAGCAGGGGAAAGGGAACCGTAGACGTAGCCATTTTAGGTTAAGCACGCGAACTCTTTCACTTTGAGCCTGTATGTGTAAACAAACTTTTCTCTGTAAATAATTCCGACGTAATTACAACTAACACACGTCTATATATCTCCAAATTACTAGTGTCGGCCCATAACCTGTGAGAGATATTATTTAATATTGGAATTATATTGCCAAATACAGTTAGACAACACGTTGATTAGAAAAGACTTTATTCACCGAACTAACCTTCATAGAATACATACATCCGTTATAACAATAATAATACGCGCATGCGTATTGTACATACATTGTTTAACCATATTTAAATTGTACATATGATATATTTGACAGTTCGTTACCCCCTACAGCTGTCGAAGCCCCTTCATTTTTAAATGATCCACTATAAATTCAGCCGTGGCTGACAGCTGTTAACACCCTGACTTATGTAAATATTTCTAGTTGAACGAGCGAAGGCTATGAGCTGTAACCATAATAGGAAAGCGAAGAGTTGGGAGGATAAGACGGTGAAGCCGGAACACTAAGAAGTAGCTAACCTAGGCAAGAAGGAGGAGGAGGAGGAGGAGGAGGAGGAGGAGGAGGAGGAGGAGGAGGAGGAGGAGGAGGAGGAGGAGGAGGAGGAGGAGGAGGAGGAGGAGGAGGAGGAGCAGCAGCAGGAGCAGGAGCAGGAGCAGGAGCAGGAGCAGGAGCAGGAGAAGAAGAAGAAGAAGAAGAAGAAGAAGAAGAAGAAGAAGAAGAAGAAGAAGAAGAAGAAGAAGAAGAAGAAGACATATGTCTAACGTAATAATTAACAGTAGCATATGTTTTTATACCGTAGTTCGACAAACAAAAAATAGGTTGCATATTATACTGGCACTGCAGTAACAACAGAGCTTCTGCAATTAAGTAAGGGATGAAAGATGAACAAACTAAAAGTTTACTTTCTATGAACTTGAAAAAGAGAAAAAAGGTAGTCAATAAAATAGGTTTAAAATCTAGGTTAGTGGGAGCATCAGAGGGTACGCTTTTTTGTGACCAAATATAAATGTAAACAGCCAGGTGAGACGAGAACCTACTGATGGAAAAAAGAGTGTTGTTTGTTTTTCTCTGTTTACCGCGCCAAAGGGAACAGAAGTAAAACGGCCCATAATGAGACGCCGATACGCAGTACGAAAGTAAAAAATGTTTATTTATAAACTGAATTCTGGCCAAACTACATCGTAAGGAGAGAGTTTGGATGCGGTCCCGCGTCCTAAACTGCATGTATTCGTTACTTATGTAAGTAGGCCTATTCATTTGTATGGCATTTGTTTGTGTCCATCGGTAACAACTGATCAAATTTGAGACATTAGCACTTTCTGGTCCATATTTTTTTTGTATAATATCATATTCTCTCTCCCCCTGTCTCTCGTCTCCCTCCTGTTTTCCATTCCTATTATTTCTCTGTGCCCCTCTTCATCTGGAATACTTTTATATCCATCGTCTTTTCAATCTATTCTCCATCACTGCACCCACAGAACTTTTCACTTTCCTCTCCCCTTAGAGCGCCTCACCTAAAACTAGTCGTTTTTTAACTACAGATTTTCATGAACTTTTCCTTGACTGCCTCATTTTCGGAGTCTTTTCTGACTATAAATAATAATCATCTTCACAACACGGCATAGGCAAAGCGCTGCCTGTTTCGCCTTCAAAGATCCTCCAGCCATCTCTACCTGGGTCTACCCACACATCTGTGGCCTATACGTTTGTATTCCCAGACTTGTTTGGCCGTCTTCAATCTGACGTTCTTTCTAAGTGTTCTTTGCACCGTTGTTTATATTCTTTTAATCCCTCATTAAAAGACATGACTCTTTCATTAATAATTATTTAGACATGAAACGAGAACTTCCGGCTACGCAGTCACAAAAGGTTTCAATACACATGCGTAGCTTTGACACGTTGTTTTCCGGGCAGCCATTCTGTGTTCAGAACAGCTGCGTGGTTGGTCTATCACATGGTTTAAACACCTCATACCCCCCTTCCTGCGCTGCGATCCCTCCTACCCACTACAAATCTGCGCGAACAAGTTCGTGTCTTACCATCTCATCTTTGTACGTGGGCTTCCTCCCTTTTGCGTAAAGGCCTCGTACATTTTATGACTGGTTTCGTGTAGGTTAGTGGTTTTGAAACGCTGCCTTTGTGATGGATCTATCGTACTGCCCTTCCTTCATTATCTTGGTTCACGTTTAGCTATCGGAACAGAGGTACACGTCACAAAGTCCTATACGAAGGATCAGTCGTACAAATGTTATTTGGGTGTAAACATTCACTCTTCTCTATCTTATCAGTACTACTAGTGAGATAAGTGATTTACAGTATTACAATTGGATCATCTACAATGCCCACGTGTGTAGCAGTCAGCTGTTGGAGAGCTGTCGGCACAACGTGACAGCTTTGTGCGCGCCGGTTGGAGACGGTGAGAGAATAGTCCCGGTTAAAGGAATTATTTACAGATCTCGTTCAAAATAAAGTCGTTGAATCGCTTAGCCTAACATACCGTAGTTGTGAGTATTCTGAGTTTGTGCTCCACTAACTCAGCCTTTGTCCTACCCCGTAATACTGTTGATGGAACTTATGGGAAACGTGTTACAGTAATTAGAAATTATCACTACCACATAATATATTATCTAGAATTGTTCATGTAATTTTGTGGTTATTATATTGATAAGTGTATGTGTGTATAATTAAATTAAAAGGAGCTATAAGGCGGGAAAGATAAAAAGGAAGAAGAAGAAGAAGAAGAAGAAGAAGAAGTAGAAGAGCATAACTGTAAGTACAGTAGCGGAAATGTGTTGTATATTATATTACATGGTATTTGTACTAGGTATCTCCCTGAGCTACAAAACTCTCTCACTATTTTGAATGAAGTATATTTCCTATTATATAAATTTCACTATTAAAATCATTTCTCAATTATGGGAAAATTAACAAAAAATCCCGATTTCTCTACAGTTTCTTTAGTAACATAACAACTGTAGAGCTCAGAATCATACAATAAATAAACACTAAAAATTCAAAACATTCAAAACAGTTCCTTTTATGCTAACACCCTGCTGGATTTTAATAATTTTTAAAAATGTTTGATATCTTTTTTGTGCCCTGAGTTCTCAAAGTTTGAAATTTTCAAAACTACATTCAGATGTTAGTTAAAATTTTCTTTAATTTGATACCCCACATGAATTTTGGCGATTTTATCAAAAGTTTCACCAATGTTTTTGAGCCTTGCTCTCCAAGAAAACTGAAATTTACAAAACATTAACATTATACTCATATTGTGGTTAAAGTGCTCTTAACTTTGATACACCCACATGGGGTTTTGCGGTTATTTCACAAATTTGACCCCTCACATTTTTGTCCCATGGATGACTGCCGTATCCCCAAACAACTATGGACTATAAGCCGATGGGACGAAGAGGTGTGGCACGTCCGAGGATGCTCTGGAGTTCTCGGACTTTGCCTGTTTGAGACCGGAACAAACCATCCTTGGTTTAATCCTTGCAGATGATGATGACAATTTTGTCCCACCCTATTGTTGGGAGGATAAATCCCAAAAATAATAGGGTTCCGTACGGTAGAAGTATGGACACTCGTGCCAAGTTTTATGAAAATCGTTTGATGCGTACAAACGTTATCGTGATACATACCCTAAACAGACAGATAAAGACACGGATAGAAAGACAGACAGACAAATATCAAACTGTCGAGTTAAAACTGAGAACTCGCTTCGCTTCTTCCATAATACACCGCTATTAATACGATAATTATTAAATGAGACAGTAAAATACATAATTTATCGAGTACAAAACTATTGTAACAATTTTTTATTTATTTAATTTTTAATGTTAAATTTCACACGCATGTAATGAAATATTAATGTTTGTGTACGCAATGATAACTGTTAAAATTAAAAAAAATTCACAACATGAAAACACTTTCAAAACCGTTTATTGTTGCACGTAATAAAATAATAAGATTATATTTTATTGCCACTTGAATGTATAATATAAAAGCAAGTAGCGGTGTGCGAGTTGTAGATCTACCTCTACCAATGCTGATGCTGCTCTACTTGTGACTGTAATAACACAACAGCTGGAAGAGAGAAAGATGAAGGAAGACTACTTATTTACATTTGGTATCCACTAAGTAAACATTAAAATATAATTAAACATAAGATAATTAGCCTTTTTCGTAAATGAAAAGCAAGGGAAGAAAATGAAAATCGTTACAAAACATTACAAATCGGACCGGTCGTGGATTCGAACCGATTTTAGAGCGGAAAATTTATCACAACGTCCAGGTGGACTTTTAATATAATTTGGGTGTCCAGCGCATCGACCTTAATCCATTTGACAACTCTAGTATTGGATACAACGTACAATATAGCAGAATGTACACAATACATAGGACTACCACACTTATACACAATGTCCCATTGAATGGATCTGTCAAATGCTTTCTCGTAGTCAATGAAGGTATGTTGTGTGCCAAAATTAAATTAAATTCCCTTCATTCCTCAATCAATATTTTCAAAGATAATACTCATCAATGCAAGATCGATCCTTAAGGAATCCTGCCTGAAGTAAAATATATCAGAGAGAGAACGAATTCTTTCATTAATAATATTTTTTCCATATAACTTGGAAAAATATTTTTTCCATATTTCAGCAGCTCTGAGTTTATCCCATCCAAAACCAGATGCTTTCATGGATGATTGTGCTCCTTCTAGTTCCTCAAATGTCATTGACTCTACACCTAGTTTCCCCTCTTCGTCTAGTGGGCACGTTCACAAACAAGAAATTGTGACTTATAACAAATAGAATGAAATATTTTATTATTTACCCAGGCATCAATCACAACTTCCTTTACTACAATTTCGTATACTTTTAGAACAAATTGTAGTAATCCTGTTTCTATTAATATAATCGATTTACGATTCGGGAATAAAAGGTCGCATACGTGCAGAATAGGTAGGACATAACTGATCAGCCAATCTTGTAAAGAGACAATGGATGCTTTCATTAAACAGTGGGTATCGGGCTCTAAAACCCACAGTAGCGGGTAGGAGAGGCTCAAGTCGCAGACGCGACGCCTAATGCAATAACTTTATATTTCACGGCGTCTGGACACTTTGTAGTACAGTAATTCAATTTAAAAATATCGGTATGGAGACCATACATGACTTCCATATTCTAAGTTACATTGCCCAGCGATCCACAGGAAGCAAATTGATGTCCATTTTTTCGGCTTGCACGCGTTATGTTGGTGTGGGTTTCGGCACTTTCCATTTAAAAAGCGTGCAAATGTAAGAAAATAAACATGAGTGAGGCCAGAAATAACGTGAATTGTGTGTGTGTGTGTGTGTGTGTGTGTGTGTGTGTGTGTGTGTGTGTGTGTGTGTGTGTGTGTGTGTGTGTGTGTGTGTGTGTGTGTCTTACCTGCCTTTTTATTGCTGTAGGCATAATAATAAAATGGAAACGTAAACATTACATAACTGAGATATGCTTACCTGCCACGAACGATATATTATTTTATACATGGAGGAGTTCAGTGACATACACACGTACAGAAGTCATCTTCAAAAATACTAGAAGTCGTCCACGCTTTTATGTTGGCAGTGTAACTTACAGGAAGTTTTTTGATGTTTTTAAAACATCTAGGATGCAAACTTTTCCCGATAACTAAAAGTTTCCTTTTTTCGGTTCCCGTCATGTTCGCACAAACAAAAACTGTAACTCTTTGTTTAGAGAGCTTCCCACCAACACACTTTTCATTTTTATTAAATTTGAAAGTCTTATCTGGAGTTAATTTATAAAAAATTCCGGCTTCATGTCCATTAAAGATGTCTTCATCTTTATATGATCGTCTAATTTCTGGCCAAGTGTTACGCACCCAATCGCCTGTAACGTTCAGATCTACGCATTTTGCCTCACCACAAATTTTTGCAAAGGAAATCGAGTGTCGGGCCTTAAATCGATCTAGCCATCCGTTGGAGCACGTAAAATGGCTGGCGCCGGCAGTCCTGTTACAGTGCTTATCGCTTGCATACAATGTATGTCTGTAGCCATGGGCTAGCGCGCGCGCGCACATATATACGTTTATATGAAATTATTTGACATATATCTGAGAAATATTTGACGCTATAACAGAGTAGTACAATATTTAGTGACGTTAAAACCGGGAATTTTTATAATGTTAAAGATATCAGTTTGACCGGACTTATGACAAAATAACGCTACACCCGAGTTGACGTAACAGCCGAGGCCGTAATAACCAAGTTCCACTGTATATATAAAGATATTAACTCAAACATAATTTACATTAAAATGAAAAAATTATAATTTTATTGCCTGGCAACAAAATTATTTTATTTTTAACAATTACCATTGTTTCAAAAAGTTTAAATAAATTTTCAAGTACTTTACTCTTGTTAAAACGTAAAAGGTTGCAGGTAAACTACCCCTTCCCCTTAACCGATCTTCACCAAAATCGAAAGCCCTTGAGACCTCTACAATTCAGGGACGTATGCAAAAAATTATTTGATTCTGTTTGAATTTGCGGCTGTTATCGTTTGCCATAGAAAATACGCTTGATAAAAAACGTTGCAGGTAAACTACCCCTTCCCCTTAACCGATCTTCACCAAAAACAATAGGTCTTGAGTACTCACAAATCAGGGCTGTATGCAAAACATTATTTGATTCTGTTTGAATTTGCGGCTGTTATCGTTTGCCATAGAAAATACCCTTGTTAAAAAAACGTTGCAGGTAAACTACCCCTTTCCCTTAACCGATCTTCACCAAAAACAATAGGTCTTGAGAACTCTACAATTTAGGGCTGTATGCAAATAATCTTTTGATTCTGTTTGAATTTGCGGCTGTTATCGTTTGCCATAGGAAATACCCTTGTTAAAACATAAAACGTTACAGGTAAACTACCCCTTTCCCTTAACCGATCTTCACCAAAAACAATAGATCTTGAGAACTCTACAATTCAGGGACGTATGCAAAAAATTATTTGATTCTGTTTGAATTTGCGGCTGTTATCGTTTGCCATAGAAAATACGCTTGATAAAAAACGTTGCAGGTAAACTACCCCTTCCCCTTAACCGATCTTCACCAAAAACAATAGGTCTTGAGTACTCACAAATCAGGGCTGTATGCGAAACATTATTTGATTCTGTTTGAATTTGCGGCTGTTATCGTTTTCCAAAAAAAAAAATTTCCCTTGATAAAAAAAACCGTTGCAGGTAAACTACCCCTTTCCCTCAACCGATCTTCACCAAAAATAATAGGTCGCGAGTACTCTACAAATCAGGGCTGTATGCAAAAAATCATTTGATTCTGTTTGAATTTGCGGCAGTTATCGTTTGCCATAGGAAACAAATCTACACACAGACACATAGACAGACAGACAGACACTCAGACACACACACAGACACTTTTCGGAAAACGACTTTTTTTCATGTTTTGAGTGTAGTAGAATCAGAATCTGCAATAATCTCGAACACGATTTTTTTTGCCATCACCATACTTCCATTCCTTAAGGAATATGGAAGTAATAATGATAAATAGTTAAGTTACAATTTTATCAACATAACTATTATTTGCGTCTTTCCTAATATAGGGTTTAAAAAGTTTCACGGGTGCATTAGAATCATGTTAAAAACTCAAATTCAAACATGTGAAGCCGGAACAGACCCAAGGCTCATAATTTAAAACAGAGAAGAAGAAAAAGAAGAAGAAGTTACCTATTTACAAAATAGTAGTAATAGGCCACATATTACGAAAATAGCAAATGCATAATGCTATCTGAACAATAAATAACGTTGGTGTTCTAGTTAGTTATCTGTGATTCTGACACCAAAACAGTGTTCGCGTCTGAAATGATCAGTCTAAGTCAAAACTACACGGTTGTACGTGTCACAATAAGGCTGTATTTTAGTGAGATTAATTTATAACTAACTACACAGCGTGTGTGAAACGCGCGTGTTTATTGTACACGGGGGACGGAATTAACATCGCTTATAAACAGTGTTGCAGGACTCTTGCATAAATTTTCCCTTAAAAAGGCATAAAATTTCCCACAATCCATTTGTTTGTTTATTACATAAATTTCCGAACAAATTTATTTTAATGACATCTTTAAATTCTATCAATTGTAATTATTTTTTCATTATTTTATTGTATTATTACTAATATTTTATATTAATTTATTACAAGGGCTGATGAATAATTAAGGTCTCCTACCGCAGTGTCGCTGGTAGTTTGGGCCAACAAAACAGCGCAAGCATTCCGTAGCTGATAATGTAGAATTTCAGTTCCACTGTTTGGCTTCATTGACAGCGTTCGATTGTCATGAGTGCTTCTTCCGAGTTAGAGAGAAATCAGCATTCAGAAATAAAACTTGTGACATCAGAAATAAACGCTTCTTCATAATCATCATCATCATCTGACCTTCAGACGCCTCTCAGCGTCAGCTTGTGCCCCCGTCCATCGTCTCCATCTATTCCTGTAAACTCACCCCACGGTCCTGCCCCACTCTCTCAAAGTACGACTGATATGTTATTCTTGGCTTTCCTCTTGGTCTCTGATCCTCCGGCTTTACCTGAAGGCCCTGCTTCGTCCACCCTATTTGCATGTCCCAACTACATCACCTCCAGTAAATCCATTATGGGATTTACTAAAAATTTCGTCTCATCGTCAAAAAACCAGTTAATTGTAATGTTTAGCTATTATTGTATTATTGCTCCACAATTGTTACTTTACTAAGCAAAAAATCGGTATGGAGAAGCATATATGGCTTCCATGTTCTAATTCATTATCAAATTATTTTTAATATGTACACAAAAACTCAGAACGAAACCAAATATATCAGCATGCTTTTGGTAAAAACGCTGAGAAAGATAATCAAAATATACGAATTGTACCTAGTTGTTAATATTTTAAAAACGAAGAATTAATTTGATTAAACTATCTTTTATTTAAACAAAGCGAAAAAAGCGAATACCGCCCAGCTTTTGTTTTCTGCGACTTTCTGAAAACGAAACATGATCTTGTTTACGTATCCCTGGTTACAAAGAATGGGATGATATCAATTGTTAATATTTTATTGAAATGTTTAAAGTTATCGGTCGAATAAATTTATAACATCAATAAAAAAAGTTACCCCCTCCCACTTCAACTACCCTTTTCATTTATAGATATTTCATTTACCTTTCCACAGTGGATTATTACGACCTTCTTTTCAGGATACTTTATTTATCAAAATTAAGTTCTTTACTCGTGTTAAAACGTAAAACGTTGCAGGTAAGCTACCGCTTACCCTTAAACGATCTTCACCAAAATCCATAAGCCTTGAGTCCTCTACAACTCGGGCATATATGCAAAAAATTATTTGATTCTGTTTGAATTTGCGGCATTTATCGTTCACCATAGAAGAAATTCTACACAGACACACAAACACTTCGGAAAATGACTTTTCTTCATGTTTTGAGGGTAGCACAATCAGAATCTGCCCTTATTTCGAACACGATTTTTCCCGATTGCCATACTTCCACTTCCTTACGGAACATGGAAGTAAAATAGTAGTGTAATCAGATTCTCGTAATTTTTTCTATAATTGAAAAAATGTTTTGTCAAAAAAATTATGCAAAAATATATGTATTTCATTCAAAATAGTGCCCGAGGTCTACAGCTGATAGAGCATAGGCCTTCTAGTATTTTAAATTTAACACTGTTTCAGTTCTTTAGCTGTAGATTCCGAATCAGATGCTGTGTAATTTCCCAGTGAGTTACGTAACAAGGATGTTCACATACGCGTGCACATACCGGTTCTAAATGCCGCAACATCAACATCAACATCGCATGCCGCGCTATCAGCTCTGTCGTCCTTCACAACTGGCCACCAATTAGGTTAATTGTAGATGTCCTTAGATAGTGTAAACGAAAATTCATACACACGCATGCAGCGCGCGCGCGCGTAGCCTCACTAACATGACAATGTCGAGGCTAGAGCGCGGTAGAGTGGCTACAGTTGTTGCTGTTATCACGAAATTAATAGCTAATTGGCATGGACAGGCTAAGCGCCTTACCACCGGGTCGGCTACCATTAATGCCCAGATAACAAATTCTACAAGACACACAGTTACGGAGCATATTATTAACAAATTGGACAGTAGCGATAATCAGTGACAAAGTACGCGCCGTTTTACTCGTTCGACAGAATTAAATGCGACCTTAAAACGGTCGTGGGCAGCAGCTGACCTTATGGGCCGCAGCAGCCTTTAGTACGTCTAGTCAGAGGAGTGTTCCCACAATATCAGGGAGATATTACAGCATCTTCCTATCTTTCCCTTGGACGGCATTCTGGTCTTTTGCCGTCCATATTCCCGATAAGGACTCTTTTAGGTGTTCCTTTGTCGTCCATTCTTACGATATGGCCAGCCCATCGCAGCCTCCTCAGTTTTACGTACTCTTCTACCGTTGGTTCGTTGAAGATCGTTCGTTGAGATAATCTATCTCATCATTATGCCGTATCCTCCATTCCCCATTTCTATAGCCTATATAGGACCCAGGAACCGTCTCAGCAGCTTATTTCAAAAGTATACAGACTATCCCAGCGAAAGTCAACTATTAGCCAATGTTGTCTGGATGTTCCCGCTGACATTAGATTAATCGGGTAACTAAAGCCTAGCTAGTCTATGCCAGACGCCACTGCGCGACTTTAGAACATTGCGTCCAATTACCGCTTACGATAATTACCGAGTCACCGCGCCGTGACAACCGTCACATATTCATCAATGGATGTTATTGTTGTCGACGTAACAATACTCACCGTATGAAAGGAGCACTGTAGTTACATCAGTGAGTAGTAAACAGATTTCAAACGTAGAGTACCTCTGAACCTCATTAGGCTCTAAATATAGGGTATGAAAAAATTTTTTTTTAGAGAAAATCGAGTTTTCCATTCCGCCAACTGTTACAGATACAACGCTGTCACAAAGCAGCTGAAGTACTGACACCTTGATCACAATTTTCGTTAACAATTAGGCCCGATAAAGCAACACGTGGTAAGTGACGGCTAACATGATTAAAACAAAACAAAACAAAAAATGCAAAATTGCAATAACAAAAATACATCACGGTTATTATCAATACCTAGCCTATCTGTGGATCACTCAACCTTGATTATACACATGTCAATGACATGCAAGGCACTACCAAATCAAGGACATAAATATTGCACCTCGTCTTTACAAAGAATGCACAAATCATTGATGGGTATTGGACACACGGATATCGCGCTGTCACACAGACTCCATAAATTTCATACGTGACTCCAAGCACTTCAACATATTGATGGGTATCGATCACATGGGTACCGTTTGATCACGGAGCTATCACAACATTTATATTTTATAATCAAACAAATTTTTTAACACGTTCAAATGATAGGTAACACGATACTACAAGTGTTGATTTTATTTATTAAAAACCTGTTACTAATTATACCCTTTCTTTCTTTCTTCGAATAGGCTACGTACGCTGAACAATTAACAGGGTT
The DNA here is from genome assembly GCA_034769895.1 of Magicicada septendecula. NCBI lineage: Eukaryota > Metazoa > Arthropoda > Insecta > Hemiptera > Cicadidae > Magicicada > Magicicada septendecula. The sequence goes on from CM068372.1 coordinate 368,262,332, forward strand.
TATAATTAATACTTTATATACGCACTGCTGGAATTAATTGGATTCAATCGTCAGAAAGGTATCGGTAATTATTAATTTAAGAGACACACAAAAACTTCACTGTTTTTGCCACTCTGTCTAAGAAATTAATTGTCCAATTTAATTTCCTCTGAGTAATTTAGTTATTATTAATTGTGCCTAGCAAAATTACCAAACATTTGTCCATCCCAATTAAACACACATGCGCGCGCGCAATTAGGCTGTAGTGTTTAGATAATAGTGGTGATATGGAGCGAAGTCAATTGAAACGGATTCTACATTTTTTTTTCAGTACAAAAATACTTTTTTCATTTCTTAATTAAGTTTTGCAAAATTGTTTAATTTAATTTTTAAATTTATAATGAAAGTACAACTGTATGAGGTAACTAAATACAGTATATACGTAATATTGAATCGATTCTTTATAAATTTTAAGATCGATGTTTGTAGTCGTGAATTCCTGTTTTGCCAGTCCGTTCGTACTAATCGGACCCATGACCAATTTTTACACAAAATTCACGGTGGAAACATTCGTTAAATATTACATATAATGTGTAATTTGGCTGGCCGCACCAGCAGCTTACCTACTATTATATAAGTATATAGTCTGCTATTTGTAAATATTTGATTGATGTTTTTCTCAGAAAACGTTTTGTTCGACCGCGTCAAATGCGTTCGCTAATTTCCTCAAAAATAACCTCGACAATTTGATCCCGTTAACTCTGTTCGAGAAACAAACATGTAATTCTTGAAAACTGTTAAAAGTTTTTCCGACAGAAAGTTGAAATAGCTTGACAAAGTTACAAATTTATGTTTTGATAAACTTAGAAATTTATGTTTCCTGATTGATTAAAAAAAAAAAACAGAGAATATAGAGAAAGGATCATTAGAAATCCACATTCGGTGTTTGGTCAACATTTTTTGTCAGCTAGTTTTTCGTTTTATCTCAGTTTTCCTTTTAATGCCCCGCCTGTCTAGTAGGTTAAAATACTTGATGAAGGATGTGTATTGTATTTTTGATGCTAATATATTAACCTAATGTACACAGTCGCAACTAATCTATTACATATTCGTTTCTAATTTTCCGTCGAAGTAGGGATCAGACGAGCGACCTCTCGAATTCGAGGTTGGAAATATAAATAATATGGCATCAAAAATAATTGTATGTCTCTGATATACAGTAAAATTTATCAACAGAATTATTTTATAAATGATTATAGTGAAATTATAGATGAAATTATAGTAACTACCCATCTGCTGGAAGCCTTAGGGTTGAAGCCTGGCAAACACTCTATAGAAACAATAAGACCTTTTGAGCAGAAAAAGAAGTGGATGAACTTCTGAAAAAAAAAAAACTAAAAGGCTCGTAGAACAAAATGAAAGTTGGAGAAGGAACTGTAAGAAGTTGATACAGTCGCGTGGTCCTAATATTCAAACGGAGTTTGTTAAAAAAGATAGATTGATCTTTATTCTTAGTTTCTCGAAAGTTTATCCTTTTTAACTTTATGTTCCTTTTTCTCAGGATCTAGAACAAGTAGGAACTTGAAATTTTTCACAATTCTATGAATATCTTTTAAAATTTATAAATTTTATAGAAAAAACTCGATTAAAAAAGTACATTTACAAATTGATTCCAATAACCAAGCAAGTTAGGTTATTTGCTTCCAATAACCAGGGAATATTTGAAATTCTCTGTGATAAAGTAGTTAATAGGGATAACTATATCTGTGCAAAATGTCATTACTATATTTTTTACAGAACCTGAGAAAAAGGTACATGAAAATCGCTGATTTAACATTGGTTAGTTCGGAGGAGGGGGTCCGGATACCCTTAAGAGGGCCTGCATGCATGTGTGCGCTCTTGTTATACATATTTTCCGATAGTGTCCTTATTTACAAGTGTGCATAGGGCATGACGCGTCAACCACAACAGCGGAGTCAGTTGTGGACATACCGAGTGTGCGCGTCCAGATCGAACGCGTGATCTGAACACTACACATGCCACAGCCAACCGGATACTGTTCGCGACAAACAGATTTTCACGCAGAGTTTACAGTAACTTCTGTTTCGTTGTTGGTTTTAATTATTAAGTTGCCTACAATGTGCACACCTTGTATTCTGTATTAACTATTGTTTTATAGTATTTTACCGCATACCGCGTCTATCACCAATCTCAAGTATATTAAAAAATATATTTATCGTTTACACAAAATTATATTTTCCAACAGTACACTTCTTAATCAGTCTTAATGGACGATATTATTTCCTATAACTTTAGACAAGGAAGTAGAAAAGTTACGCGGTCGTAGACGTATTTGTAACTGTGAAATATCATCGGAAACGAAGAATTAAGGATTGTAAAGTTCTTACTGTAGTAGTTACGCCTGTGGGTGAAGATACAAGTGCCAGTTTTTCGTCAATCGTAGGATTCTTTCTGGTCGCTTCTCTATTGCGCCGCGTTAACAAAACTCTCTAGTGCGATAATATCTAACATTATAATACGACACATAGTCTTATAATTACGATATATGTGTCGTTCGTTGGAGGAGGAGGTACGAACAAAGGACGAAAAGGAAAGCCAGTTAAAGGTGACAGAAGAACTTGGCGGTATACAGTGACATGTACGATCGTCGAATGTACTTCTTCAGAAACTAAGATCTTTGTCCTCTTAAGTAGTATATCTCTGTGTTTCCATCCTGTACCACAACAGGATAGGAGTCGTGAGAATTGATAGTAGGAAAATACGTTTAAAAGTAGGAAAGAGGAATGAAAGTGGTTAGATCATCTTCTGATAATTCAAAAAGTGTCTACCCTAGCTTGACTTCACACGTTGATTCGAAAAAAAGTCGTATTTATCTTGACTTTTTATTTCTGAAGGTCACCAACGTTGTTGGGCTCCAGGGAATTTAGAGAGGTAGCAACTACAAAGTACAGATACAATACAATTTCACGCGTATACAATCCAGAATTAATTTGGGAAAGATGGTTATATCTACATTAAATGGAATCCTGTGGGATAAGCAAATTACAGCAGAAACTAAAACCAAAATATTTAAAACCATTGTTAGAAGTATCATGACTGACGGCTCAGAAGTTTGGACTACTAATAAACACATAAGAACAAAATTAATGACAGCAGATATGGACTTTTGGAGACGTTCGGCAAGAGTATCCAGACGTGAGAAAATTAGAATTGAAGTCATTAAAGACAGAATGAATGTTAAAAATTCAATTGTTGATTTTATCCAAACAAAAAAATTACAATGGTATGGACCACCTATCACCTGGATAGAAGAAATTCAGACAATATTGAAGGAACGAGAAATTGAAGATCTTTAGACGACAAGCAGCAGTGGAAGATGAGAATTCAATCACTTCTGTAATCTTTGGTTTCGGAAAATGTGTAAACATTGTACAGCCGGAAATAATAATAAATGTAACTTTGTACCGGGTTGACCTCACAGATTGCCAGTGTTGGATGGTGTGGAATATTACAGGAGTGAATCTAGTTGGATTTAGTGGGATGTATGACTACTTACAGGTCTCTGTAGTCCTGTAATACAGCCAGTTTATGGAGACAACCGAAACAGAAAACCTGACATCTGCGTACCTTTCCGTCAGGCGCCATGTCTGAGCAAAGTTCCTATACGTTCAATAGAATATTGAAGTTCCTATAGAATAGAATTCTATCATGTTCCTAAAATATTCAATTGTTATAATAGCAGCAGTAAAAAAAAAACTTTCGGTAAAGAACAAAACAGCTCCAGGTAAATGTAAAAAAATCAAGAATATTAAACCTTCATTACAAGCGTCCTAAAAGAGAGGTTTATCTCGCTAGAAGATAGAAGCGATACTTGTAATACCGTACTTTGAATTGTAAAGTAATTTGAAAATATCGACTGATGCTCTTTTAGCAAATTTACAACGAAATTTACAACGTTTCCGTACAAACAGAAAGGTGTCTGACATTCAAAGGTAGCCGTGAACTGACCATTTAAGTTATTCAGTTCAAATTTCATCGAATTATTTAAAAATAAAAGAACAGTCTATCTACAGTATATTACTACACATCTACACTTTATAAAGCCTCAATTTCTTGAAAATTTTTTTATACGGAAGTTATCGTTCGCTCTTGTAATCTGTGCCCATAAACTCTTTCGTGTTTCATATGTAGAATATGTCAACGAAATAATAACAAAATGTGCAGATAAACATGAAAAGAGGATTCAGATCCACGATAACCCAATAATGCGACACGTGGTGGAAGAAGCTCCACACGTCCTGAGGCGACACAAAAGATAGAAGCCACATGATCCGGTATCGCAATAGAAAGCAATTAATATGTATACATCCATAAAACTCTACGTGAGAGAAAGTCAGAATAATCTTGGGATTAGCCACTGGGCTTCACCCCATCACCCGTGAAGGAGAAGCTGCTGGATGAGCTTGCTCAGTTATAGCATTAAGGGAGGTGTTTTTAGTGGTTTACAGTCCCACACACTGCTAGTAACTATTGGGTTTCTAGTGTCTATAGAGATTTTCACCTACTCTCGGAAAAAATTACGTGTTTCATGAGGCAACACTCACGTCTAAGAAAGGATATCCAGCCTGGCTGAATAACGGATCTTTGGTGCACCTTCTTAGTGTGCGTGTCAGGGCAGAGGCGAGCGCGCGCATTTGTCCGTACAGACAGAAAGGTGTCTAACATTTCATACCGCGAATCAAGTTACCGGTGAGCTGACCACTTTAAGTTGACTACTTACTTAGCTATCAGGCGGTCAGTCGCCAACCGGCAATAGTTCTGCAAGTGTCGCAGACGCACGGTCGCGAGCGCTCACGAGCGCTGTCTAATCTCTCTGTTTCTCTCATTGCGAATGTCCTAATAGAAACACTTTTACAGGTTATCAAATGTGACCTTATAAATAAAACTAACATGATATTTAAAATGCACAGTGTTCAACTAACTAGTTTCTGTCCAGTTGGAAATGCATACATAAACGCGTTGTTGTTTTATTTCAATGTTCTTTTGATATTCGCAGAGTTAAGTGAAGACACTTTCTCGTCTTCTTTTTCTCTCTTCCTACTTCCCTTTCGTTACCTCTTTTCTTTCATTCTTCTTTGGTCTAACCCCCCTTCAATTTACACTCTGTATTTCATCAAGTGGAAATAAACCGCAATAGTGTTATAGGCATCTTATTGGCACTGATCTTAGTGTTTTCAGCTAAGAGTGCAGTGGATATAATATACGTTGTCGATGACTGACGTGAAATTTGAAGTGAGTTCCAGTCTGTGCCAATTGTGAGTTGTTTAGACGTTGGCAAAAGTAGACACCAGTACAATTAAGAAAAAACTAACACTTTATTTTACATCTGATATAAAATGAGAAGACTAATGTGGGCACTCACATCACGTGCTTTGTCCTGACGGTGACTAACAAAACTTCACGGTAATTCTGACAAATTCAGGAATATATTGTTAAAATTAATTCCCGGTCTGTTTGGCTGTGGTAAATTGTTTTCGACTAAAACAAATTCGAGCTTTGCTAACGTCTACCACCCTACGTTAGCAAAGCTCGAATTCTACATGTGGTCTCTAACGTCTACCACCCTACGTTAGCAAAGCTCGAATTCTACATGTGGTCTCTAACGTCTACCGCCCTACGTTAGCAAAGCTCGAATTCTACATATGGTCTCTAACGTCTACCACCCTACGTTAGCAAAACTCGAATTTTAGATGTGGTCTCTAGCGTCTACCGCCCTACGTTAGCAAAACTCGAATTTTACATTGATGATGGCAGTCGATGGCACTGTCGAAACGTCTGTTTTAGTTGAAAACAATGGGCCACGGCCAAACAGCCCCGGAATGAATTTTAACAACATTGACTCCGGCCATGTAAGCCTACGAATATATCAGGGCTACATGTTTAATAGCTTTAATGTAAATGGTATCCTGCATATCATTAAATTTAGCGTTAGTGAGAATGGCACCATATTCACAAATTGGATAAAAAATTTGTCAAACTTTTTGTTAAACAAAACTATGCAGTTCTGGCTTTGTGTTTCTGACTACGGTATTCTCTTACGGTGATCATCGCAAGTGGAACACTAATTAAAGTAAGATAACCCTGTTGATAAAGGTGATCGAATGTAGGACGATTTTTACTATATTCGCAAATGGTAGTTGTTGCATGCGGGAAGGTTGGAACTTGTTTAATGATTATAGGAAATTGATTTAAATATGAATTAGTTTCTCCGAGCAATATTTATCAGGACGATGATGATTCGCTTGGTGCAAGGTTTATGCAGTCCAGCGTTTTGCCAGTTCTACGATTCATACTCAGCGTATAGGTTACTGTACTAGAAAACATTCTCAGTCTTCTATTGTGATGTATTCTTCATTGTTCGTAACCTAATGATACCATACATATCATTTATAATAAAGTTTTAAATACTCAAATTTTTACTTTCGATCGATTTCGGTCATAGACCATCGTCAGGACATATACACTGTGCACTGGAGGTCACAATATTGTAAAACAGTTACTATTTACAAAAAACTATTTTAGATAAGTGCGTGTATATTATAAACACATCACATTTTCATTAGTTATAATGGGAATCCGAGCCACTACCTATACACACAGCGCAGAAATAAAATCTAATATAACATATGAATGAATAATACCGAATAATATACAAACATGTAAAAGAAGAGGGCCACGAAAATCTATTCAACATCATGACGGGCTTCAAAAATCGTATCACATTTGAGATGTTGCGGCAAAATGAAAATCAACATACAGTAATCAGCTGATATAATATATAGACCTGAATGTAGACATAAACACTCTGTAACAACATGAGTTCTCGAGAAACTTTGGAAACAAACGTACGTTTCATAGTCAGTCTTTATGAATTCGTTTTTTGTAAATAGTAATGTTTTACAATATTGTGACTGCGAGTGCACAGTGTATATGTTCTGACGGTGGTCTATGACCGAAATCGATCGAAAGTAAGAATGTAATTAAAACTTGATTATAAATCATTCGTATGGTATCATTAGGTTATGAACAATGAATACATCACAGTTGAAGATTGAGATTATAGATACCATTAATAAGCAATAAGTGTGTGTATATTATAAATAGATCACATTATCATTAGAAAACATTATAAAACCCAATCGACTTAAAACGACTAGAGTTAATCTTGAAACGTTTAACCAAGAGTGGAGCGAGAGAGCGAGCGAGTGGGCAGAGCAGCGTAAACACAACTTTATTCCTTCTCTCGATAACTTTCTACAAATTAAACGCTTCTACGACGACGTTATCTGCACGCGAAAAGACAGGTACGCACAGTTTCACACTTGTAGCATTAATTCCATTCACCGTTAATTTCGATCAGACTGACAATAACGGTCGGACTGATTAGTTAGAAATAAATGCTTCTTTTCTTCGTTTAATGCGGGTCGACGTTTCAGCAAAAACTTTTGCGACTACGCATTACGCTCTCCGCCAGTTCCTTCTCTTCCGAATCGTCGCACATCAGGTGTTTAACATTGGCCTCTTTGGATATTCTTTTTTCTTCCAAACGGGCGCACCTGTACGCAGCGGCGGATCCAAAAGTTAATGTCGGGAGAGGCAAACCGGTGGTCGGAGAGCATTCCCCCCTCCCGAAATTTTTTTGTAAACATAAGTCATAAAAGCACAATTTATTGTCTACTTATATACCTACATATTAAAATCATGTATAAGCTTAACCTTTATTAATTTCTTGACATATACTACTTTTCCTTATTAGGCATATCTAATACAAGTGTTACACAAACAGTGCAGTAATATGTTTGCCCTTCATAATATTACTCCTCAGTAAATTCGCACTCATTTTGTAGGTCACGGTTATAGCTTAATTGGTTATTACCTTCAAACCTATTTTTATAAAAAATAAAGTATGGCATACTTAACAGGTATAGAGTGGGATGGAATGAATCATAATAAGTTCTATTTAATAAAGGAAGAAAGTTTTTTTTATAACAGTATTATATTAAAATTTTACAGATTCAAAATTACTATTAAATGGACGGTGAACATATTTAACAAAATAATAAAAATCAAATACAGTGACCGCCGCTTAATTTGATCACAGTTACTGGTACCGATTTATTCCTATGCTGTTTAATGCATAAAATATTCTTACCATTTGTTAGAATCAGCCACTTAATACAATCAAAGTAATTGGCGGCTACTGTTATGTGTAGAAAATACATTTTTTAATATTTTAACATTATAAGATATCACACATAAAATATAGTTACAGTGCTGCGCTTGTGTGAACAGGCACTTGGTAAGTTGGTTACCAACCTACTAAAAATTCACTATTTGTAAATACGGCCATTTTTTACCAAGTAAGATTCTCGGGGGGGGGGCAATTGCACCCGTTGCCCCTCTCTGGATCCGCCCCTGCCTGTACGTGTGTGTTTGTGTGTGTACGAGTCCGCGAGCATACTCATTTCTATAGCAACTGGAACTGTTTGATTAAGAAGAGTATATGGTTCTCCTGTGCCCCCCATGCTAAAGGAACATTTACTCAGCCCGTGTTTAATGTATTGCATGAAATTTTTTTACCGTTGCTGTATTGCCCTATTATAAAGAATATGACCAAAGTATTTTGAAATATTTTAAAATATAAAGTAGAAAAAAGCAGGTTTTTTTATTGGCATGTTCAACATTTCAGATACTTACAATTCAGACCCACATAAAATCATAAAGTATACATTTATCACAAATTGCCTTGGTTCTGTGTTGTATTTTCATAATCATAACACAACCTAGAAATTTAGTAAAATTATCTGTAACAGTTTTTTCGTGAATGTACCTCGAGTCCTAAAAAAACGAATTTTTGGAGTGCATCCAAAAAGAGCAAGAAACACTGGTAGTATGCAAACGTAAACATAACCATTTTAGTAACATATACTAGAAGAATCATTACAAACAGATGAAAGAAGTGTGAAAATCAGTGCTACCATGGCAAGAGGGAAAAATATATTGTATTTTTGAAAAATTACCTCAACGTCTATAGTAAAAACTGACAAAACACAGATGACTTTACACGTGTACGTTAATAAACTTATTGTGTTGGTAATAAGACGCTGAACTTTTATCTTCACTCACTGCTATCATGTATACTTTAGACGATTAAAGAATGGTCAAACTTTTCATATTCCCCCTAAGCAACTCTTATCCCTCCATCCCAAATTGCTTGCTGGATCCGCCCCTGATTCTGCTGCTTCGCCCGTTTATATCTTTTTTATCTCATTAGAAGTTAATCTGCTCTTCTCCGTTTACTAGGCTACAGGTGTAACTGTTCCGATGTTAATGCCATTTGTAGAGTCTTAATTCTGTGGTTTCACTTCACTATAGTTGCACTCAGTTTTTGGTAAATTATAACTACCACTGCAGCGTGACTCACGGTAAAAAATGTTCACTATTTTGTCAGTTTTCGAGATCAACTATAGATCATATTTTCTCCTTACAGCAAATAATTCAAAAGAAAAAAGTTCGATCACAACCTCTTCATTTAGTTTTTATTGACATTGAAAAAGCCTATGACATTGTACCGTTAAACAATCTGTGGACAGCTTTAAGATCAACTAGTATCAACCCCATTATCACAAAAACTATACAAAATTTCTATAACAATTCAGTATCGAGAATAAAAATATGAAAGAATTTGTCACCAGGGTTTCAAGTAACCAAAGGTTAACGCTAGGGATGATGGCTATCACCCACGCTTTTCAAAATTTATATAGAGAGAGCAATAGAGACTTGGAAAAAATGTGCAGGAACATGGGAACTCCACTTGATGGTGATACGGTTTATTCATTACAGTTTGCTTATGACCAATTGCTTTTGGCTCAAGATTTTGAAAACAATGAGTACATGACTAAAAAATTGATACAGGAATATCAGAAATGGGGACTAAAGGTAATATGAATAAAACAAAATACATGGCAATAGGTGACCTTCATCAAGACTTGATATTGGAGGAAGACATGGGGAAGATTTCATATGTACAGGAATACAAGTATTTAGAGGTAAAAATTACGGCCAGTGGGAAACAAAACAAAGAAATACAATTCAGAATTAATTTGGGAATGATGGCTGTATCTACATTAAATGGAATCCTATGTGATAAGCAAATTACAGCAGAAACTAAAACCAAAATATTTAAAACCATTGTTAGAAGTATCACGACTTACGGCTAATAAGTTTGGACCACTAATAAACAAACAAGGACAAAATTAATAACAGCATAAACGGACTTTTGGAGATGTTCGGCAAGAGTATCCAGACGTGAGAAAATTGTAAATGAAGTCATTAAGGACAGAATGAATGTGAAAAATTCAATTGTTGATTTTACCCAAACAAAAAAATTACAATGGTATGGACACACAAAAAGAATGGCACAGGAAAGATTGCCAAGGAGAGTTATGGAATAGACCCCACCAGGAAGAAGAAAATGAGAAAGACCACCTATCACCTGGATAGAATAAATTGAGACTATATTGAGCGAATGAGAAATTTAAGAAGCTCTTTGGATGGACAAGCAGCAGTGGAAGATGAAATTCAATCACTTCTGTAATCTTTGGTTCCGGAAAATGTGTAAACATTGTACAGCAGGAATAATAATAAATCAATTTTCGCTGAGAAGGATTCGCCAAGATTTTGTCTATGACTTTCGGCTTGGTTTGCTATTAGGTAATCATCATTATTAACTAAGGTCACATGAGTCTTGTAGTGTCATACACAAGACACATCGCGTACACAATAAATGTGTCGGTGAATCCATCCCTCACTTTCGTCACACCATTAAGTTAAATTTTCCGAAACGCATAAATATACACAGTTAATAGTCTGCACATGTTGAGACCGAGGAAAGAGAGGGAAATGAGCCGAAACTAGTTGTTCATTTTTTTGTGTGAAGACGATTAATATGTACAGACAATGTACAAAAACAGTAGCAAAAAAACAAAAACAGTAAACTAACTTATAGCGTATACGTAGAATAGGACATGCGAAGATTTATAATTCTCTTAGCACTTCGTTCATCAAAACCAACTGCAGTTAATAAAAAAAACTTGTTGAAGACGGTACGCAGCGTGAGACAGGGCTTCATCATCACTACCATAGACAACAGCAGCACGATCAAGGTTCTGTGGCAGTTAGTTTGAGCACTTCGTCCAATCTATTTGACACCAACTGAAACAATTCTTGTTCAACGCGTAAACTTCACAATGATAAGAGTATCGCACCTTATCAATAACAACATTAAAGTATATAAAGTACTTAGGATAAAGTTCTGATAAATAAGTCCTAAACTGTTTAAACAGTAAGAAAAGAACCATTATCGAACGAACGAAGCGAGTTCTCAGTTTTAACTCGACCATTTGGCATCTGTCTGTCTCTCTGCCTATTTGCGATTTGTCTCACGATAACTTTTAAATACTTTTACCATACAGAACCCTAATGTTTTTGAGACTGATCCCTTCAAAAAAAAGGGGTAGTGGGAGGCAAAATGTGAGGGGTGAAAATTTTGAGAGAATCGCAAAAGCCGATTTGGGATATCAAATTAAAGTGATTTAAATCAAAATATGTACATAGTGTTCAATTTTGAAAATTTCAAAATTTTTAGTCGTCAGGGCCCCCCCAAAAATGGGTAAAAGTTTCATTAAATCTCAAAAACAATGTATGTGGGGTATCAAATTAAAGAGATTTTTAACATCTGAATGCAGTGTTAAGTTTTGGAAATTTCAAAATTATGGGACCCAGGATCAAAAAAAAAAATTAAAATTTTTAAAAATTTTGTCAAAATCCAGAAGGATGTCGAAAAAAGGAATTGGTAGCCAAATTCCAATTGTTTTGAAGTTTTAGCTTTTATTGTACGATTGTGTGCTCTACAATTGTTATATAATGCGTACTAAAGAAATAGTAGAACGAAAGAAATAGATGTTTGTAATTTTTCCCGTAATTGAAAAATTATTCAAATAGAAATTTATGTAATAATAAATGTATTTCGTTCAAAATAGTGGGCGACGAGTTCTGCGGCTCAGGGAGCATATTAGGTTGTTATTTAATGTATAAAACCGGGCGAACCTAAAAAAAAAATACTCTTTCATCATTACTAAGAGCTTTTTGATTATTATTTAACATAATTACATTATCATCAATAATTACAGTGGTGAATACGTTGTCGCGGGCGTGTTTCACGTGTAGCAAACAGTAGCCGAATGTGGTGGCAGATATAGTACTTTGCTAAGATAATGATATTCAGAAGGCGGGGGTAACAGATGTTACCTACAGCGCCGCGCGAACGCTGTGTAAATATGACGAAGACAAGTATATAAATATCGGAATCACGTTTGTGTTTTTGTGTTTGTATAGAACAAGCGGCCGCCGTATTGTGGTAGGCTTCGTGTGCGAGCGCGCGTGTTCGCGTGCCAAACTTGGACACGAATCAAAACGCCAAACAAATGGACTTGTCACACACATACACCCATACTACATCGCGGCGGCTATTGTTGATGTTATTGTTGTTGTTGTTTTTTAAAGCTGGTTACGTTCTCGTCGACGGAAAAATAACGTCGTAGCGTTTTTAATCTACACACCGACGTCACAACGCGTGTGACTCTCCGAGACGAGTGAATCTGTACTGTTTCCGATGCAACTCTTCCTGTTTGGATTGAGACACCACAAAATCTGTGTTAAAACCATCCGTAGATTTACTTATAATTACTGTTTACGAGTAATAGTTACTTTTGACTGTTTCGTGTCAACTTTCTGAATCAACCCGCTGTCTTCTAATCACAACACTTCTACATTGCTTCACACACTTCAATCACGGTGTACGCTATAGTACCTAATGAGTAAACTACTGAATAGATCATAAACCATGGTCTTTAAAGGTGAGGACTAAGATAGTTATAAACAACAGCACTTTAGAACAAGTGAGCCGTTTCAAATATCTCGGCTGTGCAGTAAGCTATGAATCTGAATATGATATAAAGAGAAGATAAATAAATTTAGGAATATTTGTGGTATGATTCATAGAAATCTTAGAAATAAAACAAGGTACAACACAAGGATTAAATTTTATAAGACAATTATAATACCCACGTTGATTAATGCGAGCGAGGCGTGGGTCATGACAAAAAAGGAAAAAAGGAATGCGGCAAGATTCAGAGTGCTGAAATGCATTTTCTTCGAAATACTTTAAATTATACATTGCAAGATAGAATAAGGAATGAAGATATCAGACCAGATCTCGAAGTAAAGGACATAAATGTAATTATTTCAAATTATAGAAGACAATGGTGGGATCATCTGCAAAGGATGACGGAGGATCGATTGCCGAAAGCAGAACTGAACTGTAAATCCACTGGTAGAAGAGACGTGGGTCGTTCGAGGATGAGATGGGTGGCGGAACAGGTTTATACATCCTAATCCTTGAAGAGGAGAAGAAGAAGAAGACGAATAGATCATGAACCTCCACACTGAAGAGCGAAGTGACGGCTTTTCATGAAGCTGACCCTACAAGCAGAAATTGTAGACGGTACTGTTCTGGAGCAGGTCAGCCATTTTGAATATCTAGGCAGCGATGTGTCTTACGTTACAAACGACGATGCGGTGAAGAAGCTGCACAAGTTCAACCATACTTGTGAGACTGCCAGGAGAACTCTGAAGTCAACGAGTAAAGAAACACGCCTGAAGTTGTACAAGGTGGTGGCTCTGCTCACACTTCTCTGTGGTTCTGAGAATTGGACTTTAATGATATCACAGGCCAGCCGTATTCAAACGGCCGAAATGAGATTTCTCAGGCACATGGCAGGATATACTCTTCAAGATCACAAAAGAAATGTCCAATTTCCTTACGGCATTAACTTATGATTATTATGAGTATACTTGACAGGACTGCCCAATAGTTGGCTAAAATGGTTGGAACGTCTTAAGCGAAAGGATGACTGCTGCATCCCAAACCACTACTGAATTATAAGCCTAAAGGACGGAGAGGTGTGGGACGTCCGAGGAACCGTTGGAGTAACCAGCTCTGTCTGATTGGGACCGGAACAAATCGTTTTCGTTTAATCCTTGATGAAGACGAAGTTGATGATCAATCAAATCGATCAAATAAATTAGTAAATAAACCTGCTCTATATTCTTATGTGTAGCCTTGTCTTACTCTTTGTGTACACTTAGTTGACCAACTGACTAAGTGTTTTTTAAGTTACCATTCTTGCCTTTAAATAAAATAGCGTCAGTTTCTAGTGTTTCATTATTTACTTTGATAATTACAAAATGCCATGTTTGTGAGGCTGGTATTATTTGGAAATAATCAAATTAGATTGTGGTAATATGGTGTACGAATGTTTCTCAAAATTGTAACAAAAATAGCGATCTAAGAATGAGTCGTTTTGAAGAGTAACTGAAGTTTCAGTCTGACTTTTAACTTTTCCAACAGACATTTCAAGGCTAACTTGAATGAAATATTTTTTCAAATTATACATTATGATTAAAGTATATTATCATTCTTTTTATTAGTATATCTTGTTATTAATACGTATATATAAATTAATTTATATCTGATGATGATAGTTGGATTACTATCGAAACATATGTAATTTACAAAATAAAACAGATTCTTGTAAAAAGTTTTATTATTAATAATATTATAAAAAATATATAGGCCTACATATAATGTATTTGTTCCTCGTTATGTTTGCACTGTGCTCAGGCAATCGTGCTGTAGCCGACTTTGAGTTACTGGCTAATTCTCATTCTTTAGTTTACGACTGTACATAACAGAAATGAACTGACCATCGTTTGTGGTATAGTAGAGTCTGTTTGCGAAAACCCACATGCGATTAGTGTAGGGAAACCAAATGACGAGGTCTCTCGTAGAGAAACCAAGACATCACTGCATTCCATTTGTATTTCATAAGTTTGTTTTGCCCTATTACTAAAAAAAACGAGACTTGAATTTGCACTTTCATTTGTGTAGAGTTACTTGAAGGTGTGCGTGAATTCATATGTGTGTGTGTGTTAATTAATTACCTCTATGTGCCTTCCCCGATGTGCATATACACCCCTCCGACACCTAAGTAACTTTAAGCAACTTAGACAGAGAGTTAGGTAGCGTCGTCGGCGGTAGAACCGGGGTCGTTTATTGTCCTCTATCACACATACTCTATTAATCATCAACTGCATCCCTGGCTTCCTTCACTGAGCCGCCGAAACATCATTATCCCTCACACACACACACACACACACACACACACACACACACACACACACACACACACACACACACACACACACACACACACTCCTCTCTCTCACTCCCACTCTCTCTTTCTCTTACCAGTTGCAGCCAGCCAACGCTCGTCTCGTCCTAATTTTCATAATCCTCCCCTCCTTCCTTCATCCATCAAACTGCCACCCCCACCACCGCTTCCACCCTCCTCACTTTGTACAAGAGGGTGGCTGCTCTGCGACAGGGAATTCCTTA
The DNA here is from genome assembly GCA_034769895.1 of Magicicada septendecula. Lineage (NCBI taxonomy): Eukaryota > Metazoa > Arthropoda > Insecta > Hemiptera > Cicadidae > Magicicada > Magicicada septendecula. The sequence goes on from CM068372.1 coordinate 368,277,909, forward strand.
TGCTCTTTCTCACTCTTTCTCTCTGTCCTTCTACTTCTCTCATTCAATCTAGTTTTTTATTCACACGCTCTGTAGGTCGGTCTCTGCTCTGCGTGTGTACAGTCTGCAGCAAAAGAGCGGTGCTTCTACAAACATATATATATATATATATATATATATATATCTGTTGCACCAATTATAAGAATCCTGGGTCGATTGCAGTCAACAAGTGATAAATTGTTCGGGTCACTCACATAGTTTGTTGGTGTTGCGTTTTGTAACAACGGTAGAAAAAGTAAATATAACATCAGGGGCAGAATAGAAAAATGAAACTGATTACATAGAATAATTTCTACGGGTAAATCCGCAATCTTCAAATCCTCTTTGTGAAGGAACTAAAGTTGTTATAAAAAAATCATATACGTTTTTGAAAACAAATTAAATTATTTAATAAACAAACACTTGGTAAATTCTACAGACGATTTTATTTTCCTAACAATTGTTTCAAAAGTTACGTCTGAAGCTCCCGTAACTGGTGAAACAATTGTTAGGAAAATACAATCATCTGTCGAACTATACCAAGTGTTTGTTTATTAATTTCAAGTATTAGTAAGATGTTCTACCAAGTGCCGAGCGACCATTCGATCAGTGAAAATTAAATAATTTCTACGCTTATATAATTAGTTTTTGCTGTCGAATCAAAACAAATAAGAACCAAGAAATAAAACAATTACCGAAATTCAAGTCTTATCATTTTTTAATTTAAAGATTGATTAAATAATTTCCTACGGACGTTTCCTTTGTAAAGATGATTGTTTCGTAAGCTATAGAATTTTTTGAATTTCATTACGTTTATTAATTGAAAGAGTGAGAAAAATGCAAGGATTAAAACATATGAAAAATAAATTGTAAAGAAACGTAAAACATTAACCAAGAAAGCAAAATATAAAAGTAAAAGGAAGAGAATAAGAAAGAGGGGGAGGGAAGATTAGAGAGGGAAGAAGAAGAAAAGGTGATGGTGCTGGTGTTGGTGATGATGGCGACGATGACTTTGCATTTCGCGGACGATCAAGTAATTATAGCTAAGGATGAGGGTGACGTCTGTTATATGCGTAGAAAGTTAGATGATGAATACCAGAAGTGGGGTTTAACAATAAATACAAGTAACAAATAAGATTGAATATATTATTGTCAACGGAAGTACATGGAGAGATATATTGTTGGAACGGGGAGTTGTGGAGGGAGTAGATCCATGAAAACACATTGGTATCGTGATTCCAACAAGAACGGCACAAGTGACAGAAGTAAAAAATCGTACAGAACAAGGGGAACGATTGAAGAGACAGTTACATTCTACTTTATGGAGCAATCAACTACGGGCCGAAACAAAAATTAAAATTTATAAGACGATAGTGAAAAGTATTGTAACGTATGGAGCTGAAGTCAGTAGTTGGAGAGCATACGAGGAAACGATTACGAGCCACAGAAATGGGATACTGGGGAAGGTGCTCTAGACTTACATTGCTGGATAGGGTTACAATTGAGAAACAAGGGAGAGAATGAATACACGTACCAGTATAAATGACACAAATGATGTTAAAAGATTAAGAAGGTAGGTTTCCATCTTTGCCGTATGGGTACTATTATAGATGGCCAACGAAATTACTAAGAATTCACTCGTCCTGAAAGAAGAAAATGGGGGAGGCCGCGACCGACTTGCATGGAAGGCATAAGGAATGGAATGGCACAGAGAAATCTGAAGGAGGATGATTGGAAATATTGTATAATGTTTGGAAACTAGAATACGAAAAATTACTTCAAATGTTGGTCGTAAATCACAAATATATATGTACAACTAAAGAAGTGCGACTACAGTATACTTTATATGACGCTTGTACAAAAAGCATGAGCGTGTGGGAATGGGGTGTACAGTACAGTCCCTTATTGGATAGATCCAGTACAGGCTACTAAGCTGTGCACTTCCACTAGTAAACTTACTAGTAAGCTCCCTGAGCTGCGGAACTCGCTCACTATTTTGAGGGAAGTACATTTAATATTAGACAATTTTCGGTATTAGATAATATTTTTTTCAATTTAGAAAAACATCACAAAAACATTGATTTCTCCTACTATTTCTTTACTAACATAGCAATTTTAGATCATACAATCATACAACAAACAATAAAAATTTGAAACATTCGGATTTGGGTTATTATTCCTTTCAGTCTGACACCCTGCGGGATTTTCAAAATTTTTATCCCTTTTTTGAGATCCCTGGGTCCTAAAATTTTCGAAATTTCCAAAACTTAACACTGCACTCAGTTGTAAGGCATATCTTTAATTTGATACCCCACATAAATTACCGCCAATTTTTTCACAATTTTGCTCACCTCACATTTTTGCCTCCCGCCCCGTACCTTTGGGCGAATCAATCTCAAAAACAATAGGGTTCTGTACGGTAAAGGTGGTGGACACGCGTGTCGAGTTTTACGAATATCGGTTGATGCGTTCTAAAGTTATCGTGAGACTTATCCTAAACTGAAAGGAGACAGACAGACAGATAGACAGACAGACAAATACTAACTCGCTTCGCTCGTTCAATTATGATTGAGTTACAAGTGTTGCTATGTAAAAAAAGTGGAAAAATGTATCGCCGGCCGGCTGTAGTTACGTCGAGTGCTTGTTATACAGAGACACAAACGGATTAGCCTGTGCCAGTATTATCCAGTTATTAAGATAAATTACTTTGCGGCCTTGCTTATCGCATGGTCTCATCACCGACAACGGACACATCGATACGAGAATATTACTGTGAGCTGCCGTGCACGTGAACCTCACAACTATGATTTTACATTTAAATTACAAGCAAAATCTTGGTCTTTCTACACCGTGACGTAATTTTCAGACCGTCAACACACGGAGAACGTTAAAACAGATTTTTAACGCTTGGTGTAAGCTTATACTGATTAAAGTTTGTTCACTCTTAGAGTGGATCCTGATGTAAACAAAGCGGAGTGATACAACACAGGGGCATGTACAGTATAAAGTTAAAGCTTTATTAACAGACACAAAGAATCTAAAAATGAGAAATAGGAACAAGCAAACTTGACAACTTTTATAACCTACATTATACAGCATTATGTTTATATTATGCAGGATCATTTGCATCATTCAATTGCAAATATAGAAACATATTCCCTTCAAACATGTCAACGTGCGGACGATAGTGGGAATTTCCTGATTTTACGATCCTATTTGAATGACCTGGATAGCCTAACATCCTCACTACACTACTGGTTCAGTGTCTACGAGTATCTAGTGCCCTATTGGAAGTCTCACGAGTGTATCTGGTAGTTGAAAAACATACAATCTTCGTTATTTACAAACTCAATTAGGTGAACTGTTTGCTTCAGGAGGCCAAAACGAGTGATCGATAGTCAGTATACTTAGTCAGATAGTCAGTATAAGCACATCGCCTACAGCACAAAATTGACAAGCGAGAGAATCGCCTAAGAAAGAAAGATCCAGTCTTTCTTTATCGAGAACAATCAGGGGCGTATTTGCGGCGAGGGGGTCCGAACGGATGGTTAGGGGAATAGTGTCGAAAAAGTTGACGAAATTCGTTAATCTCTTAATTTTTACGCTGTTTTACTAATTTCTCAGCTGTGTGCTCTAATACAGTAGTAACCGTTTTTTTAAATATACGAACAGGTTTATTATACACCATTAGCGTATACGTTTGAAATATGAAATGTAGGAAAATTAATTAAGCCAAAAAGTATCTTGTAAACAATATTTCAATAAGGCGTATTTTTATTGTGTTATTACCGTTTACTTTAATGGGATTTATTTCAGCCACTTTAAAGATAATAATGTTGATTAGTGTTAACTTTTTTTTCTTGTATGTGAAGCCGACGCGACCACCCCTCCCACAAGCCCAAATTCTAGATACGCCACTGATAACAATGGTGCAAAGAGATAACAATTGCAGACATCAATTGCTACAATTTGCAACAGAACAAAATAGAGAACAATCGATTCACGATTACGAGTGATTGAATAACACTCTTGAACTTCATTTGATACCAACAATCGACCACCAAATAACGTAAACTATTTTTCGAGCAATAACTTAACGCTACCACCAGTTCTGACAGCGGAAGACTGGATTTCCGTCTGTAGCAAATTAACATTATGTATGAACTGTGCCACCAGACAACCGGTTGCTAAACAGTACGGCATGCAGATAACAATAAAATAATACGCAACTTCATTTATCATGACAACCAACCTGTATACATACATTTATCATTCCTAAGTTATTACCGGACATTTCAATTAACAGTATATTATGCCGCTTCGAAGCTCATTCTTCAGGATTAATTTTTATTTTCACTTGTTTGATAATTTTAAGAAGGCTCAGCATTCTTAGATATTAATATAGAGGATCGAGTTTGATCATCTACAACATTGTAAAATCAAGATGCGATTTGTCGACTCTAAAGTCGATTCGGCGTAGCCATTTGACCACGTTGCCTTCTTTGAATGCCAGAATATAGAGGCTCGAGTTTGATCCTCTGCAGCACTGTAAAATCAAGATGCGATTTGTCGACTCTGAAGTCGATTCGGCGTACCCGTTTGTGGTCAAAGCGGTTGGCCTACCATGTTTCAAAAAGGAGCGTGTTCTATAAAACTATAGACTATCATGTTGCCTACAATAACGGTTTTCATCCACAACTGTACACATTTTCATCTTTCATTGGGTTTGTAATTCCCTACAATTAAAAAATACATTGCAACACGTCATGAGCTGCCTCCTGTTGAGCGAACACAAATTACCAGTAAATTCTTCGTTTTTTTATCATCTACTAATTTTATAAGTACATCCTAGTAACTTTTAGTCCGCATCATATGGATGACAAGAAAATTGGAAATCCAATCATAATTTTGGGAGAACATTTATTTTCTTATAAACAGTTAGACACCAGAATCAATTCGTCGCCAGGAGTTCGATTCCTGTTGGAGCAGGGATGCTACACAATAAATGTAGAAAATTAAAAATAATGACTGCATTCCCAAACGATTATCAAATACTTCAAGGCAACGTATTAAGTTGTTCTTGGTTAAACCGCAATGTCCAGTGTCTCTGTCTAACTGCTGCTTTAAAATGGTTATTCATACTGTTAATAACAATAGGACCATTCGCTCCTTGTGGCTGCCCAAATTCTTGAGTTCTCGTGGCGGGTCACTCGATATTCTGTAATAACGTAATATTCTCAATCTTTCGTTTAACCTTCTATAAGGTTACATCCTTGCTTTTCCGAATATCCGTCTACCAACGATTCCTATTCGGCACTTGTTTCCTTTCAAGTTGTACACACTTGACACCCTTTATTACATATAATTATCCTATCCATATTTTGTCTTGCTTGTTCCTCTAACTCCAGTTGGTGATCTTCCTTAAAGCCGAGCTTTCTTTCCTCCTCCTCATTGCAGCGTATTTTTTGATTCTTTATCAGTTTTACCGTAGCTTCTCCTTTCAGTATTAACACATACCATCAGATTGTCTACTACTTTCAAACAACGGAATTACACAAAATATATTTTTTTTTTAAAGCAGAAAATCAATACTAACTCACAATCCGCTTAATATGTTTTGTCAATGGAAGCAATAATTTTTTATTTTTTATTTTAGTTAATAATAATTTTTTTACGAGGGTAGGTGGAAAACTTTGCTTCGCCAGTGGCGTGGCGTGGGTACATAACACCTGTTGCCGGTTGTGATAGGCCTAAAACTTAACCTAAAAATTAATTCCAATATTTTCTTGTACCAAGTGTTCTTTTAGGGCCAAAATATTCTTTTTAGAGCCAAAATATTTCTTTAGAATATTTTCTATCATTCACTGCCATAAGAAGAGTGTCCCGGTTCAACGGGATCTGATTCCCATATACTTACACAGAATAAATCAGAACACAAATAATCGAAGTAAAAATATTAAATACACACAGAGTAACACATAACTAAACGAACAAAACCAAACAGGTAGATGGTAACTGCTGCACGTTGGTTCCGAAACGAACATAGCTACTAACTCAGCGTTTTGCCACTTTGTACAGCGGCAACACATTGGGTGGACGAATGTGTCCCCCTCTACACAGTTTGTACAGTGACAACTACTACGAGGTCAATGACTGTACGCAGTAAAACATTGCCGATGTCTGAGTCGGCAACAAAAGACGGTGCAAGTGCCCAGCAGTTCGAAAGCAATGTTACGCTTTTCTTCAAGTTTCCCTACTAATATTGTTCGAATTTCGAATTATTAAATAACCAAAGTATTTATTATGTGATATAATTAATATTATTTTCTCTTATTTCCAAAGTACTGTTGCCGCCGACAACAGCGGTTACATGGACGCCACGCAAAACAAATGTCCGGAAAGGTTCCGGGGTCTGTGCTGCCCTGATAAGTTAAAAGGCCCTAACTCCAACTTTTTTCTAAATGCTTTTTTGTAGCGTTCCCGAATCGGTCTAAAAAAATACACCTTTTTATGACATTAGAAAGCCCTAAATCCAATACAGTGATGAGTTATATTGAAATTTATATTGGCCCTAACTCCAGTTTGAGGTCGTTTTCGATAAAAGAAGGCCCTATGTAACAAACAAATACTAAAAACATCCTAAATCCACAAAGGGTTGTACTTAGGGCCTTCACTCTTCAAGTTAAGCGTGCTATCAAGGAATTAGGGCCTTCCTTCGTAAGACACCGTTGCGTGGTTTCCTGGAGTTTAGGGCCTTCTTTCATCAAACATGTCAATTTGACCGACTGTTTTTGCTACAGCCTAGCTGCAGTGTCTGTTGACATAAACGCCATCGTTTCTCTAGTGTATCACACTGAGTGCAGTAGTTCAGTTCTGTTTTATTTAGTTGTTCCATTTGTAAGTGTTAATAATAATATCACGTTTTCTTCAAGCAGATAAATGATTCTTTTACTTTCTACATACAACACTTCAGGTAATTTCATCAGTATTTTTCTTTTAAAGATATTCAGGCCTACGGTAACGGGAGGTAACCTCAAAATATAGGAACCTGATCCTAGTTTCTATTTACAACCTTTTTGCCCAACAAATATTATAATCATGGGATCAGTTTAAAGGGTTTTTTGTACTTAAATGAAAACAATTTCAATAAGTAAATGCAATTCAATAAGTAAAAACAGAAAACGAGACTTTCGAGAAAATGCTAAAAACTAAGGAAAAAAACTATAAACGTCACTATAAAAAAATGTAAATGAATGAAAGTAACACAAACAGTATGTTGTTGTAACATAAACAAAAATTCACCTATATAATGCTTTCTCATTTTAACAAATATTAACAACTTTCCTTGTGTTGTCTCAATTTGGAATCAGCTAACTTTTTTAACTGATTAGGCCTACGTTTGTATCAGCTGTTGCATTGTCTGGTTTTTGTATATGTAACGAACAATATACAGTACCTTCAAGTGTTTATTTTTATCTAGTCAGTCTATCTTTTACATAGGTTCTGACGATCATGCATTTATTTTTAGGTTTGCGGTTTGACCAGTATTTCCATTTTTTGAGACGTTGAAGCAACAATGCCCGGACGTAACTTATCAAGAGGAGCTTTAATGCTATCAATGTTGTCTGAGAAAAATCAACAACTTAACAATGTTAAGAATAAATTTGAATCCAACTTAAATAAGGAACCGCAATCAATGTCGGATGCTTGTGTATCAATTAAAACTCCCTCAACTACACAGGCTAAGAACGAAAACGAAATCACACCCACATACACAATACTTGAAGTTATTGGCCGTTCAAATTTTCTGCAGCCTGAGGAAACTTTAAGAAATAATGTACCTCAAAAAGAAAAAATTGACAATGTCATCAGTGAAGATAAGTTTTATTTAAATGAGGAACAGGAATCAATGTTGGACGTTTCTGAATCTAATGCGAATCCCTCAAAAACGAACGAAGAAGATGAAAGCACACTGATTTATACAACACTGGAGGTTTTTGTTCCATCAAATTTTGAAGAGCTAATTGAAGTTGAAAATGATCCAGTACGGAACGAAAAAGAAAATTTTAACGATGGTGAAACTTTAAACAATACTGTACGTCCAGAAGAAGAACAACAACAAGACGAAGAAGATCTTGGTATCACTAAAAGGGGAACGAAAAGAGTAAGGAAGAAAAAAAGTACGACTCCAAAAGAAAAAGCACAAAACAGAATCAAAAAGTTAAAAGAAAACCATCCCCCACGTGATCCTTGTGGTGACAAATGTCGCTACAAATGCAGCACAAGGTTTTCGGAAGAGTGGCGAAACCAATGTAACACCGAATTTTGGAACAAAAATTTCACAGAAAGATGGGACTTTATCGTGGTGTGTGCCACTAAGCTCCCGGTGAAGAGACGTCGGGGTGAATCGGAAACTAGAAACAATTCGTTTCGATATTTTTTTAATGACAAAGAAGGCGAAAGAGTCAGAGTATGTAAATGCTTTTTTCTTACTACTCTTGGGTTTTCTAAAGAAAATAACTCGGTTATTTATGACACTTCAACATCTGTTGACAAAGATACAATGACTGGTATGACGTCATGTTCGACTGACAAAAGAGGAAAGCATCCTAATCCTAAGAAAATTGACAGAAGCATTATTATAAATCATATAGAGAGCTACAACCCAAGTATTGCTCACTACAGAAGAGAACATGCGCCAAATCGACGATACCTCCCAAATGATGTGACCATTCAAAGGATGTATGATGATTTTATACGAGCTGAAAACTCTTGTGACTGTTCTTACGATCTGTATAGAAAGGTTGTTAATGAGCTGAACATATCGTCTACGAAACTCAGTCATGAAGAATGTGGCATGTGCTTCAAGTTTAAGGAACATGACAAATACCACAATCAGGAAAATTTATCACCAGACTGTGAGACTTGCATTTATTGGAAGTGCCACATTGAAAAGGCTGAAAAATCAAGAGACCTCTATAAAGAACACGCTAAGCTGCAGTCTTCCACTGACGCCTTATACTTTTGTGCTGATCTACAGAAGGTGATTATGTTGCCACGGATGGATTCCTTCAAAGAAGTCGTGTTTACTCGAAGAATGGTAGTATTTAATGAAAGTTTTGTACCTATTGGTACCAAACAGAAGGCTAAACCTCTCGCAGTCTTGTGGCACGAGGCAATAAGTGGAAGAAAAAAAGAAGACATCTTAAATGCATTTTATTCATTTTTTTATCATTTCAGAGATGTAAAGCATATCTGTATTTGGCTGGACAATTGCTCAGCACAAAACAAAAACTGGACTCTTTTTACCTTTTTGGTGTATCTTGTAAATTATTGCCCACAGATTTCTGTAGACAGTATTGACATTTTTTACTTCGAACCAGGTCATACGTTTATGGCTGCTGACTCCTTTCACCATCAAGTTGAATTGGCTATGAACCACAGTGGAAAGGTTTATGATTTCCAGGATTTTGTTAAGTGTGTTCAACAAGCAAACTCAGGAAAAGTAGACACCAAAGAACTTAGTGTTGGGGACCTTTTCGCATGGAAAGACTGCACTTCAAAACAAAAACTTAAGCGTCGAGGTGACAACATACCTTATCTCACAGATGTTGTTAAAGTAACTGCTAAACGAGGAAATACAAGTCTTTTGTATTCTACCAAATATGAAGAATCTAGTTCAAAAGTGTTGAACCTCTTGCAAGCTAAATGCATCAAGAACTACTTTCCCATGTTTGAAAAAATTGACAAAGTACGAGGATTCAATAAAGCAAAGAAAAAAGAAATAGTTGAAAAACTGTGCCCCCTTATGCCATCTAACCGTCGTGGATTTTGGTTGAGCATCCAAGAGTCAGAAGAGCCAGACTTACTAAACGCTGACTAATGAAAGACTGATAAAGAACAAGCTTCATATATATGTAAACTAGTTTTATGTTAATTAAAAAACTGAAAATTATTGAATGTGTTCTTTTTATTTTATGGTATTACACAGTTTTTAAAAGTTGTTTTATGCAAAGCTATTATTTAGGGTTTGTAAACATGATAATTATGATCATAAAAAGCCCCAACTCCCATACAGGGAGTTAGGGCTTTTCGAGACCGTGTATTACAGCAGCAAACTTTAAAATAAAAAGCCCTAAATCCATTTTTTCTAAACAAAAATTAAAAATCAATTATATTAACATTAACACAAAGTTGTGTACATTAAAACAACAACTTTTACACATCAAAAGCCTTTTAAAGTATCAAAACTTTGATGCAGGTGAAGAAATTGGTTTTCCTTATTTCCTGTAAAATTTTGTTCTTCGGAGATAGGGCTTTCTATGTTATGGGGGCAGTGTGGGTCTGAGTAACCCGACCCACTAAAAAACCGCTTCCCTTTCATCTTCTAGGACAGTAACCCGGAACTATACGATACATTACTTCGGGCTTGGCCTATTGTCCTTTAGCCCTAGGGCTCATGGCTGGCTTGTTATTCTTCATCTACATTACGTTGTCCAAGTCTATGTTCTTCGCCCGAAGAATTCCTTCTGCCACACAGTTCCCTCGCTTTGACGACGTTATCCGGGGAGATTATCTCCTGTCTAATGTCTTCTTGCAACGATCTCCTGTGTTGCTCCCACCTGTCGTAGACGACGAAGATAATAGATATTAATAATAATAATAATAATAAATCTAGAGTATTGACAAGAAGCAATAGCGATTTTGTGTATTTCTTTAATTTCTACCAATAAAACGCGCTTTCTACTTCACACATTTTTTTAATTTTAGTTTCACGTGGACGTTAAATATTTATTTACTTTACAACAACAAAATGTATATTACGGGCAAATTAAAAAATTAAAATATTCTTTATTACATAAAAGGGGAAGTAATTTTTATTTATATAAAATAAATAAATACAATTTTCACATTACAAATTTAATTTATTTTTACCAGTCGTCAGTTGAATAATGGCGAACGGTGCGCATGTCGGCATGGGGCAAGAGAACATGTCGGCGTGAAATGTTGCGGAATAAACGAACAGTGTCAGCTGACGAAGGACAGGTGGATGAAAGAAGAGGAGGACGGACCGTCGTGCAAGGAAGGGGAGACGACGAATAACGAGGTGCGAGACAATTGGAAGAACGGAGAAATATAACGCGCGACAAAATTAAATACGTGAAAGAGACAGCAAGTGGGTAAAAGTTGAGCGATGCCGGCCAGTCAAACCCGACCGCCGCTACATTTGCATATTCATGCTTACCGACTTGACTTAGTGGCAATCATACATAAACATAACATGAGCTACTAATATGAAATATAAAATTTTTTGTTACTTATGTAGGACGTAACGGCGTTTCCAAATCGAGACGCAATTTTTTTAATTCCAGCAGTTGTTTTGCTGTTGTCCTGCTTCTTGTCGGTGAAGTTCGGAACCGTTTACGGATTGATCGTAAACAATCGCTTAGGATCATAACATAATTTTTAAATAAAAAGGAAAAACAGCTGTGTCGTGGTACACACGCAAGAAGTGAGAACTTCAGTGAATTCGAGTGGCGAGTGAACTGATCCAACGTGTAAACGTTTGCTGGTATGTATTTGGAGTAAGAGAGAGATTTGGCTAGAAACAATTAAGATTCAAATAAGAATGAACGTATAATTAAATGAGACGAGAACATAGTAGTGTTTGTATTTATTTTAGTATAAGAAATCGATATTTATATTGAACATAAACAGCATCATAACTTGTTTATCATATCCATAATCATAACCATCACATGTCGTTTTATTTTCAGTATACATAATTTACATATAGGCCTAGAAACAATATGTTAACAAATAATTTTTTTAATGTAATAATATGATTTACGCAGTATTGTATTATAGGCTATTGTATATTGATAATATTTATAATATATATTATATTATAATTAACGTACGCAATACAAAAATTGAATTTTATTACAAATTATAAAATAGCTAAATCATTAAATCCAATTTTGAGTCATACAAAAATTCCAGCCAAATACAATATAAAAAGACAAAATCGAAATGATGGGTCAACTAAAAAACGTAGAAAGTAAACAAAAATACAAATTAAATACAAAATATTATGCTCTTTCGACATTCCAAACATGTACCCAAACAAGAAGAAGAAGAAGAAGAAGAAGAAGAAGAAGAAGAAGAAGAAGAAGAAGAAGTAGAAGTAGTAGTAGTAGTAGTAGTAGTAGTAGTAGTAGTAGTAGTAGTAGTAGTAGTAGTAGAAGAAGAAGAAGAAGAAGGAGAAGGAGAGAGTAGAAGAAACAAACAAAGAAACTAATCACACTTTTATAAAAAATTAAAGTTTGATCTACAGCGACAAATTACAGGCTTGTGAAATAGTGCACAGAATGGATTCTAACAGTTTATGACAAGTAGTTGTGCCTTTTATGATTTAGCCGTCTAAATAACAGCAGGCACAAGACAATTAATAGCCCTACGCACATTAATGCTACTAAGACACAAACGGGAGCGGCGGCGGCGTCGCGAATGTGTGTCCACGTGTAAGTTGATTGTGAACGCTTACTACTTGGGCTATTAAACAAAAATATTATACCGGCCGTGGAGCGTGTACACAACAAATCGCGTGCCGTGGTCGCGGTGTCGCTACCCCCTCCTGACCAGTCTGCGTGATTGACTGAATGACTGTGCAGACACTATGCCGACAATTATTTACACTGCCTGCTGTAAATTATCCTTACTGTTGGGCTATCTTTTTATGTTATGTTTTGTACTTTCATTTTTTATAGACTTCACAATATTGTAAATAGTCGGATAAGAATTGATGAGATAAAACTAAATGGGTTATAGTATGAACTGCCTACAGGGCTGCAAACTGGTTTTGAGGTCTAAATTACTGATTTTACTGACTAAAATCACTGAAATACTGACTTCTTACTGACCTAAGATAAAATAACTGACCTTAATTACTGACCTCCATTGACCATATTAATATTAATTTACAAGTAATTAGAGACAGTTTAAAACATATTTTTTATAATTGGCCACCCTTCTCCCCACTGAGCAGCTGTAAAACAAAATATAACATACAACGGCATTATTTTAGTTTGAGACTTATTAAAAAACATTCAGTCTGCTTAAGAATTGTAATTGAAACTCATTGCTTGGGTTTTTTATTGAAAAATGAAGTAATTAGTGAAGATTTTCTTTTCTCAACATTTTTCTGAATTTTTTCCGCATCATGTCTTTTTATGTCAGCTTCTTCTTTAACTTTCTGAGCACTTTCCAGGATTGCCTGTGCAACATTAGCCGCAACAAGATCCTTATTTTTAATAGCCTGCTTTAATCTTTCATTTGCATCTTTTAAAAGAGTATCAGCTACTTTTCTTTTCTCTTCTTCATCACTTTTCAGTTGTTTTAATACTACTTATTTTTCATCAATACCTTTCCTCTCAGCTGAGAGTTTTTTCTCTAATTCGTTTTCGGCAATACGCTCTTTCTCCTTAGTTTCTTCTTCTTTCTTTTCCTGTTCTTTCTTTAAACGTTGTTCTTCTAGGTACTGCCTATGATGTATATAGGCTGACTGAGCGAGATTCAAGAGCTCTTAGTTTATATGAACCAAATGTACTTTTCCATCATAGAGTTTATTCAACGAGTGGCTTAACGTGAAGATAGGCATCCAGAGTTCTTTCAGACATACTTGCCCGATCAGAGGTCATAACTCTCTGTAAGCTTGAGAAGCCTCTTTCCACATCTGCTGAACCATGAGAAAGAGATAAAGCTGCTTTGACAACCTTAGAAACAAGTGGGTACTTCATCTCACCTGCCTTATCAGTTTTCTTAAAAAACTGGTTCCAGTAAACATCATTGCGATTGCTCTTGCTATGGAGCTCATCTTCTTCCAAACTCAGTAACTTCCATTCATCAATAAGGGAGGCTATGTTCAGATCAATAGGCAATGCTTTTGCCACTTCAACGATGGACTTCCAACTATTGTCTTTTGTTCTTTCGGATGGGACCAAACATTCAAAATGCTTCAATAAAGGTTTTGACGTCAAGGAAGACTTGGTAAAAATGTGTTTACAACTAGCAATGAAATGCTTTTTTGCTTGGAGCAGAAATGCAAGTTTGTCCTTTTCTGGTAACATTTGTAATTCTTTTACATCTAATCCACAGTTTACTTCTTTAAGAGGAAGAAAGCTTTTCTCATCATTCAAGGAATCTAACGAGAAGATAACCTCAGAATGACATATACGAGTCATTAGTCTGCTTGTTAGAGTTTTGAGGTGATCATACAAAAGGTGAATCAAAGGTTCTTCTTTCTGAAAGTGACCAGTAAACTGTGAAAATATGTGAGCACTGGAGCAAGCAAAGTTTATTTCCACTTTCATTGTGTTAACTTTCAGAAGACTAACAATGTTCTTGTATTTGGATGATATCATTAAATCACTTTTATATTTTGGCACAAATACCATGAAATACTTCGTGACTGCTGGCCACTGTTCTAGGAGTCTTAAACCTGCTGACTCCAAAGACAACCACCTTGAAGAAACATGTTTGATGAACCTGTGCTTAGGTAGCTTCAGATCATTCTGAATTTTTTCAAAATCTTCCCATCTCGAAGGCCAACCATAAAAAAGTCATGAATAAGGAATATCAAATTTGAAGTGTTATCACCAAGTTCTTTCATACCGCGCCTAAAAGCATTGTGAAGTATGTGAATGTTGCATGTACCAATGTCAACCATTCGTTTTTTTCTTAATAAAATAAGAGATTCATTCATCAGGTTTGTAACTGCTTTATTGACATTGGGCCCATCATTACTCAGCATCAGTAAGTTGGTTCGCAGTAAGGTTGTGTTATCTATAGCTTCACACAGCTTATTATACAATTCATCAGCGGTAGCTGACCCCATAACAAAAGTCTGCAAATACCTTGTAACAATCATTTCTTTAGATGGAGACCAATACTTAACAGCTGTTTGAAGTTCTTTTGATGAGCCAGCATTAACAGTTTCGTCAAAACATAATGTGAAAAGAGCACCATCCATTTCATTCAACATTTGCTTTTTAAAGAATGGTGCCAGAGCATCAGTTATCAAGTATTGTGCCTTTGTTCTTGAAAGTGAAAAATCTGTAGGAACACTTGATGGAAACATCGCTTCAAAAGTCTCCCGAATGTCTTCACAGGATGGAAGCAAAGGAAAGTCCGCTGCAACTGTCTTCATTACCCAAATAAGTTCCGCTTTGGCTGCACTATCTCTAATGTTGTACAACTGAACCGTTTGCTTGATTGTTTCACCAACACTAGTAGATGGCGCACAGTCTTGTGAACCAGCTGTGCATTGGCAAACTGAAGTCAGGTGAAGTTGTGAAGAGGAAAGTTTTTGTTTACATTCTTCTTTATGCTTCCGAGAAGATGCATGCTGTTCCACGGCTTCATATCCCCACGAAATATTGAAAGTTTTTACACAAAGGGTACAGAACATCTCATGGTCACTGGCTTTACGTCCCCACTCAGCAACAATATATCCATTAGAGTCAGACTTTCTCAGCCAGTCACTTTTAAATTTACACCTGCCCATTTCAAATATTTTACACAGTAAGAAATTGTTTTTAAACACTTAAGAGTCCCAACAAATTATTTGATTTCAAAAAATTATAAGGCCGGTACGAAACAACGGATTAAAAAACTTTGGGTGGTCGCTTTCTTCCCTTCAGTTCCGGTTGTATTCTTCTTTCTTAACTTTGAGCCAGTTTTTTAACTCTGACAAAAAAATTTTTAATTATCATGTTAGAAAGTAAGGAAATAAAAAAAATGAATTGCCGGTATTGAGTAAAAACCCTTTCTTAAGAACCACTAAATTCTGCTTTAAAAAACTGACTTTACTGACCAATTTAAAAAATACTGGCTTTTTACTGACTTGCTCAAAAATACTGACTTTTACTGACTTTACTGACCAGTTTGCAACACTGCCTACAGTACTTTGTCGGTTCTATTTTGTTTATTACTGAACCGCATAGTTTCACTGGCGTAATTTAAATCCTTTGTAAACTATATAGCTTGTGTCAGTGCAGACTGGAACAAGCCTTTCGACTTATGGAATCCATCTTGGTACAAATTTTATAGGTTATGTAGCTATTGTTTTGAATTACAGACCTGGAATGATGTAAAGTTTAAATTTTCTAACATTTGTGTTTTCAGTTTAACGTAACTTAATTTGTAATGTTTTGTTTAATATATTGTCAACACCACTAGTTTGTGGTAATATCGTTTGCACGGTATACAGAACTCGTACTATACTCACCGAGCTGCAGAACTCGGTCACTATTTTTAAGGAAATACATTTATTATTACATAAATTGCGTTATTAGATAATTTTTCAATTACGAAAAAATTACAAAAATTCCGATTCCTCTACAATCCGTTTAGTAATATGACAACTGTAGAGCACTAAACATTCGAAACATTCGGCTTTGGGCTAAAATTCACTTTAGTCTGCTAGAGTTTCACAGTCTTTTCAAAATTTTTATCTCTTTTTTTGGCCCTGAGATCCACAAAATTTTGAAATTTTCAAAAATGAACACTATACTTGGATTGTGGTTACAATTCTCTTAATCCCATAGGAATGTTTGCGATTTTATCAAAATTTGCGCTCTGACGTCAAAAATTTTTGAAATTTTCAATAACAAACACTACAGGCCTACTTGGATTGTGGTTAAAATTTCCTTTGATTTGATACTCCACATAATTTTGACCCCTCACATTTTTGCCCACCGCACCCATATTTTTGGGGGAACAGTCTAAAAAACGATAGAGTTCTGTAAGGTAAATTCTGTAACTTACGGACTCGCGTGCCCAAGTTTTACGAAGATCAGGTGACGCGTTCATGAGTTATCGTGAGACATACTCCAAAGAGACAAATGCCAATCAGTCGAGTCAAAACTGAGACTCCATTATCTCGTTCGGTTATTAATAATAAGTGATGTCTGTATTACATGATATATAATAAATTACTTTTTCACAATAACGTATTTTTGTATAGGCCTGTAATTTGTTTTACACTATTTCGACAGTAGGCCTGTGATCTTCGGAAATATACATGTACATTTCTGATATGTATTTCTAAAGATGACCGTTAAAAATACTGACGAAACAGTGTAAAATAATTAAATACAAAATATATTCTTCTGGAAAAGGAAAAATATTATTTATCACTAATAATTGTTATAGCTCGCGCGCGCGCGCGCGCACACACACACACACACACACACACACACACACACACACAGAAATCATACAATCGTAGTGTAGTGAGAAGAAGGGTGCAGGGGTTAGAAATCTAATGATAAATTTAGAATTTTAATTGTGAATATGAATAAACACAAAAACACGATCAACAAAGAGAACGCGTTTATAAAAAAGAAACAACGAAAGGAATGAATGAATTATATTCCGTTACAGCTGAGGAGACATTATCTGCCTGTGGCATTGAAACTGTGGGCATCGCAGATTTCTGGCAGGACGACGACAGCCTTCATGCTATTAACCAAGGTAAAAACATTCGTGGAATCCTTTTGTCCCTTAAAAATCAAATCGGCATCTCTGAAATCAGCATTTCTTCTTAATGATCTGAACTGACACTCCCTATATGTTTCTCTCTCTCTCCCTCTCTCTCTCTCTCTAACTCTTCTTCTATCTCATTCTCATTTTCTGTCACACTTAAATTAGTAAAATGTCCTACTGTATCTTTTGCAATAAAAATTTTTACACGGTTCTTGGAACGCTAACGAGGATGTTCGCGTGCGTGTAAAGACGCAATTATACGTACTGAAGCTGATACATTTACAATTTGGCAAAAATATTTCTTATAAATTGGTTGAATAATTTCTCTCTTTGGTACGATGGGCATTCCAACAGGTTATCAATCTCCGTATTATTAACGTCATTTGTCGTATGTTTGTGTATGTACTCGGATTCAACTGCCTTTGGTTGACTCTCTACAGTCAATGTATTAACCTCTTGTCTTTCAACTTGTACGATTGCTACTTTCTAGCCTTGCAGAAAGGAATAATGGAAACACACAATTTTAACACACGTGGCTTCTCGCAGTGAGCACGAATGATATTTTTAACAGCACGTTATATGCAATTTAAATCCTGTTATGTCAGTATGTGACAAACCATCCTGAAGAGTTACACATGGAGCATAGCTCTCTATACGGATGTGAGACGTGGACAATTGGAACAGAGGAAAGGAGAAGACTTAAAGCACTGGAAATGTGGCGTTATAGGAAGTTACTAAAAGTAAGGTGGATCGACAAGGTTAGTAATGAAGAGATTGATTCGGATTAGAGTTGAGAAAAAAACAAGTTTTTGGCAACATATTGTGAAGGCAAGGGTTGAGAATATTGGCCATATTATGCGTCACGAGAGTTTGAAAAAAACAATAGCAGAAGGTACATTAAAGGGAAAAGAGGAAGATCGAGACACCAATATACGAAACAGATTATAGGCGATGTGAGCTGTAATTCCTACGAGGAGATGAAACGGAAAGAACTGAGAAGCTCGGGTCTGCGGGTTGTTAACTAAAGAAGAAGAAGCATAACAAGAACAATGTAATTAGAGAGAGAGAGAGAGAGAGAGAGAGAGAGAGAGAGAGAGAGAGAGAGAGAGAGAGAGAGAGAGAGAGGGGGGAGGTGAATCAGATGTGAAGATTCTAGAAATGGAAAAGGAAATATAGAAAGTAAATATAAAACGATTACTCGAAAAGAAGCGGTGTGCTCTTGAACAAGAAAACAAGATTGAGTAGAGGTACGCCTATTAGATTTCAAATTGGATGAAACGAGATGTGAAGAAAACTGGCTTGTTGAAAATAAGGAATTCTTAGCCAATGGGAAAAGAAAAATATAGGCTGACGACCAATACTTCATCGGAAAACGGACTGAAGAAAGCGACACAGAGTTACCAGTTGGTAGAAGAAGAAGACTGCCGAGGCAGCTTGAGACGGGGGAGAATGGAAGGAGGAGGTACGAGTGTAAAGTAAGAATCGAGGAAGTGCTGACGAAAGACAGGTGATCAGGAGGGAAAAGAGAAAAAAGATTTAAAATGAGAAAAAAGAAAGAGAAAAAAGCGGCAAACGTTGGCTTTAGATGTCGTATTGTAAATCCGTTTTGGCGGCAGTAAAGGAATGAGTATAGATAGAAAGATTATAGTGGAGTGTATTATGATGATTTGGTTGTTTTAGCGAATATTAAGGGAGGAAGTGATTGAAATTATATTTTACGAGAATAAGTAAGAAGATCAAGCTCACGATGTTGGACAAGAATAGAGACAGGTTAGATTGGCATTGAACGGCAAGAAGATACAGCAAGTGAGACAGTACCTGGGATGCACTGTCTCTGAAGATATGCGTTACAATAGCATTGGGCAAGGAAAGTTTTAGTAGGAAGCGGAAGTTGATCTAAGGACTATTAAATACGAAGTTAAGGGAGATGATGGACAAAGTGCTGAGTATAGATTACAGCATTGGACGATGCTGAAACGTGGATATTGAGAAGGGAGGATGTGGCGATGTGGAGGAGGTGAGGATAAACTAACTAAAGAATGAAGAAAACTGAAGTAATGAGGGAAGAAACCGAAAGAAAGAAAGAAACTAGGGAATGAGGAAGTACTGAAAGGATTGGTGAAGAAAAACAGATGCTGAAGAGCGTAAGAAGGAGAAGAATGAATTAGCCGAGGCATTGGATGTGATGCGTCACTTGACGGAATGGTGAATAGCGGGAAAACAGTACAGATTGGTGGATTCCGTTGACGATACGACAAAAATTTTAATAGCCACCCGAATGAAATTTTACAAAACTGTGGCTGTCCCCACATTCCTGTATGCTAGTGAGACATGGACTCTTGGTAAAACGGACGTATAGAGGATTCAGACAGCTGGAATGATGTTTCTAAGAGGGACGCAAGGTTGTTCTCTCCTGGATCGGAAAAGGAACGAGGATATTGGACGGGAATTAAACATTGTATCGTTCCACCAGAAGATTAAAGACCACAGAAGGAGATGGTGTGAAGACTTGAACCGCATGCCTGATATCCGTCTACCCGTGGCTGCCTTGGGTTATCATCCTACTGGGGAGAGAGATGTCGGTAGACCGAGGAGGAGATGGCTTCCAGAAAAGGTCTTAGACCTTGTCCTTGGAGTGATGATGACTTCAGTAGCTTAGCTTATGTCAAACCATTTTGAGACTAACCCTGACTTTGTAGTGGTCTTCCTATGTAGTGTTTTCAGTTGACGGCCTCTCACCCCCCCACCCCCCCACACACACCGTGCATGCATTCACCTGTTGACGCTAAAAATATTCAGTTGGCTGGTTGCATACAATTAGTGGTACACGCATCGCATCGGATGCTCACCGGTGACTCCACAAAGCGTCGCTTCGGTCAAAACGTTGAGCACGCTGGCAAAATTTTCGGGAACCCCCAATCACGGATTCTTTGTGTCCTTTTACACGTAGTAATTCAGTTTTTACAGGTACGTGCACTCTCGTTATACGAGTCGCTGGTCAAAAAGAACGGGCCGTGCGATTAACCCGCGACACGACCAAAGCAAGTGTTGTGGCAGAGTGTTTTTTTCTCTAAAAATTTACGAAATTTTATAAACAAAATTCAATACGTTTTTCTGTCGTCCCTCCTACGAGAAACTGGGTATTAATATTTGATATTATTATTATGTTTTTACCGATACATTAAGTTATAAGGATCTACGGAAAAGCAAAGTACGAGTGAAAATTAAAAAATCATATCGAATAATATAACATTTCAAAACACAACTAGGTATCGTCTTGTCACCGTAACATTTTACATTAATCGTGAAAAATGTTTTTTTAAGAAAATACATAGTTTTTTACCATAAAACCACTGTTTAATGCAGCCTTTTTAAAGCTGGTTGAAGGAGCACCCAAAATATTACTCAAAGTAAGATCAAGACAATAGTGTCAAGAAGTAAGAGACACGCACAACACCAGCAGCGGTACATGTTTGGTGAGGAAGCAGTCTCTAGTTTACATTTCCTTAGTTCTATTGTCAGTTAAGACCTTGATGAAAAGGAGGCAATGCGGAGGAGAATTGCAGTCAGGAACAGAGGATACTTTGCTTTGGATAATATCTAGAGGAGCACGATTGTAAGCAAATCAACGAAGTTCCAATTACGCCCTTACGCCCTGTGACTTAATGAGACCACTCACTGCTTATGGCGTGAAACCTGGACCCTTAATAGGTCGGCAATGGAGCTGCTGGAGAGTTTCGAAAAAAATTGTCTATTAGAATTACAGGTCCAACTTTTGAATATAATCTTGTATACATGTATAATCTATGTAATCTATATATAATCTAAATGAGAAAATTGAAGAATACAGAGGGAAATGGAGATAGCATTTAAATGGATGAAGATAGAATACCAGTAAATTACTTCGAAGACTTTCACGGCCGGACTCAATGTTGTTGAATTGTGACCCCGGGCTGTTTGGCCGTGGTCCAGTGCTAAAATCTCTAGCAAACGTTTCGGCCGTGGCATTGACGGTCATCATCAGTGCAAATTATGAGCTTGCGCCAACGTAAGGTGGCACACGTTAGTACCGCCTTACCACTGGACCACGACCAAACAGCCCGGGGTCACAATTCAATAACACAGAATACCAGTTATTGTAAACAAGTACAAGCCTTCTGGAAGAAGGGATGTATAAGGATCAAGAAAGAAATGGATCTGATAATGTGAAGTCGGAACAGGCACACTGCCTAATTCCTGAAGTGTAGAAGAAGAAGATCTTTGAAAATGGGATATGGCGTTGAGAAGAAATAGAGAATTGTATGCAGCATAAGATGATCTCATCATTATCTCCTTTATTAAAATACAAGGACTGAAATGGCTGGGTCATGCTCTGAGAATGGAAGACAGCAGGATAGTCAAAAAAACTTCAAATGCGACAGCTGGTGGACGGCGAGGGGTGAGTGCAGAGACATGGTCTTGAATGCGTGATCTCGAACACCTCCCACGTTCAGGATTGATATGGATGGACGACAGTGGTTTAACAGGTCAAGAGCAGGTACATGCCTCTGTTTACGCGAATGGAGAAGAAAAGTGAGAAAGGATTTTACTCATTTGATTCGTGGGAAACATGTGTTACTCCTAATACCGAAACGTGAAGCCGAGTGCAAAAATCCCGAATAACAGGCCGCCTTAATATACAGTAATAGATGTTGAAGTTAGTACTAACCAGGATCTTAAAGTTATCAATAATGTCCAGTCAGACAGACCATACGAGACTTCCAAGAAAACACCAGCAGCCAGAAATGTCAATGGGTTAACGGCTACAACTTGAGAAAGCCACGACTATTATTTCATCCCCCAAAATCTCTCTCGCTCTCTCTTTAAAAACACACACACACACCACACACACAAATTCGTGAGTAGGCTATATATTTTCCACTCTCATGTTTAACTGTTCAAGCGATTTTATCAACTTCTACATTCTACGCGTTCACACGTCTCATAATTATTTAGTGGTACATCTATTTGTTATTTAAAATCGTATAAAATATTTATTATTTTTAGAAACTTGGTTGCTTGGAAGTCATTAAAAAATAAAAAAGAAAATAATAGTTTCACTAAAAATTACGAAAATGCTCACAAATAATTTAAGTACATTTATTATTATTATCATTGTTGCTATTTTAATGATTATTACAAAACAATAACAACAATAATAATAATAATAATAATGCCAACGATAATAACAATAATAAAAGTAATTGTTAACGTAGCTCCTGGTGCAACCATTTCTGTCAAATGGTATCTGGTCAGCCGTGACATTGGTTAGTTAATACATAACCGTCAACTTCCTGTCGTGGACGGGCAACAGATTTCCGTTCCAACGGAACGAAGAATTTTAATATTCCATCATGAGTTGGCAATAATTATAAAATAAAAGAAAGGTGTTGGCTTCGATCCGAAGTGAACCAACAACCAGCCTCCTTGATACCGTGTGCGCTCATGCGCAACAATCTTACTACTTACTGCATGCCATCACCTTCGCTCGCCGCCGTCCGTTCACGGTATTACAACGGCTGTGTCATTTTTTTACCATTACGTGGTTGGTCTCTTTCTGTACGTCAGGTGCGACAACGTACAGAAAAAAAATATTAACGAGAGAAACTAAAGTAGAAGATAAAATCTAATTAAATAATTGTGTTAGGCATCGTCAATAAAGATTTATAAATCTCAATAAAAAGAGATAATTGTACAACTGGTACACAACGGCAGTAAAAAGGAAATTAACTCTGAAAGAAGTTAATTTATATTAAGTTAATGTGCAACGATCTAAATCATATTGAACTAAATAATAATTAGTGCTATGATAATGTCAATAACTTAAGACTTTCCTTTTAAACTGTTATTTTGTCAAGGACATTCGTTTTGGACTTCTTGTATCATTTTGTTACGTCCAAATTTGTATTTCGACCAAGAAGGACAGTTTGTCGTCTTCAGATTAACAATCAGCGTTCGAATTTTGTATTGAAGTAATGTCGATACTCATTGGTGTTTGGTTCTCAAGACGATCGGTGAGTCCTTCCGATATAAACCTAAACTGGAAGAAATCCCTAGCCAATTCCCTGAAGAACGCACCCATCGCTCGATGGACACTGCGTGCTAAACCCGTACCAATGGAAATATAAACAGATGTGCAGTTGACGAATTGAAGTTAGTGGTCAATTATATTATTTTAATTTATTTAATATTTATGAGCAGTTATGCGATAGAAAATCAGTTACACTTCATAATAAAGGGGTGTAAAATATTAAAAATAAACTGTGCTAGATTTCCTTGTGTGAAACGTCGGCGATCATTGACACCGAAAGCAGCCGCGGAAGAATTTCTGAAGAATCCACAAGGTACCTGAGTGTCGGAATCGGGTGGTGGGGTGGGGGGTGTACGCATCAACATTGCGTAACAACCCGCAATAAAACACAAGGCTTTTGACAAGCGTACCCGACATTAGAGTGAAAACATTGTCGCACGCACGTCCATCCTTGACTAATTGACGATGGTTCAACGCACCCACAGAAACGGTGCCGACACCGCATCGGGGGTTGGCTTTTATTGCAGTGTCAAAGTCAAGCAAGACCTAAACTTTCAACAATGTCTGTTAACTTTACCACAAAAAAAGTTGTACGCGTTCAACCCCCGCGCGCTCTGCGGCAACAATAAAACGTTTACAATACAGGTGGCGGTGGGTAACTTCCGCATTGAAAGGGTACAACAACGATATTTTTTTGTTCGTCCTTCTACACACAGGGTTGTTACAGTTTTATTTTGCAACCCTTTTCCTTTTCCTTTTAAAATGGTTCTTTTATGACTCAGGGAGTGGGTAGGTTTTTAGGATAGTTGTTTATTAGGCACATTGCGTCAATCCAGTGCATAGTGTTTGTCGGGCCGGGTCAACGCCCAAATAAGGGTTCTATTGTCATCGGGCCCTCGACATCCCTTTCAGCAAAAAGCACTTTCTATTATTCGGAGCACCACTTCCTCCACTGTTAAGTAATGTAACTTTCTCACAATAAAAAGAATGCAGTTTAAAATTTTTGTTTCGTCTGAATTCATATCGGAAAACAACAGAAATGCCCGCAAGCAGTTTTAACTTTTAATAACACGTCTGTTTTCGGCGGTACATTCTAACGGATATGAAGCGTTTATGTTAGCGTCTAATTGAGAAGTAACTTTAAAGTTACCTAAAGAGACGATGCCAGATTTAAGTCCGATGAATAACTGCTTAGAAGACAGCCTCGTACAGACCAGCAACGTTAAAACACAAAGATGAAAGGGAGGCGGTCCACCGATAATTCTCGCGATAATGTGTCAGCGTGAAATACAAAAATTAACGCTTAATTAAGCAACAGTATTTGACGCTCAATAATTGACTCTCACTATGAAGTTTAACATTATTTTGACGGTAGAATAATTGACTCTCACTATGATTTTTAAATTTATTTTGACGGTACAATAATTGACTGTCACTATGAAGTTTAACATTATTTTTTGTACGTTAGCTATACATATAACGAAAATATATACATAATTTAATGCAATACTATACGTATATTTGTGCATAACACACCGTCTCCAGTTCGCAATGTGTTAATTAATTACCTTAATGTAATCAGTCTTGAGACTTATTGTCTTAGTCAATGCGACATGTTTCAGGAACAACTTCACATCATCAGGTTCTAAAATTCTTATCCTGTCATGAGAACGGTTAGATGAAATTCAGACAGTCATTATATGTTACATGAGTTACCTCATTACGCCGAGCAGTGCGCACTGTTCCCTAGCGTGTGTGTTGTGTGTAGTTTGTTCAATAATTTATATGATGACTGGTTTTGGGGGTTTTTTTGGCAATCAAGTAGTCTGGCCATCCTCAACCATTTTTGTTTTTGTCTTGTCGAATACTTGTGTCCAGGTTGGTTGTTGCTTCCTGTTGGCTTTCGGTTCCTTATATTGGTGTTATTGAGTGTAGGTGTGGTGTACGGTTTGTTTTTTGAGTGTTTCCAGTGTTTCGTGTTTTAAAAGTTGAGTGCGTCTAGAACGAATACACATCAACACAAAACATGACACAATTTCTTCCTAAACGATTTCGGTCAGTTCATTAATCCGTGTACTTGGGAATGAAACTGTATAATCTAATGCGTACTGTAAAGAATTTAATTTTTAAATTATATATACAATTATATATAACAGTGTTATACAAACAGTGTAGCCGTACGGTGCTATTTAATTATATATAGACCCTATATATATATATATATTTTTTTTATTAATATATTATCTTTGGGTTTCAGTATTTAAAACCAAATGGTCACCATTCTTACGTCTCAATAATGTTTTCGACTACTTTGTATATGGAAGGTTCCAAAAAACACGTAATAATACTCAACCACGAACTGTCAAATAGTGTCTAGTTAGGCTACCCACATTAATTCCTGTTTGCAAGTGACAAGTTACACGGCGGAGATAAACAGAAAGTGTACACATGGTTCAGAGAGAGAGAGAGAGAGAGAGAGAGAGAGAGAGAGAGAGAGAGAGAGAGAGAGAGAGAGAGAGAGAGAGGGCTCTTCAACGACTACGTGTTTCCATCTGTTATTTTAAGAATATCAAATGAACAGCAACAGCGGCTGAGAGGGATACCAAGGGATTTTATTGACGGTGACATCGGTGGGTTTTAAAAATAATTTCATTGGCCGTCATCCAGTTCCCCATTTCCCCACCTTTCTCCTCTTGTTGCGCGCCTGTACACTTGTTTCCGGAATAACACACGCTCTCTCTTACACTTTGTACTACCCTCTGGCATGATTAACTCGACAAAATTTAGAAAAAAAATTCGACGAAGGGCTTGATATAGGCCTAGTGTTTGTCATGTGTGAGTGTGTGTGTGTTTCTTTTAAAAGCGAATGTTCTGCAGATTACTGAACAGAAACATCGAATTGTGTTAAGGAAACAACCATCAATAGTTCATTCAGACACAATGGGGAAGATAGGGAATAGGCCTACATTGCATATACGGGTTTTTCAATCGTATGTAAAGTTATAAACGTGCGTCAGGTGAAAATAAACCTACTTGCAGTGTATTTATTTGAAGGTATTACATACGCATATATGCAGGCGATATAAAATTTAATATTTACTTCTAGTTTCCTTTCAAGAGATGTATTGTTTTCCTTACTTGGGACATGCTTCGGGCATATCAGTCAGTATGGGCAAAGCAAAATATCTGATGTCAGAAGGAGTTTCCAAGTAAGGGAAACAATGCATCTCTTGATTAGTAGTAAATATTAAATAATATACGTAGTAAAGGTATCTTTATTTTGTACGTAACTATTCAATATTTCTTGCAGGTTGTCTATATACGCGCGCACACACTTTTGTCGTATGCTCTATAAAAACGAAACAACACGTGTCTGAGCGAAAATTAATAAGTCAGTTTAACGGCCAGTGAGCGACGGACGCAATAAAATCAGCTGATCATTTGTTAGTGTAAAGGAAAGGATTCAGTGTTCCTTTTGCACGGCACGTCAAAGCAACAACCGGAGAACACGACTGGTTTGTTTATTTGTACGCACGCACGCATACCAGTCCACTTTTGTCCGTTTATTTTATACTCGGGTTGAAGAACGTAAACGCAAAGTATTTAAATTAACCTGACGGCGACGACTACTACGACGATGACATTAAAAAAAATGTCATAAATTACGAGCGACGGCGAGGGTTTGTGCGAGCAGCGAGTACTACTGCACTGCACTGCCTGTACTATTACACACTTGTTAGTGGTGACCTCTCACCTGGCTACACAAGTAATTACATCTCAGACAACATATATCTCACTGCCGGCTTGATCGCATCAACCCGATGTCCTCGCACTTGCAGTTAATGTACTATACATACAGATGGCCGTCCAGTTGTTTATTATATTATAATACCCCCGCGCTACTGGTGTTTACTGGTCGGTAACAGTATTTAATAATAAAACAGTATATATACACATAAACGCGTTTGTTATTGAGAATCCGTTTAACGCGAGTTGTTACACTAATTAAAAGACGAATTTTCGAGGATGACTATTGAAGAAGACACGGATTTAGCGGGCATCGTCGCCGTCAATGAAATAAACAAATAAATAAATAACAATAATAATAATAATAATCATTATCATATAGACTAATAATAATAATAAAATAATGCTTTATGCAGCTGAATGTCTGACTCTAAACAAGAAAATGATGATGGAAGAACTGGAAGTCACAGAAAGGAAAATATTAAGAAAAATCTTGGTATCAATAAAAGATGGAAAAAAGTACAGAAGGCGCCACAATAATGAGCTCTACACACGTGTTGAGAAAATTACAGACGTAATTAGAAAAAGAAGAATTACTTTCTACGGACATGTTCAAAGAATGAATCTTGACAGATTAACAGAGAAGCTTTTTAACTATTTCAAAAAAGCTCAAAATGTCCAATACGTGGTTCAAAGAAAACAGAAAAGCACATAGGAGAAGTCCAGATTACTCAAGAAAACATTGAAGAATGCTTGCCACTCAAAAAAAAATTAAAAGTTTTCAAAGTTTTCAGGAAAAACCTAAGAAGAGGACAGGTGCCATCTGGACTGACGAAAGGAGAGAGAGACATCGATCAAGAATTAAGGAGATGTGGAGAGGAGGAAGAGAGGGGAGAAGAAGGGAGGGACCAGTTGAACCAAACGTAGTCCACAGTGGCTCATATGCAAAAAAAAAAAATTATAATAATAACATTCTTCTTCTTCTTCGTATTATTATTATTATTATTATTATTGTTATCAATATCAATATCGTTAAGACCTGCAGGAAGAAACTAACCCAGGTCCAAAGATGAAGTGCTCTTTGTGCGCTAAAATCAGTCTTCCGCACGGTTTCCGAGCCGGCTGTCTTGGTCGTTGCCGGAGTAATGTGGTTCTACCTTCCCGCCAAGGAGCCCAAGATCTTCTTGTAAAAGAAGATGGAGATAGCTGGCAGAGAGCTTGGCAGCACGAAGAGCTACAAGGCTCATAAAGCAGGTGCAGCCGTGGGCGGCGGAGAGGAAGCATCACGAGGTCTACTATTATCTTAACCATATCTGGCTAGACACGGGCATTTTCGATCTTACCTGAAGAATGCTGGAAAGGCCGAGTCACACGAGTGCCTGTACTGCCCGTGAGCCACGGACGATGTCAGCCATACCATCTTCGTCTGCGACAGATGGGAGTAACACAGCAGATCGTTGCAAGAGGATATTAGGCAGAAGATCTCCTCGGGCAATGCTTTGAGGGGGATATGAATATATCAGTATGGCATTCAGTGATGCAGACAGGCTGTGTAATCAATGAGTTGAATGATACACTCCATGGGAAAGACGAAAGCTACTATTTAACATCTCAAAGAGGTTAGCAGAAATGTTTCCATTACACATAAATGCTTCTTTTCACCTTGGGATGTACCATTAACTTAATGAAAACATTTTTTTATGTCACTACTAGTCATCGAAACCATGTTGCCTTTTATACGAACTAACAAAATGGCGATTAATGTATGACGTGAAGATTAAGTCACATTATTATTGAATGGTAAGACTTACGTTTTTAAATGTTCCTGTCGGGTCCGTATGCCTATGAATGACAGTGGGAACAAGAAACAAGAAAAGAAGGAACGCAGAAAAAAAGAAACTCTGTACTGCAACTAGAGACATGGCATTCATTTACAATGCAAAAAGCTTTATTTAGAGTATAAAGAACGCCGCGGGAAACACTAGAACGAAGCACAGCGTTAATGTGTATGTAGATATAAAACCACTTGACCAGATTTGGAGTTAACGTTGCGATCGACACCGCGATCAATTAATTATTTTATTTTACGTATGCCGGCTACGACTGAACGTTTTCCAAATGTCAAACTGTCGCGTACGATGTTACACGGTCGCCGTGTAACGGAGGTCGCAATCGGGTCAGAGAAATCACCAGACGCCGCAGGCCGCGAAGTAGGGTGATCAGTGATACAAATGTCAATTGTTCTTTTTCTCGCAACCAATTATCGACCGGTGCGCTGTAATCAGCGCGAACGGTTTGCGAGCAGTGAATCATTGACTGTTTTTACCGCGGCTACAACACTCATTGCTGGCACTGTTTGTGTTGGGCTGCTGTTAACGAATCCTCCCTGAGTAGACCGACGCCGCTGAGATCAAACTCGTACGCGTTCGATTCTGATAAAATGTTACTCATTTTCATCGTATCGATTACGGAACTATCCCCCAAGTACCACAATCATTGGAACAATCCAATCTGTCCTTCTTCATTTCCATTGATCGTCTTTTATCCTTACGAGTTACCTGTGGACATCTTATGATCTTACGAGCCTTAGCCACAGTACTGTGGCGTCACTGACAGACACCGTGTCAGAGAAAAGTTTAAGTCCTTCACACACTGAAGATGGCCTCCAAAGGCGCAGTTGAAACGTCTTAAAATAACAACACAAGACCACGGCCTGATAGCCCGGGAAGTTATGATATAACGTTTCATACAAGAATACAGATTTAGAATTAAACTGATGCCTAATGGCATTCGACGTATTACATTTAATTTGAATAACAATGAAAAAAGTTAAATATTTTAATATCAGCACTCTTTCATATTTTTTTTAACCCATATACTTCATGCTGGTTTGCTCAAAAATTTTGAGGCGCACACAATTTATAAAATGTATTTATATAATTGTATGTGAAGAATCCTAAATTTATAATTTCTCCGGAACAAAAAAACAGAAACCACAAAGCTTCAAGCTAGTCTCGTCATTCCGCCTAGTCACACCACTAATATCCGCCATGCATGATGACGGTCAAAAAATGATGAATCATTTTGATGAGTCATCAAAACTAAATAATTACAGTAGTCCATAACACAAATTAACAATCAAACTAGTGTCACTGTCATTAAATACCGATGATGGTAAGATGGCAGAGAGCTTGGGAGCAAGAAGAGCTAGATGGCTCATAATGCAAGTGCGTCTGTCGGCGGAGAGGAAGCGTCAGGAGATTGGCTATTATCTTACACATTTCTGACTGGACACGGGTATTTTCGACCTTCTGTGAAGAAAGGCCAAGTCACAAGAGTGCCTGTACTGCCCGTACATCTATACATCCGTATGGACGAACAATCTATTTCACCGATTTACCAAAACTTAAGTCTTTGACTGTCTCATCCCCTCCCCCAGAAGCTAGTCTCATCCTCCCCCCACCATAAGAGCAGCTTCTAATTACACCACTGTTCTGATTAATCAAGTAGTCGGATCAGCTCGGGTTTGTGGAGCGTTGCGAAGGTATATTACGTTAGAAGAGGTGAAATACTAATGTAGACATTCATTTTGTAGAAAAACATACTAGTAGGCCTACATTATTATGTACTTTTGATGTTTCAATCGAATCTTTACTGCTCTCTATCCTGCAGATTCGCAGCCACCGAGCCAACTTATTGTCACCCATCCATGTTTTATTCCTGCATCATCATCATCATCATCATCACCACCACCACCACCACTACTCCAAGGATTAGTCCTTAGATCTGTTCCGGAACCCATCTCCTCCTCGGTCTACCGACATCTCTCTTCCCAGTAGGGCGATAATCCAAGGCAGCCACAGGTAGACGGATATCAGGCATGCGGTTCAAGTGCTCATATCATCTCCTTCTGTGGTCTTCAATCTTCGGGTGCAATGATACAATATTTAAATCGCGTCTAATATCCTCGTTCCTTCTCCCATCCAACCTTGCGCCCCTCCTAGAAATTTCACTTCGGCTGCCTGAATCCTCTGCACGTCCCTTTTACCAGGACCCCATGTTTTACTAGCATACAGGAATGTGGGAAAGCCACAGTTTTGTAAAATTTAATTCGAGTGTCCTGCCGTGTTTTATTTTTCAGGTACTCTCTATGAATCTTTCCACAGATGAGTCTAAATTTTGTTAGCTTACTATCCCAATCAATTTTATTCCTGCATATGTCGCGTAATTCCACGACACTTCAATCGCACGACGTTCACAACGTGGGGTTGTCTGAGTATTTACCGGCAAATTAATTACAAAAAGTTAATGGGCCCCCTAACTAATGAAGAGTGTTGCGGTGTTATACAACGACCGACGGCGCAGTCGAATTGAGCAATAATACAGTGTGAACGGAACTGTGGGATTGTGGGACCGTCCAATTAGCACCGGTATCATTGCCACCGTCTGATATAATTACATACAGAAATTATTGAAAATTGGAAACATTTTCTTCTTAATTGGCTCTTTATAAATTATATATACAATAAAAAATATCGTAACTTTTATCTCTCTTTTACCTCCTCCGCACTCTCTCTCTCTTTCCCATTCTCTATCTCTTTCCTTGCTCTCACGCTCTCTCTCTCTCTCTCTCTCTCTCTCTCTCTTTCTCTGTGTCTTTTTCCCTCTATTAAGCACGCCAACGCCCCCCCCACACACACATACACGGGTACACACATGATCAAGAGACATGGAGGGTCCAGATAAAATTAAAAACCTTCCTCTCGGTGGCATCAGCTACCTCGGGATGTCCCTGTTTTTGAACAGATATCAGCAATGAGTAGGAGGCTCTTAGAACACCAAAGTAGTATCTAGTATGCCTCAAGATCGAGGGGCCGGAGAAGAAAAAGAAGAAAGAAAGAACTGTACTATGGACGGAGATCTCAGTGAAGATGTCGTCCCGACGCGCAGGAGACAAACCGGCCAATACGCCCGTGTGTAATATTATTACTTCAAGTATGTAATAAATGTTATCTCCACTGCAAAATGCAAGCA
The DNA here is from genome assembly GCA_034769895.1 of Magicicada septendecula. Classification (NCBI taxonomy): domain Eukaryota; kingdom Metazoa; phylum Arthropoda; class Insecta; order Hemiptera; family Cicadidae; genus Magicicada; species Magicicada septendecula. The sequence goes on from CM068372.1 coordinate 368,310,325, forward strand.
AAATGTTATATATATAAAAATATCCAGTACAAAAACAAAGGTAATGGCATTTTGAGGCAAGGAACCAATGAGAACAAAACACGACAATGTCAAGATACTGCCTGTTCCGTCTTCAAAGATCCCCCAACCATCTCTTCCTGGGTCTTCCACACACCCGTATCCTACAGGTTGATATTTCCAGACTTATCTGGCCAATCTTGAATCTGACATTCTTTCTAAGTGTTCTTTCCACGTTATTTATAATCTTTTAACCTTTCATTCAAGTTAAAAACTTGTAATTCTTCTCTTATAGCCTCATTCTTTAGAAGGTCAAGGTTAGAACTCCTTTTAACTCTATCTTAAGAACCATTTCCGAGTCCTGTATTTTACTTTCTTGTTTTTTTGGTTGTTGTCCATAAGTCACACAGTACAGAGACTACCATAATTTTGTAAAACTTTAATTTGTATCTCGATGTATCTTGTTTCTAAAAATACGATTGATTGTCCCTATGACCGCCTGGAACTTACCTAACTTAACGTCGATATCATACGTAATTCTTATCATAACCAATATAATTTCCCAAATAGTTAAAATGGCTCGCCTGTTTTACAATTTAATCACTGCTACTTTTGTCCATATTGTTTCCTTGCTTCGAAATGCCATTGCCTTTGTTTTTGTAGTGGAGATTCTCATATTGTATGGTTTGCAAACCTGATGTAGCTTAAAAACAGATTTTGTAAAGCAGAATTACAAGCAAGTCGCCAGCAGACAACAGCACATTCAGATATCTGTCTCATGACATCTTAATACCAGGGTTCACTAGATGTTTCTATTTCCTTATTATATCGTCGATACAATGTTAAAAAAGAAGGTAATAGGCTATATACTGCATCCTTGTCTAACACCTTGACTGACAGATATTTCTCTCTACGTATAGAAAACACTCCCGGCTAGGCGTCTGTTTGTCTAATTGTTCGGGCTAACCTCATCAATCACACTGGCTAGATTTTGATATGGTTTTCATCATTCTCTAGAATCATTATCTTGGAAGGTACTCATTGATTTTTATTGCAAAATTACTCGGTGCCCTAAACTGATTGGATGAGAAAAGAGTTCAATCACATTTCACAAGAAAACGGTTAAACAAATGTTGTCTTATTTTACTTAAAGCGCGTGAAACGTTAATCTAACGTTAAAGTAAAGTCGAGCAGTTACAATGTTAGTGAAGCGTGACCAAACGAAAACGGGGACGTAAAACAATCCATGTTCGGCTGGTTTGGCATTAAACAAGAATGTAATTGAAAGAGCCATGCATTTACAAATAATCATGGTCTCAGTATGTTCAACTATGAATGAAACATGAAAAGTTTTCTTCTTCTCTTACACATTTATTAATAAAATCTGTTTGATTTATATAGCCTATTCTCTCACTGGAAAAATAGCAAAATCGCCCTCAGAGGGTAAAAAGCCTCCAAAAATACCTAACGATTAATCGACTTGTTGGAAATCAATTTCTCTAATACCGCGGCGACCCAGAAACCCAAGGGTCGCTAAATTTAAATATTTAGCGATTTGAAAACTATTATTATGTAAATACCGACGCTGGCCGTTCTGAGCAGAACTACAATGTTCCGACCAGCCGAGTTCGCTACGCCGACCGCCATGGAACCGATCACTACCACCGACAACTATATAATTTACGAAAAACTCCTCGCTAAAGATTACTGTAGTTAGTTCGTGTTGTGGCGGTACAAAATTTTCACCGCTTATCTGCAAACATTTATCTATGCAAATTACAAGAAAAAAAAACAACAGAAACTACTTTTATTCTAATAACGAAATTTTTCCTAGAAAACAGTAAAAACGATACCTCTCCCTCTCCGTCTCGCACTCTCGTCGTCGTAGTTCTTGATTTATTACGCTTATAATGGAAATTAAAAAAATGTAAATTCAGAGAGCACTGAGACGAGGTGACTGCCGACGGCGGCGTCGTGGTCACAATTCCCTGCCTGCACTCCACTGAAACGGAATCGCGTGACACACACACACACACACACACACACACACACACACACACACACACAGAGCTGCCGTAAGTAAATATTTTTAATCTCCTCCTGAAATAATCGGTTTAATAGATTAATCTCCGCTGCTGAGATGGATACGTACCGAGTAGATACATTACGTTCACAGATGACAATATATGAAAGTTGAAGTGAAATTACTGGTATCTATACACTGACACGCAAACGGGAACGCGTAAAAATAGACCTGATTCGAGTTGAAACGTCTAATTCTAAATATGTCCTACAATAGTTTATTTTAATTAATAAATTTGCGTTAGTGGTTACAATCACAAACAGAAATTTGAACTGTTGCACATCACTGAATAGAAAATTTAGTGCTTTCGAGCCTCTCAGCTTATCAGGTATAATATCTTCAAATAAATACACTGCAAGTAGGTTTATTTTCACCTGACGCACGTTTCACAGAAATGATTCTGTATCTTCAGAGCTTTGTTTTAATTGTAATTGAATGTTTGGCTTACAATTTAGTTAACGGATAATCGATTTTACTTCGATTCTATTTTCGATTGTTATAATGTTTATGTAATCAGCTATTTATTATATGTTTAATGTTTTTTATTATTGTAATAAATGTATGATTTAAAATAATCGTCTCGTTTTGTTTTTATTGAATTTTTTCTTTAATTAGTAGATTATTATTATTGTGTTTGTAAATATTAAGATTTTTCCCAGATATTCATTTTGTTACTTTTTGTAGGTTTTTAATTAATTTGACATTTTGAATCTCTGGAAATTTATGTTTATTGTTTAAACGGATTAGATTTAAACAATATTAGATTGTGTGGTTAAATTAGATTTGTAAATATTAGGTTTAAAAAACACATTGCGATGTTGAATATATCTCTCGGACAGTTTTTTCTTCGTCTAGCCTACGATAAGCATACATTTATTAGAATAATAAAATATTAAATATATAATAAAAAGCTGATTAAATAAACATTACAACAATCAAAACTAGATCGAAGTAAAATCGATTATCCGCTAACTATATTGTAACCGAAACATTCATATATAATTCAACAAACCTCTAAAGATACAGAATAATTTCTGTGAAACGTGCGTCAGGTGAAAATAAACCTACTTGCAGTGTATTTATTTGAAGATATTACATGGGAGACCTGCAGGAAACTCAACGAGTTGCTTACAAAGGAATAACAGATCACATATATAGACTACAATAATAACAACAAGTGTTACTATCCGATTGTTGATGTGTATACATCCGATATGTGTCCTATATATGCATCACCGGATCGGAAATATGCAATAATAAAAACAAATGTTACTATCCGATTGATGATGTATTCATCCTATTCGATATATATCCGCTATATCTCCGGCATATATCCGATCTGATGATCAAATGAGGGGCGAGGAAGAGCTAATCGGAAATTTTCTATGTAGTACAGTCCAACTTGTGTTTGGCAATACTTACTTATTATATAGCCTACCATATTAGTTTCAATTTACCAAGAGAATTACACCGAGAGGATAAGTTGAAATTAGATCACCTTCAACGTGCGATATTTATCGCATTTGTTTTCCGCGGACCATAATTTTCCCATAGTGTTTGCTATCGTCCCCCCCCCCCTGACACTAGATAGATCTGTAGGGACGAGAGTGGTGCTGGTGCAAAGAAAAATACAGAAATTGAAGAGTAAGTGGACAAAAAAATTTGGTCTCCTAAATGTTACTTGTCTGTCAAATGTTAAAGGAAATTTAAAGCAAGTAATAAGCATTTATCCTTCTACGTGTTTCACCAGCTGCTTTAAACGTGCTTTAATTGGAACCCTCTTACTGCCTGTGTCCCGTTATACAAATCAAACAATTTTCCTTTGATGCGCGATGCGAAGTGAGTACAGCATTCATATAGCGAACGCCAACATCGATACGCCGTGTCATATCCGTATTCATGGAGAGGAAAAGGAGACGGAATGAAAGTATTAGGATAAAAGTAAAAAAAGTTTCCAGTTCATTCGATTGTATGAATTATAAAACAGACCTCTTAATTAAAAAAAGTTTATACTATTTTATGACAATGGCATCTTTTTGAGCCTGGAAACGCAGTGTGTAAGGAGAAATAGCTTAGTAACTGAAAATAAAGTTAAATTTTAAAGCCAAAAACTTTAATGCGGTTTAAATAATAGAAAAGCTCCTTGTTGTGTCAGGTTGAAGTAAACAAATAAATAATGAAAAGTTTAGCGAGCATCGGTCAGTAAGTATAGACAAAATGTTTACATAATTTCTAACGGGACAAATTTTTGCGTACAGAATGACTGTGAAAAATTCAATTGTTGATTTTAATCCAAACAAAAAAAATTACAACGGTATGGACACACGAAAAGAATGGCACAGGAAAGATTGCCAAAGAGAGTTATGGAATGGACTCCACCAGGAAGAAGAAAAAGAGGAAGAGCGCTTATCACCTGGATAGAAGAAACTCAGACTATACTGAGGGAACGGGAAATTGAAAAAGATCTTCGGATGGACAAGCAGCAGTGGAAGTTGAGAATTCAGTCACTTATTTAATCTTTGGTTCCGGGAAATGTGTAAACATTGTACAGCCGGAAATAATAATAATATATTTTTACGTTTCGACGACAGTATTTACTGCCATCATCGGGTCAATTGCTGTTGAATTGTTACGACACCAAACCAATCACAGTGATGGCAATATATATTGTCGAAACATCAACAAATTGAGTGTTGGTTGTTGGGCTTTACTGGTTAACGGCTATTACAAATTTAAGAAACTAAGTAAAATAAATAACCGATTCAACGGTTCTCAAAATACAAAACTAAAAGAAAGTATGTACTTATATTTTCGAATAAAATAAAAAATAATATGACTAGAAAACAATAATATGACTAGAAAAACTGAAATCTTTTTCTTTAAGCTGTATTTTTACTTAAATTAGGCTATGTTATTTAATTAGCCTACAATAATTTTTATAGAACTTATTTTTATCCTCACTCATTTTGATGGTAAACTTACTCGGGCCCTGGTGTGCACCGTTGGGATCAGATAACGGTTTCGTCACATTTTACGAAGAATTGATTATCCAAACGTTTCTTACTTTACTTAGAGTACTACAACAGGTGTCCACGATTCATATCTGCTATGTGCAAATTTTAATTCATTACCAATAACTGCAAGATTTTAATAAATTTTATTCTGCGGTGAGCGTATTATTACGATTGAAGTCTCCATCCTAAAGACCCTCTTTTGAATCCGTGACTTCATAGAAACATATTTCTGACTAGAGAAATATATAATAAACCTTCGTAGTACACGTTTTCCGACGAGAGAAAAGTAGAAAGGTGATTATGTAAATAAGAGACTGAGATTAACAATCTGCCAAACAAATTATTTCGAGCGAATTATAGAGAAATTTTGCAACAACAGTTAAATATATTTAGCAAGAAAGTACAATTTTTACAAATTAGTAAACAAAGATTAGTGCAATCGAATAATCGATCTATCGTATCGGTTTTGGAGATATTATCAAAGCATTCCTTTATCGCCTAATCTAATGATCGTTATCGGTCTGTTTTTTGTCCCCTGGCTAAATAAATTTTCTTATTTAATTTTGATTAGTAGAAACGTGATTCACGTAACATGTTGCAAAAGAATAACAGAATCCTCGTTGTTGGACGAACCTGGTTTGTATATTCAGTATTGTTGTCCACGGCCGAGTTTCTCTTCAGAACGATAAACCAATGTAAGACGATCTTCCCCGACCATAGGGACAATGTACTGGCTATATAGACTATGGTACAACACACAGTGAACTAAATTTGTCTACTGGAGCTGCTGTTGTTTGTACTCTTTCAGAAATGCAAGAATAAAGAGGCGTACAGAGTACAGATACACGGTTCCGATTCCTACATCATTATTGCGCAGTGTCACACAGATTTCGTTGCCGACTGTTTGAACAGCTGTTTAGAAATAAGAGTCATTTACAACTATGCGAAGCAAATTATTTTATTTGGCCCGTAATTATGATGATTCTGTGTGAACAGTTTGTGTAAACTATCTCGAACCCGTCTGTTTGAACGTTTTATATTTCAAAAAAAAGGTAAAACCGTTGTATTTACACAGCATTTGGTAACAAATTTGGACAGGTGCTGCGAACGGTCGTTATTGTTGTTAATTTTACATGTGTCGGGCGTGCACCGAGCACGATTACTGAAACTACTTTTTTCGAGTAACTTTTTAATTAGTTAAAAACTGCTTCCTTTTATTTGATTTTACAAAAAGCTGTGGATATTTACGAGCTTCAACACGGATGAGCGTGCACTTACTTCTGATTTGATTTTCTACAAGTTAAGAATACGTTGAACGATTAAACAGGAAGACGTAGGCACACAAGCGCGCGCGCACGTTCTCTCTCTCTCTCTCTCTCTCTCTCTAACCGTTTTATGACTGTTACTTTGGTCTTACGATTTCTAATTAGTAACCTCTTCCATTCTTGTGTCTACTTCCATCTGTAACTATGTTATCGTTAACGGCAATCTCTACTGTGTTAACGTTCCTCCATTTGTGCTAGTCATTAGAGTCTACTTTTCAATCTTTTTATTTTTTACCGTGGCGTCCATGGACGTTTTTGGAAACCATTGTCTTCCATTCGTAAAATATGTCTGCGCCACATTGTAATCGGTTTAAAAGCTTGTAGCCTATACATGCATCTTTTTCTGCGTCTCCAGAGTTAGGCAATTCTATCTGTTATAATCCTCGGTCTTCCCACGCTTCTTCTACCTATCGGGTGATAATTCAAGGCCTGCTTTGGAAATGGAAGACTTTCTTTCTGCATTTTCGATACATGTTCTTTCAACCTTTCTTTATACATTGACACCTGTACTGCAATCGTTTGAACGTTTAATTCATGTCTGATGGTTGCATTTTGTATCCTATCGACCCGAAACGAAACTTCATTTCTGATGAATCCAGGATCAGGATCTTTTCCTAGGTGCCCAACATTATGAACTATACGTAGTGCAACATTGTGGGAGCTGCTGTCACCTTATAAAATTTTAGCTGTTTGTCTTTTAATGAGAGTTCTTAAGAGTTCTTATAACTGTACCACATATCCTATGAAATTTACTTATTTTGTTGCTGATGTCTCTTCTTCGTAAGAAATGTCGCAGCCCAAGTACTGAAAATGTGAGACCTGTAGAGACAGATGATGAGAATTTTTGTTCTTATGGGATAGTTACTAGAGAATGCCATGGATTCAGTTATCGACAAACATATTTTTGTATTGTAAGGGAACTCAGCTGATACAATGTACTGTACTTCGTAGGCTTACACGGTCGGAGTCAATGTTGTTAAAATTCCTTCCCGGGCTGTTTGGCCGTCGTCCATTGTCCAGGTTCAGCCCTAACCACAGTACTGTGGCCACTAACGTATACCGCCTCACTTTTTCTACTAACTTTCCTCTTTTGTAAGCTGAAAGCTTCTAGTTAAAAAAATCAAGGTGAACATTGGCGACTTCTCCCTTTTCTGCACAAATAGTACGTTGCAGATAATATCCAACTCTTTTACTTTTTGTTTCTTTTTATCTACTACATTTTTTTTATAAACTGATGTTATATTGCATGATATGATAATCTTTTATTGACCACATACTTTCTTTAAAATAATAAAATGCTATGATTAAAATACAGTTAAGTGACTCGATTTTACACTGATGATGGCAATCGATGGCACTGAAGAAACGTCTGTTTTGTATAAAACGATGGACCACGACCAAATATCCGGGGAAGGAATTTTAACAACATCAGCTGATTCAGTTTATAGAAAGATAACTGCAACTTTTCCTATTATAATTTGGTCGTCCGCAAATAACACTGTTTAAGTACGCGTTACGACCGATCTCTATACCTGAGTTCATTCTCAGTTATTCCATTCTCTAATGAGATCACCTATTTACACATTAAGCAGAGTTGGTGACAAACCGCATCCCTGAATTGGTGGCAATTACTCCTTGGTTAATGAGAATTTCGGTTGTTAATTCTCTACCAGTGTCGATTACTAGTTTACTACCCCTAAGTAAACTTTTGTGAAATTTTCATTGATATATTTCGAGAATCCATATTTCTCCTCATAATAATTGTCCAAAGCTTGGCTCTTTTGACCTTATCAAAGGCTTTTATATAAACATCCGTAAAAGGATTATATATGAATAGTATAACTGGATATATTTTTACGTTAAACCTAATTTATTGTATCCCAATTGATCCTGTAGTATCTGATAATGTGTATTTAATTATTTAATAGAATATTCACCAGCTCCTTTAACTACTTTTCCTCACTCGTATTTGATTTTATATCCACATTCTGCTAAAACATGAGACAATAAAAATATAGTAACAAATAACAGATAAATTTAAAGTCTTTACTAACAAAGTAAGATCTTCAATACGATCACATGAATTCACACGCGAATGTGATATTCGTATGAGATATCTTTATGAGGGGTCTTAAATATCTTTAATGCGATCACGTTATACAAAGGAAACAAAAGGAGAGCCTATTATTTTTACACGTAACTTAATACTAACTGCTGTCGCAAAGGTTTTCGTCAAACGAATCCGAGACCCCGGTGAACTTGCACAAATTAATTCTATTCACAAGTATTACTTTTCATCTCCTGTAGTATTCTCCCAATTCTCCCGTCAGTGTAAATATTGGAGTGAACGTGTGTCATCCCCCCATCACTCACTCACACACACTCTCTCTCTCTCTCTCTCTCACGTGCCTTCTCTCTGACAGTCGCTCTTTCATAGGTTTGCAGATTAGAGAGATGAGTCCATTTATTGCGGTGGGTCTGGGTGCAAAGAAAAGTATCGAATTTCGAAAGAGGCAAATCTAGTTTAAAGGAGTCAGCGCGGAACGGACGGACGAAGGGAACGAGAAAAAGAGAGAAAAGAAGGAGAAAGAGAACGATAGGAATACAGTGTGTGTGTGACATGAAGGAAGAGACAGAATGAAGATTAGGTAAAGAAAGGGGGGCGGGCGAACACGCTACGGAACGTGTGTGTGTCTGTTGTCTCAGGTAGACAGAGGGTCTTTCTCGGCGGGCTGCATTCCATTCCACACACAGCACAAGACACAAATCATGCTCAATCAGTTCTCACGTGCGCGCGCGCTTGCATACACACACGCACGTCGAAAATTTCTGGATTGGATTTTTTTTTTAGAGGAAGTGAACAATAATTTTAAAAGAAAAGACAGCAAGCATGCATTCACATACTGTTATGTCAACACGAATGCGCATGGGCGCGAGCGCGCGCTCATTTTGCAGACCTCATTTTGTGTTCAACCGTAAATAGGTAACGTATCTCAGTAAAATTTTATAATAATATTAATAATAATAATGCTTGTTTTCCCTATGTAAAAATATATTTTTAAACATAACTCCTCAATTTCGTAGTGATCGTAATGAATTTGAACGATGAAGGGTTTGTGAGGAACGGTCAAAAAAGTATAACACAAATTTTAAATTATTTGTGTCGACGTTTCGACAATATTTATTGCCATCAGCAGGACAATTTTTGTTAAGTTGTCACGACGCCAAACACAACTGTCTTGATGATGACAATAAATATTGTCGAAACGCCGACACAAATAGTTTAAAATTTGTGCTATACTTTTTTGACCGATCCTCACAAACCCTTCATCGTTAAATATAACCGTTTTTTCTTTCTATTTAATTTATTGAGATTGGGCTACGCCCATTTATGAATTTATATCGCTTAATTAATCACAAGATGTAGGATGAGCGTCCTCTAAAAACTAATCACGTTGTTCTTGTGATGCCTGTCACTTGACACACTACACCAAGTCAAATGGCTTCATTCTGTTTAGTCTTCGCACAAGTTCAGTATTGTCGAGACGTTGCAGCATCTCAACATTCTGGTGTTTATGCAGACGTTCCTCATGCTTCTTGGCGAATCGCTGAACTTCATCTTCGACTGAAGCAATCTTCAAATCCGTGTGGATGTCCTCATTTCGTATGTACCATGAGGCATTAACAATATGATTTAATACGTTGTTTTGAAATGTCTCGATAATTTTTCTGATAATTTTCCTTGTGCATCCACTATCAAGCTTATCCGTTCGCTACGACGCGTGAACCGTCATAAAAACACCCCTCGCACATTCCTACGTGTCTCTCAACATGATAACGCAACACTATCACCACCATCGCCATCTACAAAGTTAAACACAACCATTAAAATTAAAAAACTATAGACTATACAAAAGAACCGCTACTTAGCCTGTAAGACCGCTGGACAGAACTGGGGAGCACAACCACATTGACGCAAGGTTGTTCGTCGTGTAACTTCGTCAGTGTGTTCGTCGCGTCAATGTGGTTGTGTTCCCCAGTTCTGTCCAGCGGTCTTACAGGCTAAGTAGCGGTTCTTTTGTATAGAGTTTTCTATAGCAGTGTTTAACTTTGTAGGTCTTCTTCTTCTTCTTCTTCTTCTTCTTCTTCTTCTTCTTCTTCTTCTTCTTCTTCTTCTTCTTCTTCTTCTTCTTCTTCTTCTTCTTCTTCTTCTTCTTCTTCTTCCTCCTCCTCCTCTTCTTCTTCTTCTTCTTCTTCTTCTTCTTCTTCTTCTTCTTCCTCCTCTTCTTCTTCTTCTTCTTCTTCTTCTTCTTCTTCTTCTTCTTCTTCTTCAGCGGTGCGACCATTACTGAGTCAAGGCCTCCTTTAACAGCCTTCGCCAGTTGTCCCGGTCAAGTGCAGCTGCTCTCCAGTTCCGGGTCGCAAGGATATGGCGCGCATCATAGTTCACACCGTCTTACTAACGTAGTTTGGGTCTACCAATTCTCCTGGTGCCATAGATCTGTTCTGTGAGTGCCTTTCTAGGTATTTCATTCTCCCCCATTCTGATCACATGTCCAGACCACTTGAGTCTGCCAAGTTTTATAATTTTCACAATATCTGGTTCATTCAGAAGAGTGTTCAGTTCTTGGTTGGTCCTTTCCTCCATTCATCTCCCACACATATTGGACCAAAAGTACTGCGGAGGATTTTGCGTTCGTGAACCAGCAGGCTTGGCTCAGAATTTCTAGAAATGGTCCAAGTCTCAGAACCACGGGTGAGAACTGGGCGGATCAATGTTTTACGTAGAAGCAGCTTGATGCTCCTGGCAATTGATCTCCTCTGGAACAGGAAAGACGCACCTATTAACTGAGGTGATTTTTCACTTTATTTCTTCTGTCGTTTCTCCATCGGAGTTAACTTGGCATCCTAAATAAACAAAGGTGTTGACTTTTCGAGGAACATATGCCAATTTGGAAGTGCTCTCCTTCTCTAGCTTCCTGTCCTGTGACCGTGCATTTTGTCTTGCTTTCGTTTATTATGAGACTCAGCCTCCTTGAGGGACCTTCAAGAGCAAGAAAGGCTCGAACTGCTCGAAGGGACCTTCAATTATATCTAGGTCATCGGCAGGACCTTGCACCTAGGACTTTGTAGGTGGTGGTGGTTTATTAATTTTTTTAACGGTTCACGCTTGTTAGTGAATGTACAGGCTCAAGTTTGTATTTAGGGTAACCGACTAGTTTAAGTCACACCTGAAGCGATCACAGATTGTTTAGTGGCCGAAACGTTGTGTGATAAATTCCAACGATGGTAATCGTCCGACCTAATCCTTCTGATAAAGTAACACTTTACTATTGTCATCTACAGTGGCCCATACGACGAAGGTTACTTCATTAAATTAAATAACAACACTTCGTCATGAAATATTTTTTATACGTAAGGTAAAAATAATAATAAAAAAACACATGAAAGAATACGGTCTATTTATTATGGGAGGGTATTCGGATGGTTCCCGTGAGGTTTCCACAAGTGTAGGCATATTTATTTTTCCCGGTCTCTCGTCGGTACCTGAGAAGAAAGGATGAAGACTGCTGTTGTTGTAATTGAACGACAATAGAAAGGGTGGAAGAGAGAAGTGTCTGCTGGAAGAGAGCATCGTGGCGGTGCGGCGGTGGCGCACACAACCACTTGAGCGGCGAACAGTAACACTTGCCGCTTAGTGTCGAATATTTTTTCTGATAACAATAAAAACAACCCCTTTTGATGTGCCTTACTCGCCCCACTTTTTACGTAGGTATAACACAAACAATATGCCGATTATGAATCAATAACTTATCCGTAATAATAGATAAAGGGAAGTTATTGGTGGTATAGGCCGTATCTCAAGTGATTATTATAATATAGTCGCATTTGCTGAGCGATTGAATAGGGGATGAAGCGAAAGTGCAGTACGTTTTGTTGTTTTGTAAATTGTAGGAGAGAAAACGTTCCGTCCTTTCTGTCTCTGTCTCTGTCTGTCTGTGTGTCTCTCTCTCTTTCCTCTCCTCACCCTCTCTCTCTCTTCCCCTCTCTCACTGACCAGGCCCACACTTACGGGTGCACTAATATACACTCGAACGTCTAATATTAAATTTTTATATTATTTAACTGTATTTTGATCATTACATTTTTTTGTTATACAGAAAGTATTTGGGTAAATAAAAGATTATCATACCATGCAATATTACACTAATTTATTTAAAAAAATGTAATAGATAAAAAATATTAAACGTAAAAGAGTTGGAAATTATCTACGGCATATTGTTTGCACAGAAAAGAGAGAAGTATTCAACTTTCTTGATTACCTAACTAGAATTTTTCGACTAAAGAGATAAGAACGATACAGGACAAAATACATGAGAGAAAGTGAAAAGGAAACCCTTGAAATATTCAATACATATTGCAACATTATTACCGTGTAGAGTCAATACCTGGGGGTGGGGGAAAAGTGACAGACTATTACTATAAGAATCCACTGGTCACTTCCAGAGACACGATGGCGAGACAGACTGTTCACAAAGTAGAGAAGTGTTCGTTTCATTTTGTTTATAAGCTGCTGCTCTCAGTGGCAGTAGGACACATACAAAATTTAAAGTATATTTTTAAACTCATATTTTCAAATGGAATGGATTAATTTCTCGAAGTACTCTACCAAATACGGAAACAAGGAAAGTTCTCAAATCAGGACTTGGATTTCCTAGAAAAATACTAAACTGTTTTATCTCCAGCATGAAGAAATTAACAACTAAACAAAACTGACAGCAATTCTACTATGTAGGGTATCACGGCCGGGGTCATTATTTAAAAGATTAATTTCCGGGCTGTCGAACATCGGACGACTGCTTACTGGTCTCGTCATAACTAGACGTTTCGGCCATCTAGAGGCGTCACCGCTTTCGTCTTAACACTTGGTACGTACGACCTTACCTTCCGTTTGTGGAATTATTTTAAATTAGTTTTACTACTGAGGAAGGCCTCCGGTGGTTGGCCGAAATGGCTAGTAATGATAACACCAGTGAGCAGTCGACCACGGCCCAACAGCCCGGAAATTTATCTTTTAAATAATTACTAATGATAGCTTCGAAAAGTAAATCCTACTTGATGATGATGGTGGACGAAAGCTGGGAGCGAAGAGTACCCCCTTGATATTAAAGAAACCAAGGAAAACTTGAAAACAAAGTGTGTAAGACGCAGTGAGGTAAAGAGAAGACAGTAAGACAATTGGCATTATAGAAAGAGGTGATGGTTGAGCTGTGCAAGCAACGATAGACATAGAATTTCCGCCATTTCAGAGATCTAAATAAAAACAAATATTTTTACAAATATACTTACCGAGGTGACTGTGAGAGCTTGATTTTGCATTTACGAGCGTCTGCTCGCGAGCAATAGCTTGTGGACAAATACTATATATACTATACTATAGTCGTATGCATCTGCTAGACGTCAACACTTCGACGTGCACTTTCTCGCTACACGCAGCTGTCTGACATCACTATTTTGTAGTGGCTAGTGAAACAGCAACGTCCCGACAGACTTTAATCTGGACCTATCATTTTTAATACGGATCGTGTGCTTCTCGCTGGAATGTGTGCGGCGTACTTATAATTATTCAGGCAAATCGCAAACGGCCTAGAAGGTTTTGGACTAGGCATTTATTTTAAAATAATAATACTAATGTGGAGGATTTGTTTAAAGAACTTTTGTCTGAGGATGCCGCCGGTTTTAGAATTTTTTTAAAACGTCCGCTTCGGACGTTGAAGAACTGCTGCAGCTTGTTGGGCCACGTACAGTGAGAAAGAACTGTAAATGTAGGAGGTCGATATTGCCGAAAACTCATAACAAAATGTCGACACTAAGAGGAAAATTAATTTTTTTAATGTGAAAATCTATTTATGATATTTCCCTCCGAGAACTACTACTAGGCCTACTACAATAGATGGCAAGCTAGTCTGACGGCACTCGCACCTGCTCTTCGAGTCGCAACACCCACAAGGAGACCGCGAGCACTTGATAGACAGTCGACGTGCAATCGCTCGTTTACACTCGTGCAGATGATCGTAAATGAATACTAGGCATTAGCTGTCTAATCCCTTTACGTCAACATTGAAGTATGTTTTTAGTCCCGACATTCCATTGCCTATAACATCGTTCCCTCGCCCGTGATAACAGAGTCAACAGTTTAAATTCATCTCGAGTGTAATAATAACAACAACAACAACAATAGTAGTAGTAGTAGTAGTAGCAGCAGCAGCAGCAGTAGTAGTAGTAGTAGTAGTAGTAGTAGTAATAAGTAGCAGCTTCGTAGACCAGTAAGTATGGCGTCTGCCGAATAAGACTAATGTAGAAATTCCGCGTTCGATTCCTGGCCGCAACATACAATCGATGTGTTATTTTCAAACTCCAGAGGGCAACACAGCCGGAAAAATTATTATAATATACTCTCACTTAGGTTCACGCGGCCGGTGTCCATTATGTTTTTGAAATCTTCTTCCCGTATGGACCGCGTCAAAAATGTCTTGTATGACTTTTTTGAGGCGGTCCATACCGGAATCATAACAATCAAAACATAACTGAAAAATGATTACCTACTTGAGGCAACATCCTGGGTAAAGAAAAGCGCGGCTATATGTATTAGTAAATTAATATACCTATTAATTATCAGAGACTGACTTTAGTCCACTCTGTATGTAAGAGTGTATTTCGCAGAAGAAAGAAACTGGTTATAATTTATAAAATTTAAATTTTGCAAATGATGTAAAAAAATATCAAGGCGGAATTAATGTGAAAGGATAAATACATAACGACACGTAAGATTATATACTATCTTTGTCAATAAAGAAATAAATCACTGACTAAGAGGAATTTAGAAAGAAAAGACAACTGCAAAAAGAAAGCGCACAAAAAAGCGTGTTTCATTGAGAGAAGAAATGAGGCAGAGAAGCAGTCGGTAAGTGGGTATAGGAGCTGCGGCAGCCAGTTAAGACGGGTCTAATTCATTGTAATACATTCGTCATTGCCAAAACCGTGAACAGTAGTAGCAGCAGCAGCAGCAGCAGCAGCAGCAGCAGCAGCAACAACAACAGTAAAACTACGACGAACAAGTGACTCCAACCGGACCGCACCGCCGTTGAAGGTCCTTCCGCGTGGAGGTCTGGCGTTCAAGGCCGGCCGACCCAACGCATTAATGCTCCGAACTTGATACAACCAGCTTCGGTGGGTATCATCATTAAGAGACATAATGTCATTACACGTTTTGTTTTTGTTTTATTTCATTCTTCAATTACAGTAACGAAAAGCACGCCTACTGTCTGTTCTTTCGAAGACATCAATGCGTCAGAATTTCGATTCACAGGTTATGTTCCTATCACTTTACCATTTGATAATGTTCTCGTCCAGGAATAACTAATTCTACTAACAAAGTAACCAATCGATTATCGTTACTTCTTATATATCTACATTTAATAAGCTTAGCTAATTTGTTAGAGTATTCTATACATCCACTGCAGCTAATTTTCTTAGCTGGTTTACTGAACGGCAAAAATATTCTTAACTCCTACAGTTGTAAAACAATATATACATGATAGTACGGTGTACCTCATAGCCAGGGAAGTCAGGTACACGGATCAATCGTGTATCATTGTTAGCTGCAACACCTGTTAAGCCGTCCACCATCTTTAGATTGACTTTATTGAACGAGGAAAGCAACATCTCAGATTCAACTCGACCGTTTGACGTTTGTCTGTCTATTTGGGGCATGTCTCGCGATACGTTTTGACGCATCAACGGATTTTTGTAAAACTTGACACACGAGTCCATACTTTTACCCTACGAATCCTATTGTTTTTTAGATTGATCTCCCAAAGATTAGGGGGGGGAGGCAAAAACGTGAAGGGGCCAAAATTCTAAAAAAAATCGCACAACCCCATGTGGGATATCAAATTAAAGGGATTTTAAACCAAACTCTGAATATAGTATTCATTTTGAAAATTTCAAAATTTGTGGACGTCAAGGCCTAAAACATAGGTGAATATTTTGATTAAATCGCAAAACTTCATGTGGCGTATCAAATTAAAAAGAACTTTATCTAAAATTTGAACATATTGTTAACTTTTTTAAATTTTATAATTTTGGGACAGCAGGACCCAATATCGGTATCGAGAAACATACATGACTTCCATGTTCTAAGATTTATATTTAAAATCATTTTCGAAATGAAATATTACCGTAGAAACTACTTCTTTCTACTTACTGCTTCAGCCTTAACCACAGTACTGTGGTCACTAACGTATACCACCTCACGTTATCGCACTCGATTTTCACTGATGATGGAAGTCGATGGCATTGCCAATACGTCTACTTTTGTAGAAAACATTGGACTACGGCCAAACATCCAGGGAAGGAATTTTAACAAAAACTACTTCTTTGTTGCCGATAACGTTGCACACATATATATAAAAAACATGCATAAAATTAATGGCTTGTATAAGTTAATGTTTGATCTCCATTAAGTAGTGCTCAAGTTTCCAAAGTTTTAATATTATGATGTCCGTAATTAAAACATCATAGCAGGTATGAGGGTACACCGTGGACAAAAATTTTCAACATTTCCTATTGAGCGTTGCTTAGAGTAAAGCTGCGAAGTGTACGTTTCACAGAACAAACACGCGGAAAAGAAGGAGCGCTCCGAAGTCACTCATGGACCCTCAGCATCTTGCAGAGGGTTCATTCCCTAAAGACGAAAAGTCTGTCTATGAATCGTTCCTCTGTAAACACGTGCAGTTACATTGCCCAGCGATCCACAGGAAGCAAATCGCTATCCACGCTGGACACTTTTTCGGCTTGCACGCGTTATGTTGGTGTGGGTTTTGGTACCTACTTTCCATTTAAAAAGCATGCAAATGTAAGAAAATAAACATGAGTGAGGCCAGAAATAACGCGAATTTTGCGCGCGCGCGTGTTTGTGTGTGTGTGTGTCTTCCCTGCCTTTTTATTGCAGTAATCATAATAATAAAATGGAAACGTAAACATTACATAATTGAGATATGCTTGCCTGCGACGAACGATATATTTTCTCTCATACATGATTTACATTAAAATGAAAAAATTATAATTTTATTGCCTGGCAACAAAATTATTTTATTTTTAACAATTACCATTGTTTGAAAAAGTTTAAATGAATTTTCAAGTACTTTACTGTTGTTAAACTTAAAAGGTTGCAGGTAAACCCCTTAACCCCCCCCCCTTAAACGATCTTCAACCTTGAGATCTCTACAATTCAGGGATGTATGCAAAAAATTATTTGATTCTGTTTGAATTTGCGGCTGTTATCGTTTGCCATAGACAAAAAATTACCCTTGATAAAAAAAAGTTGCAGGTAAACTACCCCTTTCCCTCAACCGATCTTCACCAAAAACAATAGGTCGTGAGTACTCTACAAATCAGGGCTGTATGCAAAAAATTATTTGATTCTGTTTGAATTTGCGGCTGTTATCGTTTGCCATAAAAAAAAATCTAGACACGCATACATCAGACACACACACAGACACTTTTCGAAAAACGACTTTTTTTCATGTTTTGAGTGTAGTACAATCAGAGTCTGCAATAATCTCGAACACGATTTTTTTTGCCATCACCATACTTTCATTTCCTTAAGGAACATGGAAGTAAAAAGTGGAGCTGGAAAAAAATATTATAGTTTTTATGCTGTTTTAATGGATATGTTCGTACTAAAAACATATGAAGGTAGATTACTAGCGATATGTATTAAAAATACAGATGTAGTTATATCTTTTTTGGTAAACCAGTCTTCGCGTGCGCGCGTGTGTGGAGTAGATCAACACAGGAAACGTAGTTGTCTCGAATATGGCGGTCGTGTAAGGTTAATGATCGGTTCGGACAAATTTAACGTGAATTAGAATTGGTTAACCAACGCTTTGGCAGTCGTGTTGGCATTATTATAATAGCAACAATAATAATAATGAGACGAAATGGGTGTTGGACCCGCCGCGCCGCTCGCGAATTACAGGCTAATGAAACGGCCATTGTTGCCAACCCCAACTCTTTTTGTTGGAAACACAACTGGTAAATTGCCGTGCCATTTAACTGTTGGGATTAATTGATAAATCTGGCAATGGTGTTTTACGAAATTGAATGGATTTGACAATTCACACGAAATTGCGGGTTTCCATTTTCTCACGCATAACAGAATTCGACTTTTGAGCGAGAACTAGCCAACAGTTTTATTTTACGGCTCGAAGTGAATCAATTTATAGAGAGACATAAGAAAGCCTCCACACTCCCCATGACCATTCCATACGTATTATAATACGGGTTCTCACAATGTTTTGAAAACCTGCTTTTACTTAAATTTCATAGGCCTATAATTAAGCTAGTTTTTGTACTTATTAAAATTAATTAGAATTAAAAATAAAAATTATTAATTAGAACATGTAAAGAGACTTTAGAGGAAATCTTACAAAACTCAAAGACGTGCAATTGATTACAGTAGAAAGCATTACTGATCTGATATATCAGCAAATGTAGTGCAGAAAAGTGAAGTACTTTCCCAATAACCGTAACCACACTTATTTTCGATATTTCCGGTATGCGATTATTGGCATCGTTATGTAGTGAATATCACATATAATTTTAGTTAGATAGGTAACAGAAATCGTAAAAATTTATTTGTGTATGTTATAAAATGTTGACGATTGTAGTAGTTTTTCATTGTCATATTTTTTACGAATAATGTTTCTAGCAATAATATAGCTTCTGATGTGTACCTGTGATGCCAAAAGATGAGGTTGTATGGTTAAAATGGAATCTAAAAGTACACACAGAAACCAATACGACTTTAAAACAATACTCGCTTTTTGTGAAAACCACGTAAAAAACCAACTCGAAGTAAGCCGAAGTGATACACGTGTCCTTTTTATGTTCGCACAAAATTCGCTTGCAGTGAAGTTTTCGAGATTTTACTGAATAATATGAAAGCATATTGGCCGACTAAAGAATAACAAACCTTACTTTCATTTGCTAATACGTTGGTTTTTTATTTGTTTTAATCTTCCTATTCACAAATAATGGCATTTTTCACTTTAGATTTCCTCCAATTTACGTTTTATTATTACTAAACGTATAGTAGGAGAATCGAAATTTTGTAGTCGAGGAATCTGTAATTTTTCCCATAATTGAAATATTACTTAATGTCGAAATTTATGTAATAATAACTGTACAGTACTTCGTTCAAAACAGTGATAGAGTTCTCCAACTAGTTTACTACTAGTTTTCTACTAGTTCACTACTGCAATTAATTAAAAGGAACTATTATTATCACCGTTGATACGCCCTAATTAAGGTCTATACAGATCTTCTCTGACATTCAGGAAGCGTTCTCTCACAGGTACACAGGTTAGGAAAAACAAAGCCACCAGATATAAGAGAGGGAGAGAGAGAGAGAGAGAGACCAGCACCAGTCTTTGTGTTGGAGATCAATAGATGACGCTGAGAGTCACGTAAAGTGCGAGCACACAAAGCAATCATAATAATTATA
The DNA here is from genome assembly GCA_034769895.1 of Magicicada septendecula. Lineage (NCBI taxonomy): Eukaryota > Metazoa > Arthropoda > Insecta > Hemiptera > Cicadidae > Magicicada > Magicicada septendecula. The sequence continues at coordinate 368,330,314 of CM068372.1, forward strand.
ACGAAATTATGTGACCTCTCCGATTCTGATACGTGGTATTTATAGATAGGCGCTATGTCTTCCTGCGCACACATTTGTATCTACGTAACTCTCTTGAGCACAATATATTTGAGTATCTCTGCTCACAGCTTTGATCATAATGCGACCACAATTGTGTAGGTAGACCTATGTAATAGAGTAATAGATACTAGGCCTCTATCTTGTATTCATTTTCTTAATCTCTTATTTTCGCATTGCGTTTTGTACCAAATTCAGTGCGAATTCTTACAGTTAGAGAATAGAATACTGTTTGAATCACAGATTCCTTTTCGGGAATAGAATTATCGACTAGAACGTAGAAACACCTATTTTTAAAATGCAGTGTTTAAGCACTTTCACCTAAAACGATAGAAGTATTGATTTATTTTTTCTTATTACTTTTTTTTTTACAAATGTTAATTACTTTTAGTTATTAACCACTCTAGCGTTAAATTTACCGTAGTAATATTTTAAAGTTTTCATAGATCGACTTAGAGTCAGATAATCTGTTACATATGACACAGCCATCTGTATAACTGGTAAAAACAGCTGTATAGTTTTGGTATGAAAGAAAATTAAAACATATCAAAGACCATATTTCGCTTGCAGACGGCACAGGTTCGTTCTACACAGAATCAAATGAGACAAGTGATACAGGGGACTGTAATGCATATTACTAATGAAATCTCTCTCTCTCTCTCTCTCTCTCTCTCTCTCTCTCTCTCTCTCTCTCTCTCTCTCTCTCTCTCTCTCTCTCTCACACACACACACACACACACACACACACACACACACAAACGAATGCGAGACATTTTGGACTTCACATTACTGCAATTAAGTTTCTATTTTGTTTAAACGACGCTTTCAACTCCTTGTTAACAAAAACACTCTCTAACTGCTACGAAAAAAAGAGAAGATACTTTTCATTCTCAAGAAAAGTCTATAATTAAATCGAATCTCCCGCCTCGTTTCTGAATTCGTTACAGTCTTCTTCACGACTTTTTAAACTTTTTAATTATTAAAAGATTTCATTCAGCAGTGGGTGGCAACTGTGCGTGTATTGCGCCGCCGCCGCCATGTTGTTCACTTAACAATTAACTAAATGCTGTTCGTTAGTTAGTTCTTATCACGACGCGTGCTAGGCATCTCTTTGTTCTGCCGTTCGAAAACATTTTGGCATTTCGGAAAAACACTAGTCTCTCTCTCTCTCTCTCTCTCTCTCTCTCTCTCTCCAGATATATATAATATAAAATTATTAAATTACTAATAAGAACAGCGTTTAGCCTAACAGCGATGCCAGCTAAGATCTATAAACGAGACGGGATCACGAGAGCAGGTGTTGGTCAGGATATGAATCAGTTAAGAAGCAGGCAGTCTGCGCACCGCGCCGCGCCCCGGGTGGCGGGTAGCGAGTGAGTGGGGAAGGATGTTTCACCCAGTATTTGGCATAATTGTACAATTTATCTGCGCCAGAACGCATTGCGTTATGGAGATAAATTGGTGTTGTCAGCTGCTTCGTGGTCATTGTAGTACATGTCGGCTGCGCAAATTTGAATTAGTATCACCTAATAATGAACTGCAATTTAAGATGTGTTTAAAAAACGGCACTGATCACATGTTTTTTTTTACGTTTTACACAGTTCGTCGAGATTATGTTACTCGAGGGAAGAAAGTACCGTCCTGCAAAACAACGTACAAAACGAACGTACGGCTCATGCAAAGAACACGTTTGACCCCTGTTTACGCCCGCATTGGCTTTAGCGTAGTCTCAGTTAAACTGGATGATAAATTAGTGAATATCTAACCGAGAAGTGGGGAAGAAGGAGATATCTGGGGGCAAGCCGCGATAAAGGGAGGACCGCAGCGGCTATGGAGATAAAGATGTTTCGGGATAAGAAACTGGGAAATAGTTCCTGGAGATCGGGAAGAGTAGAGTTTGAATGTGGAGGAGGCCACAGCTTCAAGACAAAGGAGAAGGACAAGGAGAAGAATAAAAAGAAGAAGAAGGAGCATCTATAACGATTAGGGTAGTAGACGGAAGGAAGTACAAATCGACCCCGATTGTTCGGTAATATAGAATTCCTTGGTCATCGATGTAATCTTAGACTGTCGACTTTACTTTAATTTTAGACTTTTACTTTATTTCCAGGTAGTCATGTCTGTATCACCTCAAACATGTTTCTGCAGACAACTGACAATCAACAAAAATCGATTTTTACATTAAAGGGCGAATTCACAACCGTTTCCTCGCTACGAGTAACTAATCCTTCTGAGGATCGAAACCGAACGAAAGTTTTCAGTTATAGGGTACAAAATGGAGATAAAGGATTCTAGTGTTCCAGCAAAGTTCCTTCATACTGAGGCCACTCCTGTTGAAAGGACCAGACTCGAACCGACTAAGTTGCTCCCCCATATGCCCTGCACTGGTATCGATAAAAATAAAATAAGAAAAGGACAGACAGAGGAATGAGAGAGTAAAGACTGACAGGCAGGGCAGGTACATAGATAAGCGGATAGCGGATAGAGAAGGCAGTGAGTGTAGGTGTGTAATTAGAGACACGCCGGTCGGCTGTCGTTGCGGTGGAAAGGAACACAGCCTACAACCGGTCCAGGACAAGTAATGGCGGATCGAATGTCCCGTCCAGTTCTCAATTAACGCAAACAGACCACAGGCCCGGTCCGATCCGGTCCCAGTGGCTGCTCGCTTCTGTCCCAGTTCTGGCCTACACACACCCGTACGCGCGCGTATCTCATAATGTTAATTGCACGTCGTACAGTACGCATGTATTGATACACGTGAGACACCGCTTGTAAGCTTGAGTACTTGTATTGAGATGCTAAAGCAAGGTATTCCGATATTAGCTTCTGCGGAAGATTTACATCGGCAGAATACAAACACTACGGTCGTACTATTAATTATACCTGTTTCTTTTTTTATATATTCGTATATTTTCTCCTTGTATTCTACAGTTATACAATAGTTTACAGCCATTCATAGGTTATAGTGTAGCTTATGCGCAGGTTATACGAATATGCAAGTAGAAACTTAAATCTAGGCTATGAACTTGTGTATGTATTATATCAACATAATGATAAACAGTAAGAGCATAATGACCAATGAGACGGACACAAGGACGGAAAGAAACATTATTGAGCTTTGTGAGAAGCAAAAGTGCCGTAGGCTGGAGGGTGTAACGAGACGAGGCGCAAAGCAAAGATGCCAACGGACTTAACGCCTCGAGTACTTGCGGCACAGAAACAAATAAAAAACAAATGAAATAGTATTAACGAAATAAAATAGTAGGCTATGTATTAAATCCTAAAGGATAGTGTTGTTCTTACTATTGCACAGCAGAAAACCTCGTAAGTTCACAAGTAAGAGGTTTTGAAAACCACAATTGTACAAAGAGAAGGTAATAATGTTATGTATGTGTGTTTGGTTCCATCTGCCTACCGTACCAATTTCCTTCTTCCGGCTGTAGTTGTTTTGAGAGCTTGATTCAATGTGCATTTAGATCGCCATCTTTTTCGTTTCGTTTGAGGTGACTATTGCATTACTCGTTTGGTATTAATTGAACACCTTATGTTTGCCCGTTTCCGCTTTCATATCTCTCGTTCCTGATCCCGTCGAACCGAGAAGTTGTGGCCGATCGCTGACACAAGTCCATTTCAGTAGATGAACATTTTTTCGACTGTACTTAACTGCCACATCTCACAGCCTTAGAGTATTACACTTTTTCAGCAACGTATTCACATCAGACGTTTTCTGCCGTTTGAGACTCACTTAGATAAACTTGTAAGAATTAACTTTACTGGTCCAGTCGCCTTAAATAAGTGTTTCATCAATTTTTTTCCCTACATCAAGAACAATTGTACGTAACCCTTGCAGGCTTCGATCCATGTACTTTCCAGCTTCAAATCTTCCATTGCCCTCTCCGAACATATACTCTGTTTCCTTAGTTTTGTTTGCTTCCAATTCTCAGTTGCCATAATCCTCTATAGCATGATGTATCGTATCTGAATTTTTTTAAATTGTTTTTGTCTTAATATCCGACTCTCGCTCGTCACTTTCTTGGTTTTCGTTAATAATAACTGTTTTTTTTTTTCAGTTTAACACGCGTCGTTTTATTTCTTTGAACACCAAACATTTCGATCATACTACGGTGAGGCATCCATATCGCCCTCCACTGAGACAAAGTCTTGATACCGCCCTATTTATATTGTTACGACGGTGTAAATGATCGTCGTATGGTACAGTGGAAAACAAAGTACAAGTCACCAATTAAATCACTAATCACCAGATTTAATTATCACAGATAGGCCTAACAGTTTACAATCAACTTGTACAATAATCCAAATTTAACTTGTTAACACGCAATTTATACTCTGCAGGGTTCCATAACATAACAGCGTTCATAACAAGCACTCGAAAATTTCTAGAGGATACTTCAGCGCGGCCTTGGCAGAAACACACACCGGCTAGGCTAGTTGAGAATCTTGTAGAACGACACTATCGAACGTACGAGAATATTCCGTATTACGTAACAATACAGTAGGTTAAGCCCCGCCCATAATACAACAGAGTATCCGTGTCCAATGTACAAAAGAAGTTTACAATAAACTATTGTTGTAGAAATAAAACATAATACACAAAAGAAATATTTATTCACGATACCATTTTACCATTTTACAACACAAATATGCATTTTATTTATGATGATGTCGTGTCATTTTGTTTTTGTAGTTTGTTCATATTTCTGTACTTGCAAACAACGTCTAATGTTAAAAGAATAAAACACCCATGTTATACCGAAAAACAGTGTTGTTATTAATATCCGATTGTTAGTTTCCAACTAAATTTTTAATAAAATCAATCGCATATGACTATATATAGTGTATGGATAAGTTACAAGCAGTAATACTGCCAGTCCCAGCTACGTATATTTCCTACGTGTAATTTGAACATTACGAAGCTTTTAATAACCCCAAACATTGTAGGGATAACTTTCTTTTACTTAATATCCGGATCTCGCAAAACGTGTCGTTAATTGTCTAAACGGTCCCATGGGCGAAGTATATACGTTGTCAAGAGGTGACAAGGGCAGAGGTTAATCCGCTTGCGGATTTTGGGGCCCTTTCGTGTCGCACGTTTCGTGTCACCCCCCCTCCCCAGAGGAAAATCCGTCCAAAGCCAGCAGTTTCACTATCTAAACGAACAAAAACTGCATTGCATTGTTTTCTTACATCCTCTCATGGATAAAACGGACATGTCCACCTGCCTTTGACAGAAACGTCTCAACTCACCTGCCACTCGATTATCAGGTGGTTAATATTTAACGCAGTAGATGCTTTCCGCTCGCATCTAATTCCGTTTCAACGATTACTGCCAACGTATCAAGCGAGAATTACTATAAAAACCTGTTTCACTTTTTTAAGCTAAGAATGTTTTATTTTTCGTTCAAGTGCACACTCCTTCTATTTACTAACTGAACGTATGCTCCACGGAGACAGGGGCAATTATGGCACTGTTCACGCTGTTATTATATAAATGCTTAATTAAAAACATTCGAAAATTAAAAATAATCGTCACCGGTCGCTGCTAATGAATCTATTAATTATTTAAGCGTGGCCAAATGAATACGGAGAGCGGAATCTGGAAACCAGTCTCGAAAGAGTGGAAGATAAAACAAGTCGGTATTTAGCGGTGTCGCGGGTCTGTTGCACTGAATACAAAACAGATTGTTTCAACCTCTGTGCGCGTCGTACGGCCACGTCTTGTTTATTGTACGTACTTTATATTCAGTTCTTATTGGCTGTTAACTCTTGTCCGTCGTCGGATCCGTGACCGGCCGGTGAGTGTTTTATCAGACAAACTTCAGACTTCTTGTCGTTCGTTCGTTCCACTTTCGTCGACTTGTAAATATCGACTAACAGTCACAAAGTGAAGTCGATAAGCGCACTTAACAGACACATGCAATGCATACGGGAGATAACGAGTTCTGTTCTATTTCGTATTTTGTTCGTATCGAATCAAATAACATTATACGATGTATAATGATGTAAGCTAAGTACTCAGTTATGTAGTAATTAATACGTATCCGTTGAAAAACGATAAGTCGAAAAGTGTGCTGATAATGAAACTGTCAGAATGTACACAAGTTCTTTAAATAATTCAACAATAAAACGATAAAATTCCGTGAAAGTTCACTATGCATTTCGCAAACGATGATCATCAATAAACGTTGAACACAGTTTTTTGGAGAACAATTTCATTTGTCGGCATTGCAGTACCATAGTACGAAAATAGAAAATACTCGTTGTTCAGTAATAAACGCGTATAAACAGTACCCAAAATGTCATAAATTCTGTTTATAAAACCAAAGAATTGTAAACATAAATTGTGCCAAACAAACACAGCTGTTCCCAAATAGTTCTATTGGTACGGAACTAAATGACTTCAAAGTATAATCGCTTCCTCTTTGCTAGATTTAAGTTATACGACTTTGAAAATAATGTCCTTGAACTGCTGAAAAGCATGTAACCGATATAAAAGTGTGAAAGGCCGAATCCAAAGACCAGAGTGAGAACTGTTGCCGCGGGCACAGTCATTCTCCAAAGATAAAGTGGAGAACAAAGAGGAAAGTTTATTCGTCCCATCATTGTTATATATATACAGTTTCGACTTATTGCTACTAACGGTGAGAACGAAATGTAAATTACTAGACGAACGTATTCAGAGAAAATTACAAATTACAACTTATTATTAGGTAATTAATATTCTGTTTTTGTCCAAATTTAACTTTGATCTGTTAAATATATTTTATTATTGCTATGCTAACTTATCTCGGACATATAAGTTCTGTAAGAATAATTCCTAGAGCTTCTAAGCAATAACTCTTTATTTCAGAGTGACGACAACAGCCAAACAAAAATTGTTCTGATTTGGCCAAATACGTTTGTAAGAGCCGTATTCTTATACCTATGTTAGTCCCTTATTGGACGCCTCCCCTTGTGGAGATTGGAGGAGACTCGACACATGTGTGGCGGGCATCAGCGAAACAAAATATAGGGCGCATTAAAACTATCACAAACCCTATTGCCTGGGATATAATAAAAGAAAGGCCGTTTCCGTAGTACCAAAGGTGAAGACGTCAAGAGAGGAATGAAAATGGTAGATTTCAAGTGCTGGAGGCAAAAATAACCTCTAGGGATTAGTTCAGGGTTGTGTACCAGTGGGATGGCAGTCCAGAAACACATCTTATCTAACAGCGTGTTGAGTGAATCTTTTAAATACTCAGTAGCTCGTTAAAAACAAGCCGGGTCTTAGGTGGTCTGGGAGAAAGTGAAAACCCTAAATTTCTAGATACCAAGGGGAAGCAACGAGATCATCGGCCAACGGCCTTCTACTTGAAGTTGGTGTTGATGATGAGGTTTGGACGTTTGTATAACATTTCCCATTGATACGAACAGTGGATAAGATAGAGATAATTTACAGTGAAGATGTGAGGTTATATACATAATGACAGAGTCCTGGACTTATACTATTACTATTTAATATTTAATCCTGGACTCATAATTATAATATTTGATTTCCATGGAGATCTTGTACAGTATAAGGGTGGAGGAAATTAACTGAGCATTGAAAGCTGTAAATGACCCCCCCTCACTGTGTCAAATAGTAACGAACAACGTCCTTACCTTCTGTGAGAGTCGTTGTGGTGGGTTCGAATCCTGCGGGGGAACGTCTGTCCAGTCACCAGGATGAGGCCAACTGCGTAGCTGCGAGTGCAGCGCTTCCTAGCAGAGAAGGCCAGAATTACGGTCGACACTAAGCAATGACATTGTCCCCAATCCCCCGTCCCTCCCACTAACCCATTAAAGCAACGAGTTGTCGCCACTTGGAAAAAGGTTTTGTTATTTATATATTAAGTAAACATTAGACTAAACTTACTTTGTGTTACTTTGTGAGTATGTGTGTGTGTGTGTGTGTGTGTGTGTGTGTGTGTGTGTGCGTGAACATATCTATCTGGGAAGGTCGGCAGGTTCGAATTAATATGACGAAAAATTTTAATAAAATTATAAACATTTAAATTTATTGCATTATCAATATTTACAATGACTAAAATCTGAACAAAAAAGTTACAACTATGAATAAAAACAATACACGAACGCTTTTAATTAGTCCATTCCGGCACTTTGTTGTTCGTGTATGCTTTCTCTGCACACAGTCGGTCGGTATCAGATCGAAACGTAGATAAAACTTTGATATTCCATTATCGATAAATACAATCAGTCCGGTTATCAACTTTAGACGCAACCGATATAAAATTTAACACGCATTTCCTCATTTTAGATAAGCGGAAAATACTAATTACAGAATTTCATAATGACATAGACAAATAAAAGAACAGAACTACTAGTAAATTCCCTGAACTGCTAAAAACGATCACTATTATAACGAAGTAAGTTTATTATTATTACAAAATTTTGATATTAGTTAATCTTTTAATTATCAGAAACATTTCGAAAGTCACGGTTACCTACTATTTTTTGTTAGTAAATTAATAATTGTAGAGCAATCAAACAATAAACACAAAATTTCTGTTAAAATTCCCTTTAGTTTGACACCCGGCTGGAATTTTACAATTTGTTTTTCAAATTTTGATCCCAATTTTGGGCTCTGAGGTCAAAGAATTTTAACATTTTCGAATCTGTACACTATAAAATCACAAGCTGGTTAAAATTCTCTTTAATTCAATGTCCCACATGGAATTTGCTACTCAATCAAATTTTTGCGCCACTTTCTTAGACTTGGCGTCCAAACAATTTTTTAATTTTCCAAAACTTAACACAACATTCAGATTTCATCATTTTAAATTACCTTTAATATAATACCCTTGTAAGTATAAAATAATTTAATACCCTGTACTAGTAAATACGTTTTTGTAAAGTTGGCTAAGGTAACCTAACCTGACCTATCGTTTCTTTTGGTGACCGGTATGACTTAGTGTACGTTCCCAAACTGAAAATGACCCGTATGACTTAGTGTATGTTCCCAAATTGAAAAGGACCGGTATGACTTAGTGTATGTTCCCAAACTGAAAATGACCGGTATGACTTAGTGTATGTTCCCAAACTGAAAATGACCGGTATGACTTAGTGTATGTTCCCAAACTGAAAATGACCGGTATGACTTACTGTATGTTCCCAAACGGAAAATGACCGGTATGACTTAGTGTACGTTCCCAAACTGAAAATGACCGGTATGACTTAGTGTATGTTCCCAAACTGAAAATGACCGGTATGACTTAGCGTATGTTCCCAAACTGAAAATGACCGGTATGACTTACTGTATGTTCCCAAACGGAAAATGACCGGTATGACTTAGTGTACGTTCCCAAACTGAAAATGACCGGTATGACTTAGTGTATGTTCCCAAACTGAAAAGGACCGGTATGACTTAGTGTATGTTCCCAAACTGAAAATGACCGGTATGAACCCAAAATAAGTTCAAACACGTCGCTGTCTTTGTTTGTCTATCGCCAGAAGGATTTACACAATTGTCAGTCAAGTAACTCTCTAGAACAGTGATTAACAACTACCGGCCCCGCGACCTTATCACCGCGACTGTGGCAAGCCAATTTAACAATTATTTTATTCACCAAAGTGTAATATATTATTAAATGAATAACGGTATGTATTATTTTACATGAGAACGGTCTTGGAGGAGAAAACTTTGCAAAATTGTTTCACTGATTCACTAATAAACGTACAATAGATTTCGCTTTATTTGTTTAATGGAATGTGTATGTTGGGTCTAGTCGTCTTTTATTTTCGTCATATTACAGGACCCAGTCTGTTTCCTTCCATCCCTCGGCTAGACAAAACAGACCCGCTTGTCTGATGTTTCGTCCTTGATTCGTGATCAGCGTCGTGTCATTGAATGTTACGTTTAAGCGCGTTCAGCTCAACCTGGTCATGCCTGCTTTAGTTGGTCGCAACAGTTCGATCTCAGTTTTCACACTGAAGATTTTATATAAATATACACTGTTTAGTAACTTTTTTATTATTTTTTAATTATATTATTATAATAAAGGTCCACAATTAAAACCAAGGTGATGGCTTTTTGTGAAACTGATCCCGTACGGGCAAAAATTGTTATAGACGGTACTGTCCTGGAACAAGTTAGCAGTTTTGAATACGTGGGCTACAGTGCAATGTAATGCAAGGAACGACGTTGTGAATTTGTTGCATAAGTTCAAACTTACGTGCGGGACCATCAGGCAAACCGTTAAGTCAGCAAGTAAAGGAACACGCCTAAAATTCTACAAGGTGATGGCTCTTCCCACACTTCTTTATGGGTCTGAGAATTGGACTTTAATGAAAGGCCAGGCCAGTCGCATCAAAGCGGCTGAAATGAGATTTCTCAGGCACGTGGCAGGGTATACTCTCCATGATCATAGAATAAACACAGATGATATACGGCAGGAACTGAATATAATGAGTATACTCGACAGGATCGCCCAGTATCGGCTGAATTGGTGGAAACATCTTTGCCGAATGGATGACTGCCGCATCCCCAAACAACTATGAAACTATAAGCCGAGGGGACGGAGAGGTGTGGGACGTCCGAGGAAGCGCTGGAGTGACCAGCTGTAATATTTACCTATTTGAGACCGGAACAGACCATTCTTGGTTTAAACCTTGAGAATGATAATGATGATGATAATAAAGGTTGCACCGTTAAAGATAAATGGAAAGATATGTTAAAAGTGTTACCTCGTTTTACCTATTTACAATTAAATACCGGTACTGCTTTTTTTTAATTTCTAAGTTACGTGTCGCATATTGACTGCTTATGTCGCGGCCTGCCGGTGGGTTCGTGACTAATCAAATGTGGCACTCAGGCACTGTTAAGTTGGAAACCACTGCTCTAGAAGTTCCGCATCCAATACCCGGTTTAGCGGTTTTGACGATTCAGACCACCGTTTGGAAATCGACAAAGAGTTTCGTGCGTGTTAAAAGGTAAACATTCAACCCAGAGTAGCGGATTATAACACGGCATGGACAACACAACATATCGTTTGTAACTAACGCAGCATGAAATGTGGTCAGAAATAACCAAATTAATCGAAAGCATTACAATTAATGTATAGATTATACAAGGCAAATTAATTATTACTTGCCCCAAACAGAATTACCTCACACACATACATACAGTGCAAAGTAATTACAAGTTATAAGGTTTCGAGCATTAGCCATCGTGAGTTAAAATTAAGAAACGTGACGTTTCGACCTCTATAGGTATAGAGGTCGTCTTCGGGCGAACAAAAAAATTAATACAAAGATATATCTATCACTAACAAATAGATATCGTCAAACTCCAAATCTTAGTTGAACAAATATATTGCTAAAACATAGTAGTAATAATAATAAAACATTACTCAGCATTCCAGCAAGGAAGGATTGCTCCTGTGGTTGCAACGTAAACAACATATGATAGATATTTGTTTATATTGTAAACAACGTAAGCAATATGTTCGTTTAACTAAGATTTGTAGTTTTGACGATATTTTTTTTTTGTTAATGATAGATTTATCTTTGTATTAATTTTTTGTTCGCCTGAAGACGACCTTCGATTCTATGGAGGTCGAAACTTCGTGTTTCTTAATTTTAGCTAACGATGGCTAATGCCCGAAACCTTATAACTTGTAATGAGTAATTTGAGCCACCGATTAATAATAATTTTATGAATCGCATTAGTGCAAAGTAATTTGAGATTTGCATCGTCGAAATCAATATGAAAATGATGGAATTGCAGGTGGCAAAATGAGACTAACTCACGCATACAAGCGAATGTAACACGAATATTATATTTTGATTAAAATCTACTGCCAAGAGAAGATACTAGTGAAAATATTAAATCTACTGCTTATTAAAAACATTAATGTGTTGCGAGGAGAACTGAAAATTTATTATACCACAAAAGTCTTCAGCTGCTTAAACAAATATAACTATTTTTGGGTACTCTACCTATATCCGTTCCTGCAGCCATTTCGATATTTCGATTATGCGATTGTTTGGCTTCGATGTTTAGTGAATATCGCACATAATTTTATGTAGGTGAAAGAATTATACAATTTTTAATTTAGTATGTTCCGAAGTAGTTTGCTGGCGATTCCAGTTGGTATTCTTAGCCCTTTTTCTAATGAAAAATGATTTTAGCAGTAATATATCATAGTTCCGTATCTGTGGCGCCAAAATTTGACGTTTTTAGGTTAACATGAGAACTTAAATTACACATGGAAAGCGATACGTGTGTAATGTAAAACTCGTTTTTTTTTGCGGAAACTACGAAGCAACCCAACTCGAAAGTAAGACAGGGTGACCCAAGTATTTCCTGACTAATAAAATGCGTTGCATTAAGAAATAGGACAATTTACAATTTATACACTTCTTCTTTTCCACATCATAATATATCGATAAAATCGCATATTAAAAACATCGAAAATGTACTGCAGGAACGGATAAAGGTTCAGTTCCCTATTTTTACTCTAAAAGAGTGCCATGATTTTGTTTCCCCACTTAGCAAAATTAACAGCATACCAATTTTGGTATTAACAAATTAAATAACAAATGCGTGGTAATATTTCAGTAAGGAAAACACACACACAGAGAAAGAACAGATATGCAATTTAACGACGCGTAGACTATTCGTTGTAATTCACCACAAGGACTACGATTGTACACCTGTCGAACTAGAGTTTACATTTCTGATTCTCGCGTTCAGATTTTGGAAACGATCTGCACGAAACTTACAAATTGTCCAGGGATGTACGTTCTATTAATGACAAAATGTTACCGAAAAATAATTATGATAATACAATCAGTTCGTTCCCTTTACATATTGATTGCGTGCGTGCGTGCGTGCGCGCGCGCGCGCGCGCGTGTGTGTGTGTGTGTGTGTGTGTGTGTGTGTGTGTGTGTGTGTGTGTGTGTGAAGTAGTTGCAGGTGAAACGTGAATTTAGCGACTTGTTTAACCATCCCTATTATTGTGTGTCTTTTTAACGTCTGTAGTATCAACCACGAAAGTATTATACACAAAAAAGTTTTAAAGATCAAAAAGTTTAACTCTTTTTTTTTATAACAGCCAATATAGTACTGGGAACTTATATATAAGTTCATGTTGATTCTGATATTTTTAAATGTCTATAATTGCTGCAAAAAGTAGACGCTGTTAGAAATAATATCTTAAATATAATGGAAAATCATCTGTCATCGATACGATATATATTTAAGTAACTTTTATTTTAACAAGGATAATGTATTTTTTCTGCTCTCACTAAACATCTTTAATAGAAATTCCTAACAACTTACAGTGTTTCAAAGTTGCACGTCTTAGCTGTTGTGCTTACGTTCATACAAGTCTGTAAGTATTAGAAATATATTTTATTTTATAAGGACAATATATATATATGTATGTGTCACAAGTGCCGTCATTACCGAACAAAGTGTCCGGCAACGGTCGACAACAATCAGTTAACAGGTAGGCTACAGTAGATAGAAGGTGTTTCCCTTACCGATGGACACATCTTGCACTGGTACTTCCTGCCGGAACCGTTGTGCGTGACAACGTGGTGCTGCTCTGTGACGGGCGCTTTGGTCGCCGCCAGAGGGTGGGGCACGATCAGGGCAGCGGCGCCGTGGGGTGGCGACGCTGAGCTGCTGCTGGAACTGTGCGACCTCGCGCTGCCCCCGTACAGACCGCCCAGACCTCCCGGTGGCTCCATTCTCCCGTCTTCTACGCCTCCTGAAACATTAAACACCGAGTGTCATTTAACATGTAAGAGTATCTTTTGCACATTTTATACACGTCTTTCATGGTACAGTCTGAATGCAATCTCTTACGTTGGCTTCCACGGTCGCCGTCATAATTATTAAAATTATTATCCGGGCTGTCTGTAACAAAATATAACCCCAAGTATTTAGGGGTGCAAATTACGGCCAGTGGGAACCAAGAGAAAGAAATGCAATCCAGAATTAATTTGGGGAAGATGGCTATATCTACATTAAATGTATCCTGTTGGGTAACCAAATTACAGCAGAAACTAAAACCAAAATATTTGAAACCATTGTTGGAAGTATCACGACCTACGGCTCAGAAGTTTGGACTACTAATAAACACACAAGAACAAAATTAATGACAGCGGATATGGACTTTTGGTGACGTTCGAAATGAGTATCCAGACGTGAGAAAATTAGAAATGAAATCATTAAGGACAGAATGAATGTGAAAAATTCAATTGTTGATTTTATCTAAACAAAAAAATTACAATGGTATGGACACACGAAAAGAATGGCACAGGAAAGATTGCCAAGGAGAGTTATGGACTGGACCCCACTAGGAAGAAGGAAAAGAGGAAGACCACCTATCGCCTGGATAGAAGAACTTCAGACTATATTGAGGGGACGAGAAACTGAAGATCTTTGGATGGACAAGCAGCAATGGAAAATGAGAATTCTACCATTTTGCAATCTTTGGTTCCGGAAAATGTGTAAACATTTTACAGCCGGAATAATAATAATTATCCGGACTGTAAGGCGGTGGCCTTCCAAATTCTTCAGGCCGATAGGTGTTAATCGCTCGATCAGACGTTTCGACATCACGTCTGAAGACCATCTTCAGTGTAAGGACTTCAAAAAACTGACAAGGCGTACAAAAGCCTTAGTCACAGTACTGTGGTTGTACTGACGTACATCTTGTCAGTTTTTTAAGTCCTTACACTGAAGATGCCCTCCAGAGGTGAGGCCGAAGCGTCTGGTCGAGCGAATAACACCTGAAGAATTTGGAAGGCCACGGTATTACAGTCCGGACAATAATTTTAATAATTACAGTTTATATGTGTTAGTAAAATCAATTGTTCATGATACAAAGCCGTGTCATACTTTAGGACATGACACTTTGCAAACCTACGCAAGCTATTTGTTCTTCACTTGAAATGTCAAACATAAATTGCATGGGTCAAAGTACCCATCTCATCCTTCTTCCTCCCGATGACTAATGCCTGACTTGTACTGAAAGTTTGTCTGAATTCACGTTGTTCGTGTGACATATCAACTGTCTTCTATTCTCTGTGACATTATCTTGGAAAGTGTAGGCCTATACATGAATGTACCGCTCGTATAATTCCACAGGGTAGAGGGTCTACCTAATCAAATAATGTCAGTATTGCCACAAGGAAACGTTCTGTAAGCAGTGTGTTTCGGTGACTTGGTGTGGGACAATTGGCGAGACAGACAACAGACTGGACGCTTCCAGAATATTTCACGGAAAGGGAAAGCCTCGAATAAACAGGTCTTTAAAAACTAAATGAGCAGTTAATAATATAACAAAAGAAAACAATAAATTGTAGAAAAAACACCTAAATAACATAAGAATGGGAATTATTAAAAATATTATGTACAGGGCTGTTGGGCTGTGGTCGAGAGCTTAAATTTAAATCTCTAAATGTTTCGGTCATAACCCTGGAAGCCATCTTCAGTAGGGAAAAGATGAAAGCAGAGATTTCTTTCTTTTCTCTAATGAAGAGTATGCGTATGGCCGATACGTTTAGAGACATAAATTTAACCCACTGACCACAGTCCAACAACCCGGTACGTTGACTCCGACATTGATAGCCTACGTAATATACGGACTGGACATTTAATAAGGCATAATATGTACGTGAACTGCACAGCAAATATTGCCAAGGAGAGTTATGGAATGGACCCCACCACGAAGAAGGAAAAGAGGAAGACCACCTAGCAGAGGAAGAAATTCAGACTATATTGAGGGAACGAGAAATTAAAGAAGACCTTTGGATGGACAAGCAGCAGTGGAAGATGAGAATTCAATCATTTCTGTAATCTTTGGTTCTGGAAAATGTGGAAACACTGTACTGCCGGAATAATAATAACAATAATAATAATATGTACGTACCTGATAACCAACATAGAAGGTAAGCTAGAACGAAGGAAGTAAGGAGGACGGACAAGGAAACAGTGTATGGAATAAGTAACTTATAGTGTGCAGCAGTATGTTATAGCGAAATGAAGAAGATGACGCTGGAGGAAAAGTTCTGAGGAAGTCAGTATGTCCACCAATCCGAGGACTGAGGACCGAATATAAAGCCCCTCTCTCTCTCTCTCTCTCTCTCTCTCTCTCTCTCTCTCTCTCTCTCTCTCTCTCTCTCTCTCTCTCTCTCTCTCTCTCTCTCTCTCTCTCTCTCTCTCTCTCTCTCTCTCTTCGTGAATATCCTTGAACAACTCAGAGGAATTTTATCTCTACTGCCCGTATGTGGCTTTCCCATTGTCAGTGAGAGCCCCCGATTCTCTTCCATTAAATATTAGTGGCAATTGGGGATCGGTTTGAACTTTTTAATTATTCTATCCCTTCCCCCCGTTTTTTGTCTAAATTGCAGTTTAACCACACTGTGAACAAGATAAAACTTGTGTAAGGCTGTGGTAAATTTCACATCAAAGAAACTGTCAAGCGTCTGTAGGCCTAAGTGAAAACCAAAACTACTCTTGATCTGCTGAACTACGGATGTTTCGTTAGTACAAAAAAAAAAATAAAATAATAATAATAATAATAAATAAAAGACTGGAAGTTTGGTGCAAAGGACTTAAGACATTTTTCGGGCAAAAGTGTTAAAAATGGAGGAAGTCCAGGGTGGGAGAGAGAAAAAACGCAGGTTGAAAGTGGACTGAAGACAGGAAGAAGAGACACAGTGAGAAGATGAAGGAATATTGGAAAAAAAGGTTAGAACGAAGAGTAAAGAATTGAAATTGGCATGTGGTCCTTAGATAGCCGATACGGAAAAAAAACTGGAAACAGCAGTTAGCATTACCAAGAGCAGTTAGAGAACATGGCATGGGAATTTACGTGCCAGCAAGTTTGGTTTTATACGTGTGGAAATCTTGGACCGAAAACACCTATTCCTTCTTATCTTTCTAACAACCAATCGACAACTAGTTGAAAATTGGAGGGAATAGCCAAAAGGGGAAAGAAAGGAGTTAATAAATAAAAGTTACAGAAGGATGGTAGAGGAGTTCCTGAAGAGAATTGAAAGACGAAGGAAGAAGTCGATGTGTGTTAAAGTCCAGAGTACCAACGGCACAACAAAGTGTAAGAAAGATTGTTTAAAACATTTCAGTTTTGGGTTATTCTTTTCTAGAAGTACACACAAATATAATGTAATACAAAAATCATATTCGTATCAAAGAAATAAATTATCTCTTGTGGAATAATAACGTAATAAAATATAAACAAGGAAAGTATTTTTAAAAAATAATTAAAACCATTTTATGTAATTGTATAATTATGTACTAAACCAGATACTAGTAAAAAATGTTAAATATAATAAAATTAATAGTGAAAATCAGTTTAAGAAATTTATAATATTTTTAAAATTTCACTTATTTTGTATTTAATCATATAATTCTACTTCTCTTTCTAGTAATTATTATTATTTTCTGTCAAGCTAGATCAAATTAAAAATTAAATTGTCTCGAAAGCCAAGCGTGAATATTTTTCAATTCCCCAAGCCACCATCCTCTTGGACTTATTAATTTTATTTTCTATGTCCTTGTCAAATTCATATTAAGTTACATATATACTCAAGTTAGTTGAATCTCTGAATCTGTTCGGTGACACTTCAACTGGTGAATCTAGTCTTCCAACACTAATTTTGACTTAATCAACTCGTTTCTCATTATAATGTTATCGTTTAGTTTTTTGAGTACCTACACTATTCCTCTAGTAAAAACGGAAGAAAAATTGTGTTTAAAATGGGGAAGTTGAGCCAAACTTACACAGTAATTCCATATAAAAGTAGTCACTAAAAAATAATATAAAGCACTAGTAATAATTTAAAAAAATAATTATCATCATCTCCAAATCTCCTTTTAATAATAATAATACTGGCTTCCAAATCTCCTTTGCTAAAACGGAAATTATGACCACCCTATTTAAATTCCCAAAACCGTGCCTGGACACTACGTATGGAGAGATAAAATATACTAGCAATTTTAAATATCTTGGGGAAAACATATCTCGAAACGCCTCAGACAAAGAATCCTTTAAGATAAAGAAACTCAAATTAGCAAAGGCCTTTACTCTAATCCGGGAACTGTACGGAAAGAAAAACCCTTCCTGAAGTGCGAAAGTCCGCCATTATAGCACTGTGATCAGGCCTGTATTCATGTATGGAGTGGAAACAATGTGCTTTCAAAATTTGGAACCTCATCTTAAAATTGAACAAAGAATTTTTCGGAAAATTTATGGCCCTAAGAAAACCGAAGATGGGTACAGGCATGGACCCAAAGAAGAGGTTTACAGGGATCTGGAAACGGCTTTCCGAAGGAAAAGTCTGAGATTCCTTGGACATATGGTTCGGATGGATCGGTCCAGATTAAATAAACAAATTTTCAACTATAGCTTATTTGGCAACTTTCCAGTCCGAACGGATACACCAAACAACTCAAGGAGGAAATGATGAAACTGGGTATCTCTTTGAACGACTGTGTGGATAGAAATACATACAGAAACAAAATTCAAAATCTTGACGGCGGCGCATAGTGTGCGAATGAGGGCCTTCTGGCAGGAGAAGAAAAGGAAATGATATTCGCATGGTCCACGGCTGGCCTGTTCGTGTAAAAAAAATATAAAAAATAAATAATCATCATCATCATCATATTTTTTTAAATATAGACTAGACTTACTATACATACTCTGCATAAACAATCATTAAAAAACCTAAAAATATAGACGTTCCACATCTAGTGCCACTTATGTCGCGCTACATACCGGTACATATCAATCATTTAGTCTATTCCATAAAAAAGTCATTTCTACCTTCACATCTCTTCCAAGCGTTCAGAGACAATTGTTGTTTTCATGTCTGCCTTTGCTTCTATCTTATTTCAGTCTCGTTACATATTATTCCATTTATAAGAATACACTGGTTCATCTCCTATAAAGGCCATTACTTTTATCTTCGATTCAGATATGTTACAGTTATATTCTTTTCCTATTTTATGTAAGATGTATATTGCTCGCTGGAGATCGTCTTCTGAAGTCGCGAATATAGCTTGGTCATCCGCGAAGAGAATGGTTTTCAAGCTTTTATTTCGGTGGATTTTAATACCGTCAGGGGATTGTTCTTTCCATTTTTTTTAGGAGATAATCTAGATAAACGTAAGATTACTATCTTGGACTTGACATCACTTATAATCAAGATAGATATATAGAAAATAAAGTGACGAATTTCACAAGAATATGTGGAACGATTTGGAGAACGTTGGGGAATAAATGTAGAAAAGAAACCCAAATAAAATTTCATAAAACAATGGCAAAACCTACACTACTGTATGGTTCTGAAACTTGGGTCTTAAGAAAAAAGACGAACAGGAGATACAAACAGCAGAAATTAAATTTCTGAGATCAGTTAAAAGGTGTAGATAATAGATAAGATCATATAAGAAATGAAGAGATAAGAAGTGATTTAGGTATGTTTGCAGTTAATGAAAGGATTAAAGAATAAAGAAGAAAATAGATTCAACACATAGATAGAATGGAAGAAAGTAGAATACCGAAGATGCCGAAAGATTACAACCCTAGAGGCAGAAGAAAAGTTGGTAGACCTAAGAAAAGGTGGACTGTGGAATAGGAACAGGCCGCTAAAGCCTAAAACTGTTAGGAAGATGATGATGAAACGAAGAAACCATAATCTCGGAACATTTCTTTACTAGGTTGGATTTATAGACGAACAAAGATTTTTCTTACTGTAGCAACAAAGGATTTGTCTTCAGGTGCACAACAAAATTTCTTAAATTGGTTAAGTCATTTAACAGACGATGGAACCGCGTCCCTTTCCTTGCAAACCGACAATAAATTGATTCCAGAGCGAACACGATTAAGCAGGTACAGAACCGGTCTCTGCCTTATTTGCCAATAATCAATAACAAGAAGCAGAAGAAGGAGGTCGATGGAACCAAAATGTTTATTACTTCATTTATCATAATTATACCTGAGTGAGTGTGTTTGGAAAAAAAGGAAGCAGAACGTCGAAGAAATATAAATATCTATGATAACTCAATACACGCGTACAGATGGCTGTGTCAGAAAACTAGAATAAATTATTTTAAAATGCAAATCAAAAAAAGATTTCGTCCTTCAATCTACTAGCGATTTATTGCGAATAGATAGGCTTTGTGGGTAATTACAGGTTGGGCTACTGTTTTCCAGTTATTTATTGACACGTTCTGTTGAAACACACACACACACACACACACACACACACACACACACACACACACACACACACACACACACACACACACACACACACACACACACATTCCTACGGTGGAATTCCAACTGCGATGTTAGCACTTGTAATTTAAATTATGCGCGCTCATTAACGAATCTGAACGAACACGATTAGGCATTTATTAAACATTCACACTACCTCTCCCCCTCTATATAACTCTCTCTCTCTCTCTCTCTCTTTCTCTCTCTCTCTCTCTCTTTCTCTCTCTTTTCAGCCTAACTCACATTATTAATAATATCAGTTTATTAAAACATATTTCCAAAGGCCCAAAAAGGACCTTAAGGGCAAATTTAGAAATATTTAAACATAAAACAAGTAATAAATTAATACCAGAACAAATTCATATTAATACAAAAAAATGATAATACTTCAAAATTACTAATTTAATCAAATAATAAATATTTAAATTATATTTTACAATTAATTATGTGACATATATTATATACACATACAAAAATACTAAAACTTAGTCTACATATAAAACAGCTGTTTAGAACAATTGGTTTAAAAAGTTATTAATTATATCTGATGATGATAATTGAATTACTATCAAAACATTTGTAATTTACAAAATAAAAATAAAATCTTGTTAAAAATGTATTTACTATTAATAAAAATATAAATAAATAAATATTATATACGTATAACACATACGCCCTGTATATGATTTACACACACACACACACACACACACACACACACACACACAAATGTGTGCATATATCTTTTTTTAAACTTACGACTACTTAGCGTTACATATGAAAAAATAAAAATAGTAGACTAATATTTCAGTGAATTCTAAATAAACACACAAACGTTCAGTAGTATATATCTTCCGTCGTTCACCAAATAAAGTTACTTCTTCTTCTTTCCCTCTTCCTTACAGAGATGGCTCTGATTTTCAGTTTGGCATTACGGTCTGTTTCACTTTTATTTTATTACGAGGTGTTCACGAATCACAGTGGCAAAGTTACAAATGCATAATTAATCCGATCACTCGAGAAGGCGGAATAATTAATCATGGACTTCGAGAAGGCGTTTGACAGAGTGAATCGGAGGAAACTATGGGCAAATATGTGTTGTGGGCAAGGACCGGGATCCCACAACTTCTAACTAAAGGCACACAGAGTCTTTATGTGGACAATAAAATCTTAATTGAAGCAGGGAAACCGAGAACAGCTCCTGGAGTTGGCCTGATCAATTGACAAGGGTGTCCATTATCACATTCTCTTCTTATTTATGTACTGACCATGTTATACAAAACTGGCAGATGTATCTTCCGGAGCATTTTAAAACTTGCCACTCTGCAATTGACACTTTATTGTCTGCGGACGATCGGGCTATTCTGTTTGACTCGGAAACAGGTTGCAGATAGGTATACATTTGCTATATCGAATCTACAAAGACTCTGGATTGCAAATACCCACACTTAAGATCAAGGTGATGGCTTTTCGTGAAACTGATCCCGTACGGGCAAAAATTGTTAGAGATTGTACTGTCCTGGAACAAGACAGCAATTTTGGATACCTGGGCTACATTGTGTCTCATGATACAAGCAACGACGTTGTGGATAAGTTGCATAAGTTCAACCTTATGTCCGGGACCGTCAGGCAAACCGTTAAGTCAACAACTAAAGAAACACGCCTAGAATTCTACAAGGTGATGCCCCTTCCCAAACTTCTTTATGGATCTGAGAACTGGTCTTTAACTAAAGTCCAGGTCAGTCGTATCTAAGGGGCTGAAATTCCTCAGGAATGTGGCAGGGTATACTCTTTATGATCGTAGAAGAAACACAGATATAAGGCAGGAACTGAATATTATGATTATAGGCGCCAGGATTGCCTAGTATCGGCTGAATTGGTGTGAGCATCTTTGCCGAATGGGAGACTGCCGCATCCCCAAACAACTATGGAACTATACGCCGAAGGGACGCAGATGTGTGGGACGTCCTAGGAAGCGCCGGAGTTACCAGCTCTCGTAGTTTTTTTTCACGCGGGAAGAAAACTGATAGTTACAAGTTACAAAGAACTTGTTAATTTTAAAACGGTTTCAAGTTGCATGACACTATTATTATTTTGATTGAATTACTTTATAAATAAATTGATTAGTTACGTTTTTAAAGTAGTATAAATATTTCGTTAATTAAATAGACTGAAATTTGTAGGAACGCGTAGGCACAATACTTACACGAGGCGCTGATACCCACTTAGTGTTTAAACTCTACAATGAAAACTGCCGAGTCACGATTCCCGCTCAATTAGTCACGATCCAAGTGTACACTTAACGAACAATACTTATTTGTCCAATCTCTGTGTACACAAACGCAATGTTATAATTATTAAACAGACAATTGACACACCTTGTAGGGTTTACTGGACTTTTTATTCTTCCGGAAGTTGCTGGTTGTGTCGACGCGAGCGGATATCACGTTCCAACGGTTGGTTTCGATAAGTTTCAAACAGAAAATTGTAAAGTGGAAAATCAGTACTATTTACAATGTATTATAAAAAGTTATGTTTCATTCCTTAATTTTAACTTACGACGAATGTAACCTCGTTATACTTTCAGTCGTGTTTCAATTACAGGTCATACCCTTCAATCACAACACAGGAAGAATAGTCCCCGCGATGTAATTTGAGTTAACCTTTATCGGAAGTAAAAGAAAATATTATATTACCTAATATATTGGTAAAAGAAATGTTTGATCGAACGAAGCGCGTTCTCAGTATGAATTCGATCACTTGGCATTTGTCTGTCTGTCTAACTGTTTGGGGTAGGCCTATGTCTCACGATAAATTTATAAAATCGTAAAACTTTGTGTGGGTTATCAAATGAGAGAGTATTTTAACTACAATCTGAAGGTAGTGTAAACTTTTGGAAAATTTGTAAAAATCCAGCAGCGTGTCAGACTAAAAGTAATTGTAACCTAAATGCGAATTTTACAAATTTGTTAGTGCTTAATTTATTATTGTGTGTTGCACAGTTGTTACAGGCTACTATTACTGAAGAGATAGTAGAAGAATCAGGATTTTTGTAATTTTCCCATAATTAAAAAATTATTTACTATTTAGATTTATATAATAAACATGTATTTCGCTCAAAATAGTGCACAGGGAGCACACCAGTTTATTAGAAATTTTCTAAAATGTCCATAATGATACGTCTTACATTTACGAATAGGCCTACCTCATGTGAAGATGTATGTGTTATTGTGTGAGTCTAATAATGGAGGGCATGTAGGCCTATAACGTAAGATATCAGTGTATGAAATGTGTACATGTATGTAGGGTTTAAGGTGTGTAGGGTGGATTAATTTTCTTCTGCCTAAGAGCGCCGCGAATTTGGGCCTACTGTAGCAATAAAGCTCTTTTTACTTCCATGTTCCGTAAGGAAATAGAAGTATGGTGATCGCGAAAAAAAATCGTGTTCGAGATAAGGTCTGATTCTGATTGTACTACCGTCAAGACGTGATGAAAAATCATTTTCCGGAAAGTGTCTGTGCGCGCGCGTGCGTGTGTGTGTAGAATTTTGTCTGTAGGGAACGATAACTGCTGCAAATTCAAACAGAATCAAATAATTTTTTGCATATATGCCGAGTGGTAGAGACCTCATGGCCTGTTAATTATGGTGAAGATCGGTTAAGGGGAAGGGATCGTTTACCTGCAACGTTTTACGTTTTAACAAGAGTAAAGTAGCTTACTTAATTTTGATAAATAAAGTATCCTGAAAAGAAGGTCATCATAATACACTGTAGAAAGGTAGATGAAATATCTATAAATGAAAAAGGTAGTTGAAGAGGGAAGAGGTAATTTTCTTTAAATGAAAATGATTGTTGAAGAGGGGAGGAGATAATTTTTACTTCCATATTCCTTAAGGAATGGAAGTATGGTGATGGCAAAAAAAATCGTGTTCGAGATTATTGCAGATTCTGATTCTACTACACTCAAAACATGAAAAAAAGTCGTTTTCCGAAAAGTGTCTGTGTGTGTGTCTGTCTGTGTGTCTGTGTGTCTGTCTGTCTGTCTATGTGTCTGTAGATTTTTTTTCTATGGCAAACGATAACTGCCGCAAATTCAAACAGAATCAAATAATTTTTTGCATGCAGCCCTGATTTGCAGAGTACTCGCGATCTATTGTTTTTGGTGAAGATCGGTTGAGGGAAAGGGGTAGTTTACCGGCAACGGTTTTTTTTTTAGCAAGGATAATTTTGTTTGTTTGGCAAACGATAACAGCCGCAAATTCAAACAGAATCAAAAGATTATTTGCATACAGCCCTAAATTGTAGAGTTCTCAAGACCTATTGTTTTTGGTGAAGATCGGTTGAGGGAAAGGGGTAGTTTACCAGCAACGTTCTTTTAACAAGGGTATTTTCTATGGCAAACGATAACAGCCGCAAATTCAAACAGAATCAAATAATGTTTTGCATACAGCCCTGATTTGTAGAGTACTCAAGACCTATTGTTTTTGGTGAAGATCGGTTAAGGGAAAGGGGTAGTTTACCAGTAACGTTTTATGTTTTAACAAGGGTATTTCTTATGGCAAACGATAACAGCCGCAAATTCAAACAGAATCAAAAGATTATTTGCATACAGCCCTAAATTGTAGAGTTCTCAAGACCTATTGTTTTTGGTGAAGATCGGTTGAGGGAAAGGGGTAGTTTACCAGCAACGTTCTTTTAACAAGGGTATTTTCTATGGCAAACGATAACAGCCGCAAATTCAAACAGAATCAAATAATGTTTTGCATACAGCCCTGATTTGTAGAGTACTCAAGACCTATTGTTTTTGGTGAATATCGGTTAAGGGAAAGGGGTAGTTTACCTGTAACGTTTTATGTTTTAACAAGGGTATTTTCTATGGCAAACGATAACAGCCGCAAATTCAAACAGAATCAAATAATGTTTTGCATACAGCCCTGATTTGTAGAGTACTCAAGACCTATTGTTTTTGGTGAAGATCGGTTAAGGGAAAGGGGTAGTTTACCAGTAACGTTTTATGTTTTAACAAGGGTATTTTCTATGGCAAACGATAACAGCCGCAAATTCAAACAGAATCAAATAATGTTTTGCATACAGCCCTGATTTGTAGAGTACTCAAGACCTATTGTTTTTGGTGAAGATCGGTTAAGGGGAAGGGGTAGTTTACCTGCAACGTTTTTTTATCAAGCGTATTTTCTATGGCAAACGATAACAGCCGCAAATTCAAACAGAATCAAATAATTTTTTGCATACGTCCCTGAATTGTAGAGGTCTCAAGGACTTTCGATTTTGGTGAAGATCGGTTAAGGGGAAGGGGTAGTTTACCTGCAACCTTTTACGTTTTAACAAGAGTAAAGTACTTGAAAATTTATTTAAACTTTTTGAAACAATGGTAATTGTTAAAAATAAAATAATTTTGTTGCCAGGCAATAAAATTATAATTTTTTCATTTTAATGTAATATAATATTTTTCATTTGATACAGCAATAAAAAGGCAGGTAAGACACAGCCTGGCTGTTTGGCTGAAAATGATTTTAAATATAAATCTTAGAATATGGAAGTCATGTATGGTTCTCCATACCGATATTTACTTCCATATTCCTTAAGGAATTTAAGTATGGTGATGGCAAAAAAAATCGTGTTCGAGATTATTGCAGATTCTGATTCTACTACACTCAAAACATGAAAAAAAGTCGTTTTCCGAAAAGTGTCTGTGTGTGTGTCTGTCTGTCTGTCTGTCTGTCTATGTGTCTATGTGTCTATAGATTTTTTTTTTGGCAAACGATAACTGCCGCAAATTCAAACAGAATCAAATAATTTTTTGCATGCAGCCCTGATTTGCAGAGTACTCGCGACCTATTGTTTTTGGTGAATATCGGTTGAGGGAAAGGGGTAGTTTACCAGCAACGGTTTTTTTTTAGCAAGGGTAATTTTGTTTGTTTGGCAAACGATAACAGCCGCAAATTCAAACAGAATCAAATAATGTTTCGCATACAGCCCTCAATTGTAGAGTTCTCAAGATCTGTTGATTTTGGTGAAGATCGGTTAAGGGAAAGGGGTAGTTTACCTGTAACGTTTTATGTTTTAACAAGGGTATTTCGTATGGCAAACGATAACAGCCGCAAATTCAAACAGAATCAAAAGATTATTTGCATACAGCCCTAAATTGTAGAGTTCTCAAGACCTATTGTTTTTGGTGAAGTTCGGTTGAGGGAAAGGGGTAGTTTACCTGCAACGTTTTTTTAACAAGGGTATTTTCTATGGCAAACGATAACAGCCGCAAATTCAAACAGAATCAAATAATGTTTTGCATACAGCCCTGATTTGTAGATTACTCAAGACCTGTTGTTTTTGGTGAAGATCGGTTAAGGGAAAAGGGTAGTTTACCTGTAACGTTTTATTTTTTAACAAGGGTATTTCCTATGGCAAACGATAACAGCCGCAAATTCAAACAGAATCAAAAGATTATTTGCATACAGCCCTAAATTGTAGAGTTCTCAAGACCTATTGTTTTTGGTGAAGATCGGTTGAGGGAAAGGGGTAGTTTACCTGCAACGTTTTTTTAACAAGGGTATTTTCTATGGCAAACGATAACAGCCGCAAATTCAAACAGAATCAAATAATGTTTTGCATACAGCCCTGATTTGTAGAGTACTCAAGACCTATTGTTTTTGGTGAATATCGGTTAAGGGAAAGGGGTAGTTTACCTGTAACGTTTTATGTTTTAACAAGGGTATTTTCTATGGCAAACGATAACAGCCGCAAATTCAAACAGAATCAAATAATGTTTTGCATACAGCCCTGATTTGTAGAGTACTCAAGACCTATTGTTTTTGGTGAAGATCGGTTAAGGGAAAGGGGTAGTTTACCTGCAACCTTTTACGTTTTAACAAGAGTAAAGTACTTGAAAAAATATTTAAACTTTTTGAAACAATGGTAATTGTTAAAAATAAAATAATTTTGTTGCCAGGCAATAAAATTATAATTTTTTCATTTTAATGTAATATAATATTTTTCATTTAATACAGCAATAAAAAGGCAGGTAAGACACAGCCTGGCTGTTTGGCTGAAAATGATTTTAAATATAAATCTTAGAATATGGAAGTCATGTATGGTTCTCCATACTGATATTTTATATGTGTACTACGTTATCGGCAACAAAGAAGTTGTTTTTATGGAAATATTTTATTTCAATTTGTCAAACATAAAACTCGATTTACAAGGAACACACCTGATTTGTTAGAAATTATCGAACCGAATTCAAGTAAATGATTATAAATATAAATCTTAGAACATGGAAGTTAAGTATAGTTCTCCATACCGATGTTTTAAACAACAAGTTCGGACTGAAAAGAAACAAGAAATTTTATTTATTTTTCAGATTTATTACCAATTCCTGAAAACAATACGAAACTGAAATACTGACAAAAATAATCGTTAAGTCAGGAGACAGTGTAACCAGATATATATATATATAACAAATCCATGTGTAACGAAACAAATCCATTATGTGATGGTACATGTCAAATCTGTGTTGATGCTGACGGCATCTGCCGGCGAAACGGTCGATACGAAGCAATAAAATTAATGATTATTTTCAACTTGTGGGAGAGTGTGTGAAGGTCATCACCTAATGTTTGTATAAGTCAAATATTTATACGTAATTAGACGTGGCGGCAGTAGCAGTAACAGCATCAGCAGAAGCAGCAGCAATTTATTATGCGTGTATTGTGTCCGAGGGCCGCAGACTGTCGAGTCGCGCGACAATTAATTAGTTTTAATTTGGAATGACGTAATGCAAGTGCATGGTTATACATTGTTGGGACCCCAGTGCGGTCACTGTCTCACCGTTTGACACTGTGCACGCGCGCGTGCGCCGCTTTCAACACAGCGCGTTACAAAGTCACAGACAGCAACGCCTTGCATATCACCCAGGCCAAGGCTACTGAAGCTACGGAACATCTTACAAGTTCATCATCATCATCATCATCATCATCAACATCACCACTCCAGGGACTAATCCCTATACCTGAACCCTATACCTGTTCCGGAACACATCTCCTCTTCGGTATACCGACACCTCTCTTCCCAGTAGGGTGATAACCCAAGGCAGCCACGGGTAGACGGATGTCAGGCATGCGGTTCAAGTGTTCACACCAATCTCAATTTCACGTCAAGCCTTACGAGTTTCACTCCCAAATTTTCGTGGAGTCTGTACTGCAAGAAAATAATGAAAACGACTTTGGCTAGAAGACTACTACATTGCTTGACTTGATGCTCTTTGTGGACCACGTAGTATTTCTATCTGACAAGGAAGGTGTACACAGGGGAATCTACATGTTAGAAAAATAATACAAAAACTACGACATGAGGATTATTTCTTCTTCTTCTTCTTCTTCTTCTTCTTCTTCTTCTTCTTCTTCTTCTTCTTCTTCTTCTTCTTCTTCTTCTTCTTCATCATCATCATCTGAACACAAAGGTGGGTGGGCTTTCAGCTTTTTCTTTTTTCTGTAGATATCTTCTTGATCACCACATACCTTCTTCCTTCTTTAACCCCATCCATGTACTCCTGCCTGGGCCTTCCCTTACACCACACTTCTCAGTCATTCCCATGATTAGGGTGGTAAACCAGTATGAACGGCGTAGGAGGTGACCAACCACATCACGTCTCCTTGCCGCAATGGGTGCAATCAACATCCTTTTTTCACTGACTCTGCCCAACATCTCGATACTTGGGAAAAAAAGTATTGAGTTGCCCCCACCCAGACATCCGACTGGGGGTTCGTATTGAGGAATGTTTAACTAGAGACTGTCCCACCATTTTGAACATTCTGAATGAAGGAATATCGTATTGGATTTCTAATGGAGTGGTTTCCCGTAGCCTTCTCCATCCTATGCCGTTGACTTGACAGTGCATTCGCCTCTAGGAATGGTTCTACGTCCCAAGGGCAAGAGGTTGCCCTATCCTTTTACCCGCCCATCCACCCTCCTTGGTAGACGTTGACGCTTGGTAAAAGGGGAACTCCTTATTCCGGGAGATGCCTCGGTTAACCGCTTTTTATACAGTTAGTAAACGTTGCCCCCTCACTACCTACGGGGAGGTGAGTGTCAGGATTTTACCTTCATCCAGTACAGGATCTTAATGGCTTTTGCCAAACTCTTCGGTACCTTTAGGAGGCATGAACATATCACTACAAACAGCAAAGAGTAGAGTCAAGAGAAAACCTGTACCCAATAATACCCTTTTGTTGACATTGTTGCTGTGCAAGCGTTCGTGTGCATTGTGCTTGTGTTTTGTGAGTGTAGTGTCTTTTTTCTTAGCAAGTATTTATTTTAACTTTTGATTACATATTATGCGAACTTTTGTTATTATTATTTTTTGGCTCTGTATCACTCGCTGATAGAGTGTTAATTATTTATTTTTTACATGTATTAGTTTCCAATTAGCCTGAAGATGGCTGCTGATTGTTTGGGTAGCGGAAACGTTGCATTTATTTTTTGTCTGTTATGGCAAAAGTTCGTCAGTTAGATTCAAATTCAGACTCTTGGTGTTTTAGGTATCGGCTTTACACTACTGAGGATGCCACACCATAAACAGGCGAAACAGGTTAATAATGATATTAATAAAACGTCGTTGCCAACGACTAAACGTCGTTGTTCAGTTGAACATAAAAATAGCGTCAGTTTAGTGATGAAAACCACAAAAGTCCACAATACAACGTTGACCATCCAGAAGTGAAGAAGGAAGTCACAAAAAGGCGACCCTACTATGAATCCGTTATGTATGACACACTTGAATCTGAATCGTTGAGCTAAAATAAGTGAAATGCATGCACTTTGACGATTCAACTGAATTTATTTGCGTGCGTGCATACGTATATGTGTCTCCGCGCACGTACCTGCTGTGTACTTTGTGCAGTAGAGAAACATCTCTATCGGGTTCATACATAATTCTGTAAGATCGTGTTGTTTCATTAATAGTAAATATCGTGTCTTACTAGTACGCGCGCGACTTCATTCTCACCCTCCACCCTCTCACCCTCACCCTCCTACTTTCCCAAATGCAATGGTTTCATTCAGGTTTTGTATGGGTGCTATAAGTGACGCCCCACGCGTTTGTTTGAGTCAGCGGATTTTGTGGGCATGTGTAAAAAAAAAATATAAAGTCTACTAAAAAAGTCTAATAAATATTGTTAGAAACTACTGTTCGGGCTGTAAGGCCGTGGTTTTCCATTTTCTACACCAGATGTTTCAACCTCGACTCCGGAGGAGGTCATCTTCAGTGTCACAAAGGACTTAAAAACCTACTGACAAGATGTCCATCAGTACCACCACAGTCATCTTGTCAGTATGTCTGACACACACACGCGCGTGGCAAATCGTTGGTGATCTCAGTCGCGTGAAGGTGAAGCGCGTGCCCAATTGACCGACTGGTAATTAATTGGGCACGCGACCTTGACGGCGTCGTCTTACCAGGACAATAACAATATATATATAAAACAATAACAATAACAATAAATACAGTCGCCAGAGATGAGTTTTCCGAGGGCGGTGAAAGGCTGTATCTAACAAACGCGACCGCAACAGAAACGAAGCTATAAGGCAAGGATTAGGAGTACTCATTGCAGGAGTGAAGATTAAATAACGCCGGCGGACGGAAGAGTAACAGAATAGCAAAAACGGTTCTCCAATGCAACGACAAAAGAAAACGATACACACGACTTCTAAGAAAGAGGTGGTTAGCGTAGTACGAACAAGTCGTAGATCTAATCAATGATGACAACGACGACTTTACTAGAAATAAAAGTTACCAAACGGTTACCAAAACCAAACCTCAAGGACTTCATTGTTTTATGAAAATAACACTCCCGCCATAATCACGTTCGGGCTACATCACTGCCTGTCATCAGTGTTACGTGTCTTCCGTTACGTTTAGTCTTAACGCCATGTGTAAAGAAACTGACTGATAACGTACGAAACGAGCACCAGTGTTGCCAGGTCAATCAAATCACTTTTCCCCACATATCTAATCAGAATTTCACCACCCAGCCATAAAAGCTGCTGCTACTGCTGAAGCAAATGGCTCTAGTTTTTCTCTGTCAAGGATTTACAATGTTTGAAGGTTTGAACATAGTCACTATCAAAGGAAATGCCCATCAATTCCTCGCGTAGGATTTTGAGCCTTCAAATTTCACTACTGTGGGGAAAATCCCAATACCTGACAACGCTGACGAACAGAGACACATGTAAAGGTACTGACAATCGGTAAACGAACGAAGGAATCAGTTAATGGGGCACCCCTCCCCCCTATCGCTACAGCGCACTATCTGTCATACTTACTGAAGTGGAAAGGTAATTCCAACAGCAACATTTAATGGCGATGATGATGACGACGACGTTGAGAGCAGCGTGACATCAATACAACAATGCCCGCACTACCATAAACGTAAATTAACAACTTGTCAAAATAAAACACTTGTCTTCGTACCAAGCGGAACAGTACTAGAAGTAAAATACACTCACACGACGAGCACACGCACACCCGTACATTGAATATTTGTCATGTTAGCGCAAAGAACACGGGAAGCGTTACCATGGCAACCGGTCGCGGATAACGCCGTCCGATATTAGCGGTTAAATACAGTAAATCTAATATTATTATTGTGGGCAAAATCCCGACGACACAAGAATTAGATTATTGTTTGTATATATGCTTCTGAAGGCAAACACGTAGGTATTCGAAAAACACGTCCACAAGGTCCGACTGGACGTTTCCAACTGGGGAAAAACGGAGAAGAGGTGAGCGGCAAAGAGAAGACCAGACGCCGAGAGAGAATCCCTCTGTTGTTGTGGTAGTAGTAGTAGTGGCGGCGTGGTGTGTGTGCGTGTGTTACGATAAGAAATTAAAACGTAAACAGTATTAATAGAGAGAGAGAACGAGTGACTGGGAGAGATTCCGTTTGCGCGAGCGAGAGAGTGAAAAAAAAAGAAAGAACAATGAGTTATACAGAGAGAAGCAGATAGAAAAAAAACAGAAAAAAATAATTGACTCAACCGATTCCTATTGGTCAGCTGTGTTAGCGTTTGTTTTTGTTGGTGCGACAGAGAGATGAGAAACGAATGAGACAGAGCGAGAGAGCGAAGGAACGCGCACGCCGCAAGAGAGAGACAGACTCAACTCATTCGGTTTGAATAAAAGTGGTACAGTACGTGTAGAAAGCAAACACCACTACCACATGTATCTCGTCGTCGTCATACAACGTATTTGTCAGTAGGTATGTCTTGTGTTTTGAAAAATGACTTTAACCGTAGAGTCTGCGGTTTGGGTAGGCTTCGGAGAGACGGCCTTGTAAAGCATTCATATATACATTTGTCTGGTATACTAACGAACGTCCTCGACAGTCAGTAGCTCTTGCAGCATGATTACTTGCTGCACGAATTTAATATTCTTTTTCCTTTTTATTAAATAAGAGAATTATTTTATTTCTCGAAGTGTCATTTGTATGCATACCATCCAGTTCCACTACAAAACTGTTCATAATTATCAGTCTTCTTTCCTATTTTGCATACTAACGTGGACTAGTTCCTATACTATTAGTTTTTGTTCCACATTTTCTGTGAAACTCTTCTTCATTTCTTACTCTGTTTCCAAATTTTGTTGTGCACTTTATTATTTGTTTTTAACTTCTGCTTTCATTCATCGGATTCACTGTATGTGACTTGTTAATTTTATTTGTTTCAATACAGCGACTGTAGTAGACAGGTCATAATTAATATCGGTAGCTGTGAACCCGAAATGTGGCGAAGAATCGAAATAATTGGAAGTACAACGAATGTATTATCTGATCCTCATTTCTACTGAACACAAGAAGGAAAATATCCGAAAAGAAAAACAGGATGCGTTTGAAGCGTGAAACTACAGCAGGAGGGAGTGGATTATATACGACCCGGCACACCGATACGTCTGTTCTTGACCAACACGGTGTGGAAAATGTACTGTGACTCTGTGGTATACGCGTCGTTCGTTGAACGCAAAGTCTTTGTCGAGGGTGTAGTCTCTCATGGTGAAAGACCACACGAGCGAACAGCGACGTGAACACGCCGCATCCTCGAGCACAGTGGGAAGCAGCTACAAGAACGCGAGACGGCGAACTAGGTCGCGCGTTGTTTACAGTGCAGTACTGGTGTGAATGACAGTATCTAACTTATTGTTTATGATGCGTACAATTGGAATTATTATCTACCTTTGTGATTTTTATATTGTTTTTGTAGAGTGTAAGCATTGTACAATTTTACGGGCAGGGTAAATACGAGTGCATTCGATCCACAGACACAAGGCTGGACACCCTCAAATACTGAAATGGACGTAAGGATGACATTCAATATCTACTAATGTAGTTCCCAGCGTCTGGTTCGACAGAACGCTCTGTAAAACGAAGCATTTGTGGCTGGCCGTTCTTCAGAGGCAATTGTGTGATAGTACGAGACAGAACGAAAGTGATAGAGCTGTCAGATCTTCCGACGAAGACGTCAATGCGGCACCATGTTGACGTGAAACCGTCAGCGAATACGGATCCTGGCTACCCAGACACCTCGCAGAATTCTAAAGCTCACAGTAAAAGTTAACTTACTGCTGTGATAGTAGAAATAATTAAAGGAGTCATCGATGTTGCCATTAACAAGCCCACCTAACGATGAATGAGGTTCTGACCAATGAAGTCTTGTCACCTCGTCATTGATTGTTGAAACAGTGGAATCTAGGTGGCAGATTCGTAAACCACTTTAACGTTTAGTTATTCATCACAATAGCTCCAACCAGATGATTTACCTGTCTTCAGCTTTTCTTTTTTGTTCTTACAGATTGATTCAGTCTTCCGTCCATAAATTTTGAGTCCCATCTAGTGGCGTAACCAGAGGCTCCTGGCAAAGTTCCAAGGTGAGCCCCTTCCAGTTCTGCAGATTGTTGTCCTTACATGGTTTATAATATTCGAATTATTTCTATACCTACTGAATCTATTGGCCTGTTACTAGGCAAAACCGGGTCGGAAATGGAGCACCAAGTTATTCTTACTAATTAACTGAATATATAAATATGAAACTTACAGGGAAAAATTGTCTAATAAAAATTAACAAATCGTTCTGCAATAGAGAGAGACAGGAAGTCGAACTTGAGAGTAACTAAAAGCCCTTCGTACAAATTTTTCTGGGTCAACCTAGCAACCTAGTAAAATTTTAAAACTTCTTGGAAACAGCACAAATTCTTCAAATTTCCCTAAGTGGATATGTAATTTTTGCTTAGTTAGCCATGTAGGCAAACGCGTTTTAATTTCCTACAAAGTTTGACTTCTCTCTATTTGCAAAATAACTTGGTGGTTTTTGGTAGAATATTTTCTCGGCGTAAAAGAAAAAGAAAAAAGGTAGGCCCCCTTTTACCTTGTGGGACGCTGGGCATTTGCCAGTGTAGCCACCCGGTAGTTATTCCCCAGGCTTTGTCTATGATGAGGCATCATTTTACTTCTCAAAGCTGTCCTCCGATAATTTAAATGTCAGATCTACAAACTATGTTCATGCCATCTGTATCTGTATAGCCTCCAATTGTCTGTTTTGGCGTATTCAAGATTACAGTGAAAACAGTAGCGGACTAAAGGGGGGCGTGGGGGCGGCCCGCCACGGACATCACTTAGTAGGGGACCTCCAGATATGGAAAATTAAGTTTAAGAGACCAACAATTTATTGAAAATCTCTCATCAGAATTTTTACAAATACAGAACTTTTCAGAGTACGGAAATCAGGTCAGTTACTGGAATGAACGAATTCACAAAAAAGTGCATCACATATTGCGTGAGTGAACAAAACCGTGAGTAACATCGAAGACAACTGCACGTACAACTGTACAGATAAGTAACATAGCGTATGTTATACACTAAAATTGCTAACTGACTTGACAAAAAATTGCCAAGTATTGTTTGCAATGATAAATTTACTTTGCAGTATATAAGTTTATTGCATATTATAAAGTATTGTAATAAATTTAATGGAATCTATAAATAATACTACTTCTACTACTTCTTTAAGCTTTGTATTTACAATAAGAAATGGTTTTTTTATTTCAAACATTACTACAGCAAACATTACTACAGCTTCTTATAAAGTTTGCTAACTAGATGTGTCAATACAATGATTAGACAATAAATATATAAGAGTAAAGTGTTTTGCTGTATATATCACTTAAAGATAAATTGGATTATAAACACCCGTCTTATAGGATGGGGGGCCTCAGAAAGAAATTCGTCCCGCGCCTCCAGTGGCCTAGGTAGGTACGCCACTGAATGTACACATAACAGAAATCTATACGCAGATAATTGACGGAAATAAGACAGAAGGGAATAACGTAGGCGAAATGTGTGATTTGATCATTGCAAGTTGTAATGTATTGGCAAATGAGTAATCCGAGTACAAACACGGAGAAGCTGACGTAATGAAATGAGAAAACGAAGCACGTTCAAAACGATAATTGGAAGAGTATTATTTTACAGCGTTTGCGGTGAGGAACCCAACTGGAATACTCACTGTGAGAAAACCGACTGATTTCAAAATCTAACAATTCGCAGCTCGTAAAAATGAATGCCGGTAATCATACGTTTACGCGTATTTATTCTGTATTAATCAGAATAAAAATGAATTTACCTTCAGATTATTGAAAGAACCGCAAGAAGGCGGTGGTTATGCAACCGCACGCTAGTGCATGGCATGAGTTATATAACACCGTCTGCACGAGAAATAATATGCAAAGGTGAGTACGAGTACTGCAGGCAGTGGCGGCCGTGGAGAACCATTACATAAACCACTTGTTTACCGCGGGTCCGTCTCCGCCACTCTTTAATACTACACTACAGTACGAGGCAATTTTATCCCATCACTAATATGCTGCACAACTCGCTCACTATTTTTAACGAAATACATTTTTTGATATTACATAAATTCCGACACAAAATAATTTTTCAATTATAGGAAAAATTACTAAAGTCCCAATTTTTCTACTATTTCTTTAGTAATATAACAATTGTACAGAACACAGTGATACAATAAACACTAAAAATTTGAAACATTCGGATTTGTGTTACAATTCCTTTTAGTCCCTACAATTTACAATTTATATTTTGTAATATTTGTATTTATATTGTAATACAAGATATTGTGTTGTAATACAATATATAGGCCTACAATAATATTTACATTTCTATTGTATTTGTACAATTTATGTAGGCTATAAGTTTCTTTCTAATACCCTGCTGGATTTTTACAATTTTTTCAAAATTTTGGTCTATTTTCTGGCCCCTGACGTCTAAAAAATTTTAAATTTCAAAAACTTAATACAGATGAAATTATTTATAGAGAGAAACTTAATTTTAGTTAAAATTCTCTTAAATTTGATAGCAATTTTTGAAATTTTATTAACATTTTCACCCACTTTTTGGGCCTTGAAGTCCAAAAAGTTTGAAATTTTCAAATATAAAACACTATATTTAGATCGTGGTTTAAATTCCCGTTATTTCGATACCCCACATGGAGTTTTCCATTTATTTTTACAATTTTACCCCCCCCCCACATTTTGTATCCTACCTCTCTATGGACTGAACAACTCGAAAAATAACAGGCCTCTGTACGGTAAAGGTATGGACACATACGAGTATGTCACGTTTTACAAAAATCTATTGATGCAGTCAAAAGTTATCGTGAGACATAGGCCTACCTCAAATAGATAGATCGATAGACAGACAAATAGGCTACCGAACGGTCGACTCATAACTGAGAACTCGTTTCGCTCTTTCAGTACTATCAATGTACGTGTCATACGTATCAGTTATCACAGATAACTGATGAACGTTGCGATACACTTGTAGACAGTCCAATACAAAACACAATCCAACAACATACTCAATGACCAATTACAATTTAAATCAAACACATTATTTGACACAGTAATAAACAACACCTACAACAATTCAAACTCCAGCACCAATCCCCTCCACCTCCACGCACACACAACCTGTTAACCAATACCGTTATACATAGAATTACCGACAGCTTGCAGATTCTGTATCCAACAAACTCACTGACGAAGGAGCACACCACTCCGAAACGACCGTATGAGTGAAAACAACAAGTAAGTTTATAAGTGAAAGTTAAATCAAAACTAAAAACTAATAACAATTAAAGGGAATTTTAACAATAATGTGAATATAGAATTGACTTGTTAAGAATTCATCAAATTTTTGACGTCACAGCTCAAAAAGTGAATAACATCGCAAAAAAGTGTGTTAGGTATCATCAAATTATATATAATTTTAACTAACATCTGAACGTAGTGTTACGTTTTGGAAATTTCAAAATTTTTGATCCTATAAAACATCAAAATGTCAGGCTAAAAGGAACTGTAACCAAATCCGAATTTTTAAAATTTTTAGTACTTATTGTGTGCTCTACATATTGTTATGTCACTAAAGAAATAGTCGAGTGATCGGAATTTTTGTAATTACTTCCGTTATTAAAAAATTATCTAACATTGAATTTTATCCAATAATAAGTATAGGCCTACTTCGTCCAATGAAGTGAGTTTTGCAGCTCAGAGAGCATACTAGTTTCAACCAATAAATAATAAGTTGATTGTATTTTGCGCTTTAGTGATATTATTTTTTACAGAATAAAAAAACTAATAAAACAGTTTTCAGTAGACCGGTGGGTATGGCGCTAGCTTACTAGTCTAGAGTGCGCGTATTCGATTTCCAGGCTTCGCCTTACAACCGAGGCAGTTTTTCGTTCCCCAGGTCGTTCAGTCTGTGAAAACAAGTAGGCCTACCTGTTGTAGAGTAATACTAAGTCGTTGGCCACACTGCCTTACTGATCGCATAAGCCTGTCCTGATCGGGAGCCTGTGCTCCCGGTATAGTGGCCTCTCCTAAGCCACTACGAGGTTAGATAAGTTGGGTTATTATTATACGTAATCTATATATTTTAATATTTATGGTTAACGTCTAATGGCCAAGAATAAACTGAGAAGTTGGAAGAATACGAAAATACAAGCTTTCAGCGTCTCCACTTGATGATGATAAACTAATATTCTTCATCGTTCATCGTTCATCAAGGCTATTGCCATAGTTTAATAATAATAACAATAATAATAATAATAATAATAATTTGTTACAGGATAATACAGTTCAATAATACAAGTACGATAATACGCCTTCATGCGCCAAAAAGACAACAGAATGTTTGTGCAGCAGATGACAATGCTACGCCTCTTCGTTTGTGAGACCCAAATCACGGATATCGTTGAATACACCTCCGAATAAAAACTTACATTATTGGAAAGCACGTTGGGAAAGCAAAGAACTGCACAGAACATATTGAAAGTAGCTCAGCAGCTCTGAAATAGACAAACCTGCTACCACTGTTTGGCTCAAGAAGGACAAACTGTTCAGCCAGACAACCGTATTATGGGACATAATGTATTATGGGACCAGCCAGGACAGATGCAGGCCAACAAAAATACACACTGAAGTATGATGGATGTACAACATGTCACGACCACTTTGAAACTTACCATAGAACACGTCACAGCATCCTGCTCTAGCTTGCTGCAAATGAATATCTGCGAAGACACGATAATGTTGCCAAAATACTACACCTACATTTCCCACGTGGAAATAGTCTTCTTCATAACATATTTCCCTACTACAAGTATCAACCTGAAGCTGCTTTAGAAATAGAAAACTCCAAAACATATTGGGACAGTGACATACTCACTGACGTGACAGTACCACCAAACAAACCAGATATCACCTTTTCGGATAAAAAGAAAAAAGAAGGACTACTTATTGATATCTCAATTCCTCTTTCCCATAGTCTTAGAAATAAAATCAAGAATCCAAGAAAAAAAATCAATAAATATCAAGAATTATTCATAGAAATTAAAAAGGTACGGGAAGTCAACAAGGTAGCAGCGAACCCAGTCGCAATTTTTGGCACAGGCGTAATACCAAACACAACAATGAGAGTGATGCAAACATTCGCACTCAAAAAAAAATCATTTGGAAATTATAGAAATCACTCATCTTGGACACCTGTCATACAGTTCGCAAAATATTAGGAGAGGAGCTCTGGTAAACTTGCTTTTCCAATAATCCGTTCACCATAAGAGAAACCCATCTATGGTTGTAAAAAATTGTAATAATAATAATAATAACGATAATTGTAATAGTAATAAATAACAATAATAGTACGTGGGTGGGGGGGGGGAGCATTGTTGAGGACAAAACCTGAGTGTGAAGGCAGCAGCTATTGTGTGGAACAGGTGTACAACACAATATGTATCTGTGGCTAATTGATGGCTGTTAGCTTATTACATAGTGTAACGCGTGACGTATTGGATCACAATAGAGGCGAGTGTCTGAATAGCAGCGAGAGGCGGCTATGATTCATTTAGCATTGGCCATGACTCTCTTGACACTGGCCTTGCTTGCCACAGCCACAGCCTCCGCTTCATCTTTCGTTTGATTGAATTGTTTTCTCCTATCGCCCCGCCGCAGTTTCGATTTAGCACATGGGTGACAGTAAAGGACGTCGGGAGCTTGTTCGATCCTTGCTAGCACAATTTAACGCTCTCTTTGTAATCGTTATCTACGGAAAATACGTTCGAAAGCTTTTATTGTATTTAAGGTATAAACATGATAAACATTATTCGATTCATATTTGAGAGAACGGTCTAATATATAAATTAAAGTGGTATTATTAGTATACATTTTTTATGTTATTGATTTGCGACAGCAGCGTCACTGACTCATCTTCATATGATCATAAGTGCCACTAACTTCGAATTAAAGATATTTTTAAGGATTTCCCAGATTTCGGTATGACTCTTCGAGCTTGTCCTTAACGTAAGCGTAGGACGATAAGTGATGTAGCTTTAGAAAAAATATTGATTCGATACTACTTGTCTGTTTGCAATAATATATGAAGAACTATGACACGTGTGTTTCGCTAGCACAATACGTCTGCTCCCATTTCCGTAGAGTACCACTGAGATATCGCTATACTCAGGCTTATAAACTCGGATCGGTACAGAGAAATGCGTCCGATCCAAGTTTACACTGTTTTTAGCATAACGTTCATAACATTGCCTTCGAAAGGAAAATTTTTTACAGTTGGAGAAATGCTGTACGTTGACTCTACGAAGTTCTCCATACATAGAACGGCCTAGATGAAGACGGTGACTGTGAAAATCATAACAGGCTGCAAGACTCTGCCTTCATTCGAACAAGAAGAAGAAGAAGAAGAAGAAGAAGAAGAAGAAGAAGAAGAAGAAGAAGAAGAAGAAGAAGAAGAAGAAGAAGAAGAAGAAGAAGTTTGGTTTAATTAGTGGTTAATTAAAAACCATTTAAATAAAATGATCTATTCAATTTAAGCGTGCCGACAATTAACGTAAAATAAATTAGTCAGCAAAATAATTTCACATTCGGAAATTTTCATATGCACCGTGCCTCACGTAATTCTTACATTTTTCATATATTTAATTAATAAAGTTGTGGTAGTGGTTATAATCGCAAACTGAATTTACACTGTTGCACACCACTATAGAACAAATTCACGATTAGCGCTTTTAAATTTCACAGCTCGTCATCAGATTGGAAACCTGTACAGCTCACATTCATAGCTCATATTTCCGATCTGATGAAGAGCTGTGAAGCTTGAAAGTGCTAATCGGGAATTTTTTTCAATAGCGGTGTGCAAAAGTGTAAATTCCATTTTTCAGATAATATGAACTTCCAGACTTTTTACTGTAAAACTTTGAAAAATTTTAATTGTTCCTACAGGGCTACGGAACAATTCTTGTTGGAATCTCAAAGACATTTCGACTGCGAGTGCAGCTGACGAGTTATCTGCGTCTCCATTACTGATAACTTTTATCTAATTCTTACAATCACGAGCCGCTACTTCTTTACTAAACTGTTTAATGCGGTCTTCAGCAGCTCAACGTTGGCAGTTCTTACCAGTTAGTAGTAAATAACAATACACAACATTAATTTGCGAGTACTGAATGAGTTATGTGATTAGAACTGGGTTTCGCGAATCTGTGGTTATATACTGCTTCTGTTAACTATTCTAATCACCGTAAACTTAGTAAGCTTATACGATAACTCAGCTAGCTTCGATATCTTTATTAACAGACACATTTGTTAAGTACAATGTGACTGTTCAATACGACTTCGTAACAACGTAACCAAGGATCCTGTGGCGTATTCATTTTGCTTGTAGATGTTACTTAGAATAGACTTACGTAAGAACGGATCGCTGCACGGATCCACGTGTGTGAGAGATAAGGATGTGCAGCAGTGCTCTAGTTCTCTCCCGTGTTCGCCTACTTCTGATTAGTTTTTATCAGAAAATGAAATCAACTTTCTCTCGCCGTACTTCTCGTCGAGAGCACAGAGTTATCGAGTGTCCCATCTAAATTAACAAATTAATAACAACTTAGCCGCACACACACATGTGCGAGACTTGTACGTGAAGAAGACACTCCTTTTGCGCTCGTGTTTTATGTAACGTGGTTAGTTAATATTTTAAGAAAGTGATGGCCTTACCGACGTAGGTGGGTTTCTTTGGATGGAGATGAAAATATCCAGATTCGTTCGGACTCTAGAAGGTCGGTGGAAGAAAACGAAAAAGAAGAAAAAGAAAAAATGAAAAGGAATGCTTGAAGTTTTCCTCTTCTACCTTCAAGTATTAGGCCTACCCCACTCTAGAACGTCGAACAACTCACAGAGAAAATCAAGCATCTAGTAACCACGTTTAGTGGCAAGCCGCACCGTGGAGAGGGAGTTGTATATGCGTGCGTGTGTAGTGCGAGTGTGCCTTTTTACTTATTTAGTCCAGTAATACCACACAAGGCCATTATATTGTTACGACGGTCTAACTAAACTGATCGTCGCATGATACAGTGAAAAACAAAATACAAGACACGAATGAAATCACACTAATAACCAGCTTTAATTATCACAATTAATTATTTCTAATATACAAGATAGTCTCTTACAACTATTCAAGTAAAATTTGTCCACACTCAATAACAATGTCAACTATAAAGATTCCGCACTGCTTATAACACAACAACACTTCTCTACAAATACTCGATCCGCGCCAAAGAAATCATCTCAACAGCATTGAACTGACAATCCGGCTGCTATGGCGTTTTATAGGTAGCGCACGTCTCATAGAACTCTTCCATCGTATCTGCCATACTAGACGGGGGACGGATCGAAGACGCTCCCGGCTATTCTAGGTGGTTTCAATTTTTTTTTATCGCCAGCAATAGGACTGGGCAGGCAGCCTGAATCGTGGACTTCACTCGACCCCAGACAGCAGCACAGCCGATGCGACCGTGAGTCGCAAACGAAAGCATTGAGCCGGCTTAGAAGAAGAAGAGTTAGTTCAACCTACATTTGAAAATACGTAGGAATGCTCGAGAAAACTTTAACTACAGTGATTGAGTATTGCCCGGACCCTCGTCTCGCAAGTGATGAGGTAAGAGGAGGGGGAAGATTAACACCTCGTAAAAAACCTGAGTCCATCTGGCTTCGAATGGTAGTACCCTGTAAGGGCCTCTAGTCAGGGTTACGGTAAAGACCTCAACGGTGGATGCGGCAGAGTAGGGAACCTACGGTATGGCGCAAAAGGGGAAGAGGCAACCCATTCTTCCTGGGATAAATAGAGAGAGTCGCTGCTTTGCGGTGACGAGGGATCTTCAAAGTCTAAAGGAGTAAATCCTGACAGAAAATCAGGGTAGACCAGGCTCTAAGCTGTGGTGAAAGCAGCTGGTCTAGGGGGAGGAAACCCCTCCAGGTTGGGATGTGGGCGAAGGACAACAACCCCTCCCCGTAAAACCAATATGTTCAGGAACCAATCATCATTCGTCGGAATATGGATGTAATTAAACGGCCTAGGAAGGTACTGTTTAGTCAAATCGAGGGTAGAAGGCCTGTCGGAAGACCCAAGCATCGCTGGATTGACGCATTGGCGAGGGATGCTGATACTGTATTTAAAATAAAACGATGGACATCGACCGCCAAGGACAGGGAAAAATGGACGCGGATGACTATGGAGGCTAAAGTACGACTTCGAACTGTGACGCCATAGAAGAAGAAGAATTAAGTATTAGCCCCTAATTACCTACAAATATTATCCTACTACAACTGAAGCCCACTCATATCTTAATGTGCAAAGATATTTTAACTCTTTTATTTAGGAATAGACAAATGGAAAGTTTGGCCCAGTTTACCGGACAAACTGGATTATTCAAAGATTGAGAAATAACCGTAAGTAGGCCTCTATGCACACTTTGTCGTGCCGTGTCGTCGTGAGTGGACAGAAGTCGGAAGGGGTGAGATCCACCTGAGAAACACAAGGCATTCAAAAATCGGTATCGAGAACCATAAATGACTTCCATGTTCTAAGATTTATATTTAAAATCATTTACTTGAATTCGGTTCGATAATTTCTAACAAGTTAGGTGTGTTCCTCGTAAATCGAGTTTTATGTTTGACAAATTGAAATGAACCTAAGTAGTAGTAGTAGTAGTAGTAGTAGTAGTAGTAGTAGTAGTAGTAGTAGTAGTAGTAGTTTGCCGAATACATAGAAAACATATTATCCCCTCCTCTACAACGATCATTTTAATTTATAGAAAATTATCCCTCCCCCTTCAACAACCATTTTAATTTATTGATACATCTACCTTTCTACAGTGGATTATTATGACCTTCTTTTCAGGATACTTTATTTATCAAAATTAAGTACTTTACTCTTGTTAAAACATAAAACGTTGCAGGTAAACAACCCCTTCCCCTTAACCGATCTTCACCAAAATCAATAGGTCTTGAGTCCTCTACAACTCGAGCACACATGCAAAAAATTATTTTGATTCTGTTTGAATTTGCGGAAGTTATCGTCCGCGATAGAAAAAATTCTACACACACACACACACAAACACACACTTTTCAGAATATGACTTTTCTTCATGTTTTGAGGGTAGTACAATCAGAATCAGCCCTTATCTCGAACACGATTTTTTTCGCGATCACCATACTTCCACTTCCTTACGGAACATGGAATTAAAAATGCCTTTATTTTGAAAGAAAGAAATTAGCATTTATAAAACAAAATACGTTGTCACCACATAGGCCTAATAGTTGAAATGTAGTTCAAATTCGTATATGTAATAGGAGAATTTATGAGGTTTCTTCGACAGTGTAGGAGAAGATCGCCTTCGAAATGGAACCTGGAAATTTTGTACAGTCAGTGATTGTATTGATCATAGTCGGACCGGATGGACAGAGTATTGTATTGTGCACCGAAGCGCGGAAAGCAGACGGGCCAAGAAGATT
Source organism: Magicicada septendecula (assembly GCA_034769895.1). Classification (NCBI taxonomy): domain Eukaryota; kingdom Metazoa; phylum Arthropoda; class Insecta; order Hemiptera; family Cicadidae; genus Magicicada; species Magicicada septendecula. Next base: position 368,375,118 of record CM068372.1, read on the forward strand.
TTGCGTACAAACAGAAAAAGAAAAAGTAACGTTGAAAGACTACGCAGTACATGGCTAGTCACCGACAACCGAAATTGGTAGATTCGGAAGATAATAGTGTATTTTCTCGGAAATCACGCGCACCTTTTTCGGAAAAGAAATTCTGGCAAAAACTGAGACGCACAGCTCAGCGGCAATACATTTTTCACCATTTGTGTTTAATTCGACCTTCCCCTTCACCAGCATCACACGCTACGGGAGTCTGGCGTCATTGGCCAGCAAATTTGACAGTGTTGTCATTCGACGACGTTGACGAACGCAGCGAAGACAACTACGCTGAAGATTCATAGATCGCTGTTTGTCCTTCTTTTTTATTAGTATTTCAATTTTAAATTTCATCTAATGAAATTGGTATTCAGCTGCATACTTTTTCGCAATAAATTCGTAGTGTAGTAAAGTTGTGAAAGCATAATTGCTTCATATTCGTGTTGAAGATCACAGGAACTTCATTACTACCGTCGCTAACAAAACCTGAATATTAGTATTTAATATGTTACGAATACCTTTGTCTTTGCAAAGATGTGTTCTTGAAATCAGAAAACCCTTTATTTATTTATTTTTTCGATTTAAAATCACGATGCACGGCTTATTCGATCGCGCCGGGTATTCGAGAAAATACCGTATTTCATATAGCTGAGTCCAATATTTAATGAACATTTTAATAAGCTGCGCCTACTAAATTAATTTCAGTACCAGTCTTACAAGAAAACGAGAAGAACAACAACAATGCCATTAGTAACGGTTACGATACGCTGTTATCAATTATTGCCTATTACAAACAGAGAGCCTGCAAACACAACAAAGAGAAACAAGGTTTATTTATTACATTAAAATGTAGATTAGGTCGCATTAGTTGGGTGTATTGTTGTCATGCTTTCTCGGGTTAAACAGGTTACAACAATGACTGTGTCAAAGTCATTGTCATCGGTTCCGTTCATTGTTGTCGGCTGCCAATCGCCGCCTGGTTTCACCGTCCACTGTGCTTTTTTGTTTCTTCTTCTTCTTCTTCTTCTTCTTCTTCTTCTTCTTCTTCTTCTTCTTCTTCTTCTTCTTCCTTCACAAGCACGGCTGACACCTCACCTCTTCCCCTCTCTTCGTCTCACGTGCCGGTGAGTCATTCATCCTCAATCGTTCCACTTGCCACGTTGTTTAGCGTTTATTCATTTCGATTTTTTACTCGGAGCTGATAAGAAATAACACAGTAACTACGGTATCTGGGATTAATCCGTATTATGAGTAGCTATGAGACTTACTGAAACACAAACATTACTAGTGAACTCGATGAGCTGCAGAACTCTCATTATTTAGAACATTTATTATTACATAAATTTCCATATTGGGCGGCTCAGTAGACCAGTGGGTATGGCACCTGGCCACTAATCTAGAGGTCCCGGGTTCGATTCCCGGGCCCGCACCATAAAATCAAGGTGCGTTTTTCAGCCCCCAGGTCGACTCAGTCTGTTGAAAATGAGTACCTGGGATAACATCCTGGGGATAATATTGGGCGGCTAAAGCGTAGTGCTGGCCACACTGTCTTCCTTGTATGCTGCACGGCTCACATAAGGGAGCCTACCCTGCCTTACTCCTAAGCTACTTCGGTGGTATACATGGGAGCCATTATTATTATTTCCATATTAGAAATTATTTAATCATAAAAATTACGGTAATCCCGACTACATTACTACTTTTTTTTAATAAAATAACAATTGTAGAGCAAACAATCATATAATAAGCATTAATAAATCGAAACATTCGGATTTGTGTTAAAATTCCACTTATTCTGAACCACTGATTAACAATTTGGCTTTTACAATTTTTTCAAATTTTTTATTGTTTTTTGGCCACGGCTTCCCAAAATTTTGATACTTCTAAAACGCTATACTATATTCAGATTTTTGTTAAAATTCCCTTTCATTTGATACCCCACACGAATTCTTTCGATGTTATCAACATTTTCACCTACTTCTTGGACCTGACGTCCACGAATTTTAAAGTTTCCAAACATGAACACTAAGTGCAAATTTTAGTCAACATTTCCTTTAATTTGACACCCGACATGGACTTTTGCGATTTTTCACTATTTTGACCCCTACATTTTTCCTCCCGACCCCTTTTTTTTGGGATCAATTTCAAAAACAATAGCCTAGGGTTCTGCAGAGTAAAAGTATGGACACGCATGGTAGGTTTTACGAAAATCGGTTGATGCGTCCGAAAGTTATCGAGAGGCATTTCCCAAATTGATAGATAGCCAGACAAGTGCCAAACGGTCGTAGTTCTTAGAAAAAATATACAGATAGACAAATGCGAAAAATGCGAAAAACGGTCGAGCTATAACTGAGAACTCGCTTCGCTAGTCCAACGAGTAATGGATCCAATCACTTTGCACATTATGGTATAGCCCATTGAAAAGATTATAGCAGATGCAATCTTTCTGTTCGAGAAGATTTCGAGGATCTTTAGATTTACTTTACAACAAAAATATAACGTAAGTTTTATTATAGAAGTACGAGGGATTGGAACAGTGTTTAATAACTTAACACGCAGACTAACTGCACAACTCAAACGCCTTGTTTTCTGTTAATAAATAAAATAACACAGACAAATTATTTTATTGAATAACACGCGTGTGGAGGAAGTCGCTGTAAGCGCTGCTGAAGAGAGAACCCTTGGTTCGCGTTGGGATGGGAAATCGGAGGGTTTAGAACAGAGAGAATGTGGGTCTAGGTCTACTCGTAATTTAGAAATCCGAGATTCAAAAAGCGTAACTTCTACAGTTAAAAAATTAGTCGTCCTGGATAAGTGCCAACGGTTAAACACGCCTGCATACTGACTTTCAAGTCATATAGAGCATCTAACATAGAATAACCAGTGATAATAACTGAGATACAATGTAATGTAATACTACTACTGCTGCTGCTGCTACTACTACTACTACTACTACTACTACTACTACTACTACTACTGCTACTACTACTACTACTACTACTACTACTACTACTACTACTACTACTACTACTACTGCTGCTGCTGCTGCTGCTGCTGCTACTACTACTACTACTACTACTGCTGCTGCTGCTGCTGCTGCTGTTGCTGCTGGTACTACTGCTGCTGTTACTGCTACTACTACTACTACTACTACTACTACTAATACTACTACTACTACTACTCAGTTACATCGTTGCAAGTGGGAACTGAGGCTATACTTACAAAGAACTCAGTTAAATACCTAGGAGTGAGGCTAGATTCAAAGCTCTCCTATTGGGAGCAAATCAAGTATGCAGATGATAAGGCGGCTCACATCACAACAAACCTCGGAAGGGTTGTGTGGCTAATGTAGGAAGTCCCACTGTAAGCAAGAGGCGATTGTTGATGCCTAGCACACCTTTTTCAAGTCCTGCAGATTCACAAGAGGGAGGATGGCACTGGAGATTGAGCTCGGGACTTCACGTCCGAGTGGGTAGTTGAGATTATGCTTCGAAGCAAGAAGCCGCATTTCTGCATTTATTCAGTGGGTCCTACTAGAAAAGACAGGCCCAACTTGCACCCAACGAGCAATAGCACAATTAGAAGGAGCCCGATAAGGGTTCCATTCTGAAGTAATACGCTAAGTGTTTCCAGGATGGATATGTATGGCTGTATTAGAGGTTGGTTTTTTTAGTGGGCGAGAGTGGCACCACACCAGGGGTAACTCGGTTTCATCTGACGGTCCATAAAGCACTTTTCCCCTCTTAAATATTACTATTACTACTACTACTACTACTGCTACTAGTAGTACCATCAATACCACTACTAATGCTACTAATAATAACAAAAAAAAACAACAACAATAACAACATCAACAATAATAATAATGAAAAAATAATAACAATAACTGTAACAATAATAAAAATAACAACAAAAATAAAAAACGACAACAATCGCAACAGTATGCAAAAAGTTCAACAAAGAACCTGTAATTGTAGTACTGCGACAATTAATTAAAGCGCCTCGCCAGCAGAACTTGTTTTTATGCAACGACAAGTCAGAAAGTTTTACTTTCCTGCGGTCGACGCTTTGCTTTCCCTGCGACCGTCAGTCGGTCCATTGTATTCTTGTCGACATTACCGTTACGTACGATTTACATTACTCAGATCATTTAATTTTCGTTGTAGGCCTCTCCTACTACACTTGACACCCGATCAGTGAGGATCCAAAGAGGGTGCAGACGGCTGGCGCCCCCTCAAGAAAAGTTAATACATTGTTAAGACGCCATATTTGTCTACAGTACCGAAAATGTTGTAGACATAAATCTTTCATACGTAATATTTGACCAGGTAGTTTCGCCATGACATCAATAGAATACAGGATACGCGCTTCGGAGGTGGGATTCTTGCGATCAATTGAAGGCCGCACGTGAAGGAACCTAGTATCTGATGGAAGAAAAAGGAAAATAAAAAGAAGAAAAAGAAAGGAATAGAATAATCTAATGGACTGGGCTATCTTGTCCTGTCCGATTCATCCTACTTAATGTGTTTTTGTTTTACAACATTTTCACATCTAAACAAATCATTTATTCGAATCATTTTGCCACACGAGTGGTTCGATTTCTAACTTGCTTCATGCGTTCGATCTACTCATAGTAGAGGGGATGCCAAACCAGTTAACGATAGTCCAGAATCTATTTCTTCTAGATCACATACTGTTGGATACATTGGAACGAAGCCGAAGAGTTCATCCAGACAGTGCGTCTAGATAGATTTTCGAATGACGGTGTTGCAAATAGTCTACGGAGCAGAAAAAGTGTGAAAATCAGTGGGCTGAATATAAACTGATGTGGCGAAATATATTGGTGGTTTTCCACCGAAAAAGTAAATATCGGTATGGAGAACCATACATGACTTCCATATTCTAAGATTTATATTTAAAATCATTTTCAGCCAAACAGCCAGGCTGTGTCTTACCTGCCATTTTATTGCTGTATTAAATGAAAAATATTATATTACATTAAAATGAAAAAATTATAATTTTATTGCCTGGCAACAAAATTATTTTATTTTTAACAATTACCATTGTTTCAAAAAGTTTAAATAAATTTTCAAGTACTTTACTCTTGTTAAAACGTAAAAGGTTGCAGGTAAACTACCCCTTCCCCTTAACCGATCTTCACCACAATCGAAAGTCATTGAGACCTCTACAATTCAGGGAAGTATGCAAAAAATTATTTGATTCAGTTTGAATTTGCGGCTGTTATCGTTTGCCATAGAAAATACCCTTGTTAAAAAAACGTTGCAGGTAAACTACCCCTTCCCCTTAACCGATCTTCACCAAAATCGAAAGTCATTGAGACCTCTACAATTCAGGGACGTATGCAAACAATTATTTGATTCTGTTTGAATTTGCGGCTGTTATCGTTTGCCATAGAAAATACGCTTGATAAAAAAACGTTGCAGGTAAACTACCCCTTCCCCTTAACCGATCTTCACTAAAAACAATAAATCTTGAGTACTCTACAAATCAGGGCTGTATGCAAAACATTATTTGATTCTGTTTGAATTTGCGGCTGTTATCGTTTGCCATAGGAAATACCCTTGTTAAAAAAACGTTGCAGGTAAACTACCCCTTTCCCTCAACCGATCTTCACCAAAAACAACAGGTCTTGAGAACTCCACAATTTAGGGCTGTATGCAAATAATCTTTTGATTCTGTTTGAATTTGCGGCTGTTATCGTTTGCCATAGGAAATACCCTTGTTAAAACATAAAACGTTACAGGTAAACTACCCCTTTCCCTTAACCGATCTTCACCAAAATCAGCAGATCTTGAGAACTCTACAATCTAGGGCTGCATGCGAAACATTATTTGATTCTGTTTGAATTTGCGGCTGTTATCGTTCGCCAAACAAACAAAATTACCCTTGCTAAAAAAAACCGTTGCAGGTAAACTACCACTTTCCCTCAACCGATCTTCACCAAAAACAATAGGTCGCGAGTACTCTGCAAATCAGGGCTGTATGCAAAAAATTATTTGATTCTGTTTGAATTTGCGGCAGTTATCGTTTGCCATAGAAAAAAAATCTACAGACACACAGATAGACAGACAGACAGACAGACAGACACACAGACAGACACTTTTCGGAAAACGACTTTTTTCATGTTTTGAGTGTAGTAGAATCAGAATCTGCAATAATCTCGAACACGATTTTTTTTGCCATCACCATACTTCCATTCCTTAAGGAATATGGAAGTAAAAATAGTGTAAGAAAAAGTAGGGCAGATGTAGGAACGTGCGAATAAGAATAAATAAAAGGAAAAACAATAAGGTGGCTCGTTGTGTAGTAATTTGCGATCAAGTGAACAACGTTTAATTATAACACGATATACAAACCATGTTAAAACAGCTGAAAGGTAGTTGCGGGTGTCGATCCCATGGTCACCACTTACTGCCACCATGATTATTATTACCAATAATCTCTTAGTTCGTCGACATTACAGCGCTATTATTTCGTGCAGATGTTGGGAAGAAACGGAAGCACCATCAGGAGCAGAGCAGCGCTACTACTTCGATGTTGCTTTGTTCGGTGTTAGCTTTTTTTAAGTATATTTCTTAAATGTCAGTTAAATGGAAAATGGCTTCAATTAATTATTATTTGTTACCCTTAGACGATAGAGCGAATGATCACGGGCTCATGCGCGCGTGTTGCGTTCCTTGTACGGAATCTTCGAAATGACCGGTAATTACAACGTAAGAGAGCCGGTAGCGTTAAGGAGCAGAAAGCACTATGCGGGCCGACGGATATAGCGGTACCCAGTCGCCCATACTCTCGCCCAAGTCCCCGATAAATTGACACTTTATTCAACGCGCGGTAATAATTATAACGTGTAAAACTTGCGTGCGTCATTCTTGATCGTTGTAATAAACGACCTTGGGCTGGTCGGGTTCGGTCGGAGCTCACAGGTTGGCATGTTATGTAACTCCTCCTGTTGAAAGAATCACCTTGAATTTCTTAAATTAAAACTGGCGGAAGTACTCAGACAAGCGCGCGCGCCGCACACACACACACACACACACAAAATAATCACAATATGTAATATTTGGTTTTTAAGTACATTTGTTCTTGTAAAAGTGTTTGGCGATCGTGATAATGAGCTGTGTCTACTAGTTCGGTCCCAGAACTCGCTCATCATCTTGGACCAAGTACATTTATTGTTGGATAAATTTTTATATTAATTTTATAAATTAAAATTGAAATTATATAAAGTAATGGCGGCACCACTATTCATGTACAAAGTGAATCGTGGACACTAAGCCAAAATCAGAGAAAACAAATTGAAGCTGCTGAAATGAAATTCTTGAAGAGAGTCTAAGGATGCACCCTAATAGATCACATGAGAAATGGAGACATAAGGCAAGAGCTGAATATATACTCGATAAACGGTAAAATTAAACAAAGTAAAGAAAACTGGATACAATACATAAATAGAATGGGTGAATACCAAAAAAGATAATCCAGTATAAGCCCCTTGGAGAACGAGATAGAGGCAGACCAAGAAAACAGTGGCTGTGAAGATGGAGCAGGCTGCAAGCCTAATCTTTGAAGTGAAGAAAAAGAAAAAGAAAAGAAGATTTTGATATTAGATAATTAAGAAAATCCCGATTACTCTACTATTTCTTTAGTAATATAACAATATTGTAGAGCACCCAGTAATACAATAAATACTAAAATCTTGAAACATTAGGATTTGGTTTATAATTACGTTTAGTCTGACACCCTGCTGGATTTTCACAATATTTTTTGAAATTTTTGATCTCTTTTTTGGGGTTCCCGAGGTCCACAAATTTTGAAATTTTCAAACCTTAACACTACATTTAGATGTTAATTAAAATTCCCTTTAATTTTCGACACACACACACACACACACACACACACACATTAATTTTCGGGATTTTAACATTTTCACCCACTTTTTGGGGCGCTGCCGTAGAAACATTTTAAAAAATCCAAAATTGACACTATATTCAGAATTTGGTTTAAAGTCACTTTAATTTGATACCGCACACGGGATTTTGCGACTTTTTCATCATGCTTATTAATAAAGTAAAGCCGGCAGTAATGCGGATTTCTGGTCATTCTCCTTCACAATAATGCCTGCCCGCACACAGCTCAGTTAACACGTGAAACCATCAATAAATTGGCTTAGCGGATTCTACCTCACCCTCCCTACAGTCCTGACTTGCCTCCATCTGATTTCCACTCGTTTGGTCCACTCAAGGAGGCGTTATGTGGTACGAAGTTTTGTATTAACGACTTCGAAAGGTCAAAGAAAATGGCTCCGACAGCAACATAAATATTTCTTTGCAGCAGACACAAAAAAGCTTTTTCAGAGATGGGACAAGTGTATTAAAGTTGCTGGGAATTATGTTGAAAAGTAAAAAAACTCATTAAATAAACCGTTTTACTTCTACAGCTATTTGTCTCCTTAATTATTGAATGACCATCGTATTTGTGAATCATAAGTTCTATTTCCGATCTGAATCGCGACACCTTCGGATCGTCGGTGATGTCATCTTTATATTTGGGCAGTGGAAGCGCGCAAGGCGCTATAGGCCTGTCATCTGAAGGTGGCCAGCGCGCTTTACCCAAAATAATCACAAAACTATTATACAAATTAAGTGGCCGAATAATTACGTGTAGAAACCTTGACCGTTATAGGCCAACATCAACCTTCTCCAGTTTGGGAAGGCCACGCGGCACCTACACGCGCGTTACGCTACTTTATGCTAATTGTTTTACTCAACAGTGACCCTTACCGTATCCTCTGATTTTATGATTTACATCGAAAACTTCCACGTTTAACTGAAAAAGCAGAGACTTCCGTCCACTTGGAAGCCTGTGGTAATGACTCGTTAGGCGTCGTACTGCAACGTGTTGTCGAGGACTCGTCATTGACGTCAGTTACAACGAGTACAACACGCACTCAAATTTCTCTAACGGTACAATTTTTATTCGGAATCGAACAGCTGTTGTTTTACTGTGAATGAAAGCAGTTCACATACAACTTTAGCCTTCAGTCTGTCTAGTTAATACTGGTCTGTAGCTGCCTGCATATATTCTGGTCTCTATGATATAACTTTACATCATATTTTGATTTCTGTTATATATGTGTTGCTCTTTCGTCATCATATGGCATCTGCAGATTAATGAAGGTTCTTAATGACTACACAAAGAAATAGTACTTGGTAGGGGTACCTCACCGGTTTTGGCATCGCATTCCAAAGAGAGAGAGAGAGAGAGAGAGAGAGAGAGAGAGAGAGAGAGAGAGAGAGAGAGAGAGAGAGAGAGAGAGACTAAGTAAAAACCAGATAATAACAACAACAACGTGTCAGGAAAGAAGACAGAATCTCATAGAATCTGTCTCCAACCACCAAACCAACCACCGAAAGACGTATCTGAAAGATTGCACTGGGAAATGTTATTGATAACAGAAATAACAGACAACAAGGAAGATCTGGAATCGATGATTAAGTAATTAGACGAAGAAGCTGGAAAATAGATTCAAACATGAACTATACATTTAAAATAAACACTGGTAAACACGGATGACGGTTCTCCAAAGTACTGGAGAGGACGAGAAAAGCCCTGTGGGTCCCATACTTTGAAGAAGGGAAATTTCCAACCGCACCTCCACGTGGTGTGGAATGGGCACCTTATGGCGGCGAACGCGACTCTGGAGACGCTATCCTCCTCTACCAAGTGCTTCTTAGGAGGGCGGATGAGTGGGTAGAGTTACAGGGCATTCTCTTGTCCTTGGAATGGGAAACAGTTCCTAAAGGCGGATGAACTAGTAGGTCAACGGCATGGAATGGTGTACACTGGCAGCAGGATGCGCACTTAGTGTGGAGGCGGAAGAACTTCAAGTAGGCCAACGGCTGCAAACATGGGCTGAGTTAGATAGCCTACTGCGACCGGGCAGAGACCGCTGGTTAGCCAAGGTAAAGGCATGTCTCTAGGGGAAGAAGAGCCCAAAATCAAATTTCCTGATCCTTCAGGTTGGGGGTTGGGCTTTAGGGTTGGGGCCCTATCGCGGAAAATGGTATTGTTACGAAATCGAAAGAAGGAATAGCCGGACGGATCTTTGGGAAGAGACGCGTGCTTGTTAAAACAGTGTTTAAGAAGACATATAATGCAAAGCCAGAAGGTAAAAGGAAAGTTGGAAGGTAAAACTGAGCTGGAGGGACAGGGTGAGTCAGGACATCAGTACTCTTGGAATTAAAAACTGGAGGAGTGTGGCTATGAATACAGAAGAATGGCGAAATCTTCTGAAGAAGGGCAGGGCCCACAAAGGGCTGTCGAGACGATGATGAACTAACAACAACAATGACAGTAACATGTAACGCGTCACGCATAATACACGGTGTTAAAACAATCCACGCGTCGTCTGTCAGTCTATTCGACTGTAATTTAGATTCAAAACCCGCATTTGACGAACGCTTACTTTAGGCAATACACAGTACAATTACTGAGACACATAAAACGTGAGCAGACAAATACATACTCCGGAAGGCAAAAATGTGTGGGGATCAAAATTGTGAAAAAAATCCCAGATAATTTTTTGGTTTTTATAATTTTCCCATAATTGAAAAATTATCTAATATCGAAGTTTACGTAATAATAAATGTACTTCGTTCAAAATAACACCATATTTTTTTCTAAAGCAAACGGTTTGACTTCGAATCCATGTTAGGACACACAGTTAGTCATGATTCTGTGCCGAAGTTTCAACTTCATCAGTTGAACAAACAGACTTGCTCTGGCGATCGTGTTATTCTACTTAAATCCCCCACACACAATCAGGCCCGGATTTCCCACTAGGCACGTGCCTAGGGGCGGCAGGCTCAGGGGGCGGCACAAGGTGAAAAATTATTTGTTAAAATTTCACGTTTTCGATTTTTTGCAAATGAGATATTTGCAATAGAGATAGTTTAAATGACTATTTTCAGCAACGTTTTTTCAGCAGTCAAGGAGAATTGAATATTTAGAAGTTACTTGTTGGGGGGGGGGGGCTAACAATAGTGCCTAGGGGCCCCGGCAGGATACCTAAATCCGGGCCTGCACATAATACCAGTTTATAGGCAACAACCGTGGTAGAATATAACACAGTTGGAAATCACAATATTGGCTTGATTTTCCATACAAAATAAATTTGTTCCACATCTATATTAGGTGATACACAGTTTGTAATAACTAGACCTGACGATAAAATTTGTGTACAGAAAAATAATTTATGAAGACATAATCTGTCTCATACTTTGTTCACGCATGAAGGTGATTATAGTAAGGCTATCAAAATATATTTATTATAAATTAATAACATTAAAATTGCTTAGAACCTCATTAATTGAGGAAGTGAATGTATAAACGGTGTGATTAGTAACAAGAAAATCTCATAATAATAGCCCCTGTAAATCCACTAAAGCTATACAAATTACATCTTCCAACCGTTCTAAAATTTAGAACAATTTAAAATAACTGGGTACCGGTAACCCTTTGTTGAGTTCAGTCGTTCATACTTAGGAAAAAACAAATATACTGTATGTACATTTGTTTTTAGAAATGTAAAACGTGACAGTGAATGTAAATAAAATAAAAATAATGAAAATAAAATAAATGAAACCGGATTTGCTATGAACGGAAGAGACACAGAGAAAATGCAGCGATAATGACATGTTTGCTCTCTGCGTGTGGTCACAGATTCGGTAATTACTGCGAGAGCCACAGCTGGCTTACGCAACGAGAACAGAATTTGTTACGTAGGTCGAACGAACAAATAACCTTGTTAAAATGAAAATTTAATAATATTATAACCTTAACATTTTCAAAACTAGATTTATTATTTAAACCTTTTTGATTTGAAAGAAGTTAATTTGTTAAACTATCAAAACTACTTAAAATACAGAGTTTTTACATTATAACACACGTATAACGATATCTCCGTGTTGTATCTGAATAGTGCCTTGGGTTTGATAGCCAACAATTGATGCAGTCCAGTCTTATTTTATCTCGTAATATGAATCGAAATCGCGGCATGTAGAACACGAAACGCGCTGTCTGTGTCTTTTTCTCACTCTGTCTCTCTCAGGCGCTCGCGCACACACTCCTCCTCCGCCTCTTCTGTCCTGCATAAATACTGTACACAGTAGTGTCCAATTATTTAGTCAAATCGGCCGTCACTGGACGTATTATGTAACACGAGTTTCAGCCCGGTTCTCCTTGTTTCAGAGTGAGGGCGCTTTGCTCCAGGCTTTATCCAACAGTTAGCGAGTGCATGCAGATACCGACTTGACGTCCTTCTTCTTCTTCTCCGTACCAACAGACTCATTAAAAGCCATCCGTCCGTACTCACTGAAGGTCGTTCTTTGGTTACAATTAATTTTTATATCACTTTTTAACCTTTCCAAAATAAACACATTTACGCTCACAACTTCTTTTTTCGTTTATTATTATCAGAGAAGCGGGTTTGTTTGTTTAATGTGCTGTAATTACCGACCATTTACGCGTGCGTGTGAGTGCGTACGCCTAGGTTTATGGTTCTGTACACTCAAACAGACGACGTCTCCCAATTAATGTGGACTGCTACCAGTTTGCCAATAGGCTTCTACTTCCTCGGTGATAAATATCTAACTGTTTCATATCTTCAAACTCTATCTTCATTCGTCGTTTACATGTTTAAAGTGTCCCTGAGACTACTTTTATGTCAGTTGAATTGTAGACAGAAACACGTGTCCATATTATTAATAACAGTCCCACAACCAGTGCCTACGTGTCCTTATATGTTTGTACAGAAGACTACATATTCAGACTTCATTTCTCTAGATCTTAGGCAAGTTCTTGGTGACGGGACAGTAAATAGGAAGAAGAGAAATGGAACAGCATTAGCTTGGGTTAGGAAAATAAATAATATGATAAGGAAGAATGTGAAAATATTTTTTTTTATCATATGATATGTTGATTCCTTAAGCTTTCACGGGCGGCGTCGGAATTAGGCCTATAAGAACACAATGCGTTGTAAGCGTTTGCCACAGTACTGTGGTGTTACTGACGGACATCTTGTCAAGTCCTATAGACACTGAAGATGACCTCCATTGAGGAGGTTGAAACGTCTGTTTTAAACAACAGAAGACCGGAAGTAGTTCTTATAAATACGATATGTCGTCACACAGAAATCAGCAATCTTATAGGAAATGTTGGTACTAAAGCTTGCAGAAATTACAACGTTTAACTGAACGAACGAAGCGAGTTTCAGTTTTAACTCAGTTCAGTGAAATCGTGATTTCGAAGTAAGTCAAATCGATTAGCTCTGTTGTCACAAAATTGTCAACGCTTTAAGACCACCAACTTGTTGCACCATACGCGAGAATAGATGTAGCTCTGAGACACAGTCTACTGTTGGGAAGTGAGCTTGTTTGGTTATTTGTTTACCTTCAGTCACCTTGCCTGTATACGGAAAACTTCAAGCTTCATAATAATGGGTTGAATTTAAAAAAAAAGACAGAAGCGGGTACTAGAAATTATACCAATGAGTGATCCTTTTTTTTTTTTAGACGCATAATACCAAGTCAGTTTCGAATTATAATATTTTTTTTTTAAGAAAAACTACTGACGAATAATCAACGCTCGAACGGATGAAATGAAAGCGAAAAAGGAAGGAAACATACGTCAAACGCAAATAATTGCTACACTACACGCTGCTTTGCTTTGAAATTTACGAATTAGCTTAAATAAATAAACGTACCAACACACAGACATACGCAGCCGTCAACAGGAATAAATAATTATTTGCCGTCGCGAACGTAAAAATTTTATTGCTAATACTAATGGATTGTGAAGTTTTTGTTTGTTTTATTCACAAAAATTACTTCGTTTTTGTTGTGTGTTGTTTTTACAACCCAAACTGAAAATAAATTTCACAACGAAATAATTATTTCCACAACTTGTTTAAAAAAAAAAAAGATTACACTTTATCTCCGTCTGAAGATGGCTTTCGTAGATTCACGCGGTCAAATGAAAGACCGCAGATGGAAGTACACCGGGCGCGCACAAAAATGCGCAGTATCTTTTTAATATAGAAACGACGCGCGCGCGAACGGTGGACACTTCACCGGTGACGTGAACGCATTGTCGTCGACACTGTGAAACAGGTGTTAACTTGAACGATTAACACGCGACCACGCGCGGGCGGGCGCGTGCACGAACGCGGAGTGGAAACAATTAACCAGTTTCTGGAGCACCTGTAGTTGTTGGCGCGACTAAAATGGATATTTTATATATGACTCTATCGAAACGCCAGCCATATTTATGACTTTATTATTAGTCAGGGGTTATTAACTACAGCAGAATAGAGAAATGCAATCAGACGAGCTGTCACGCTATAGGCTGCAACCGAACACGATTTGCTTGTAACGAATACTACTGCTTCAAGCGAATACTAATAGGTGTCCACGAAATTACAGTGAATTTATAAATTTTGCGAGAAAAGTTAGTGCATATAGAAATGCAAATATTTTAGCGCCTTAAAAAAATATATTTACTTTGTGCCGGTTTTTCTGTATGACGTCCTTCACAATTCAAGTTCCGAAATCGAAACTTTAAATTTGAGAGACGTTGAGTCACACACATTTAATTGTCCGAGCGAAGCGAGTTTAAGTTTTAACTCGACCGTCTGACATTTGTCTGTCTCTCTATCTATTTTCCCTGTTTGTCTAACGATAACTTTTCAACGCTTCAACAGATTTTCGTAATACTTGGTATGTGCGTCCATACTTTCAGCCTACACTGAACCCTATCGTGTCTGAGACTGATCCCCGTTCAGTCTCAAAACTACCAAAAATAGGGAGCCTTTATTTACTTTATACACAGACTTTTAACAGTACTCTTGACGACGAGGATTTTAATGACGAACTAAACACAATAAAATACATAGCTCAAGCCAATGGCTACAATAGTTCCTTGATTGACAACCTCCTCAGAAAACAAAAGCACAAGCTATCTAAACCCCGTATAGAAAAAGACACAAAAACCATTTTTATTTCAACGACATACACCAACATAATGCCAAAAATTTTAACTAGCGTGTTAAATAATAACAACAGAACCGTAATATTTAAAACCAACAATAATCTTATGAACATACTCCGTAATAAAATAACTATCCCTTTAGAAAAGAAAACGGGGGTGTATAAATTATCGTGCGACGATTGTGAATGCTTTTATATCGGCCAGACGGGAAGGGGTTTCCAAAAGGTTTTATTGAACAGACGTCAAAGCACAATCTGAAGGGTCAGACATCACCATCAAGTATAAAATCCAACTATGCACGTCACTTGATAAACGAAAATCATAAATATACAAGCTTTGTTTCCAACTTGAAACCCATGCATTTTTGTAATAAAGGCACTTACATGAACGCCTTGGAAGAATTTTATATATATATAGGGCGTACAATGACGTACACAGTCGTGACTTCTTGGTAAACGACCATTTAAATTTTAAATCAAACCCGCTCTACGATACCACAATAAACCTGTCTACACATTAGCGATTGATAGTCAGTGTCCGATCGGTCCGACTCGAGTGCGCACTCAAGTAAAGCGGATATGTGTGTAATCGTTTTCAAATATTTGTATTTTAATATGTAACGACCTCGCTAAGAGTGAATTTTTATTTTATTTTATTTATTTCTGATGACGAGACATATGCCTCGAAACGCGTAAATTAAATCAAAAAGCAACACGAAGTCACACGACGGAAGAAATAAGGTAAATATTTTACAGATTTTGTCAAAAATAGGGGGCAGAAGCAAAAGTTCGTTTGTTCGTTTATATAAGTACAAGTACAGTGGGGTCAAAATTGAGGCAAAATCGCAAAAGCCCGTCTGACGTATCAAATTAAAGGGAATTTTAACCAGAATTTGAGTATAATATTTAGTTTTCAAAATTTCGAAATTTGTAGACGTCAGAGCCCACTACCGATTGAGAAGGCGGTGGATAACAGCTGTCACGTCGGAAAAACAACAAAGACACATCGCCTATGACTATCTATTCTTCTTAGGAAAATGCCACCTACTAGAACTGACTGAAATTGAGACATAAAGAGGCTTAGTGACAATTCAGAAAGAGATGCATTAATGATATAATTACATTAAAAATACTCTAAACGACTGGAACACAGAAAAACAAAAAAGAATTTAACGGAAGGCGATAGGCTACTAAAAATTAAAAAAAAAAAAACAACACCGAAACAGAGATAACTTTTTCTGAAGTCAAGAGAACCAGAAACTGGAGATACGGGCTAATTACTTGAATGTAAGTTGATTAATGCTAATAATATTTTCAGTAATTGCTTTGATTTAAAGGGGTTTAATCTCATTTGTTTTGATTCTTTTCCTTTCTGCCTCAACCCACGTGTCACCTATATATATATATATATATATATATATATATATATATATATATATATATATATTAACATGAATAAATCTACAATATACGTACTCGAAAAATGTAGCGAATATTTTTAGAGTTTACTAATTATACTTAGTTCCCCAAGTCATAAAAATCTGAGTAACATAAAAAAATAGAAATAGGCCTACATAAAATTATAAGTTGATGGCCCTTCCCACCACTTCTTAATGGGTCTGAGGATTGTACTTTAACGAAATCTCAATCCAGTCGGATCAAGTTGCCGAAATGAGACACGTGGCGAGATGCACTCTTCTAGATCGCAAAAGAAGGAACCGCAAGATCACAAGATCGATGTACGGCATGAACTGGTTTTTACGAGTATATTTGTTTGGATTGCCCAATATCAGTTAAAGTAATTTGGACCATCTTAACCGAATGGATGACTGCCGCATCCACAACAACTATGGAATTTCAAACAGAAAGGACGGAGACGTGTGGGAGGAACCCGAAGAAGCGTTGGAGTGTCCAGACCAGCTCTAGTCTGTTTGTTTGCGACCAGAACAAACCATTTACGGTTTAATCCTTCTGAAGAAGATGATAGTGATAAAGAACAAAAATTATTTGTACAAATAAAGAACCAGAAGAGTCTCAACCAAACCAAAATTACCGGAGTAAAATATTAAAATAATCGCGCACACTTAAACTTAACGAAACATGTTAGAAAACTCGAAAGTTAACTCTTAATCAAATTAATCATTAACTGTTATTCAAATTGAAGGTAATAAATTATATGTCATTAGGAGTCACTTTAGTTCTAAATTTGTATTCTTAATAGATCTTGTAAACATGGTCTTTGTTAAGATATTTTGGAAAACCCAATTACCACTTCTCACTTTAATTTAAGGGTTTTTCCCAAGAATGTTTCAAGAAAGTTCTAGTTCGAAGTTTTTTACATAAAATTGAATACCAAATTGTCTCATTTTTCCGAATTAAATTGTTTTATCTGTTCAGACGATCCAAACCACAGAAATATTATACCAGAGAAGCGATGACATAGACAAGGGGTAGTGTGTCTTGGCGAAAAAAGACAGTTTGATAAGCTCTACCTTCGTTTCCTGACGCATACGTAATTTTTTTAACGCTACAAATACGTGTGGTATTTATCAAAGTTTCGAGTGATTGTCATTAATTAGAAAATTTGTTTTATTAATTTACAAATACAAAAATATTGTCATTTCTTTGTACCAACAGTTATTTATAAAACTTATTTTAACACACGCAACTGGCTTAGAAATAAGACTGCATAAAGTAATTATAGAGTTTTGCTGAATTTTTTAATACACCTGGTGGTGGTGGTGGTGGGGGATTTATCCCACGGATCCTCCCTCCCTTAGTTACGGCACTGGTGCGTATTGAAAAGCTGAAAACCAAAAGAAGTGTTGTAATATGAGCGTTTCTTTACGAAAAAATGTTATTTGCGAGTATACCTATAGGTTTCTCTGTTGTTCAACAATTAATTCCACTGACTAGGAGCCTATCCGATCCACGTAATAATATTTTTTCAACCAGAGTTTAACGGCCTCTTCTTTTTCACGAAAACTGTTTTTTTGTCTGCGCTGTCCTACAGTCAGTGTTTTCTTGTGCAAACGGTTTCAACTTATACACACAAACACACGCAAGTTAATTGACAGTTATATCTTTAATCGCGAGCGGGAAAAGATCTTGGGAGAAAAAGTTGTTTGGCGCAAGTGGCAAACGGCGGCCCACGTAATAACCTACACCGGCCGTGCTATCGGTTTTAGAACCGACCTGGACGGAATAGAGCAGGAAACAAAACTGATTTCAATACTCCGCTGGAAATGTGAGAGGTGCCACTTTCATTCCCAACGACCGCATTTAAATGTCACACACCTTTTAAGTTGACTTTTCTACTCTCTCTCTCTCTCTCTCTCTCTCTCTCTCTCTCTCTCTCTCTCTCTCTCTCTCTCTCTCTCTCTCTGTGTGTGAGTGTATCTGATTTATACTTTCTAACTTGATACACACATTGTGCTGCTGCAGGTAGACGGATAGATAGAAAAGAGAGAAAAGCGTGAGCAACAGAGAACAGAACACAACACCAGCAGCAATTGTCACAGAGAGTGACCTAAATGTGTGGTCAGTTAGTTAATGCATCCCACATATGGCAGTGACCACGGGTACGGGTTGTGCAGGTCGGCCGCTCACATTAGCAATCGTTACACACTTCGCGCTACTTGTAAATAATAAATGAAGATATAATTAACGACCAATTAATTACAGAAATGAATTGGTTGTTAGTAGCGAATGTAAAACATTCGGCACTGCGAGTGTACAGTATCTGAGGCGACCCAGAGCACATGTCACAATGCTAATGAGTCGGCCGTTGCGTTGCGTGCGAGATTTACCATCTCTTGTTTATCCTTTCCATGTCACGCCTTTTCCGTGTGTATCTCCTTCATTACTTTCTTCCACACAATTCGTATGTTCAACTCTTTACCCTTCACTCGTCCACCCATCATGCCTCTGGGCATTCCCAGAACATGCCTCTGGGGGGCCCGGGGTTATTTAAGAGCAGGGGCCCGTATATGAAATGTTCACGTTTTGCACAATACTTTACTTTATTCAGACGATCATTTAATAAATATATTAAATAATTCTGCATCAGTCCTCGTACAAACCAAATAACGGCTGCCTCCACCGCGTGGTTCCTTTGTTTATTATCAGCGTTTTTTTTTTGGTCCATTTTCAAAGGCTTTTTAAAAACTTTATGCCTTCGCGTAGAATTAATATTTGGACACTCGACAAGAATCAAATAAGCTTATCTTTTCTACTTTCATTTTTTGTTTAGTAAATATTTCTAAGTACCGTACATTAAAATCTGAATTATTGAGTTTCAAAGGAACGTATATTTTTCTCGAGCCTACTCCAAAAAATCATCATAAAACAATTGTGATATCTTATAAGTGGGGAAATTTTGAGCGTTAAACTTTACTGCTTTGGCTTTTACCATAACCTTATGGACCTAAACATGTTCCCAAGTTTCATTTAAATCCGTGATCCGCACTTCACGTACTGTCCTTGTTAGTACGGTTTTTAATATTTCACTTGCTCAGAAAATTTTATTTATTCGTTCGAAAACGAGAATTTTTAAATGGTCGGGCCCGACAAGCGGGCCCGAGGCTTTAACTCCCCTAGCCCCCCTTGATCCGGCACCGCCTCTGGGTATGTTCTTTTACGCGTTTTTCCACCATTCGGTCAACCCCTTCATTCGTGACTAACTTTGTCTTCGCACCACTACTGTCCCATTTTCTTCTTTCCATTTTGTGTCCCACTTTTCGTTAATTGTCTCTATTTCGCTTTATTTTTCCTGTTCAATAAGTTGGATTTCGGGAATCAGCTTTCATTTCTGGAATGGCTTTAATTGCGCGGTGTGCAAACAGTCTCTGATTTCGGTCGAACTAAAAAGAGAGCATCATTTGGGTTGGCGACGTCGGACGGCGTCTGTTTTACATTTCATCATTGGTTGGCGAAGCGTCAGTGGAGACAAGATAAATAGTGTCTACCCGAATAATTTATTTCTAAAAAAAAATTGTTCATTTTTATTTATGAATCTCGTTGTGCAAGTACTCAGGAAGGGTAAAAGACTAATTTAAGGATTAAATATTATGCAGCATCATGTGAGTGAACCTTGCTATGTGCAACTGTAGACGTTATTGCAAATGACTTCTGACAAGACTGGAAGTGAGGTGGGATTCGATGGTTAACAACTGGGGGGGGGGGGGGCTGCGCGCAAAACGACGTCTAAAGACATATGTATCCCTCGTTCAATAGCACGGAATTCTCACCTGGCCGCTTTGTGTTTTTTTTTCATTTTGTGGTGTATAGTATTTATTTCTGTTGTGTTTACAAATAATTTTTAATTGTATTGATGATGTTATAGACTAAGGGATGTGTAATCGCTTATATAGGCCTACACGTTATTTAATAAACATTTATAAGTGATAATAAACATTACAAAATAAAAATATAACGTACGGTTTCTCATATATTTATGTTTTTCTAGCAATATTTTCCAACTAACGTTCATAGATGACCCCAATGACAATACGATAGTTTTATCTTGATGTTTAATTATGCGTGTGTTTCGGACAGTCTGTAAACTGTTAGCTGGTACACGTAGCATTAACTGTATTTAGCATTGTTTTATGAGTTCACTAAGAACACCAACAATCTTAGTACGAGGTTGGTTTTGGTTGATATTTTTTGTCAACCCAAATTATTTTCTGAGGCTTCGGCACTGCATTTCATTATCCATCTACATATCTGTCTTCTTTCTCTATGTCCAAATTTCTTCGTTACTTCCCCTTCGTCTACATCGCTTGTGTTCAAAGCGTTCCTTAGCGTAGTACATGATGTATTCTTCAGCTTAGATTAGCCAGGAAGAATAAGAGATAACCGGAAAGAAATCACAATTGAACTGTTGTTACAGAGAGAGTCGAAGAGGTTTAAAAGATTAGAAATGGACACTAACGTGTTCATTTATGACAATAAAACTAACGTGTCCATTTATGACACACAAAAAAATTGTCTTTATTTTGACGTAGCTTCATAATCACGTAGGTATTCGTCATCATCATCTTCAGTAAGGATCATAATGGTTTGATACAGTCCCAAGCACATAGACTAGAGCTGTTCACTCCAACGCTTCTTCGGACGCCCCATACATCTCCGTTCTTTCGTCCTATAATTCAACAGTTGTTTGGGGATGCGGCAGTCATCCATTCGCTTAAGATGTTACGACCATTTTAGGCGATAATAGACAACAATATCGAGTGTATTCATAATATTCAGTTCCTGCCGTACAACGACATTTCTTTTGCGATCTTGAAGAGTAGCCTGTATCCTGCCACGTGCCTGAGAAGTCTCATTTCGGCCGCTTGAATGCGATCGACCTGCGACTTCGTTAAAGTCCAATCCTAAGATCCACAGAAAAGTGTGGGGAGAAAACTAGTCATATTTTTTTTTTTACAATTTTGGTCTCCAAATTATTTTGCTTTTGTCAGCTTTTGTCCAGTCGTTGGCTGTAACTCTTTTTGCTGCAGCCTCGACCTCAACCTTCCCTTACCTGCGAACTATCAGCGCCTTCGAACCACCACCGCCGATTCTGGTCAAGCGCCCTCGGGCGCTTCTTAATGCCATAAAGCCATCCATAGGGTAATAACATCAGCCCCCCAGCCCTAAAGTTCATCTCTGAAACGGTCATTCATTCCCTCATTGGCAACCTCCTAGCACGCTGAGCCAGCTGCTTGTTGCTGTTATTTGGTCACCGGCACGGGGGCTCTCTGCCTGGCGGGGAGCAACCGACGCCTCAAGGCGTCTGCTGGCTGGACTTGAGAAAGGCAACACGTGTTGCCTGAATTGGTTCCAGCAGCAGTGTCTCTAAAGTACATCAAGATTTATTTCTCCCCCCCTTTTGCGTTAACGCGTTGGCGGTTTCCTTTACCAGTTTTAGGTTGTGGTCCTACCTGTCGACTGAACCAGACTTAGTTTATCTTCTTGTTAGCCATTGGGCACGACCCAGATGCTGCGGTCATTCCACGAGTACAAAGACGGCTCGCACATCCAATGCAATGCAATGCAATACAGTCTACCCTTTTAGTCGCGTTCCCTTCATCTTCTTCTTGTAACCTTAGTCCAATAATGGATGGTCCCATATTCTTTCAACAGGATATTCCTGGGAACCTATATAAACCCGTCCTCTCGATCCCCTGCAAGTAAAATCCCTTTCATTTATTCAGTAACGCCAATTCGCTTTCTTGCTATACACATCATCTCATCTGTCTCTTTTATAATCAGTTCCCTCTTGCAACTCAAATTTTATTATTGAAATATGTTTTTCTCAAGTAACTCTACTCTCCTCTAGGTCACTGATATTTCCCTGTTTCCCTTCAGTAGGCTTGCCACGAAGATTCGGGCAGCAGATGTCTTCGATAGTACAGATTATTATGTTTTATTAACGTTACTTTCCGTAGTTTAGTAGATCAAGTGTACTAGCGCGTGAGTTCGATTTTCAATTACGGATACTTGAACGTTTCTTTTTTCTGGAATTTTCTCACAGTCTTACAAGACCCAGAATATAATTATTAAAAATAATCTGTATTCCTAGCTACCCTCATGAAAATTACAAGTACTTATTCTATTGTGAGTTTATTATTTACTGGCCGTTGCGTGCAAATGTTTTATTAAGCATTGACTTCCACTTCTGAAGGAAAAGAAGAACTGAAATCCGGAAACGTATTTGGTCTTGATTCCGTTCACGCTTCCGTGTAAATGTCTACCGCGTCAGCGAACCCACGGCCAAAAATATAACTTTGGTCGGTTTGGAAACGCGAATCGATTTTAATAAGAAATTAACATCCACGGAACTAACATGATAAACGATTTACCGTTGCAATTCAGAAATACAAAACAAAACCATTACTGTCGTTATTATTTTTTACAAAAAGTAACGTATAGAACCGAAATATATTCGTAAAAACGATGTACTAATGACGACTGTCAATTAAGTTTATCCTCTCGGTAATATACAGAACAGCAGTATCTTCTTATGCGTGTGAAGAATACGCCTAAAACACGGATTTTCGCCTCATTTTTCTTTTAGCAAATATTAATCGTTTTAAATTCAAATAATAGTCGGTTTCCTTTCCGGTGTGTGTGCCACAAATTCGAGGCTATTTCCATTTCCGGCGGCTGGTCACACCGTTCGCCTGCCGTCACCTAATAACCAACACTTCCACGTCGGAAACCTCAAGCGGATAGAGACAGTGATCGTTTCTAAACTGTAACCGTTATGTTGAGTACACCGCACGCGCCTGCTTGTGCACGCGTGATTAGAAAGTTCTTGTGTGTGCATTTTAAAACATGTCATCATCTTTCAACACCATACCAATTGAATACTGGTGTCTCATAGGGCTCAGACATTACCCCGCTTCCATACATATATTTTCTAAAGACAGCCGTCATCTTACGTATCACCTACCTTATCCAATAGCCGCGCACTGGGCCTCCGTTCAATGCCATCAGAGGCTTACGCCCAGGTTACAGAGGGTATTGCAATTCTTCTTAGAATACTATTGTAAGGACTAAACGCAGATCTGACACTTCAACTGCACAGATGTAGCGCACGCAACATCTTTGCCAAATTCCAATCCTCATTCTATTCCTTACGCTTTCACGGCCGGTGTCGTAATAACTAAAACTACTTTCGGGCTGTAAGGCGGCGGTCTCCCATCGTCTTCTACCTTACGAAAGGTGTTGACTCGTACAGATGTTTCGGCCTCGCCTCTGGAGACCATCTTCAGCGTCAAAGGACCAAACGCAATGACAAAGTGTCCGTCAGTGCACCACAGTACTTGTCATTGCGTTTAGTCCTCTGACAGTGAAGATGGTCTCCAGAAACGAGGCCGAAACATCTGTACGAGTCAACACCTTTCGTAAGGTAGAAGAAGACAATGGAAGACCGCGGCGTTACTGTCCGGAAAGTAGTTCTATTAATTCTAGTCCTCATTTCTCCTCCTAACATAATCCTAAATCGTGTTTGCAAATATCCAGGTTACACGACTGCTCGAGTCCGCGCTGACCTGGCGCAACCACATCAAAATAGTCACCTACCAGGAGCGCCGACGTGGTAACGTCTGTTCCAGTCAGGGTCCCAACAGAATCTACACAGTGTACGCGCGCCCAATTTTGACACGTGCGCACCGGATCCTACTGATTGTCGCTTCTAACCGACTTGAGAGGCACAGGATAATAGAATGACAGGCTCTCCGTCCAATCCAGCGCCCGAACAATAACTGTTCTACGCTACTTAAACACTCTTGAAAAAACGCAAAATCCCATGTGGGTTATCAAATTTAAGTGAACTTTAACCAGAATCTGATTATAGTGTTCATTTTTGAAAATTTCAAAACTTTGGGACCCTTGGCGAAAAAAAGGTTAAAAGTCTAAAAAACTTGTGAAAATCCAGCAGGGTGTCCGACTAAGAGGCATTGTAACCCACCCAAATCCGAATGTTTAGAATTTTTGCTGTTTATTGTATGATTCTGTACTCTACAATTGTTATAGATCTAAAGTTGTAGAGTAATCGTGTATTTAATAATTTTTCTCTGTAACTGAAAAATTAACGAATATCGAAATTTAAGTAATAGTATATGTATTTCGTTAAAAATAGTGAGCAAGTTTTGCAGTTCAAGGAGCACACTAGTTTATAGTGTAACAATTTTCTCACAGCTTAAGCTTTACGGGACAGCTTATAAATCGCGTTACTCTTGATTTTATAAATTTATTCTACATTTGAGTTTATTCAACGACGATTTTTAATCACACGCGTGTCTATTAAAGCTGCCAACCTTGTGATGCTGAACGCATTGTTTAAACTCTGGTTTGTTGGTAATTAAAAATTTAACATTTAAGAGTATTGTAGTGTTGTTATATCGCTTTATAGAAATGTTTGCAATGACATATTACAATCTAGTTGATACACAGAGTGTAGTCGACAAAGCGACCGATTTCCACATGAGTGTAGCGTAGTGTAATAGTCATGCGGTAAAAATGTAGCACATTAAGCAGCGAGGAGGAGATGCAGTCCATTTCTGTCGTGCGTGCAGGAATGCAAATATCCACTGCGTCCGTATAACGGACAGCTGCGCCACGCCGCTCTCCGGACGACGACTGACACTTCGTTAATGTCACCATCGTGGTCACTGCAGATACAGCCGATAAAAACAATTGACACCTAAGGTTCTTTTTATGATGAAATTAATTAGGTGGAATGTCGCAATTAGTCGGAGACCATAAGCGATGATCGCGGGTTCGAATGTTCGAATCCCAGTCAGCGTTTTAAATTCTCTTGTGGAATTCCGTCTATGTTAACATCAGTTGTATGAAATACCATTTCAAATACTTTTTTACTTTATATTTTATATTTAAAGTAGAAGAATACGAAGCTTGTGTCCGGATATCGTGTGACGGTGAGAAAACTTTGAACAAAGAGATTGACAAGAGCTTGAAATTAAATAGCTAACACCAGCTATAATGATGCGGTAATATTAATAACAAGAAAAAAGAAAATAAAAGGAACGATAAAAAATGACTTGACGATACGAAAACCAGGATATAGGCCTAAGTAATTAACAAAATATAAGCATTTAGCATCATGGTAGAATTAAGGAAGACAAGGGGAACTGGAAGAAGACCTTGATAAAATACACAGGAAACTATCAAAACTTTGTAAATGTAGAGGAACAAAGAAAGTAGGTGCAGAAGAGAATGGAGAAGAAAGTGGCACGTAACAGGTACATGTGCCGTACTACCAAAATAATAACAGTAACAACATCAGCAACAAAAACAACAAGAATAATTTAATAATTAAAGGGGAAGGAAGAAGAAGAAGATCTATTTAATTGCTTTCATGTATCTTGTTTTTCCAAAGGTAAATCTTTCCATTAACCTCTGAGACGATTTTACGCAAAAACATTATATAATGACTTCATCCAAGAACTTTTTGGTGCAACTTTCGAACCTGTTCCCTATTTTATAATTAAGGATACTATACTAAACTCCGTTCAGCAAGTATCAGTTTCATGTTAATGCGTTTGAGCGCGCGCGCAATAGACACACGTGCGCGGGTACTTACACGAGCGAAGAGGGGAACAGACACTGACAGAATTAAATACAAAGCGTAAATTGAAGAAAAAATGCGATGAAACAAAGTGTAAAGGAGCGTGGTACTGAAGCAGTTAAACCTGTAACTGTAGGGTCTATCCACACGAATGTTAGTTGTGTAGGACAGCGTATGTAACCGGACCGAGGAGCAAGAAATACTACTGTACTCGTTCTGCCGCGTATGTTACATCATCGCGTCACGATTACACATACGCGTATCGATAGACCTTTCCACCGCCGCGCCGCTACAATCGATCGATCAACAACGGAGCTTTCATTAATGTCATTCTAACATTTTATACGCTATTTGTGTGTGTGTGTGTGTGTGTGTGTGTGTGTGTGCGCGCGTGTGCACGTAAGCGCGTACTACCCGAATATATTTAAATGTAGTATACAGAATCAAGAAGGCTGTGATTATTGAAAAACGTGACTCGTGGATTCGATTCCCGCGCAGACAGATAATGATTTTAAATTTTTCCTCCTTCCACTCCTCAGCCGCATTCTTCTCCCCCCTCCGCCATACCTTTTGAGTTAGTTTAAATTATCTGTCAGACTACCTGAGACGGCAAATGCTACAAGGGCAGTCACGCCGCGCGTCTGCGTCTTATGTAACTTCGTTCACGCGAACATTTCCCAAAAAACAGCAAACTGTCTATTAGACAGACACAGTGTACATACAGTAGACATTCGTCGTATGCACCACCGACGATGGATATACAGAAAGTGCTCGTAAGAGATCGTGATAATTGGGAATCATGTCTCTGATTTATAAAATTTAAGTTTTCTTAGGATTAGTAGGGAGTACTCACTGACAACTTCAGTAAGAAAGACCAAAACCATGGATGACTTTTAAAACAAAAATAACCAGTGAGGACTAAAATAGTTATAAACAATAGCACTTTAGAACAAGTGAGCCGTTTCAAATATCTCGGCTGTGGAGTAAGTTATGAATCTAAATATGACATAAGAGATAAGATATTCAGGAATATTTGTGGTACGATTCATAAAAATCTCAGAATTAAAACAAGATAGGCCTACAGCATAAGGATTAAATTTTATAAGACAATTGCCACGTTGATTTATGCAAGTGAGGCGAAGGTCATTACAAAAAAGGAGAGCGGCAAGATTCAGAGTGCTGAAATCCAGTTTCTTCGAAACACTTTAAATTATACATTGCAAGATAGAATAAGGAATGAAGATATCAAAGCAGAACTCGAAGTAAAAGGCATAAATGAAATTATTTCAACTTATAGAAGACAATGGTGGGATCACCTGCAAAGGATGATAGAGGATCGATTGCCGAAAGCGGCACTGAACTATAAAGCCATTGGTAGAAGAGATGTGGGTCGTCCGAGGATGAAGTGGCTTACGGAACAGGTTTATATAACCTATCCCTTGAAGAAGAAGAAGATGAAGGATTAGTAGGAAATTTATTTTTGTAGCACAAAGTTTTGCTCATCCTAAGAGAAGGCATCTCGTAGAGCCACTGAATATGTGTTTTGCGTATTCGATCGGGGAAACATTCGGTATTAAGAAAAATAAATTAAACCGTATGTTACATATAAACTGTAGTGAAACCCCCCTATGTACGAGAAACCCGAAAGGAAGATGACGACAGGTTGGAGAGAGGATAGCTTACGGCTGAATGAGAGTTTAAGAGAAGGGAAGCTGCTCGAAACATTTAAACACGGGAAGAGTCCAGCTGACTGGGCTCGCATTTCAGCTCGACGAATTTCTTCTTCTTATTCTTCTTCTCCCAACCAAGCATTAGGCTAACAGCCTGTTGGGACCTCACCATTCCACCCCGTTTTTGGTCTTCTCAGGGATCTCCGTCCTCAAATTTGGTCACTTAAGCTGGCAACTTGTAATAACTGTTCCCTTATTTCTGTATTCCTCATTCTATCTCTGCTTGTGCAACCTGCGATCCTCCACAGCATTTTCATGTCTGCTGTTTGGATTCTTTTTACATTTTTTGTTATTGTGAGTGTCCATGTTTCACTGCTATAAAAGAAACTCGGAATAGCCAGAGTTTTATAAAATTTTACTAACCTATCTTTCCTTACGTTATTCTTCAGGTTTTTATATATTTCACCATTGATGTAGTTGAATCCTTATGTCTTTCTGCCTGTATCTATTTCACCTTTGTATAAGACATAGTTATCTAGGATATTTTATCGTTCTATCTCAATATTGTTAACATTTATTTTGCTATTAATAGGTTTGTTTCCTTTAAATTATATTATTTTTTTTAGATGATATTTTTAAGTTGTAATTTTTTGGTGAATATCTGAAAATATGCAAGAAGAAGACCCAGATCTGCAAATCCATAGAATCTGAAAGTTTAGCGAATTCAAATATTTGGGAAGCATTATTTCAGAAGATGGAACAACAAATAATGACATCAAAAATAGGATACAACAGGGAAAAAAGGCTATTCGTTTGCTAAACTCGTTATTTTGGTCGAACAAAATGAAACTTCAAACTAAACTGACAATCTACACAACTATTGTGGAGCCTGTTTTAACTTGTGACTGCGAATGCTGGCAACTTTCAGATAAAGAGAAAAAGATTATAGAAACTGTGGAGATGGACTTCTTAAGAAGAGCGTGTAATATTTCTAGAACGCAACATGTTAGAAACGAAGATATAAGAAGGCAAAGAGAGCGCATATTTACAACAGCAGAAAGAATAGAATCCAGACAGTTGCTGTGGTATGGTCACGTAATGAGGATGGAGGAGAAGCGATGGCCAAAGAAAGCATTGACTTACACACCACAAAACAGGAGAAGGAAAGGAAAACTGACAACACAATGGAGAACAGGAATTAGGAAAAGCATGAGAGATCGATCTATTGAAGACGATGACTGGAAAGATAGGGAGAAATGGCGATCGAAATGCTGGATGCGTCATAGATTGTAGGACCCCCGCTAATAATAATAATAATTTTTTGGTATTTCATATACCGGTAATTCATGTAGCCTACTGCTTTCTGGAGGGAATATTCGCTCCCTACAATAATTGTAGCTTGGTCATCTGCGAAGAGTAGGTACATTCATTACAAATTTTCTACGATTTAAGTTATTTTCTATTTCATTAAATCAGTACCGTAATAAGAGATCTATATAAATATTAAAAACTATCGGGGACAGGCTACACCTTTGTCTTAAACTTAAATTAACTGATTCTCTCGATGAATTTACGAAGAGCATAACTGAAATGAAAATAGAAAGAAAACGTTTGTTGTGGAAGAACTGGTTAAACAGTTAAAAACATGAACTGTGACTCATACTTTCTGAAGATAGAGAATATGTCTAGTGGCGTATCTAGAATTTGGTCGGGGGGGGGGTCCGGGGTCCGGTCAAGTCGGCTTCATACAAAAGAAAGAAACAAGTTAAGACTACTCAATATTACAACATCTTTAAAGTGGCTGAAAAACGTCTGTTAACATCCTGAAATCAATCACATTAAAAGATAAACACAATTTAGTGGTTAAGTGTAATGTTACTAAACTTGTATTGCAACCACTAACACGCAATTATATTTTCCATAAGCGCTTTCAAATCTCTCGGCTCATCTTAAGATGGAGACAGCCTCATCTGAAGATGAGCCGAGAGGCTTGAACGCGCTTATGAAAAATACAATTGCGTGTTAATGGTTGCAATACAAGTTTAGTAACAATCACATTAAAGTAAACGGTAATGATACAATAAAAAGACGCGTTACTTCTAACAGTGTTTAGAAGATACTTATTGACTGAATTGATTTTCTTATATATTTCATATTTCAATCGTATAGGCAAATGCTATGTAATAAACCTGTTTGTATAGGCCTATTCAAAAAACAGTTACTAACAGAAAAACACAGCTTAAAAAGAAATAAAATAGCCTAAAAATTACGAGATTAACAAAATTCGTCAACGTTTTCGACCCTCTGGGGGGAGGGGAAGATTCGGCCCAGTTCGTCCCCTCCCCGTAAATACGTCTATGAATGTGTCCTGTAATTTATGACATTGATAGAAACGTCGTGTACGGTTATACACACTAATGATAATAATCATAATAATTTTGTGATAATAACAATAATTATAAAAGCAATTGCTAGTCTTATCATTATGATGATTATGGTAATTATTATTATTATTGAGTTATTATGTATTTAGACTTACGTTGTAATGACCGACATTCGACAGGTGTTGAAATTCAGTGATCGAGCAAACGAGGAAAATTTCGTAAGCAGATGAATCGATGATTTTTGTTTATAATGACGCGCGCGAACGACACTCATTCTGTCGTGACGTATTCGGCTACCGTATATGGGAATACCTTACTATGCGAAATAAATTACTCGTACTGAAACATCTGACTGAGACAGTGACATGCTGCTGTCAATTAGTGTAAAA
This sequence comes from Magicicada septendecula, assembly GCA_034769895.1. NCBI lineage: Eukaryota > Metazoa > Arthropoda > Insecta > Hemiptera > Cicadidae > Magicicada > Magicicada septendecula. The sequence continues at coordinate 368,405,733 of CM068372.1, forward strand.
TTTACAGCAGTAGATAGGTGGTGTAATAGACTTTTAGGTAATTTTAAAATGTAACATTTAAATTTAATTCTTTACGTAGGAGGACGAAACTTATTATATACAAAACCCTGCCAAAAACCGCATTAATTTACGCTGTGCCACTAAGATCCGGACAACGACAAAAGATGGATGAGAATCCTTTCGGCTAAATCCTCTATTCGGACTGCTTCCATCGTAATATGTTTGTCGTTTGACGTTTCGATCCTTGGAATCTGGGATAGTCCTCAGAAGTGGCGTTTGAAAGACCCTGTCGAAAGGGCTAACGACTGTTTGACCTAACAACAGGGTCTTTCGATCGCCACTCACAGATTCTGAGGACTATCCCAGATTGCAGGAACCGAAAAGTCACGCGACCAAAACATTACGAAGGAAGCAGTCCGAATAGACGATTTACCCGTAATAAATCACCCGTCTCTTAGAGGTTTTAAAGAACCTATAAATATATTTCCAATGAAGACCTTGAGGAGGATTTTAGTACATAACTGTCAAAATGGCTTATGGCATCCTATTTAAACTCGAACTATATGAGATGTATAAATGTTTAAAGAGCTACCAACATAAACAGTTTACATAAAATCAGTAAGGCTTAATTAGACGGGACATAGTGTCCGCATGCACGAGAACAAAATACAAAAGAAAATAATAACGGAACACGCAGGCGCGCGAAGACCCAATCTGAGGCGGCTAGGGAAGTTGAAGATGACCTGACGACGCTGGGTGTTGGCTTGAAACCGTGATGTGTCGTTGAGGAAGTCGCGATCCACACAGTCTTGTACCGCCAGGACAGGAGGATGCGATATAAATTGAACGCCTAATATTATGGTAATCTGCTACACAGGAAATTTGTTCAACAGGAAATGGAAAGTTAGCGGACAACTAGCTGCTTGTCGTTACGATTCTTTAGAACGTACGAAACGTCGCTTATGAACACGCAAAGAGGTTCATAAACAATCTGTTGGCGGTATAGCCTATATATTACTAGTAAGCTGCTTGCTCACTATTTTGTACAAATCAAATTTATTATTACATACATTTCGATATTAGATAAGAATTAAATTATGGTAAACATTACAAAACTCCTGACTACTCTACTTTTCTTAAATAATAGGCCTATAACAATTTGTAGAGTATACAATCGTACAACAGATTCAAAAAATGCTAAACATTCTGATTTGGGTTACAGTTTCTTTTAGTCTACCATCGTGAGGATTTTCACAATCTTTTCAAATTTATGATTCATTTTTGGGGCCTAGGGTACTAAAATTTTGAAATTTTCAAAACTTAACACTACATTCAGATGTTAGTTAAAATTCCCTTTAATATCATACCCCAGATTCATTTTCAAGATTTTATGAAAATTTTCGTTCACTTTTGGGCCCTGACATCTAAGAGTAATTTTCAGAGTTTCAAAAATGAACCATTATGTTCAGATTGTGGTTAAAATTACCTTTAATTTTAAATTACACGCGGGATTTTGCGATTTTTTTCACGATTTTGACCCCTCACATTTTGCCTCCCGCCCACCCCTTATTTTTGGATGGATCAACGCCAAAGCAATAGGGTTCTGTAGAGTAAAATTATGGACACGTAATGCCAAGTTTTAAGAAAATCGGTTGATGCGTTCAAAAGTTATCGTATATACCAAATAAAGAGCTAGACAGAAAGACAAATGTCAAACGGCTGAGTAAAAACTGAAAATTCGCTTCCCTCGTTCAACTAAAGAAAATATGTTTGATATATTAATCATCATCATCATCACCACTCCAAGGACTAGGCCCGGAACCCATCTCCTCCGAGGTCTCTCTCCCCAGTAGGTTCATAACCCAAGGCAGCCACAGGTAGACGGTTATCAGGCATGCGATTCAAGTGTTCACACCATCTCTTTCTAAGGTCTTCAATCTTCTGGTGCAATGATACAATGTTTAAATCGCGTCTAATATCCTCGTTCCTTCTCCGACCAAGAGAGAACAACCTTGCGTCCCCCTTAGAAATTTCATTTCGGCTGCCTGAATCCTCTTCACGTCCCTTTTACGAAGAGTCCATGTCTCACTAGGATACAGGTCCACGGCCGGTAGCAGGCCACACCCTAAACCCAGAGATCAGTAGTCCCTACGGCAGGAGCTCTTTCTGAAGCTCGGAACGTAGTGCACGAGCGGGCGACGGGCAAGCCCTTCGCCCCGCACAGCCATTGAACTTGTGTAGGATACAGGAATGTGGGGACAGCCACAGTTTTATAAAATTTAATTCGGGTGTATCCTTCCGTGTTTTATTTTTCAGGTGTCTATGAAATGTTCCACATAATAATGTATTAATGAAAGGTTATATTCTATCACCGCAGGTCAAACTCAGACACTAGAGTACGATAGCCAAACCGGGAATTCTTGTAGAGGGGATGAGACAATAGCTGGTAAAGGACTCTCGAAAATGAAAAAGAAAGAAAGAAAATTGTTATGGAAAGTCCTGAATCTCAGAAAAATATCAGCAAATGAGCTAAACTTTTATTTGTGATGCAACCAATATTTGTATGAAACGTACGAGAAAATGTGGATCACGATTAAGAAATGGCGAATGGATTTCTACGCACATATGAGACGAACAGAACTGAGTGAATAGCAAATCTGAATAATTCTAACTTTAGCATTTATTGATTATTATTATTATTATTCATTAAATTCGTAGTGACCGTAAATCAATGAATTATTTCGGTGAAGGGTTTGTGAGGATCGGTCAAAAAGTATAACACAAATTTTAAATTATCTGTGTCGACGTTTCGACAATATTTATTGCCATCATCAATATTTATTGTGTGTTTGGCGTCGTAACAGCTCAGCAACAATTTACCTGATGACGACAATAAATATTATCGAAACGTCGGCACAATTTAAAATTTGTGTTATACTTTTTGACCGATCCTCACAAACCCTTCACCGGAAAAATTATAATAATAATAATAATTATTATTATTATTATTATTATTATTATTATACTAGCATATAGATCTACAATTGACACATCACTAAAGAAACAGTAGACAACACATGATTTTTTACTTTTTTGTAATAAAAAAATTATCTAATATTGAAATTTATGTAATAATAAATGTAGGCTACTTCGTTCAAAATAGTGAGCGGGGTCTGCAGGTCAGGGAGCTTAGTAGTTTATATTTCTACCGAACGAAAAATAGTGTGTCAACTTGTGAAGATCAACTGTGCTTTTGTGATACCAACATTACAAGTAAAAATTATTGTTCCGTGGTCACGTTAAACAAATTTATTTATTTTTATATCGTACATTCAACTGCTCACAGCTGGATGTACTTTATATTATCAGATGTCCACAAGTGGAGGGTACGGGCTTGGCGCACCCGATGTACGCGTACCTTAGCTTGACTCTCACCTTGTTTCAACCTGTATTGAGTGGAATCTTCCTTTCTTTTATCTTTCCTGTCTGGTCTTTCTTGACCATTATTGGTCGTTGTGACTCCGACGCTGTTAGGTTTTCGAGGGCTAGGGAGTCTTTTATTGTTTTCATACTTCAACTGTGCTGTGTAATTATTGTTTTCTTGTTTTCCTTTCGCTTTACACGATAAGGGCCCAGGCAGGGTTAAAAATGTCAAATGGCCAACAGCCCTAGGAGCGGAAGAATCTAGGATGTGGGTTTTCGAATGAAACTCAGAGCAAGACCAGATGCCCCAAATGTACAATTCCTACCATTGGTCTTTCTAAAGGACATTTATCCTACTCGAAGGTCACAAAGTACCAAATCGAATGGGAAGACCTAGGAAGCGTTGGTGTAGTGTATATATTGACCGGAACAGGTGATTCGCCTAGTCCCTGATAGAAGAAGAAGAAGAAGAGGCGTGGCTCTTTCTTTAGCAACGGCTCTGCGTCACTCTGTGTTTGCGGTTTTACTGATTTTCATTCCGCAAAGTAAATATCATTACCCGGAGAATTGCGTTACATAGAAGTTTGCTGTTTGCAAGTTCAACTGAAATAACGTCATTGTCAACTGAAAAAGTGTCCTTATTGTACATTGCGATTGGAAAACGTTTAAAACTTTGGCAGACCTAACGTTAACACACAAGAGGCAAAGTAGTGAGAGAGCAGTGGGCTGTGGTTTATTTCTCAATGTGCCTCTGAACGCCGGAGGTTAATACGAATTAAAAAAACTGTTTGTTCGTGAACCGCACTAATAAAGAAGAATAAATAAATAAAGAACTGATAATTTCATGGTCGAAAATTAAACAAACAGTTTCAACGATACAAAGTGTTTGTACGTAACAGATAGGCACACGCTATGTGTTAGCCACAGACAATTACATAAAAATCCACTAATTATCATTGTAATTACTGGAGCAAATTAATGAAATTTCATTGTTATCTGTGTTGTTTCTTTTACTCCAGTGTTTGTTTTTAACAAAAAAACAAAAACAAAAACATACACAACACGTGTACATGTAGCCTACATACCTTTGTGCATTCCGTGGCTGTTTTGCTGGTCCGAGTTCATTTTTGCCTGGAAAAAGAGAAAAAAACAAACGTCAGTCTTTAATGAAATGGAATATTTTTCTGGTTTTGAATTTCAGTATCAACCAGTTGTTACCGCTCAGTAGGCTAATTAATGTTTAAAATCTTTGTTATGCTAAACGTAATTAATACCGAGTATATGTGATTGTGCAGATCACGTGCTTGGCATATTTTACCGGCTGCTGTTGTTAGTCATGCACGCAAATGAAGCTGTAAATGTCCGACCGATCGTGTTTCCTTATCATAAACGTCGAGACAGACGTGAATTCCACAACACCTTGGTAGCAATGTTTTCCAAACTTGTTGGATACCTTTTCAAAGTTAACTCTTTTCAGCTTCCCTTCGGTGGTCGGTACACTAGATGTTTATATTGTCACGACGGTCTCGCGTGGAACGTATGGTACAGTGGAAACAAAATAATGGAGTCACTAATTACCAGCTTTAAGTAGTCCCAAATAACAATTTGAAATCAACGATACTCTCATACTCAATAATTCAAGATAAAGTAGTCCACACCCAATAACAAAGTCAAATATTAAGAGTTTCGCACTGATTGTAACACTGTAATCACTTTACACAATCACTTGATCCGCACATTACAATCTCGCCAGGTGTAACAAAGTTCTAAGCCGACCGCTGTTGCTTATATAGTTCCCGCAGGTGTTCCAGAATAATTTACCATTCTTTTGGCGGCGTGCCAGCACAATTTCTATAGTTAAGGGTACTCGAACAGTCTGGAAGGTACTTTGTGGACGGCCTTGACACAGACGACGCACGCTGCGCTAGTCGAGAAACATGTAGAACTTCTACATAGTGATCCTGCCGACTTTTCTAGAGCGTATTATTTGTTTTAAAATCCCAACGACGATATTTTTGTACGCTTTCGTGACCAAGGCCATCCGTATTATTTGCTAAAACGGTAGGACGTATCGGTCTTGGTCGATTGTTGAGAAAAATCTTTCCGGTATTGGCTGACGTTTCGACAGTTCGTGCCGTCGTCATCTTCAGAATAGGGACTAACGAAAGAAGATTGCGTAAATGTCAGAACACTAACTTTATAGTAGCGAAAACGAGACTTTACGCACCTGGTAACATTAGTTAAAAAGTTCGTTACCAGTTTTCGGGACATCCATGCCGTTTTTCATCTGACCTTGCTGTGACAATGACGACGGCACGAGAAGTCGAAACGTCAGGCTTTAACGAATCGACCGCTGTGAACAAGCCGAAACGTCCGAAATTTTAACAAATAACAACAACGGACCACGATATTTTTGCTATAGGAATGCCATATTGATCCCGTAGGTTACATATCGAAACAAATATTTAATGATATTCATTAAGGGGCACAAGAGATTCCAAAAACAAAATCGTAAAGAATTCAAAGAGCCGATAAAGCATGTAAGAGGGTATAAGTTTGTTAATGAGTTTGTAGCACATTTTGGCGACCAATCTATTGTCACGACGTTCTCACCGATCGTCGTATGTTACAGTGGAAACAGAATACTGGCACCAAGAAGTCGCTAATTACTAGCTTTAATTAGTAAGAAATAACCATTTACAATCAATAAGATACTATCATACAATAATTCAAATTAAATTTGTCCACAAGCAATAATAATATCAACTAATGAATTTCCGCACTAATTCTAATACAATAACAAACACTTAATCGGCACTCAACAATAACGCCAGATGTAACTAACTAACTAAGCCAGCCGCTGTTGCTTATATATAGCCTGCAGATGTTCCAGAATAATGTTCTATGTTGTCATAGAACTACGCATACGTTGTTGCCAGCACAATTTGCGTAGTTAACTAGCACTCGAACAGTGTAGAGGGTACTTTACTGCGTGGCCTTAGATTCTGCCGAAGGCAAGTCAATTACATTCTAACACAGTTGTCGCCGCCCGTGAAAGCCTTAGGTGTATATTGAAAATTATTTTAGAATAATGTAACCTACATAGGCCTACCTAATCTAAAGTTATTTAATGCAACCATATGCTCAGACAGACATTTTATGAAACTAGTAAAAAATTAGTAGTAGTAGTAGTAGTAGTAGTAGTAGTAGTAGTAGTAGTAGTAGTAGTAGTAGTAGTAGTAGCAGCAGCAGTAGCAGGAGTAGCAGTAGTAGTAGTAGTAGTAGTAGTAGTAGTAGTAGTAGTAGTAGTAGCAGCAGCAGCAGCAGCAGTAGCAGTAGTAGTAGTAGTAGTAGTAGTAGTAGTAGTAGTAGTAGTAATAGTAGTAGCAGCAGGAGCAATAGTAATAGTAGTAGCAGTAGTAGTAGTAGTAATAGTAGTAGTAGTAGTAGTAGTAGTAGTAGTAGTAGTAGTAGTAGTAGTAGTAGTAGTAGTAGTAGTAGTAGGAATAGTGTTAGTAGTAACGTTGAAGACAAAAAGAAAAAAGTAATAATTAACACAAGGTAACACGTTATTTCTGTTTTTTTTTGTAAATTGGCCCAGAATAAGGAGTAATTTAAGAGTCTGAAGCAAACTGGTGAACGTGAGTGAGGAGGGAAAGAGTGTGTGAGATGAACAGATAGGTCGAAGAGAGAGAGAGGTGGGAGAGGTAAGTTCAGAGAGTCGAAGAGCTGTGAGAGTAGGTGCGTAGTCCTAATTGCAGAGTGGGATTTGATTGGTGGCAGTAGGCTGGCAATGAAGGTCGTCGTATGGCCTTCACGGCTGCACAGATACTGTAGGTAATAACCCAGAGTGGACACGGCTTCAATTACCGCCGCGCTGTTAATTCTTGCCGAGCAATGACAAGCGTCGAATCCACGGCAGGCGACGTTTGTCGGCCACTGGTAACTATATAGCCACGAACTGTGTAGATGTGACGACACCAAACCGCACACGATGTTGATTTGCGGTCCCTTTAATCGTTCGAAAATTCAAAAAAATTTAACATGTAATGGGAACTATAAAATTCTCTTAACTAAAGGAGGACAAGACGAATCCATGACCGCCGATAAAGGAAACGGAAGCAACCACTAAGCTGTGCAATGGCTTTAGTCTGGGAACATGAAGTTTTAGAACAGAGGTTCTTAACGTGTGTGCTTACTGTGTCACGGAACTTCCAAGACTTTGCGTTATTGCTATGAAAAGTAATGAATATAAATTTTACTTAATATTTATTTTCGAAAAGTAACAAGAGATAATATTTAAGCGCCTAAACATGTTTATTTTACAGGAAATTTATTGGCTTACACCTTACAATAAAACATTTGAGTTCCAAATGAAAAACTTGAGCTTGTCTTTTCTTACACAAAACTTCAGTTCGTGGTGGAATTGATAACAAACACAATCACGCATTTCCTGTTAAACTGATAGAAGTCTCGGGTTTCTTGTTTTGTATCTCTATTAGTGCCCAAAAGCCCAGCTCGCACAAGTAGGTGATGTTACCACTGCTGTTACTGGCTAGTCTTTCTTCAGTCACATCCAAAACCTGAGAAATGGTAGCTCACCATTGGCGGTGGTTGTTTATTCCTTTGACGGTTCTCGCTTGTTTGTGAACGAATCTCGAGTTGGCTTAAGTTTGTATTGTTTGTGTTTAATGTATCAATTTAAGTGTCACCTGAAGACGGTCACATTTTATTTTGTAACGGTCGGAACGATGTGTGGTAACAGTCCGACCTAAACCTTCTGTTGGATATTCAGATACCATCGAAAGTTAAGATTAAAGCTTATAAGATTAGTTTCTCCCTTATAGTTATGAATCTAGAGCAATAACGCAAAAGATAAACAGATAAATGAAGCGGACAGAAATTAGATTTTCTTAAAAATAGCACAGAAATCGCTAAGAGATAAGTGTCAGAATTTCCACACTTAGAAATGAATGAACCTCTAAACAAATGTAAAACTAGCAGGGCAATCTAATGGTATCGTACTGATCGTACTGGAAAACACCCATAATGTTCGTATAGAGGAGACAAAATTAATCAAGAGGATTGAGGCTGGAAATGAAACGAAAAAGATAAAAGGAATCCAAAAATTAAAATATAAAAGCACAATTATTAGGACTGATGAGTGAACGTATCAAGCCACAAACTTAAAGTGAAGAGGCTATAAAATAAATGGCAGAAGAAGAAGAGAAATAAGAAGGGGGGAGGTGATTTTAACTGGAAGTACAAGGAAATTTATGGAAATATAGAAAATATTTTGAAATTACAAGAACATTATATAATAGACAACCTCTGCAATGCGAAAATCATGAATTTGAACACGGAAGTGAATTTTCCTTTCCTACCTAGGGTCGTTAGTAAACTACACTAACACCACAAGCAGTGGTATCCAGGCGAGAATCCTTAGTGGTAACCGGTGTTACTACGCCTACTCAAAATTAATGAACTGGAAAGCACTGAACAACTCATTCAAACTAAAAATGCACAAACGCGTAATTAGATCAGTTGTACAATATGCACGTGAAACCTGGGTATTAACACACAAAAGAGACGCACAGTATCTAAGCGTATTTGAACAAAAAAGTACTGAGAAACATTTTTAGGCAACTATAAAATAACAGCAGCTCGTGGAGAACACGAAAGAATAATGAAATAAATAAACTAATCTACACGGAACTGACATAGTAAGATTTATACAGAGTGGAAGCATAGCCTGGCTGGGACATACAATGAGGAATGAACAACACAGAATTCCCAGAAAAATTCTAGAATGAATGCCAGTTGGTAGGAGAGATCTAGAGGAAGGCCAAGGAAGAGGTGGATAGAGGATGTTGAGGAGTATCTGAGGAATATGGGGGTAACTAGGAAGATGGAGAGGACTGTGTAATGAGAGAGGGCTGAATGGAGAAAAATCGTCGAAGAGGTTAAACCCATATTGGGTTGTAGCGCCAGTAGTAGAAGAGAATTTAGGACGCTAAAAATTAAGATTGAAGAACACGTTTGTAGCACTGATAAGTGGATGGAACAAGCTACCTGATCAAAGTGAAGAAGAAGAAGAAGAAGAAGAAGAAGAAGAAGAAGAAGAAGAAGAAGATTTAAGTGGAAAAAATGAAGGGCAGAACGATAAATACTAAACGAGATGATACTGGAGTTGAACGAATGACTAGTTACGTCCCGATAAAGAAGCAAATAGAGTCAGCAATATGCAAATGAGCAACAGGCTAAGTGTACGTGTCAGAGCCTCTGCGGAGCGGCAATAAACAATGGAGCCGCTTATGTAACCACCGACTCTGCTTTGCTCTGGTTACCATTTTCTGTACAGATAAGATTGCTTGGATAAAACAAACCGAGCGTTCATAGTTAGTGAAGTTGTTGGGCGTGCTGCTATTACTTACCAGACGTCATCGTCTTCGTCTTATCTCGTTTACGTTCTTCAATAGGTAGCTCTGTACATTTTTGTGGTATAGCAAGCCTATCGGTACCGTTTGTTAGTAGAATGTGGCTCGGTTTGTACCGTCGCGTCGCGTTCCGCGTGCGATGAAAATGTCACCAACGACTTTTACTACTCGAAGGAAATACGACGACGCAAAAGTTGTTGTTATTTTTTAACTCTGTCCGTGGTGAGTCAAACGACCGTTAAATGGATGGATGGATGATGCGCGGGCGTCTTGCGCCCTAATTTGTGTGCGTTGTCCAGGCCTAAGCCTGATGAACGCCAGGTGCCAACAGGTCAGCGCGGTCGTTTGCTCTGCTCAAGGATGTTATGGTGCAGTCCGCGGCTCCATGATACATTACATGGCCACCACGGGGACCGTTAAACCGCGACTCGTTCAGTTAGAAAATTGACTTGTTACCATGATGTGACACGTTGTTCTCCAACTATCATCATCTACTTCAGGACAGTATCAATAAAATTTACAGCTATCTTTTAGATGCCAGTAATTGGTTTTACTTAATGTACTATCGTATCTATTGGAATGTAAATGAAATTATTTCAATGTACAGAAGAAAATGGTGTGATCATCTACAAAGTATGACAGAGGATCGATTCCCGAAAGCGGCACTGGACTATAAAGCCATTGGTAGAAGAGATGTGGGTCGTCCGAGGGTGAGATGGGTGCCGGAACAGGTTTATATAACCCTATCCTTGAAGAGAAAAAGAAAGAGCATCTATTGGAATAAACGAATAATCCGTGTTATGTATCATTAGTCTTGATTTCTTTCGTACCATTGTATTCCAACAGGGTGAATCGGAGCAAACTATGGGCAATAATGGCAAGGAAATAGATCCCACCTCTAATAAGAGATATACAGAGTCTTTATGTGGAGAATAAAATCTTAACTGAATCAGGGAAACCGAGAGCAGCTCCTAGAGTTGGCCTGATCAATTGTGGAGTACGACAAGGGTGTCCATACATGTCACACAAAACTGGCAGATGGGTCTTCCGGAGGGTTTTATGATTGGCACTCTACAATTGACACTGTTGTTTTCGGACGATCAGGTTTTCAGTCGGAGTCGGAAAACAGGTTGCAGATGGGTATGCATTTGTCAAATCGAATCTGCAAAGACTCTGGATTACTAATATCCACACTTAACACCAAGGTGATAGCTTTTCGTGGAACTGATCCCGTACGGGCAAAAATTGTTATAAATGGTACTGTCCTGGAACAAGTCAGTAATTTTGAATACCTAGGCTACAGTGTGTCTTATAATACAAGCAACGATGTTGTAAATACGTTTCCATAAGTTCAACAGCAGTTAAGTTTATGTACGGGACCATCAGGCGAACTCTTAAGTCGGTAAGTAAAGAAACACCCAACATTCTACAAGGTGATGGCCCTTCCCACACTTCTTTATGGGTCTGGGAATTGGACTTTAACGAAAAGCCAGGCCAGTCGTATCCAAGCGGCTGAAATGAGATTTCTCAGGCACGTGGCAAGGTATACTCTCCGTTGATCATAGAAGAAACGCAGATATACGGTAGGGACTGAATATTATGAATATACTCGACAGGATTGACAAGTATCGGTTTGGTGGGATCATCTTTGCCGAATGGATGACTGCCGCATCCCCAAACAACTCTGGAACTATAAGCCGAGGGAACGGAAAGGTGTGGGATATCCGAGAAAGCGCTGGAGTGACCAGCTCTAATTTTAGCCTGTTTGAGACCGGAACAAACCATCCTTGGTTTAATCCGTGCGGATGATGATGATGATGATGATGACCACTGTATTCCATCTTTCTTCCTCTTTTTTAGTTAGCAATCCGCACATCTTCAACGTCTTTTTGAATCGTTTGTTTAATATAAAAACTCCCGTTTCAACTATACCTACAGATTTGTCACTTACTGAACTCTGTGAATCTAAATGTCCACATCACCTGCGTTTCGTACACAAGTGTATTCTTTTGTCGCCGTCTGCACAGCATTCATCGAATGAGTGCTATATCTTTTCATTAAGAATTTGCAATATATATCCATATTTATCATTATCGGTTTCTTGAAAGCCGTGTCGCATAACAGTGCCGTACATCAGTATTAATGTTTCTCTTCTTATTCTTTCGTTCTCTACACACTAAGAATGAGGGAAGTTACTTCTACCTCCGTAAGACGCACAAGGATTCTTAACAATGATTGATTTACACGTAATGCTGAATACCATGGAAGTTGGATTAAAACAGTTTGCAGTCAGCAGAAATAAGTTTCATTCAGGTGTTACAATAGAATTCAACGCGAAGATGGGGAAAGAAACTACATTTCCGGTTGGGAAGATATAGGCGCGGCGTTAGAAGATGAAGACGGATCGTTTCTCGTTACAAACGTATTGGAAGAAGCATGTTATGACCATGCCTTCAGGCAGGATCCAAAACATTTAATTGACTGTGCTCGTTATGGGCAAGAAAATGCGGGTGCATCTAACCTCTGAACAGGCTGCAATGGCTTAGAACTAGAAATAAACACGGTTTTATACCTATTTCTGTTAACATCATTATAATGAAATTTCACAGTGTATAATGATTTTGTAATCTATTTTATCACGATATTTACTACACAAAGACAAAAAAGATAGTGCCTAGAAAAATACTTGTCTTGCTGATGGGAGATGACAACAGCACATACGTCGTTCGTTAAAACTTATCGTCATCATCGTCGTCGTCGTTATCGTCTTCGTCAACACTGCATTCACAGCCGTAATTTTCAGCTCTTTCCCTCCCGACATTCCTGTTTTCTTTAGAAGAGGGAACAGCGGCCTATCCCTTCTCCACTTTGGTTATTCTTAGTCTGTTTCTCCCTCAATATTTCACTTACTGATTTTAAATCCTCTGTGACCTGATCCTCGCATTTCATCTCCTGTTTCGTCTCTGAGACTCTGCTTTCGACATCATGTTTAGCAAGGATTAAACCAAAATTAGTTTGTTCCGGTCCCAAGCAGACAGACTAGAGATGGTCACTCCAACGTTTCTTCGGACGTCTCACACCTCTTCATCCTTTAGGCTTATAATACAATACTTGTTTTGGGATGCGACAGTCATCCATTTGGTTAAGATGTTCGGGCAACAATTTTAACCGATACTGGGCAATCCTGTCCAGTATACCCATAATATTCAATACCTGACGTACATCGACATATATTTTGCGACCTTGAAGAGTATTTCCTGTCATGTGCCTGAGAAATATCATTTCGGCTACTTGAATATAATAATAATAATAATATATTTTCAATAATCTCAATCGGCCGCTTTCATTTTATAATATTATTTTGGCACTGACTTTAGTTTTTGGCTACCAAACCGTCTCATTCTAAAGCGGAGTAACCCTTACAATGTCTTCAGTCCCTGTTTTTCGTTTGCGTCCTGGTTTCTTAGTCTTCTTAAACTCATTCCTTTATCTTCTTCGGTCCGTCTATTCCTCTTATCATCAGTCTTTACAAAATTCATAATTTTCCTTCGCCTCAAATTTCTTTCACACACGATATTTGACATTTATTGGCCCACTATTACTGAGCGAATTACTGTTTTGTATTATATATTTCCAACTGAATCTGCTTAATTTCCTACCTCTTATTTAATCATTGCGCCTACAGAAAGCGTTGTACCCAGGCTACTTGCAGGCTACATACGCAACCTACATACTACATATCGGTCGTTTTAATTAACCGTATACAAACGGAATCCTAATGTAGTCAGGGGCAGTTCACCAATTTATTCATCCACACGACAAGTAAAGAAATTGGCTAGCAATTTATATTGTCATCGGGCAGGAAGCCTGCTAGAATGAACGTAAAAACGCATGCACAAAAAACTCGACACGCACACACGCGCACCTGACAGTTGCAGATGTCAAGTTTAAATAATAAGCGGTTGTTTCCTAAATTCATGCATAAAAACCGGCAAAAAATAAAAGATTAATCTTCCAAGGTCGCCGAAGAAAGAAAGACAAACTGCATATTATTAATAAAGTTATTTGACGAAATATATGTTATGAATAACTTTCATTTCCCTTCCTCGTTTTTTCGGGGTTTTCAAAAAGAAATATCACAGTTATGAACGTTTTAAATATTTTTATTGTCAATAAAAACGGCGTTAGCATAACCGGCGAATCGTTTTTTTTTTTTATTGCTAATATATACATGTCGTAAAACAAATTATTAAAAAAACACTAAATAAATAAATAAACTTAACAGAAGTAAAAGCAAAACTTGTGTGTGCGTGTGAGGAGACAGGTCCGCTACGTCGCGTCCGCCCCAGGCTGGACGGGGGCCTTGCCAAACGCAGACACGCAACACACACACACACACACACACACACACACACACACACACACACACACACACACATACACACACACACGTGTGTGTGTTACGCAAGCACAAGCTCACCTCGTATCCCTGTTTGACCATGCTTTGGCGTTGCCATGAGTACTCTACGTCTTTAGAATGTGGTCCACACTGCTGCAACAGAAGAAAAAAACAACGTACGTTAGAATTTCAATTTTATTTCATGTACGCACGCACGCGCGCTTGCATACCACACTTTATTTCGCCCTATAATTAACAACAGTATAAATTGATATGTAATTTGTACAGTTATGCGAAAATAACGGAAACTCTAGGTAACATTTTTTGCGGGCAATTAAAATGATATTAATTTCATTTAGTGATAATTTGTTTATATTTACACACACACACACATGCGCGCGCGCGCGTTCACACAAAGTGCATGTAATTAAAAAGAGTAATTTTAAATCAATATAAAAAACAATCATAAAGTATACATTGTTATGTAACTTCACTCTTTTTTATTCGCAGTCGAGTATTATACATTTGAATAGGAGACTTTTTATTTTTTATACTGGCTTTAAACTCATCATATGCTGATGATGAGAGATGGATGCTCACGAAAAGAGATAAATCACTTCTTTAATGTTTCGAAAGGAATGTTTTAAGGAAACTTTTTAGGGCTTGTTATGAAAATAGATTTTGGAGGCAAAGGTACAACTTGGAGCTCAATAGGCTGTTCCAAGCGCCACATATTCTGAGAAATATTAAAGTAAGTAGATTCAGATGGTTTGGCCATGTTATGAGAATGTACGAAGACCCTACTAGAAAAACACTGTTGGTAGGGGGGGGGGGGCTTTTGGTCAGCGCAAGTGAGGAAGACGAAGGACGACAAGATTCCTGGATAATAAAGAAGACGTCCCACGAACTAACGGAGTCCACAGAGAACTAATGGAGACGACAGGAGGAATGTCCTGAAGGAGGCTATGACCCAGGCCATCAAATGTTGTGAAATTTAAACTTATCATGATTTGATATTTTACTCTCAGATGGTAGCTTGGCCACAGGGTAGGGGGTAAAGGGAAATTATATCTGAATGGTCATTCAGTATGTTTAGAAATGGGTTCAAATCCCAGTTGCTGAGTGTAACTCCAGTTCACGGCGGGGGGGGGGGGGGTTACATACACATGTTGTGCTAAATTTTGATACACACCGATCTTTAATGATCTTTAAGAGTACCGCGAGAAGCCAGTGAGGCGAGAGAGGGAGAGGTCGATAAGCCGACGCAGCTATTTAAATAACAGAAGAACTAAATGGGAACGTTAAACCGAACCGTATGAAATGGTGGTAAACGTCTGCAAAGGATGTAAGAAACAGAGTTGTTACTACAGCCAAGAAGACGTAAGGCAGAATGAAGGAGAAACCTAAGAAGAAAGAGGGAAAGACGGATACCGAAACAGGCGAGGTGTACCGCGAATAGACCTCATGCGTAGATGACGATGGAACACGAAGATGATGTCGTGGTAGACGAAGCATGGCGTAACTTGAGGAATCCTTTTGAGTAGAAGGGAATAGGATTAGATGATTGTGAACAGAAACAAGAAAATGATAGATATTTAAAATTCATAAATGGCAGCAAAAAAGTACACACACACACACACACACACACACACACACACACACACACACACACACACACACACACACACACACACACACACACACACACACACACATATGGCGCTAATTAATCTACACAGAATAACCTTCGCCTAACAAGACCTTAAATCGCGGGTCGAAGGACCTGCACGTACGTTAAATCGATAGAGTGTACCTATATCACTTTATATGCTGAATATAAAATTTTAAATAATTTATAAATAAACTTATACCTTGAATATAAATTTTCTTCATCTTTTCTTCTTCTTCTTCTTTTTATTCTTCTCTTTCCTATTCTTCTTCTTCAAACAGGTGATCACTTGTTCCAGTCCACAAAAAATATATATCCACTTACCAATGCTTCCTAGGCTTCCAATACGTCCTTGTCCAACAGGCTTGTATTGCCAAACTTCCTTAGGCAAACTGCCGTCTGGCATCCTATTCAGATAAGCAGTCCATCTTTCATTGTTTTCTGCAATACGATCTTGGATTTTAAAAATCTTCAACTCTTTACGAATGTCTTCATTGAAGAGTCTATCACTTCGTGTGCAGCCTTTAACAGACCGCAAGAATCGTATCTCCGATACCTGTATTCTAATCACATGTTCTGCCGAATATAAATTTACGTATATAAATGTGTAGTAACTTTTGTAACAGACGCATACGTCTCTTCAGTCGGTATGCAAATGAATGAACGGCAGCGAATTTACATCAGTGCTTTTACGCTGTAACATTCCTAATGGTAGAAGTGGAGGCAATATTCCCTATTGAAATGGCATTTGAACTGTTTGAAATGGTACAAACACCAGGACAGAATGGAAGTAACAGAGTTGTTACTATAGGCGAGAAGAGTGAAGGAGAGTCTGAGGACACAAAGTGCAGTCGGTTTTTGGTCTCGCCCACATAATGTCGTCTCTCTTTGTTTTCCGGTCTGGTCAAATTCTCTCGTAATGTTGTATTGTCTTTTGCGTTTGATCCCGCATCGAAACTATAATCAATTTAATTACCAGAATTAACCCCTGTCTTCTAATTTCATCGTCAACCTAATCTGCTTCTTCTACCAGGATTACAATATCTCCGTCGCTATACAGGTAAGTAACGTCATTTGTTGTTCTTAATCTCCAATTCCCTGCTTCATATACTGGTTTAAAAATTGTCCATAAAATTTTGTTTTCAGAGGTAGAGATATTCTCTTCACAACGTTTGTTTAATATCTATATTCAACACCACAGGTCCGCCACACTTTTGTAAAGTCTTAAATTGCTTTTCCTGTATACAATTCTGCTTTACAGGAGATTTTCGAGGCCCAATAGCATCTGTAATGCCGTAATCTTCTTTGTTTATTGTACCCTTTTGCATGTATTTTCTTGTATGCTACTTTATGTCTGTTCCTTGTGTTATAAATAAGCTGACGGCGTCGCTGTTTCCGAACGACGTCGTTTAACAGCCTCATTTAAAGGAAGCTTTCACAGAAGGGAGTTCAGGAAAATAAGGAAAAGGCCAAAAAAGAGAATAATAAATATAAGAAAAATGGGGAAAATAAGTACAAAAACAAAACTGAAGAGAAGAGACTACGATGATAATAATTAATCATTTTGCGACCCGTTCTTAAATTATTTTTACGTCACTTGTGAACACAAATGTTGGATAAGAGCGTTATAGCAGTCAATTAAGTGGGTTGCAGATTTTAAACAGAAGCTCTCGGCCATCCTCATCAACAGTATTAATTAATTTGTAGCAAATTAATTTTTTTGTGAATAAATCAAAAACCGTCTGCCGCCCCGTCCAGTTCGCTCCCACGACAGTAACGTGTACGTAAGACTCCACTGCTACCAGTAGACAGTAAATTTTTTTAAACAATTTTGTCCGTACCACGAATACTTTTCCCGCCGCAATCAAATTATTGTGTACACACAATAAACATTCCAAAGCTTATCGATTATTACGCGTGTAATGTGTATTCGTTGTGTATGTGTGTGCGAGCGCGAGCGCGTACATAGTAAGTACCCTATACTTTACTCGAATCATGTTGCCGGTGTGTTGTCCGTGGGCACGTCTGTATGATTTACTAAGTGCAAAAGGCCCTCCTGTTAACCCCACCATAATTATCAATTCCAACCTACCTGGTTGTTTTACCTGATTCATGACCGGTTGGATTTCTTCCCGCCATGTACAAAATTGGTTTTCAGTACGTATATGAATGCGTTTTTAATATTTTATAAGCCTGTGTAATTTTTGCCACACACACACACACACACACACACACACACACACACACACACACACACACACACACACACACACACACACACACACACACACACACACACACACACACACACACACACACACACACACACACACACACACACACGAACGAACGAACGACCTACGACGACGATAAATACACATATTAAGTTTAGCGAACACAATTTGTTAGCCGACTGGTTTTTTTCTTCTTATTCTTCTACTAATTCACCACCTTCTTTTTCTTTATAAATCGTTTCATAAAATACAGTTAATCCAGTGCGGTCAACAGTGTGTGTGTGTGATTTTCTTCGCAAAATATATAGAATCCACCTGCTTATTTCAATTTTAAACGATAAATTATTTTCCCCTCGGCCGCCGAAATTTATTATATTATAAAAATCACACAATAAATAGTTAGGCTACACACAATTTTGGCCGGCGCACACACGCAGTGATTTTCGATTTTCATTGCTAGAGAGCGCTGCGCTCGTTGTATTATAATAATAAATAACAGGTTGTGCCGCGGCACAAACACATACGCCGCGATATTCAGAAGGCTTCGCGAATTCAATAACCTCGATCGCAAGCTCGATTCCGTCATTAAGTTAGTTGTTGGCCAGGCCATCAGCTAAATTTCGTTTTAATTCCATTACTTTGATTCGCGTAATTCGATGTGAACGCCCGGCTGTGTGCAGGCGCGTGTCTGTTAGTGGACAATGGACGTTATTGGCCTCCTGCACAGTAAGTCTCCATCCTCGAACCTCTATTTTTTTTATCAGCTCTATCGAAACAACATCGTCCAATCGTCTCTTTCTTAGTCATCCATTCAGTTTTCCCTTCATCATTTTCTTACACATCTGTTTCTCGCCTACTCTCTCTATCTGTCTTGACCGAGTATCTTTGGGCTTCATGAATTTAATTATGTTTTTTTAACAAGGAATGTGTGGTACCATATGAAGGGTACTAAGCCTAAGGCCGCACTGCTGTTGGGTAGTGGGTAGAGGCACGTGGGTCGAGGAAGGCTATATCTCAGCTGCACTGCTAGTTGACAAACGTTATGTTCCAATCTATTCAACCAGTTACAGATTTGTCAGTCTAAAAATTTATTTCATTGTCATTATCGAACATATGTCTCTCAATAGGTGCAAGGGAATTTCTTTTACGTGAATGTAGTCTTCATTTGCGAAATCCAACTTTGAATAATCATAAGCGCTTGTTGAGTGCATCGGTACAATAATAATACAGACTTCGATGGTGCATTTTAGCGTGTGTATAAAAAAAACCGAAGAGTTACCCTGATAAGTTTTATAACTATTCAAGGATGAGTGTATAGACATTTGACAGTCTATTAAATAAAGTTAAAGACTTAAAGCTGGAGAGAACGCCAACAAACTTCAGGTAAGCGCTTTACGCAGAATAGCGTCGTTCGCTAAACTATAAGGTAAGTTTCATACATGAACTTACGGAGAAAAATAGAGTAAAACCTCGTTACTGTAAGTTTCCACTTGAAAGGCCACTTACATTTTATTGAAGAGTTATGTTGTGATGAAAATAATACATGTTACATAATCATGATATTTATTTAAACAAAATAATACCGTACTTTGTCAGTAGGGTCCCAGATAGTCTTGTGCCTGAAAATCGCTGCTATAAGTGTCTCTTGCATACGGACGAGCGACTGGAATTAACCAACTCAACTGTTCACCTCACTCTACACTAGCCAGTATGGCTTCAATGGAGAGGGAAGTGCGGCCGGCTCCATAGTAAAGCCCGCGTCAGATACTTACCTAGCGGGTCGCTTGGATGATAGCTACCCTTTACCCTCTAGGCAACCATCCTGTACTGCGGCCTTAGGTAAGAAGCGAAGCTACCAGAGAACCATAGAATATTTTACAAACTGACAGCTATTCCCGCACTGTCGTACGGGTCCGGATGATGGGCACCAAAAATTAAGGCTATGAGGCAGATAAGAACATCGGAGATAAAATTCTGAGGTCCGTCGAGGGGTATACTAGGGTAGTTTAGATTTTACGGGTCTGAGACGTACCGCCAGTGATCAGAATCGCGACGATATCTACAAGAAAATGTGTCGTGTCGAAAGTCACCGACCACCGCAGGAATTCCGAAGGCTGGCTACGAACTATCCGCCATAGGGGATAAGAAGTCTCGATAAAAGTGAAACTGGAACAGGCCTAAGCCTGAAAGAACCTCAAGGAGAAGTGAGGAATAATGTCTTTTCCTGTGGCATATCTTGTAATTCGGTATTGAATCGACTTCTTCAACTCCGTTCCTCTTTCACAGGGTAGTTTAAGATACAGGTCTCAGAATATGTCGGACGAGTGTAAGCGGATGGTGGTTTGTTTGGGGGGGGGGGTGAAAAATAATTTTGCTTGGCTTATTAGAGGATTTAGTTTTATTATTGATCTGATCCAAATTTAGTAGTTAATAATAGTCATTTTTTATAATTAGAAAGAAAAATAGAATTTTATGAATAACAACAAACTAAGTAAAACTTCGAAAAGATTAATATAAACTCCCGAAACCTAATTTCTACAATTATTTCCTTTATCACTTATTCATTTAACAATTTTTTATTACCATTTTTTTTTTTGTATTAACTCATACATAATGTAGTATATAACTTTTACAAGACAGTAACTCCCCTGTTAGACTTTAAACAGTTTGTTGTTATTATCTCCTTTCCTTCACCTTTCGGCTTTTGGCTCCATTTGTCATTTAGTTATTGATTGGTTACTAGGAAGGTAACAAGGTATAGGTGTTTTGGTGTTTTAGGTCCAAGATTTCCACACGTGTAAAACCAAAGTTGTTGATTAGAGACGTTCTCTGACTGTCCTCCTTGATGGAAGATTCCTGTATTTATTATATTTCCCGTATAATGTTTTTAGAACCATGTTCCGTAAGGAAATCGCGTAAAAAAATCGCGAAAACAATGGTGTTCGAGATAAGGGCAGATTCTCTGATTGTACTACCTTAAAACGTGAAAAAAAGTCATTTTCCGAAAAGTGTGTGTGTGCGCGCCCGCCCGCGTGTGTGTATAATTTTCTCTATGGCGAACGATAACTGCCGCAAATTCAAACAGAATCGACTAACTTTTTGCATACGGGCCCGAGTTGTAGAGGACTCAAGGCTTATTGATTTTGGTGAAGATCAGTTAAGGGGAAGGGGTAGTTTACCTGCAACGTTTTACGTTTTAACAAGAGTAAAGTACTTAATTTTGATAAATAAAGTATCCTGAAAAGAAGGTCATAATAATCCACTGTAGAAAGGTTGATGAAATATCTATGAATGAAAAGGGTAGTTGAAAAGGGAGCGGGTATCGATGTTATAAATTTATTCGACTGAAAACATAAAAATTTCAATAAAATATTAACAATTGTTATCGTTATATGCTATGTAACCACGAATACTTAAACAAAATAATTTTTCGTTTTCATAAATTCACAGATAACAAACGCCCGGCGGTATTTGCTTTCTTTCCCGTTGTTTAAATAAAAGATAATTTAATTCTTCATTTTAAAAATATTAACATCTAGGTACAATTCGAATTTTGATTATCTTTCTCAGCGTTGTTTACCAAAAGCATGCTGATATATTTGGTTTCGTTCTGAGTGCACATATTAAAAATAATTTTATAATTAATTAGAACATGTATGGTTCTCTCTGTTCTGTTTTATCCATGGTTCATGTATGGTTTTCTGTAGTTTAGCAGATCATGTGTAGTAGTGTATATGTTTAGTTAGTTTTTAGTTACTGACACTTAAGAGTTTCTTTGTTGTTGAATTTTCTGGACAGTCTTTCTGACCCCCCCCCCCCAATTAAGAGCGGATCCCTACTCTTTATATGTTTTATTCGTATTAGAAGAGGCGACAAACGGCGGATTCTTAATTATAATACGTAGGACAAAGTGGATGCAGACGTCTACGTGTTTCTGCGATGATATAGGCATTAAGCCAGTGCAGTGACACAATATAGGGCTACACTACCCTGTTGAGAAAGACTGACCTGGGCCAAACAGACTGACGCTGGACCTGGAGCAATTTTCTCACAGTCTTACACGTGACACACTATGTGAATGGACGAGAGCTTATTAACTAAAGATTTATGAGGCGTTTTCTGGTCCAAAAGGAAGAAGACCAAGTAAACTGTGACTGCAAGGTGTATACCACGAACTGGAAACAGAATACAGATAAACGGGAATTGGAAATATCCTCCTCCTCCTCCTATGGAGCTACAGCCCGAAGTCGAGCCTTGGCCTCCTCTATCCTGACCCTCCATCTCTCGCTATCAGTAGGAAAGGACTTCCATTCTCGCACTCCCAACATCTCTCTTGCATCCACAGCGGCAGCGTCTTCCTATCTTTTCCTTGGACGGTCTTGTGGGCTTTTCTCATCCATACTCCGTATAAGGACCCTTTTAGGTGTTCGTTTGTCCTCCATTCTTACGATATGGCCAGCCCGTTGAAGCCTCCTCAGTTTTACGTACACTTCTACCGTTGATTTGTTGGGAAAAATCATCCAGGAACAGTAATAATCGGAGAGGAATTGCGGTGGTGGACACTAACACTAATCTTGGGCTGTAGCGTCGTCGGTCACACACATATTTGCTCACTGTTATTTAAATAGTCGTTTCACATGCGTTTCTAATTAATTACATAAGAAGTGCATATTAACACACGCATACTCAAACACTTAATACATAATTAATTCCGCGATTAACACATCAATGATCACCGTTGTTTACACGTAACAATGCTGTAACCCCCCCTCACCGTTATTTGCTTTTAATTTATACGCGACTTAATTTACGTATTTCTGTAGCCTACATCCTCATTCTGTTTTGCCTCCTCATTCTATGGACTCTTTGTCTCTTTCTCATTGTTCATTTCCGTTTGCTTATAGCTCAAGCAGTTCCTATATTCTGCTTCATGGTTTCTTGTTTATTGACGAAAATCATTCCTATTCAATTTTCAGTGCATAATACTTAACCTTCTTCTTCTTCTTCTTCTCCTCCTCTTCAAGGATTAGGTTATATAAACCTGTTCCGGCACCCACCTCATCCTCGGACGACCCACGTCTCTTCTACCAATGGCTTTATAGTTCAGTGCCGCTTTCGGCAATCGATCTTCTGTTATCCTTTGCAGATGATTCCACCATTGGCTTCTGTAAATTGCAATAATTTAATTTACATCCTTTACTACGAGTTCTACTCTGGTATCTTCATTCCATATTCTATCTTGCAATGTATAATTTAAAGTATTTCGAAGAAACTGCATTTCAGCACTCTGAATCTTGCCGCTTTCCTTTATTGCCTCACTTGCATAAATCAATGCAGGTATTGCAATTTCTTATAAAATTTAATCCTTGTGCTGTGTCTTGTTTTATTTCTCATTAATACTTAACCTATAGGCTACATGCTAATTTGTTACGAAGGCTATCGCAGCCGGAGAGAACACTCCTAAAACTATTTTTTCCGGGCTGTTGGGTAGCGGTCGATTGCTTATGTTCTCGTGTCTTAACGTTTTGGGCACACATCCGGAGGTCATCTTCAGTTGACAAAAGAACAATGAAAGAAAACGTTCGCAAATATGACAGGCCAAACGCACCTCATACTTAAGGAGTAAGCAATGATGTTGCAACGAACAAAATCAGTGTTCTTCATCTTGGAATTTTAAATTAGCAGTCTCTGTAATTCCAAGTTTGTCGTCGTGCTTACTTGCTGAACTGCTACCTTACTGAACTTTCTAAACGTCGTGGTTTAGGACTTGATAACGGTGGAGTCACTGAAAGGCCTCGTCCGGAGCACGACAGGTCGCAGTTCAGCAAGTAAGCACGACGAACTTGGAAATCAGTAAGCAATGAGTTGAGGAGTCATTGCTTACTCCTCAAGTGTGAGGAGCGTTCGGCCTGTCACCTTTGCGGCGAACGTTTTGTTTCGTTGTTCTTTTGTCAACTGAAGATGGCCTCCGTAGGTTTCCCGAAACGTTTATACAAGAAAACATATGCAGTCGACCAAGACCCAACAGCCCGCAATATAATAGTTTTAGCAATGCATACAAATCCCACGATTTTGGCTTTCTTTTATTTACTCATTTCACTCCTGTCTTTCGTTCTTTACTCTACCGTAAACTTTCACATTAATGACAATTTTATTTCACTAAAGAAACGACAAATGAATGCTTTAAGCATTCTTTCAAACAATAAACTTCAAATAGCTACTAGTAAGAAAGTGGCCAAATGAAAGTAGGCTGTAGATAAAAGGAGAAAGATAAAAATGAAATCTAGAATTGTCACTAACAAGACGATAAAGAAATACATATGACACGAGAAACAAAAAAGTCATTAATTAACATAATTCGAGGAGGAAATGGAAAAATCTGTATCCTACTAACAGGAATTTAAGTAAGAATAGCAAAAAGAAAAAACAGCTACTCAATACGAAAAGACAATTTTAAATTACACGAAAGCAGAGTACAGTATTATAAATCCTAAAAGGACAAAGAGAAACCAGTAAACACAAGAGTCGCGCATCTTTTCCCGTGGTTTTACTTTCGTCTTTAGACAAGTGATCTTATTAAAGTCGGGGATTGGATCCACGAAAACAATCTAACCGCATTAACTGGGACGTTGGTTGTTGGTGTACAACACTATCTTCAAGCCTGTGTGGACATACGGCTTACAGCTTTGGGAAACTGCATCTAAATCCAATATCGCCACAACGGAAAGGTTTCAGACCAAGGTGCTGCGTGCCATAACCAACGCACCGTGGTTCATCAGCAACAAAGACATCTATAGAGACCTGGACCTGCCCTCAGTCAGTGAAACCATTGCGATGTTCAGCACAGATATGTGAAACGGCTTGAAGAGCACACGAATCCTTCAGCCGTAAATCTACTAGATAACAGCCTGCAGACAAAACGTCTAAAGTTAACATTTCCTCTCAACTTACCTAGACTGTAACACTATAAATATATTCTACATAATCTGTTACTTTTAAATACTCAATGGACTAAATCTCTTCATGCCATGTATTCTGTGAACAATTATGCTTATTGTTATGTATTAACAGATTGCATAAATAAACGCAAAAAAAATTAACTGGGACGCGAATGTGGTGTCTAAAAAGTGTCGACACTCTTTTAAGCATTAATGAAATTTAATCATATTGTCTCGAACAATCACCTCCAACGACCTTACCACTCGAATGGTGCTACCATTGGCAACATCTGTAATCGTAAAGAACATTGGAATGTATGAATCTAAAAAAAAAAACGCACAATATCGTATTCACTTTTGAAGATGCCGTGCTTCACTTCATAGTTTTTATAAATATACTGTAAAGATGATTCTGCGCAAGTTGTGTTCAGCGCACGTAATCGAATTATTTACGGACAAAATAAAACGCTTGTCACAAATTATTTAAGAAATTAAAGCAGCAATGATTCCCGTCCTGCCATTGACCTCGCCTCCGCCAGTACATAACAAATATTCATATTCTCAAAGTTCACGTGCAGTGTTCTCGATTTAAAAATTATTATGAACTTCGCTACGAATATTAAACGACCCAAACTAGTCGGGTCTCTCGGTTAGTTTCGTCTTTATTAAGGAGACTATATCTGCACAACTTTAAAGCGTAAAGCGGGTATTTTTTTTTTTCACAAAATGTTATCAAGAAGTTAATAAAGATAGGGCGCTATTTTATTGTAACGTACATCTTTGCTGTGTTTTGGTCTAATAACGAAAAAACATTTTTTCATAGAACAAAAAATTAGTTAATAAAAATAAGAAGAGAAAGAGAAAGTAGACAAAGGCGAGAGACAAGAGAGAGAGTGTGAGAGAGAAATAGAGCAGAGGTCATCGTTCTAAGAGAGAGAGAGAGAGAGAGAGAGAGAGAGAGAGAGAGAGAGCGAGAGAGAGTGAGGGGGGTGTACACAAACACACACACATATAAAACGTAGTTACTCGGCAAAAACTGAAGGAGAAAAATGAAAAAATGTTGTGTCTTAATAATCATATGATGCATGTATGTCTAGCGCGAACTAGGGTTGTGTGGTTGCCAAGCAACGGCAAGGTCGCGCGCCAGACGCCCCTCAGACTCAAAACAAACCCCTCTTGTACCACCACCTCCGCACTTACGCACACACACGCAGCTGGCAACTCCGTTTGATCTTTCCACTGCTTCCTCCGTTGCTTGTTTGCCTCTCAGTGTTTATGCACAAAACAAGCATTACTCTTTTGTTTCCAACAACAGCGACCGCTGTAGAGTTGGTAATAGTTTCCACTCAATTACAAACGTTTTAATAGTAATGTAAACTTGACGAGCTGTTATAACACAAATAAAAAAAACATCCAAGCTTTAAATTATTTTGTTATAAATTTACAAACTGATTTAAACTTATCCCATATAAATACTTTGTAGGGCTCTAATGAGGTGTTGCGGAATCCGTTTCTTTTCCATTATTGCCCACAGCCTGACCCTATTCACTCAATCAAATGTCTTTCCGCAGTCGAAGGAAACTATGTATGAGGACAACCGATATTATCCGTGCTTTTCGATAACCAGGGCTATATTGTGGAGATGCAACCTGAACCATGCTGGGTCTCTGACAGAATAGTCTCCGTTATTGCATGCATGGATTCGGCTAAAATTTGGTAATATTGTATTATATCGCCTAAAATCGTTGGAACATCTTAACCGAATGGATGACTGCCGAATCCCCACAAGTTCAATGGCTGTGCGGGACGAAGGGCATGCCCGTCGCCCACTCGTATGCTGCGTCCCGAGCTTCAGCTAGAGCTCCTGCCGCAGGGACCACAGATGTGCTGGATATTTAGGGTGTGGCCTGCTACCGGCCGTGGATGCCGAATCCCCAAACAACTACTTAATTATAAGTCAAAGGGGGCGAAGATATGTGGGACGCCCGAAGAAGTATTGTAGTGATCAGGTCTAGTCTATCTGCTTGGGACCGGAACAAAGCGTTTTTGGTTTAATCCTAACTGAAGATGATGATGATAAATGTTTATTTCAAATTTTAAAATCATTTCTTTGTAAGTAACCCTTCGAGTTTCTTGTAGAATTCTGATATTATCAAATTATTGTAATTACTTCTGAGAGTAGATTGAATTAGGTTAATTAAAACTATTAAAATAGTACAATCTAGTTGTAGAAATAATTACAATTTGATAACATTTTTAAATGTGTTTCACAATTTGTCTTTAAAACTGTTACAAATCAGCCGTTTCAAAGCATTACTGGTGTAATTAACTTCTGTCAAATTTTAATTAAAATCGTACGAAGATAGAGTCGTGTTCCTTCATTCTGAGATGTACACGAACGGTGCGAGTTCAGCTTAACTAGTGCCTCAACGGTTCTACATATTCTATAGTCTACACGTCTAACAACAACAAATTGTACCTCTGTCTGCTGGTAACATTACAGACCGATCCTGTCTGTGAAAGTTTTACAGAAACTGGTTACTACGGGACAAGGTTCGGGTTGGTTCTCTGGCATCACAGAGTGCCTACAAAAGAAGAAAGGTCATCACTCCAGCTATTCTGATCTAAAGGATTTTGGTGGATTTGACGTCATTGTCACTTGGGTTAATGGAACTAATCAATTTGAAACATACGAAGTGATGATTCTGACAAGAAACGCAAAGAACTCCAATGGCGAGGTTGAAACGTCTGTTGTTGAAATTGGAAGAACACGGCCTTACAGCCCGGACAGTAGGTTTTATCAATTTCTAAAGTTTTTCCTAAACCTCTAAATTAGTATCTCAAAATGCGTGTTCACTGATTTGCACAACTGGTATTTTGGGGGCTCAAAGTAATGACTGTGTGTCTTCCCTTCATTTATCAAACCTTCCCTACAGAGTATTGGATGTCTCTCTTTGAACAGGAGAATAAACGATACTTCTTGATACCTCAAACCTATCAGAGTACAAATTGTATTTCTCTATTCATGCCTAGTAGAGATGGTCCTAAAAGATTCTCGCTTCTATATACATCTGAAATTCAAATACTCTGAGTTAAGTTAAATCTTAATCTTCGTATTTATCACTTCATATTTTGGATACGATAGAGTTGATAACGGTGTTAATCAAGATGATTATTATTATTATTAGTAGCAGTAGTATTAATATTAGTATTAATGTTATTGTTGTTAAACAAGATTAGAATAAATTAAAATAATTTTACTTATACGTCACAGTATAAAATAATTATAGTTTAATTATCTTGAGAACTATGTCTGGCAGAATTATTGTGAAATGTACATTTTAACATAGCATCGCGAAGGGGAACTGACCGATGATTCTCACAGCATTCCTGCCGAGAAATGTTTATTGTTAATGTGGTTTTAATTGTTGATTTGCATCAATAATATAGCGGCGGCAACAATTGTAAGTTCATTACGTGATACATAGAATTTTGCATAACGATTCAAATGGCGTACCGGTTCCGTGAAAGTTCATCGAACCACGTGATATGTGAGCATACGTGTATTAACCGTCTAGAGACGGTATTAACCGTGTTGTCGACCTTTATAAGTCCCCCGGGACCCACCTTGGTGGATATTACACTTCATGGGACCCATACGCATGGGCACAGGCAGGATTACTTGTAGGGGTGTGTACCCAGTTCATAATCATATTCTTGCTAACGTAGAGTACTTCGAATCTTCTTTTACAGTTTACCAAATTATACAAGCTTAATTATAGAAAAGTAAGCAAGAAAAGCAATAGATTTTTAAGCCACAGTAAATAAATTTTCGAGCCCGACGTCGCGACTCACAAAACGCTCCTTCGGGACCCAGTAGTGGGTCCCGCTCCATAGGTTGAAAAACTCTGATTTAGAGTTTCCCGATTATTCATCAATGGATTTTACAGTATTTTTATTTTCACATACATATTGTTATTGGTATCCAAGTCACTTTTTTATTTATAAATTAATGAACAGAATTTTTCACTGTTGCACACTACTACAGAAAAATTATTCCGATTAGCGCTTTCAAGCTTCTCAATCGGATCGGAAATCCGATCTGACGATGAGCTGAGAAGCTTGAAAGCCCTAATCGGAATAATTTTTCTATAGGTGTGCAACAGTGATATTTCTGCTTGTGATTATAACCACTAACACAACTATCTTAATTAAACTTATAAATTAATAAATCACCTTGTGACGATTTTAAAATAGGAATCGAATATGGAGTAAAATTTATTTTTAAATCGCACATTAAAATTAATATTGCATCCCTTGATTAACTCAAAATAATATTTAATAAAAGTTTAATGACAAAAGGAATGCGAGTGTAAAGATAGGGAAACTAGTTAATAATTTACCATGCACTGACATGCATTAACTGGAATTAACCTGCATACAGATTGTTTTACTAAACAAATAATACAAATAAAACTTGAAATTATTCAAATAAATAAACAATGATACAGTAGTATACTATTTAATTCTGAAGTAAAGCACTGCTGTGGATAATAAAAAGGTCAAACTTTAAATACCGTAAATAGAGAATAAAAGTGGAACTATTTTGTTGTGATGCGTAAACTCCGCGCAAGTAACTTACCTTCCCTGACATAATAATAATGCAGTCGAGATGGAGCGCTCTCGTAGTAAACACTACACCCTTGAACCATGCCCCGAAGTACTAAGATATTCTAATTTAAAAGTGCAGATATAACAACGTGTAAAGGAAAGTATCAGTAAAGTAGTGTTTTATAAAGAAAAATGTAATCTATTAAATTAAATGGAATAAATAAGTAATAGGGATGACATCTCTATAGACTACGTGTAAAATCTCCAATGTTTGTGTAAATTAAAAAGGTACAATGTACCAAAAGTGAGAACAGTTTATAAATAACGATGTGACGTGAACTTCTGTGGGAAACAAGAACTTTCACCCGAGTTGTACTACTAAAGATGCTCAGCTACCAGACTTCATAGGACAGCATAACAGCTTCATAATTACCAGGATCTCTTCAGGAACTTCACCCGGAAAGTAAAATACCATAACCTTCAACCATTTGTGGACACCCCAAGGACCAAGGACCCGGACACTGAGTAAACTTCACAATATCACAGGTGACACGGAGACTTGTCCTCCGTGGTTAAATGTTATTAAATCATAATGTTTACAAAAGACACTTCAATAAACTATATAAAAGACTTTAATTATTGTCACTTTGTAAATTGTATTAAGTCATACGACAAAAATTATTTGTAGTAGTAATTAGTGCTTGTAGTATAAGGCTTTTCAGATACTAGATGTTAAATTAAGTCCATTCTTCAAATGCCCCCCCCCCCCGAAATAGTATAATAACTTAACTTACAAACCAATTTAATATCCCGGATCCGTGGAAAAAGGTAGCTCATAACAATACTTGTGTTGTGGCCACCTTTTTCAGAAAATATTTTGTAAACTTTTATTTAGAAAACCAAATGGTAAAAAAGATAGCACCTAATAAAGAGATGTCATTACTTAACACAAAAGACTGAGTGAATAAATCATCAAACACCCCAACAAACATTCCTTTCATTCTAACTACTACTGCTTGTTAAAATATTCATAAGAAGTTGTTTAAAACTATGGCAGCCCGTGCAATTGATCTGTGGCAATTACGCGCTGGTTCCCAACGTTATAACGTAGGTAAGACATTATAACCTGAGATCCGTCGTGTTACTTCGTTTTTCATTTAAAAAATCGAATTTAATGTAAAACGAAGTCACACGACGGATCTCAGGTGATTTATTGATTTATAAATATTTTTATAATTTTTGCAGCTGATAAATGACTTAACATAGTGTTCGTACGTATCAAAAAACGGTTTTTAAATGGAATTGCTAAATTTGAAGACAAAGTAGTACCTCAAATACTATTATATATCATATTGTTTATTAAATGTTACATGTTGAATTGCATTGAAGGCGGTAGCGAAGACAGCGGATGTTGTTTTGACCCGTCCGACGACGACGTCAAGTTAACGTCGAAGAGCTGAGCGTTGAAAGATTCCTAGGATGTCGAATCATTGGCTGACGTCAAGAAGAAAATAAGGAGAAGTTGTGTTTTAACTGAGATAATTTTGTTTTGTTTCGTTAAATACAACAGAGTTTTGAAGTAAAGTGACCTGCATGTTAATTGACGAATTTTCAAGGGTAAATGGGTTTGAGTAAAGAGAAAAACACCATTTTTTCCTCCAGATCTGTTTCTTAGGCTCTCACGGCGCGGGCGTCGTAATTATTAAAATTACTATCCGGGCTGTGCGGCCATGGTCTCCTCACTTTTTCGTGCCGAAACGTGTTAATAACTCGACCAGACGTTTCGGCGTCACCTCTGGAGGCCACCTTCAGTGCAAGGACTTAAAGAATTGATAAGGTGTACGTCAGTACGCCGAAACGTCTGATCGAACAATTAATACCTTTCGGCGCGAAGAAATTGGCGCCTTACAGCCCAGTAATTTTAATAATTTCTCCAGATTGTTCCCTTGCCCTATAGTGTTCTATTTACGGTTTATAATAATCTAATAGTATTCTTAAATGGTTTTAAGATCAAACAAATTTTGTCCATACAACTCATTTTAACATTTTTTCGGAAGAATTTTAAACTGAATCTTTCTTCATTATTAGTCGTGTAAAAATATTAGCCTAATTGTAAGGCATATGTTAATAGTTGATATAACTAGCATACGTAACGTTTCCCGATTACTCAACCATCATAGGAAAACAAATCGCAGGTACTGAAGGGGCCGTGGGGGGGGGTACAGAACACATTTGAATCGAAAGTCGAACTTGGCGACGTATCGACACCGCTCTGCCTGCTCTGCCCAAGCTCTCTCTGATTTCCGCTCAATGACTTCCGCATACTTTATTTTCCTTACCCTCGTCCGTGGGGGGATAAACTTCTTACTCACCCTCATGGAAACGTTCAAAAACATCCACATTCTTTTTTTTTTTTTACGTCAGTTAAAAACACATTCCGCGAAGTTTTCTTTACTCATTAACTCGTATTTTTTTTAGCTATTCAAAAATGGGGGATAACGCGTTGCATATGGTGCAGAACACATTTTTATATTAACGTGTTCCAGAAATAAACTTTGTCCATATTTCACTGCTGCCTCTTTCTATCTGTCCGTCTGTCGATCGTCGGTCTTTCTCTTTTGTTCCCTTTATGTAACATTAATTTGTTTGTTTTACAGTTTTTAACTGAACTCACTTATACATTGTCCAGGCAGAGAAGGCGGCTAGACGATTAACAGACCTCTGACACACGCACAACAACAGACTGGGACCGGCTGTATAACCGCAATAATGACTCGCTGAATAAAGTCCACTATGATAAGTCAAATTTTAATATTAGGCATAACTGTTTCTTAGGCTCACGTAACTGTAACGGCCGGCGACATAATTATTAAAACTACAATCCGAGCTGTGAGGCCGTGGTCTTCCATTTCCCTCTTCGTTTCGAAAGGTGTTGACTCGAACAAACGTTTCGGCCTCACGTCTGGAGGGTCATCTTCAGTGTAAAAAGGACTAACGCACTGACAAGTCCAAAGGGTGGTACTGTGGAGCCTTTGCCACAGTACCGTGGTGGTGTACTGACAGACACCACAGTGCGATAGTCCTTGGCCTCCAGAGGTGAGGACGAAACGTTTGTTCGAGTCAACACCTTTCGAAACGAAGAGGAAAATGGAAGACCACGGCCTCACAGCCCGGATTGTAGTTTCAATAATTGTTACGCATAACTTTTTAATTTTGTTCATTGCTATGATTACTACGCGTGATTTCATTTTAAATAAGTCCAAACACGAAGTAATTACTGTCCTTCAGATAATTTTTAAGTAAGGTGTCCGCTGTACAACAAGACTAACCGTGTGACCGTCGTGATGAACGCGAATGGTGCTTAGTCTTGGAGTCTGTTTCAGCTTGGTGATTTACATGTACACGACCTATATATTCTATGGCTTGTTGCAGTGCACCTTTTAAGATAGTCTTTTGAATTTATATGCCACAGCAGAGCCACTTCTTCCGCGAGTACACGACACGTCTCAGATGACGAGTCATGATCCTCGGGAATAGCGACCACCCAGCATCTTGAGGTTATGTGAACTGTATGTCTGCAAAGGTCATTCTGGGTGTACAGTGGAATGAATACAGGCTTGAGAGCAGACCACACAAATCATAACAATGAAATTGTATGAGACCTATGGAACTGTTTACATCAGACAGCATCAAAGAGCAGAAATAAGATAAACAACGTCTCCTGTCAGAGAAGATTCGATTGACTAAGAAACAGGCTTACCACCTGCTCGCCGGTGAATTGCATCTGGCGAGGTCGGACAGACGCGGTAAAAATTTTACTAACAGCTCTTTAATGAGAATTTAGATATTGACAGGAACGGTGTACAGGAAGAGTTGATAAGAAAGTCGCTAAGAATATAGATAAAATTGTCTGATGTTGAACTGATTGCAGAGCGTGAGGAACAAATAAAATAAATCTGTACTTTCCTGAAAATAACATAATCTGACAAAAAAGTTGTTAATCATAATCACAAAAGACATCTGTTAACTATTCTTTCTTGTATGATGTATACTCAGGTCAGAAAATATAACTTCTGTTTCAATCAACAGTTTGATTTATTATTTAGTAACCTATATTTTCCGATACTAAAAAAAAGTATCAGACATGTCACTAGTAAGCAATTATAATTTCGCCAACTATATGCATACTGTAAAACGATCAAATTTTATTAAATTTAATTTCATGAAGTCAGCGAATGTTTACATTAAATTTTATACGTACACTTTATCAACAAATCTCATATTTTCAATCAAAAAAACAATTCCTCCTTTTAAACTTTTTGTCACCTACTTATAGCTTCATAATTTCCAAAACTTTTAGTGTAGGATTATTATTGGCACTTAAATTAAAGAAAGATATTCTGATATAAAGAGATTTTATTTTACAGAAATAGGATTTTTTTATTTCAAAACATAATTTGAAATGAAATCCTTAACTGGCCTCGGGTTCATTACTGACTGGCGTCACCTCTGTATTGTACAGTTAATAAAATAATTCATACTCTCCAAATACATCAGGCATTAGGTACTAATAAAGTCTACTTCTTCACTTCAAGGATTAGGCTTGCAGCCTGTTTCGTCTTCCTACCGTTTTCTTGGTTTGCCTTTCTCTCGTTCTCCAAGAGGCTTATACAGGATTTTTTTTTTTTTGTATTCTCGAGTCACCCATTCTATTTATATGTTGTATCCAGTTTTCTTTATTTTGTTTACTTTAATCGTTTATCGAATATTTGTTTAGCTCTTGCCTTATGTCTGCATTTCTTATGTGCTCTCTTATATTGCTTCCTTTGAGTGGTTTTACAACCACCTTGGCCTTGTGGCGTGGAGAGAGAAAGCTAAGGGCCTTATTATACTGGTCCACTCGAGTAGCTCGCGCGCGCGACAGACTAGACGCGCGGGTAAGCCACCGCTGTGGCCTGGCCTAGCTTCCGCGGTGGCCTGGGTTGGCTACTCCTTTACTCAGTATGTGAGATGTCGTCGTCAAGTGAAGAAGACTATCTTTGTCTGCTTCGCTTACTAAAAAGAAGGAAACGTAGACGAAACAAGGCGATTGGTATGCATCCATTACTATTAGGAAGACCCTCTGAAGGAGTCTTTTGCACTCTTTATGACGACCTCAAGGAAGACGACAAGACCTTTTTTTGGTATTTCAGAATGTCCAAACATTCGTTTGACGAACTTTTAGAAAAAATAGGAGTAGATATCACAAAATCATACACGAATATCAAGAATGCAATTTCAGCCAAGGAGAGATTAGCACTTACTTTAAGTAAGATAGCTTAATTGTTATTAAATAGGTATAAATAAAAAAAATTAAAACTCATAACGTAATAAAATAATAATTCTAAAATATACAGATGAAATATAAAAGTAAAATTTATGGGCGAGTGGCCGCGCGTCAGTGGCCCAGTATAATAAGCTCCATAAGAAACAACGGCCCGCTACCGGCGCGGGTGAGCCACCGGTAGCGAGGGTGGGCGTCTGGAATGGGCGCGACAGACGCCACCCCTAACTTCCGCGGTGGCCCAGTATAATAAGCTCCATATGGTTACGTGTATTGCTAAGAGTGGCTTGTCTGAGCGTGTGAAGCTGTCGCGCGCACGAGCTACTCGAGTGGCCCAGTATAATAAGGCCCTATGGGAGAAACCCCCAACAGAAAATCAGACACGTTGGGAAGCTTTAAGGTGGCGCCACATCAGCTAACTAGCTAGCTCGAGACTGGTTACCTGGGACAGGGAAACTACACCTACTCATAATCTACACCACAGGAATAAGCCCGACGGATTTTATGGTAATAGACCTACGCACGTCAAGGACTGGTAAAGTAACAGTAAAAACATAAATGTATTTGTTTTTGGTGTTAAATAGATACGGGGAAATTTGGTTTTACTTAAGTTCAATGGTTTATACCCATTCGTAAAAATTAAAGGAATTGTCTGAGCGTCCCCCCTGTAATCCGCAGGCACCCCCCTCATTGCAAGCCCTGCGGGTCCGTCAGTTACGCCACTGGTCGTATTTGAAACCGATAGAGTTTTCAGTGACAGCTCTTCCTTCGGGCTAGTGGCGCAGGTTCCTCACCCAGAAACCTAAGTGTTTAAAGTATGTAACTTTTGTAATTAGGTCCTACATGTAACGGAAAAATGTTTTTTGTTTTGTTTTTTATTTATAATTATTGTTTCGCTTTTCTTATATCTTTCTCTTTTTCTTAGCTTGTTTTCCGATTGAAGCCTAATCATTCCTGACAGACACTGGACACCTTCCGGCATACTGGCTTCTCTCTTTAGTCCGTGCAGCTCTATCAGATTCTGGGCCTCGTCGACCGGACGAGTATACATACGGTCCTCAGGTTCAGATAAGTTAGTCTGTAATACACTACTTGATAGGCCTTTACGAAAGAGTTAAATTGTTGATTTGCATATTATGTTGGCCTATGAGCATGTAAGAAGTAAGGTTTACAAACTACTTTAATCACTGATAATATTAATATTTCTACTCAATAGACTATAACACTTACTCCAGTGTACCAACACTTACTCTTTATTGTACCTCAGGGCGCTAGTAATAATAAACACAAATTAAAATATAAATCAACTTTTAATGATTCATTTGCATTTATATACTACAAATTTCTTTAACATGACTTGAATAGTTTTGGCTTACAATTTGAATATTATTTCGTGGCAATGAGTTCTTTTTAGACAAATTGAGTCACTATATTTGATTACAAATATATATATTTATAAAACAATATTGAATCAAATGTTCATTTATTTGTTACTTGCGTGGAGAATCCTTCCGATGTGCGTAGTCCTTACGGTGTTGCAGGCCGGTGAGTCGTCAGCAGCTGTTTGTTGCGTGTTTATCCTGGTTATGAATGCACTAATTCACTTTATCACAGATATACACTACACTTGACATATTGGTGATACATACAATTATGTCGTATAATTATACACTCTGGTTTATAACGTATTCTTGAATTTACATTAAGTGCATCTAACACAGTTCGCGTCGCGTGCGTCTCGATTATCTCATACCGTCGTGAATTTAACCCGAACTAATTCGCTTTCTTCAGTGATTTCACCACAACATATCGTATTGATGAAAATTTATATGTAGTATTTACTTCTCGTTGTTCGTTACTACTCCGAACATTCACTCATTAACTTATTACTGTATATTAAACTTTATAAATTTAGCGTTAGCAATTATCGCGTTCCCGTACTTCTGTTTACTGCTGCGAATTTACTTTATTCTTTAAATTACTAATAAAATATATATATATATATATATATATATATATATATATATCTATCTAGTTAACACAAAACAGCGCACGCGAGTCTCTTCAGTGTAGTTTCGCCTGTATAAAGAAGACTGCCTGATTTCTCTCCAAATTCATATTTTATACTCGCTTTGAATTTCCCTTACCAAGTCTCGATAGAAAAACAATCCCATAGGTTTAGACTAGCGCTAAATACAAAATCACCCAATCTCCTTAGCGAAAACCTCCCGCGCAACACATGACGCTTCCTCTGATTTGCCGAACGTTTTCCGCGTCTCACGTGCTTAAAAAACTAGCGTCAATATCTATCTCACTCTTACATCGCTCTCTCGAACATAACGGTATCTATTGTTACATGCACTTAAAGTTTACAACATTGGCAAACACCCCTAATATCCTAGCGAATAATACATTTTCTGATAGTTATGTCCCAAAACGTGACAGCCTAATATTACCTTCCTTATAGACGTCAGCCCCAAGGCCGGCGTTGCTAACCTACCGCTATACTCTACAGCATTTTCAAGTTACTTTCTTTCATGTAATGCCGCCTAACGGTACAGGCGTTTCACTACCTCCCCGCATTCTAAAACATACACATTTCTTTGCGTTCAGCATAGTTTGATTTCGTAAAATTTGCGATTGCTCAATTTTTGCGTTACAAGTCTTTTCTGATCGTAAAATTTGTCAAGAATAAGCGACAGCCTTTGAATACACAACCTAAACGAAATGATAAAGCAATACAGACAGGAGTGGAGAGACCATGTTGAAAGAATGCATAAGAACAGGATACCAAAACAAATTTTGGGTTATCATCCGAAAGGACGGCGGAATATTGGAAGACCAAAGAAAAAATGGTCCGATTAAGAAGTGCGCAACGGATCGTAAGCCTGCACAGCCTAGAGGAGGAGGAGGAGGAGGAGGAGAACAAGAACAAGAACAAGAACAAGAACAAGAACAAGAACAAGAACAAGAACAAGAACAAGAACAAGAACAAGAACAAGAACAAGAACAAGAACAAGAACAAGAACAAGAACAAGAACAAGAACAAGAACAAGAACAAGAAGAATTTTAAGGTATACCTTCTGGATGTGTACAGCTGCTGCCTACACAACGCAACAATTACCTTTTTCGAGAGAAAAACTATCGACGTTTGCACAAACAAGAAGTTAAAAGTTGTCAAATAACAAATAGAAAAAAATCTAGCATAATTATAGCAGAGGTGCTTGTTGCCTGCGTTCAAAGGATAAAAGTAATCTGCAAGGAAAATAAATACACAGTTATGCATGTATCTACACAAACGTACACAGCGTAATCCCTATCGTACGGAACGATCACGTACGTACGTGTATGCGCGCGCGCGCGCGCGCGTGTGTTAATAATTTTCTCCGCGCTATTTTAATCTAACGATTTTCTGATAACGGACACGACGATGAGAAGATTAAGAGAAACACTAGAGTGGTTGCAGTTAATCACTAGAGCCTAGGTGTTGCTCCCGGGGCAGCTGTCATCACACACACATACGCGCGCGCACGGTCGTTCGCATAAAACGCAGAGAAGTCAATATTATGACAAGCTGTTTGAACCGTTCCCGTGGCCTGCCTGCAACAACTCAAGAATCTTGATCCGGATTGAGAAACGACAAGAAACTATAATCTATGGCGAGAGATTATTATTACTGTTTATTTTATTTATTTAGTTTAATTAAATAATTACAGGTAGTTATGTGTTCCGGTGGGAACTGTAGCCGCGACTCGCGAATAGTTGTGAAGCTGAGAATGTCTGTCGGAGAATAATTTAGGATTAATTTCGCTGCGTTCTTATTATTGCAGTTTACACAAAATGTCTACGTGTTTGTGATGACACGATAAACGCAAACGCGCGCAATAACTTGTGCACGAGTATGCGCGCGCGTGCATCCGTATATCGGAGTAATATTGTATGCACGTGAATGTTCAATGAAACTAAGAGTCGGCTTGAAAACAAATTGCTTTCGTCTTTGCAATTCCACAAGACACAAAGCTCGAGTTGAGCAATTCTGTACATGTAGATAGCGCCACACTATGTGTGCTTCACTGTTACATAAATGTCCTCTGGAAACTTAAACAGTCACAGAGGAGACGTTTAAGTAAATAAACATAAACGTCTCCTCTGTGTATATTTACGTTTATTTACTTTCTAATTGTTTCAACAATGGAAGGTTTAGCGAGGAACGATCAATAAGTACAGTGTATTCCGATTGATGGGGCCACCCGGTTATTAGGGGCAGCCCCATTAATCAAAATACAAATTTCAAAACAGGGTTACACACACACAGAAAGTTGCTTCCCTTAATAGGTCCGGACCGCCGGTTATTCGGTCCAGTAATGGTTAAGTTTTTCTATTCTTAAACAGAAGTAATAAGCTTTTTTTTTGGAGTGCATAATTTACACGAGTAGACTAGCGAGGGCGACAAACCATAACAATTGTCAACAGCAACTCAACGACGACATGTGTTCGGTTCGGGCTTTCTGTGTTTGTTCTTGGCGACATACCATAAACAACTATAGGCACCACTAGGGCCTACATGATGGGCTGTTTAGTCTCTTTGTATCACTCCCTTCGACCTGGTAGACGTAACGCACGATGCAAAAAACATTCTTATTTGAATTTTATGAAAACTTCTTGACTTCTTGAAGTAAATGAAAACAGCCCTATGCAAGAATTGAAAATTTGTTCAAACTTTGTAGAGCTACAGTCATTAAAAAGAAAACGCTAACGGAAACTGGATTGATTCTTTTTTTTACAATAACCACAGGTATGTGACTTTATTTTCTGAAAAAAAAAAGGCTCGTTCATGCTATTCCATTATGCAGTAACAATAATATTATTATACTAGTATTATTAATTACTCTACTTCCTTAGACGTACTTCGTTAGTATCAAATCTTATAGCTGCGGTTTTTACTGTAGTTAATAGTTATGTTTGGTTTTACGTTATTAAGAAATTTCGGTTTGTAGGGCTTACTTCCTTACTTTTTAGAAATTCGGATAATAGAATCAGCCGCTTAATTGGGCCAACTTGATATGGTCCCGGCAAAGCGTAATCCATTGTATAACACAGATTTTACAATATCTGAGTCGACGTTCCGTCAATATTTATTGTCATCATCAAGGCCCGGTGTAGTACGGATACAAGAGAGAATATCAAATTCAACAAGATTAATTAAGTGAATGTGTTGTGTGTGTGTGTGTGTGTGTGTGTGTGTGACAGTTTGTTTTATATCAGTAAAATAATTATATCCTTTACATATTGTTCTGCTTAAGAGACAAATTTATAATACTCCAAAATATAATTAATACAATATTACAACTTAAGATGTAGATAATGCAGTAATCCCTTAATTATATTTGTAAATAATTGTAGATGCAATAAACATCGAATATATACGGAATTGGTGGTGGTTTATTCTTTTGACAGTTCACGCTGGTTCGGTAGCGTGGCGTCCATGTAAGAGAAAATAATATCAATTGTAGTTTAGAGTAAATACTTTTGTTACTGAATAATTAGAAATCCGAACAATATTAATAGGGAAACTTGAAGAAAAGCGTAGCATTGCTTACGAACTGCTGGACACTTGCACCGTCGTGTTTTGCCGGCTCAGACATCGGCAATGTTTTACTGCGTACGGTCATTAACCTCGTACTAGTTGTCACTGTACAAACTATGGGGGGGGGACACTCGTCCGTCCAATGTGTTGCCGCTGTATAAACCGGCAAAACGCTCAGTTAGCAGTTACGTTCGTTTCGGAACCAACGTGCAGTAGTTACCTATTTGTTTTTTGTTGGTTTAGTCGTGTTTCTCTGTTAGTCTTTATTATTTGTAATTCGATTATTTGTGTTTTGATTTATACTGTGTACGTATAATGAGAGTCAGATCCAGTTTTCTTCTTCTCACAGCGAACGACAGAAAATGCTCTAAAAAGAACACTTGGTACAAGGAAAAATTCGAATTAATTTTTATGTCAAGTTTTAGGCCTCTCACAACCGGCAACAGGTGTTAGCGAACGTATCTCGGGTAGGCTTGAGTTTGTGTTCACTGTATTAGTTTAACTCACACCTGAAGGCGGTCACAGATTGTTTAGTGGCCGAAACGTTGAGTGGTCGAATCCAAACAATGGTAACAGTCCGAACTGATCCTTCTAATTAAGTAAAAGTTACCAGGTTTGTACTGGTGTTTGACTGACTACAGGCGAACAGTAGCATACAAACATGGAAAACTGTAGAACTGTAGGCTACACTGAAAGACTTGACACACGGTAATAATTGTTTTCATCGCCCTAATAACTGCAGGCAATTTATTGCGTAAATGATAATGCGTTATAAAATCAATAACAAATTATCTATAATTGATGTGTATGTGTGCGCGCGAACGTGGGTGGTAATAAAAATAATTAACATCACAACAAGTAACTGCATATATTTTCATAAAGAATATTGAAATATGATGAACACTTATGAACATACAAAAACACACTTCATTAAAAACGACAAGTGTCTCTCTCTCTCTCTCTCTCTCACACACACACACACACACACACACACACACACACACACACACACACACACACACACACACACACACACACACACACACACACACACACACACACACACACACAACGTCAGTTCATTATACATTACGCTTGTCGTTCGTTAACTCTATAACTAAGCAAAGCCGATAGTTAAGTTGTATTATAAGGAATTACAGAAATAAAGAAAACATGAATAATTTTTACGAAAAGGGTGAAAACAAATAAAGTAAGAAGCAACTAAATAAACTTAAAAGTGCGCCCTTGTATTACGTTGTATAATGTATACAAACAAGTGCTACCATATCGAGAATTTAATTAGAGAAAGAGAAGCAGCTTTAAAGCATGTACGCACACGCACGTACACCAAAGAAGACCTTGACATTTAATTCGACGCGCGAGAAATCAATTCAATTTGCCTGCTACGTGTATACATAACGATGTGGTCTCCTAAATGTCACTTTTTAAAGAATAAAGACGAAACATCTTCTGTTTTGTTTTATTTGAAGACTGTCAGCTCAAGTTTTTGTCATCCGTGCTTTTAATGCTCACAAGCGTTTGTCAGAGTGTTACGTGTAATCGAACCCATGGTAACAGTTTGAAAAATCTGGCGGAGTTCGCAGTGTCGATCTCGCGGTGAACTTGTAACGCACGTCTACTTAGTGATCATACCTCTGTGCTTCATTCATAGTGGATTCTGATGTAAACTAACGGAAATAATCTGCCATAGACTTCCGGTAAAATTTGTTTTCTTCTTTGATAAAAAGTAAACAAAACTATCATACACTTTAACTACCAACACGCATGAAAGTAATGTATCAGAAAAAATTACTAGTATGGAAACGATTTACTTTTATAAGAATGGACAGAGAGAGAGAGAGAGAGAGAGAGAGAGAGAGAGAGAGTGAGGGAAAGAGATAAATAAGTACTGCCCAGGATGTAGTCAAGTAACCTGTAATACATTTTCTTCTTACAAGAGGAGAATAATTATATTTCTTTAATTTTAACCAAATAAGCATAGTTGTGGATTACATAGTTTATTCACACAATTCTGTTAAAACATACGGTGAAGACCGTTTTTGTTAACTTGTGTAAATATATAAATTAATAAACAAAACACTTAAAGTCGAACTATCAAGTTTCTAACTCCAATTTACGTGACAGAATTTAGATTTCACTATTTAGAATATAAAAATTAACAATATTCATTAAAAAATCCTGCAGTTATTATGTGAAGGGAAAACTTTAATCGTTATAATAGGTCAATAATGAAAATATTAATAATGATAACAACTGTTTCACAATAGGCCTATATTTCGACAGAACCACGAAATAGCCGTTCTACTAAGGGGCTCAATAAATTGTCTTAGCTAATTAGTGAAAGGCAAAAGTCGAAGTAATAAGTTATTTCGTTTGACCTTTCAAAGCGCTTGTCTTATTTGTGGCAGTATACTTAACACGCGTGACATTTCTAGACCGAAGATAAAAACAAAGCGTTTAGACGACAGTTAGGAAAATCAGTTCTAATTAATAAGATTTTCTATTCTAAAAGTTTTAATACGCTACATACCGTGTACGGAGTAATGTAAGAAAGGTACTTCTGCTGACTAGACAGCGATTGAGGAATCAACGACTTCTTCAACGCGGTCACAGGATCATCCGAGTCTAATCAAAACTGGCAACGGAAGTCTGTGCACGTTACATTTACGACAAAGGGGTGTCCACAGCATGAGGCAATTCTACAAGTCCCACCACTGGAATTTGGGGGGGGGAGTGGAAGGCGTCGTAAATCAAACAAATCAATGAAGAAAAAGAAATACAATTACAAAATCAAGTTAGATTATCTTGATAAGGCCTACTGTACTACTAATTATGTTAAGCCAGGTTTGACCAGGCTTTTACGTTTCTTATAATTTAGTTACTGATTAGGCATACCGGTATTAGAAAACCTTTCGGTATTGACAAAAAAATAATATTCGTTTTTTGATTCCAATAATTCCTTAAATGGCTTTAGTTTTTCAAAAAATTTTGGATAAAGCCCCAAGATCCACCGGTAACTGGGGTTATTCCAAAATCCCGTATTGGTATACTCCCTACCCACGAAATCAAGCTGGGGGTATTTCGGAATACTGGGGGGGATTGCACCATGGGCTTTGGGAGGATGGGGACCTCTGTCCAGTTACGGTTAATAATCGGCAACAGAGATCGACTAACTCGAACGATCCTGTTGTAGAATGTATCAAATCTTGCAACACGACTGAAGCAAAGCATAAAAAACACTCAGATCAAGCTGACTCATTATGAGGGGTTTATCCCTAAAATTAAGCTGAGTTATATACTTGAGTCTCTCTTACACACTCTTACTCTCTCCCCGCTCTCTCTCGTTCCGAATTTTCTTAGTTATGCGTCATTGAACAGTGAACAAGAATACAAAGCAAACAAACTTACTGTGTGAACACACACACACACACACACACACACACACACACACACACACACACACACACACACACACACACACACACACACACACACACACACACACACACACACACACACACACACACACACACACACACACACACACACACACACACACACACACACACAGGGCGGATACACGTATTAAGCGCATAAATCAATAATAACGTTCATGATCATCTCCAGGTGTATTGTT
This sequence comes from Magicicada septendecula, assembly GCA_034769895.1. NCBI lineage: Eukaryota > Metazoa > Arthropoda > Insecta > Hemiptera > Cicadidae > Magicicada > Magicicada septendecula. Next base: position 368,450,012 of record CM068372.1, read on the forward strand.
TGGTTCTAATACAAACAAGTACTTCTTCCTTTTATATACATCCGTATCAATAGGGGGAAGGGTTGTCCGTATACATAAATATCAATTGTAAGTTGGAGATAGGGTGAAATTCGCCTCTATCGGCGCTCAACTCTTTTCAACAAAGAGAAAAAGGAATCGATGCAAGTGGTATAGATTGATTTATAAGGGGGAGGGAACACACGCGACGACAACTAGGGAACGCGGTCTCGCGGACACGCACACGCGCAGTGTCACACGATTCTACGATTACTGCGAAACTAACGTAAACTGTTTGAATTCGAGACATTCGGAGTGATAATGAAGATTGTGAAAAACTATAAGGCAAGGTACAGGCTATATATATATATATCACTGTCCCCCCCCCCTCTATAGAGAGTCGAGAAAGCTGACGAACTTTGTTAATTTTTAGACCGTTTTATTTTATTTTTCCAGCTGTGTACGCTGATATTCGCCTAGGAGTAACCGTCTTTTAAATATACAAACAGGTTTATTACACAGCATTAGCGTATACGTTTGAAATATGAAATATAGAAAAATCAGTTCAGTCAATAAGTAGACCTATCTTTTAACAGTGTTTCAATAACGCGTATTTTTATAGTGTTATCACCGATTACTTTAATGCGACTGATTTCAGGATATTATCACACGTTTTCAACCACTTTAAAGATGGCAATGTTGATTAGTCTCAACTTGTTTTTTCTTTGTATGAAATCGAACCGATCCTGTACCCCCCCCAAACCAAATTTTAGATACACCACTGATTGCGACAGTGTTAGTTTGGAGACATTTATAGTTTATAACATTAGCGTGCTTTATATAATAGTAAACGTGAAGCATTGTTGTATACGAGTGTTTCTGTTGTTGGTTTTTGTTCATTGAAACTGCAACTGAAGGTGTAACTAATGTATCCTCTGGTGTTCAGTCATTTTATTTCCATTGTTTAAACACGGCGATCCTTGCGACCGTTGCAGCAATATGTGTGTATGTGTTTGTGTGTGTGCGCGCGTGCGCGATAGAGAGAGAGAGAGAAGACATACAATATACAGCAGATTTAAAATACTTTCGGACATTTAAGATTGATACTATTCATTCAAGTTTCGTACTACAGCTTCGGACTTTCGAACACTGACATAGGTGTGAGGAAGTCTATATATGTGTTAAGACAAGAGCAAGAAAATGTACAAGTTAGGTGCATTGATAGTATGTCTTTTTATAAACCCATTTGACTCTGTACTCCTCCACTCTACATGTCTTCAACCTCACTGTAACTGTTTATTCTCTGTTTCTTCCAGCAATTACTCATTCCACGTGTGTTTTGTTTGTTACTCTATAATTGTTTAAATAAACACTTATGTATCTTGTGAGCGTTTTAATAATACTAACCATAATGCATATTCCTTCTTTATTAAAAAATGGTAGATATCGAATACAGGAGGTCCTCTACTTTTGGTTTGGACATTCAACTTTCGCTTGTTCGGACAATCAAAATAGATAGGCTACCCTTTATTCAAGTTTCGTTCTGTACTACAGCTTTTTGGACCTTCAAACACTGACGGAGGTATCAGGAAGTGAATAAGCGTTAAGACAAATGCGCGTGTTCGTTATTACCTATTCCCCGCTACTATGGTTTTTCATAATTAACGTTATTCGATTCATTATAAAGAATGCAAAGTGTTGAAGTGATTAATTTTTTGTATACAATAAGACTGTACTGTATACGGTTTCAAAAGCGCTACTTATTAACATTATTAATGCACGAAAATTATTAATTTAGCGTGGAAATGTAATATTTAGGCTATTTTTTGCAGTAAGAGTGGTCATACTCTTATCCATATTTTTTGTAGTAATGTGGAAGAACAGAGTGGGTTTAGAGCGGGAAGATCCTGTGTCGACAACATATTTTCGTTGCGACAAATAATTGAGAAACGAACGGAAAGGAATTTAGAAATGTATTTGGTATTTATAGACCTCGAAAAGGCTTATGACAATGTCCCACTAGTCAAATTATTTGAAACTTTAGAAAATAGTGGAATTAACCCCATATACGTAGAAAGTGTATATAACATCTACAAAAACGTTCAAACCAGAGTGAAAATAAGACGAGAAGTGTACGAGTCGTTTAATATTAGTAAGGGACTGAAATAAGGATGTTGTTTGTCTCCCACATTATTTAAAGTATATATACAAGGAGCACTGGAGACATGGAAAAACAAGTGCAGCAGAATGGGAATAGAATTAGAAGAGAAGTGTTTATACACTCTTTTATTCGCAGATGATCAAGTGGTGATACCCAATGATGAAAAAGATATCACTTATATGATGAGAAAACTAGTAGAAGAATACGATCGATGGGGATTAAACATAAACTTCAAAAAACAGAGTACTTAACCATAGGAAGTCGAACATCAGATCTTCAGTTATCAGATAATACTTCCATCAAGAAATGTGAAACGTATAAATATTTAGGAAGTACAATTAGCGATGATGGAATATGTGATGAAGATATAAGACATCGATTAGTTTTAGGAAAAAGCACCATACGCCAATTAAATCCACTTTTATGGTCAACCAAAATCGGGCTACCGACAGAGATCAATATTTACCACCTATGAGTCAGAATGTTGGACAATCAACGAAAAGAACCGCAGGAAGATTGAAGCTGTAGAAATGGACTATCTTAGACGAGGTTCCAGAATTTCTCGTCTGGAACGTGTAAGGAATGACGTAATAAGGGAAAGAACAAATAGAAAAGAAACTGTAATAGAAGATATAAAACGTAAACAGATTTCCTGGTATGGACAAATAATGAGAATGAATGAAGAAAGAATACCTGTGAGTGTGTTCAAATACAGACCTAGAAACAGAAGAAAAAGAGGCAGACCTAGATTAAAATGGATAGAAGGGATCGAAAGGAGTATGGAAGAAAAGAATCTGAAGAATGAAGATACACAGAGTAAGTTTATATGGAAACTGAGATGCGGGATGTGGCAGTAGCTGTGGGATCCCTGCCAATATATTATATATAAAAGAGTGGTCATATGCGACAATAATATCGCATTTCATTACAGTATAATGTACTACAGTGCGTAGAACCGATCCTACTAACTTATGTGCACAGTAACGGCCAATTCGAGTTTCGAACACTTTATGTCCGAATGTAAAGGACTATATATGTAATACCATCGTCATCATCGTCGTCGTCGTCACCACGGCCACCACGACAGTCTTCGTTATCGTCAGCAATTTTTTGTTATCTACTGCTGACTGAATACTTAGACGAAGATTTGGTTCTAACACTTGGTTACCGTTACAGAACATAACAAATTGTCTATGGCGGAAACAGACAAGTGAGAGAGACAGACATTTAGTCCAGCTGACAGACAGTTGGTCGGATAGACACACGGGTAAACACAAACAGACACAAACGGAAAACGAGAAAGAATGTATTTCGATTATTGTATTTCACTGTATGCATCCAAATGAATGTGTTCAACTTCAATCCCGTTTTAAAAATATCTTGAATAAGTTATTCATGATCTCGGGGGATACTGAACATACATGGAATCCATTGCATCTATATTGTGTTAAATTATTCAGTCTGAAAGAATACTGCGAAAATTTAATCGGAATTTAAGTTTTTTAAATTTTACTAGCCACAAGACATGACTCGATCGTGCCTAATATGTAGGTTATCTAAACATTTATCTGTGTATACGTAAACGTGTACACACACGCGCGCGCGCGCGCGTTAGTTATACCGTAATGAATACAAATTATCATCAATGTGGGCAGATTTAGTGTGAACTTTTTATAAATGGAGTTGTGCTCATAATCGCACACGGATCAGATTCTAACAATTCTTTTTTCTTGTTGGACTCTCGCGATTCACACACGCGCGCGCCTAGGTTCAGAGTACGATCAATCTCATTTGAAATAAAGAACTTTTAGCTTTGATATGACACCTCCTATTTGTAATATAACAAGGAGGTCAATTTAGTTTTACAGACTTACAGACACAGAGGTCACACACACACATACGACCATTTGTGCATGTAGATAACTCACTTTGGTGAACACTATTACATTCGTCAGTCGAAATTGTTACTCTTTGCACAGTTTAAGCAGGAGCGGCTTTAATTTTTATTTTTCATCGTGGTCCCTATGTTTGTCTGTATACCTGTCTCTCTCTCTTTGTTATCCCATTCCATCTCTCTTCCTCTCTTCTTTTAATTTTATTCTTACTCTGGAAAGACTTACCACTTTCTCAAATATACAATGACGCGCACATGATGAGTAGATTTTAAATTTCAGGTTTACGATTACAGACTCATAGGAAGAGCTGGGAGATATTAATTTCGAAATCCACGGCTGTTTTCTTTTCCAGGAAGACCAGAATCTGCAATGTTCTAAATGGCTGCAACAGCGTTTTCCTACTGAGACTACAAAGGTAGCTAATTATTGTTCTTTCTTTTTTTTTTTGTCTCGAAAAAATCTCTGAATAATTACCCAATACTATTCACTTTACGTTCACTCGCTGCACTTTGTCTTTCCCGCTTTACATTCCCGTCACTATATCCGATGATATGATACGATGTAAACGCTTATGAAGGTTTGTTGTTTTGGGGTTCGAAAAATCTGAACTTCCCATAGCGTGCGAGAGGATTTAGTACATTAGGGTAATATTTAATAAAAATTATCATAATTTTTGGAACATAACATTTTAATTTGATTGACTAAGAGGACTCTGTTACACTTTGCAATTGTTCCTAGCTTTCCGATAACTTTCACGTACCTTCTTCATCCATCTTGACTCCCTCTCTCTCTCTCTCTCATCTCTCTCTCTCTCTCTCTCTCTCTCTCTCTCTCTCTCTCTCTCTCTTCTCTCTCTCTCTCTCTCTCTCTCTCTCTCTCTCTCTCTCTCTCTCTCTCCTCTCTCTCTCTGCTCTCGTCTGTCTGTCTGTCTGTCTGTCTGTCTGTCTGTCTGTCTGTCTGTCTGTCTGTCTGTCTGTCTGTCTCTCTCTCTCTCTCTACTCTCTCTCTCTCTCTCTCTCTCTCTCTCTCTCTCTCTCTCTCTCTCTCTCTCTCTCTCTCTCTCTCTCTCTCTCTCTCTCGCTCTCTCTCTCTCTCTCTCTCTCATGTTTACTAATGTTCTATTCTTTCACATGTTTACTCGTGTTCATCCTTCACAATTCACTTTTCTCTCCATTTCCCGTTCTTTCTGACCGAAGAATTTTTTTCTTACATTTCATCAGAGAAGGTGTCAGCTGAGAATTTAAATAACCGTTTTTTGTTTTGAATTTTCTCACTCTTTTACATATATAAAGAACGCATTAAAAAATTTGTTTTTAGTGGATGTATTGGCCTATATATAGGCCTACGCAACTATGTATTGTTAGCCAGTACGAATTATGAATACCGGTACGGGCTTACGAAAAAGCTGACTCCCGTCAGCAAAAATTTATTCATTGGCTGATCTGTTCATAATTTTTCTTGTTTTTACATATTACTTTCCCCAGCTGCATTCTCCTCCACCGCTATGCCTACAAAAAACGTCCTAATCATTCTCTGTTCACTATTCACGATGATTCAGAGTCACACAGACGGTAATTAACATCAAGGACTCAAATCTAGTAACTGCCTATGATGTATGATGTATGATGTCTCTAGTTCTATTTAGAAGTTGCAAACTTGTTGACGATACGGATCTAAAAAAAAGCTTTGAGAGAGCTAACTGAAGTTATTTCATAACAAGCTACTAACAATACTACCTGTCAGGTAATGAAAAGTTTTTCACGTCTTCTACTTTCAATTTAATTTATGACACAGTGTTAAGTATTGATAAGTGTGAATGCAGTATGTTATACAGGTATTTTTTATATCTTTGAGGAAGTCGGAAAAATGAAGGCGGTCCACGGCCTTGTAAATAGTGCACTACAATGTGATCAAACTGATCGAAACCACGAACCCAAATTTATATAAAATAGGGTGTCAGGGTTTCGATACCACACATAGGCCAAACAAAGCAAGATATAAGAGCTTATTAATTTTTCTTAATAAGTAAGGAACTCAATGAAAAGCACAGGTCGGTTACATAAGATACATAATGAAGTGTATTGAGAACAGGAGTGTTGACGCGCTAACAGCAGCCGGAAAATCGACGTGCGTCTGTGCTCTTGTTTGCAATTGAAAACACGAGCGCGAAAGACACTCGTTTATATCAATTAAAATTTCTATATTAGGTGAACACAATTCATATCACGTTGTAAATTGGCATGGGTAAATCAATGAAGTATTACTATACAGAGACTGTGAGGCCAATTAACCAAGTACACAATATGCAATGCGTATTATATAGGAAGCCCTAACTAACACGCGTACAGCTGCGACTGGACCAGAATAAGTATGCGCGCCCGCACGCACCTTCACATTCTCCGGTGACGACATGACTGATGAATCAACCTAATCTACTTTCTCGGGTTTTCGTCCGCGTTTGAGTTGACGCTTGGCCACGAGTAGACTCATTCATATTGCATAAGATGGAACATCCGAAGATGGAACATCAAAGAATGACATCAAAATAGGATACAACAAGGAAAAAAGACTATTCGTTTGCTAAACTCGTTACTTTGGTCGAACAAAATAAAACTTCAAACTAAACTGACAATCTACACAACTATTGTGGAGCCCATTTTAACTTATGGCTGGGAATGCTGGCAACTTTCAGATAAAGAGATAAAGATGATAGAAACTGTGGAAATGGACTTCTTAAGAAGAGCGTGTAATATTTTTAGAATGCAACATATTAGAAACGAAGATATAAGAAGGAAAACAGGGCGCATATTTACAACAGCAGAAAGAATAGAATCCAGACAGTTGCTATGGTATGGTCACGTAATGAGGATTGAGGAGAAGCGATGGCCAAAGAAACCATTGACTTACACACCACAAAACAGGAGAAGAAAAGGAAGACTGACCACATAATGGAGAACAGGAATTAGGAAAAGCATGAGAGATCGATCTATTGAAGACGATGACTGGAAAGATAGGGAGAAATGGCGATCGAAGTGCTGGATGCGGCATAGACTGTTGGATACCCGCTAATAATAATAATCAAAATGTTGAGTTAATAAGGAAATAATGGTAATAATAATGTTAGATAATAAAAAAAAAGGTTATAGAAATTACGTTTTAGGAGTTTATATTATTTAAAAAATTTTACTTACTTTATTATTATTCATTAAACTTTATTTTTCTTTCTAATTAAACATCAGATTATTATTGTTATTTACTACTACGTTTAGATCAAAGCAATAATTAAAATGAATCTTCTCGAAAGCCAAAGGAAGTTATTTTTCAACCCCTTCCCCCAAGCTCCATTCTTTTAATTACACAGACGCACGGATGCATACAATAATTAATTTTGCAAACGGTTAAAGTTGTACGATAATGTTTTATGTCATACACTAACTATGGAACTATTAACTATGTTTTATATCAACTGTGGAACTGTAAGCCGAGGGGGACAGAGAGGTGTGGGATATCCGAGGAAGCGCTGGAGTGACCAGCTGTAATATTTGCCTATTTGAGACCGGAACAAACCATTCTTGGTTTAAAACTTTGAAGAAGAAGATGATGATGATGATGATGATGATGATAATGTTTATACACAATGTTCTTTCAAAAAAAAAATATTTATACTTCATTTCAAATGACTAATCGATTTGAGCAGTTTCTTATTCGAATAAAACAAATTCACAATTTTATTCAACAAGTAATCAATCTACCAGTCAACCCACCCGAAATTAACATAAACACACGATTCTCGTTTTGCGTTTAACCATACCTTAAGCGTGTTTAGTTAAAACACGAAAAATCTTCATCGATTTCGGTGTAGACTTGACCCGCTGTCACAACAAATCCGTGATCCTAGTGACATCATTGTCTACAGTTTTAGACGCGACGTAGAACTTCGTTTTTATATGGCCTGACTTGAGCCTGTTTTGTGATTCCTACAATTAAATAAATAGTGGTCTTGGGTAAGTATCTTTTCCTACTTGTAATTGGATTCATATTTAGCAACACTGGTGCAGAGCAGCGAAAATACCTTGGCTACCAGAAACTACGCGGATAATGATTTAGAAAGCAATTGTAAGCTGAACGATTTACGTAAACCTTAAACAACCCTGAACGAATGAAACAACCTTATTCGTTATCTTTCTCACACACCAGACGAGTCAATTTATTATTAATTTTCATTACTAAATTTGTAAAAATCATGGGGGTAATTTTATAAATATTAACAATGCACAAACTCATTTATAACAGCGAAGGATGTATAAACAAGGAACAACTAAACAAGGAAAAACTCTACAGGAACAATAAAACTAGTATACTCACTGAGCAGCAGCACTCGTTCACTATTTTCAACAAAGTATATTTAATTTACATAAATTTCGATAATTTTACATAATTAGGTAATTTTTCAATTATAGGAAAAATACAAAAATTCCGGTTTATTTACTATTTATTTACTAATATAACAATTATAGAGCACACAATCATACAATAAACACTAAAAATTCGAAACATTCGGATTTGGGTTACAATTCCATTTTGTCTTTCACCCTGCTGGATTTTCACAATTTTTTTTTAAAGATTTTTCAGTTAAAATCAACTTTAGTTTGATACCCTACACGGGTCTTTGCGACTTTTTCACAATTTTAACTTCCCACATTTTGTGGGAATTAATATAAAAAAACAATAAGGTTCTTTAGGATAAAAGTATGACCCAACATTATAACGTGTCACCTACGTTATAACATCGGGAACCTGTGCATACTTACCTCAGATCAATTGCACGGGCTGCCATACTCGTAAATAACTTTTAATTATTAATTTAAACAGCTGTAGTTATAACTAAAGGAACTTTTACATGGGGGTCTGATGATTTATTCACTCAATATTTTTGTGTAAAGTAACGACATCTCTTTATTAAACCATTACTACAACAGCTCTAGATAAATATTCCCACATAAGGTTTTCTTAATAAAAGATTACAATTTATGAAAGATTTTGTGTAAAAAAGGGGCCAAAAACGGCTATAATGGATTTATAAGTGCTAGCATTATCCACGGATCCGGGACCTTAAACTTGTTTGTGAGTTAAGCTCACTTATTCATATACTATCACACTATTTAGGGGGGGGGGGGGGCATTTGAAGAATGGACTTCATCTAAAAATTTTGTATCAGTGAAGCTTTATATATATATTGTAACGGTACATAACCCGGTCCCAATAAAGTAAATTATGAGAATAAAAGTCAGAAATGGGTAGAACTAAAGCTCGCTCAAAATTTAATTATATCACTCCACATAATAAACAATTCGAGTGGTATATAGTGCGAAGTGAGTTCTAGTGTACCCATTGAGGTGAAAACCCAAAGTGAAACTAGTGTATTACTAAACTGTGCTGTATGTTTTGGATAGGATAAAACTATGGAAGTAGTATGTAATAATACTAATTGATTTTTGTGATTTTATTTATTTATTGTAATTTATATTGTATGAACCACAATTTGTTATACCCAAGTTAATATTATATTGTTTCAAATAATTATGTTAGATTGTAAGAAAACCCAGGGTTAATTTTATAAGATATAAAAATTTTGAACTGAACCAGAGAGTTGAAGAATCGATGCGACAAAAATTATAAAAAATAACCTTTTTTGGACGTTGGAGGAGGCGAAATTCACGCAAGAGTAATAAACAAAGTGAATACTAACTAATCATACCTGAAGAATCCCAATTAAATGGTGATATACATTAAAAACCAGTGGATGAAAACAGTCTGAGGATCCAATATAGTTCGGCCTACTTCTAGTAGACAATCAGAAAATATTCGAAATGAAAAGGAAATAACAACGCAAGACGTACCTCATCACAGAATAAAACTTCAATCCAGTAAGGACAACACGGAGCGAGGTAATATAAACATTTTTCGTAATAAATCCCGAAGAAAACTCGTTTTTTAATAGTGAAATAGAACATAAAAATATTCATTTTATCATATGTTTCTTTCAAAAGTAAACAAATACATGCTGCTCTCTTACGGCAATTCCGGAAACTACGTAACATGTGAAAAAATAAACAAAATTATTTATTAAATTTTGATATTTGTAAAGCGTAGCAATTAGCCATTTCTGACACTCTCATAACACAAAGAATTCACCCTGAACCCTGGGGAATTAATAAGAATTATGTAATAACTGATGTATTTTATTATAGCGTAATATTGGTTCAATAACAACATATATGTTTTGTTCTTTAGACAGATCTATGTTTACTCGGTAAAGGCGAGAGGATGTTTTCTTTTTAAAAAGATTAATTGTGATACCTATACTTTGGTGGCTGGAGACAAAAGTCAATAATCAATAAAGCAATATTATTGAAAATTAATATTGAATTATAACGTGTTATAATTTATTGTAGTGGGTAGTTAATGGAAATTTCAGTACAACATACAGAAGAAGTCGTCACCACTGAGGGGCAATAATGATACTTACTCTCTCTTCTGCATAAGGCTGAACAAATTACCTCCTTGACCCCTAATCACACACTCTCGATTTCTTTTAGATTGAGTAAAACAAGATAAACAAAATCCTTTATTTATACCTTTTAAAACGTCAGTTAGTATAATTCAAAAGTGACGCATACTGCGTGAGGCATATAATAACACTTTCGCAAGTGCACACCTCACGAATAAAGCGGTACGTTACAGATTTGACGCTAACAACGTGGGGCAAAGAAAACAAAGTTTCCATTAGGTAAAACGCCTCTATCTCAAACCGTTACGTCACAGAATTTGGCGAACCCAACATTTGGGGTTTGACTAAAGGTGTACATTTAGTTAGAGTGCCTCTCAAAAAGCGGTACGTTACAATATATATATATATCAGCATTACTTGGTACTACAAATATTTTGAATCCTAAGACATACTACATCTTATAAAGCGATTAGCATTAAAGTCTTTATATATTTATTTAAACTGTCTTTAACAATTCATTTGTTAGAATTTTAATTAATCACGGAGGACAAGTCTCCGTGTCACTTGTGATATCCAGAAGTTTACTCGATGTTCGGGTCCTTGGTCCTTGTGGTGTTCGTCAGTGGTTGATCTTTAGTGGAGTTAACTTTCCTGTTGAAGTTCCTGAAGTGATTAGTTCATAATGAAGTAGCGTTGAGGTCCTCAGAAGTCTAGTAGTTAAACATCGTTAGTAGTATAAGTGCCGTAAATGTTCTTGTTTGTCGCAGAATCGCACGTCACATTATTGTTTATAAAAGTTCTCACTTTAGGTAGCTCGTACCATATTATTTTAAAACAACATAGAGATCTTACAAATTATACAAATGAGATGTCATCCCTCACACAGTTATTTATTCCTTTTGGTTTTTACATTTAAACTTATTACCACACTAATTTGCCACTACTTTTGCTACACATTGTTATATCTGTCCTCTAAATAAAGTCGTTTTGTCGTTCTCCGGGACATGGTTCAAGCGTGTGTTTTCTACGCGAGCGCTTCATCTCGATTGAATTACTATGTTAGGACGGGTCAGTTAATCGCGCGGAGTTTACGCGTCCCAACAAAATAGTTCCACCTTTATTCTCTATTTAAGGGGTTAAAGTGTGACCTTTTAATTATCCAAATATATTCTTTCTTACAGAATTTATTATAGTACACTATTGTGTTCTTGTTTATTTATTTATTTAATATCAATTTACAAGGATTATTAGTTTGTTTATGGGTCGGTATTCAAGTTAATTCCGGTTAGCGCATGTCTATGCAGGGTTAATTAATAAGGGTTTCCCTATCTGTACACTCGCATTCCTTTTTTTTTTATTAAAACTCTTTATTAAATATTATTATGATTTATGATAGTGATAAAATTTAGTTTAAATGTGCGATTTATTAAAATTTAAATTTCTCAGCTTTTACATTTCCTATTTTATTATTTATTTTATTTTTTAATTAATAAAATCGTCACAACATGGCAAGTTTTACGAAAATCGATCGGTTGATGCGTTCAAAAGTTATCGTGAGACATACGCTAAAAAGATAGACATACAGACAAATACCAAATGATCGAGTTAGAACTGAGAACTTGCTCCGCTCATTCAATAAGCCTATCCTGATTATATAATAAAGTATGACAGATTATAATATTGCGCGCGCGCGGGTGTGTGTGTGTGTGTGTGGGGGGGGGGCGCTGTCGCGTGAGTGATTTGTTGAAATAATTGAGTGAAATTATTGGAAACAGAGGTGACATAATTCCGGAATAACATTCCAATAAAATCAGTGTTGGTATCTAGCAGAAAGTAGATGAATAACAAACTGCCATGTGTGTAAATGAAAAGTTTGCAATCGATGTGTGCTCTCTACAATGGCTTCCAGGCCAGAACATGCAGAATGGATACGGAAATGATACATAAATTCCGGACTACGCAAAGAAGCATAGAAAGGACCGTTCTAGGTATAAGGATGAGGGACAGGAAACTATTACATGGATAAACACATAAACTAGAATATATATGCTATACCGTTTACAGAATTAAGATAACGAAATTCAAGTTGGGCACGAAATTTGACTAAACAGACGACTAGTAGTGATTAGCAGGCAGTCGACCATCACTACCTACTGGAGTGTAGGCCAACAAGCATGATGGTGGTGGCATGACCTGGTTAAATCTGTGGACGAGATTTACGTTGAAGGGGTTGCGCCATTTTTGCTCACCAATGGCTACACAAATTGCTGCTAATGATTGATGTTGTAACGTGGTATATAAGTATTTGTACTATTGAGAATTAAGAATTACATTGTCATCATCATCTGCAAGGATTAAACCAAGGATGGTTTGTTCGGTCTCAAACAGGCAAAGATTAGACTTGGTGACTCCAGCACTTCCTCTCCGTCCCTTTGGTTTATACGTAGTTCCATAGTTGTTTGGTGATGCGGCAGTCATGCGTAAAGAATTACATTTTGCTAGCAAAATAATAGTATATGAGATCTGGCAATTAGGTTCGCGAATTCATCCTGGAAAATATGCTACATACCTTATTGCTGAATACCGCTGTGGTCACCTTCAAAGTACTCCCCTTGGGAAGCTATACACCGATTCCAGCGGCTACTCAACCCTTCGAAGCAATGTTGAAACTTTTTTCTGGAATGAAACTCTTGTCGTATTAGCCGTAATGTCCGCAATGTCATCAAAATATCTTCCTTTCAAAACTTCTTTGATCTTCAGGTAAAGAAAGAAATCACTGGCGAGGTCAGGCAAGATCAGGTGAGTATGGCGGGTGGTCTGTTTGTTTCCTGGCCAAAACTCCAATACAGACAGGGCCGTGTGAGCAGATGCATTGTCGTGATGCACGAGCCATGAGTTGTTGGCGAAAAGTTCCCGTCATTTGCGTCTCATTTTTTCACGCAAACTTTGCAGCACTCCCAAACAGTACACTTGGTTAACTGTATTTGTCCTGGTGGTTCACATTCATAGTGAACAATCCCTTGGATATCAAAAAAAGGTTATGAACAACGTTCTGATTTTTGATTTTGATTGACGGAAAACTTTTTCAGTCGTGGTACACAAGCAGACAAAATTATTATTATATATTATTTATACCACCTTACGTACAGTCCAGAATAATGTGGATCATCACACGTCTACAATGCACATTAATAATATAATCTTAAAAAATACATTATATTAACAAACTTCCGATTATATTGATTATTCTGCAAACGTTCATAAGACTATACATGTTCTTATATTTGTAGAAGAAATGTTTTCATGAATACACAATTTATTCCAGAAACTGCAAGATTACTGTAAAGAAAATAAATATTTCAGATTAAATAACTGAACGAAGAATTTGTTACTTATAATTTACTTGAGAGTGTGCTCTTTTAGCAACGTCTCGCTTCTCTCCCTCTCACTGCCTGTCTCTCTCTCTCTCTCTCTCTCTCTCTCTCTCTCTCCTCTCTCTAAAACAAATTCTCTACAAGAACCACGGCTCCCTACTAAGAGTCTCCCCACGTCTGGTATCCAGACAGCCGCAGAACCTAGTATATCGGAATACCATCCTGGTATATCTCTACCAGAGATACTGATGAACATCAAATCAGCTTTGGTCTCTTGCTGAGTCTTTATCAAGAAGGTCCTCCGCGATTCTGCTTCTATATAGATTGTCACACACACTCTCTCTCTCTCTCTCTCTCTCTCTCTCTCTCTCTCTCTTTCTCTCTCTCTCTCTCTCTCGCGCGCGCGCACACACACACACAATTAATATTACTAAAAACAACCACTGACAAGTGTCATTTATTACTGGAGAAATTTGCAAAAGGTTGCTGCTGAGAGAGAGAGAGAGAGACAGACAGAGAGGGGGGGGGGTAGGACAGTGTTGTTATCAATGAGCTGATGCATTTAGGTAAAAGCCAAGGAGCGCGGACGGTCAAAGCAAAGCAACAGCGGCATTCTCTTTTCAAGGCCAGCTCAGCACAGCTCAGTAGTTACAACAAAACGATATTTATCATCAAACAGCCGAAACACGGCGACACAAAAAATATTTAGGCCAGCAGCGGCAGCGTTTAGTCTGGTTGTTGTCATTGAAGTCGCTAATGAGCATGCGTCATGCCCCCTACCACTGCTACTACTTGCATCCCCCGCTATTTTTTACAGCCCTTATTGATTTTTTTATTACGGCACTCCCCACAGCACAGTTTTAGCCCCCTTCTCCTCCCTCTCCCGCCGCTCGTCACACACCCCTCCTGCCGGAGCGGGGCTCCGTGTACAGAGCTGCATCTTTAATGCCGCGGATTAGGGGGACTCTACGCGTGCAACGTTCCACGGACTCCACTGCCACTGCTCGCTGTTCTGTTCAGAGGTATTTTCGGGTTTCTAATATAAATATCGGTAGAGAACCGTACATGACTTCCATGTTTTAAGATTTATATTTAAAATCATTTTCGAAATGAAATATTTCCATAGAAACTACTTCGTTCTTCAGCCTTAACCACATAGTACTGTGGTCACTAACGAATATCACCTCACGTTAGCGCACTCGATTTTCACTGATAATGGCAGTCGATGGCACTGCCGAAACGTCTGGTTTTGCAGAAAACATTGGACCACTGGACCACGGAATAAAAGCCTTGGAAGGGATTTTAGCAACAAACTAGTTCTTTGTTACCGATAACGTAGTACACATAAAAAATTACCCCCTTCCCCTTCAACTATCATTTTCATTTATAGAAAATAACCCCCTCTTCCTTCAACTACCCTTTTCATTTATAGATACTCCATCTACCTTTCTACAGTGGATTAATGTGACCTTCTTTTCAGGATACTTTATTTATCAAAATTAAGTACTTCACTATTCTTAAAACATAAAACGTTGCAGGTAAACTACCCCTGCCCCTTAACCGATCTTCACCAAAACTTCAAAACTTCAAAAAGCCTTGAGTCCTCTACTACTCAGGCAAATATCCAAAAGATTATTTGATTCTCTTTCAATTTGCGGCGCTTATCGCCATAAAACAAAAACTACACACAGACACATATAGACAGACACACAGACACATACACAGACACTTTTCGGAAAATGACTTTTCTTCATGTTTTGTTACAATCAGAATCAGCCTTTACGTCGAACACAATTTTTTCGCTATCACCATACTTCCATTTCCTTATGGAACATGGAAGTAAAAATTGTAAAGAAAACTAACGACAAGTATAGGAAACTATTACTGAAGACTAATGGAAAATATATTCACAAATCTCAAAAATAAAATAATAATTTTTAAAAG
Organism: Magicicada septendecula; assembly: GCA_034769895.1. Taxonomy (NCBI): domain Eukaryota; kingdom Metazoa; phylum Arthropoda; class Insecta; order Hemiptera; family Cicadidae; genus Magicicada; species Magicicada septendecula. The sequence goes on from CM068372.1 coordinate 368,465,894, forward strand.
TTCTTTCCAGCAAGGGTAAACTTTTCAGTCAGTAAATTCTACACGGCTGTTTATATGTTCAGAACCGTCTTATCGCCCTCTTGTAGCACAGGAACCGTCTGTATTCTTGCAGCACAGGCAAGTCCTTTTTTTATTTACAATGTGGCATCCTTATTTCAGCTATCACACTTCCCAAACATTGTATCATTTGATTAATTCCAAATTGTTTATAGATATATCTGCTCCCACTTATCTGGGTATAATCCAAATACTGGACACAAGATGTTGTTACCACCGTAGTTAGGATATCGTTTTGGCACACAGTGTCTCCCGCCCTTGTGCTGTTCACGACAATCTTATTCAATTAGACAGCTCTCCCACTCGGCCTCTAAACCAAATCAGTTTCCACTGTTCTATGCTCATCACCATCATCTCCACTTCACGGATTAGGCTGCACTGCCTGTTCCGGAAACCGTCTCGTCCTCGGACGCCCCACACTACGATAATCTGTGGGTTTATAACTCAAGGCAAGTTTGCGAAGGCGATCTTGCTGTATTCTTCCCAAACGCTTACACCAGTTGGCCTTGTATTCCGTAATTCTATCCTGTAATTTAAAAATTTGTAATTCTCGCCTTATCTGTGTGCATTACTTATTCTGTCTCGTAACGTGTACCCTTTGACCAACCTGAGAAATTTCATTTTTCCTGATGTAACCTTCCCTCTGTCTCTCTGTTAAGATACCCATGTCTCACTCCCATACAGCGCCACCGGTACTGTCATAGTCTTATAAACCTTAAGCCTCCACAATACTTGTCTATTATAATTGTATCCTGGGTACAACTCACTTACATAAAGGTCGTTATTTTCATAACCTTACACGTTACCTTATTTGTAACAGTAAATCCAATTTCTCTATAAATATATTTGTTAAAAGTACTTATAGTCTTCTGTCTCCTATAGGCCTACTTTTCTTCGTGAGGATTGTGTATATTTGTTCTTTTCACGTCTCTGTTTAATGGGCTAATTGTAGCGCTTCCTTTAGTCTGTCCACTCGCTTGAAGGGAGACCGCCCCCCCCCTAAACATTTTACTTTATATTTTACCACTACCTTTCCTGAAAGCCTTTTTAGGTCGCCTGTTACTGTGGCTATGCGTTCAGAGTAGGCCAGACCTTACACTAATCTGTTTCAGTAACATATTTATTAGCAGTTCTAGAATACGAAAGGACTCGTCTCGCCTTCTCATTGTGTGTCACCGATAATATTTTTGTACACCTATAAATACTAGTGTCTAAACCATATTCAATGTACTCTTTTCTCCAGGCCAGTCTGTCTCTATAAGGTAGTATATAGGCTATTGTGTCCCTGAAATCACTCCTCACTGTGCTGTCCGCTGGCCTAAGGTCTACATCATCACAGAATCATGTAGACGTCTGCATCCACTTTGTCGCACGTAGTACAATTAAGAATCCGTCCTTCTCTCACCCCTTCTCTTAAGAAGAAAATATTTAAAGGGTAGGATCCGCTCTTAAGTAGGGGGGGGGGTAAGACTGTGAGAAAATTCCAGAACAAAGAAAATTTTAAGTGTCAATAATTAAAAACCAAACACATACAGTAGTTCACTTGATCTGCGCTAAACTACGGAATGTGACATTAGGAGAAAAACAAATAAAAACTGAATAGTCAGGGCACTTCTCATGGGAACCCACGTCTTAGCAGCTTCGGTTTTACACGTGTGGAAATCTTGGACCCAAAACACCTATCCCTTCATACCTTCTCAACTACCAATCAACACCTAAATGGCAAATGGAGGGAAAAACTAAAAGGTGAAGGAAAAGGAGTTAATAAATGAAGAATGACATAAGGATGGGAGGAGAGGTCCTGAAGAGAATTCGCAGATGATGAAATGAGTAGGTGTGTGTTAAAATTCAGAGTTCCAACACCATGGATACCACAACAAAGCTTAAGGAAAACTATTTTAAATATATACACATTTAAAAAGTGTTTACTCTCTTGTAAAAATAGAAATAAATATAATGTAGTGCAAATATCTCTTAAAGAAAAATAATGGTAAGAATAAAATGTAAAGGAATAAAAAACAATTTAAAAAATGAATCAACAGTAGGAATTAGTTTTAAAAGGTTTATAACATTTACAAAACTGTACTTATTTTATTGTCATTAATAATGTTCTATTTGTCCTTCTAATTAAAAAAAAATTGTTATTATTCACTATTTTGTTTAGGCCAAATTTATAACAAAAATAATCTTCTCATAAGCTAACTGAATTTATTTTTTAATTCCTAAGATAACCATCCTTTAACAACAACTACTACTGCTACGAATAGTACTTATACTACATTAGGTGAAGAGTCGCCTCGTGTTTCTGTGGTCTTCCGAAACACCCGTTCTTCTTATCCTTGGAGTCTAGTTATTTTCTTACTTTTAGTATTAACCTCGTTTCACAGAAATTAAAATATAAGTAGAACATAACATGATATCAGAAGGAAGAAATCTCTTAAGCAAAGAAAATAATAAAATACCTACTACCAAGTACGACAAAACATTGTTTTCCTTGGAACTGAAGTCCATCCAATGACGAAGAGAGTAGAGGATAAAATAAGGGCCTTGGACTTGGATTGCACAGAAATCGGACAGAGAATAGTGCAAGGAAGCAAACAGTTAGCCAATTACACTTCTCCTTCTTCACATCGTAGAATATCGACACATTCGCTTAATCAAAACATCGAAAATGTAGTGTGGGCACAGATATTGAGAAAGTACCAAACCTCCTTTACCGAGAACCGAGCTTCCAAGACCCGTCGTCGTCAAATCAAACTTCACCTGTAAAAATTTATTTAGTTTGCATTATGCGTATCTGAGAGCACGCGTGATGAACTGACGTCGAGCGCTGGTTGTGTTAAAACAAGCGCGACAGTGGGCGGACAAGGTGTTTTCCAACAGAGGTTATAGAAAGCCGTATTAGTGTCAGTCAAACCGACAATAATGAGCAAGGTGTCAAAGCCAAGGCCTCTCTTTCGGAGTGTAATTGTCTGAACCTGAAAATAAATCGAGATTATAATCGTACAATCTCTTTTTCGATTCTATATTAATGTAATGATCGAATATAAACGCAATTGTTACGTAGTCTTATATCCGAGAGTTCGAAGCGGAAAAACAGCCTTCTGTGTGATGCTGTAGTTTGTTAGTTTTTTTGTGTCTTTTTATCCTCACTCGCTATCTGTAACTGCCGTGACGGCATTAATAACAACTAATTAAATATTAATAAAATTTCAATAAGTTAAACTGTTGTTCCTAAAATTAAATAACGCGTTCCTTCTTGCACAAAAAACTGGTCCAAAACCCCATTGTATATTTATATGCTACACAGCACCGCGCTGGGATCCAGTCTAAGCTATTTATAAATACAAATTTTTTCTCTTCTCCTAATTCAATTAAACAGGGGGAGGCAAGACACGATGCAGAAAAACAAAAAAAAACTATTATTGAAAAAATTTGTTATTTATATTAATAAACTAATGAGATCCAATTTTGTGACTTAATAATTATGTAATTTTTCTACAAACAAAATAAAAAAAAGAAACCGAACTAGTTTTCGGGAAAAAATTACAAAAATAATTAATCAAACGGAGAGGAATGAACACTATACGCATTATTATTATTATTATTATAAAACGCATTTAAGCTGTCAAATTTAATGTTAGGAGGTAAATTGATTTATAGTAGACAAAGTATGCTGCGCTCTCTGCTGCTGTCTTTTAATATTAATTTTTATCTGGAAACTTGTTTTAAGAGGTAATTATGTCAAGTTTAGGCCAATGAACTTCATTCGGAAACAATGAATCGACTTGTTTTCGCTCTTTTTTATTCGAGGAATCAATAACATTCGGAACTATATTTTTTTTTTACATTTTATTACTTTATTATCACATCAATAAAATATAAATGACTAAATAATTCTATAAATAGGCGATTTCTAAAAACACAGGCACAGTCTACACTAAAGTCTATCAGAAAGTACTAAGGAATCTAAACTATGGAAATATTTATTACGTTTTTTAATATATATAAACTAAGTTCCTTTGAGATTCCTCGGACGGAAGATTATGGTTCGGATGGATCGGTCCGGATTAAATAAACAAATTTTCAAATATATTTGGCAACTTTCTAGTCTGAACGGATACACCAAACAACTCAAGGAGGAAATGATGAAACTGGTTATCTCTTTGAACGACTGTGTGGATAGAAATAAATACAGTAAATTCAAAATTCAAAATCTTGAGGTTCTCTGGGGTGAGAAAAAGACGAGAAAGGGGTGGACAGTGGAAAGGAAGACGGCGCATAGTGTGCGAATAAGGGCCTTCTGGTAGGAGAAGAAAAGGAAATGATTTTCGCGTGGTCCACGGCTGGCCTGTTCGTGTAACAAACAAACTAAGTTCCTTTGTTACAGATGTGTCATCGAACATTCGTTCCTTAAAAATATAATCACAACCATATCGCTTGTTTACGTTTCACATAAACCATATTTACTTTACAAAGAGTACCACAAGCTGAAAGTGCTAAGTACCTTGGGATACACCTCGACAGGAGACTGACTCGTGGAAGGAACAGATAACTTCCAGGAAACCTGAACTTAACCTGAAGGTCAGAAATATATATACTGGCTGATATGTATAAAATCGCGGTTAGGTCTCATCAACAAACTTTTACTATACAATGCAGTTCTTAAACCGGTATGGAGTTATGGTCTTAGACTTTGGAGTACTGCTTATGCTAGCAACATAGAGATTCTACGGCACTTTCAGTCCAAAACTCTTAAGATCCAATAGTCGACGCTCCGTGGTTAGTATCTAACAACTGTGCATACCGAACCCAGAAAGTTTCTACTGTGAAAGAAGATATTGTGCGCCTCAGCACCTAACCTCCTAGCTATTAATTTGTTGGATAATAGTGAAGATGTTTATGTACTAAAAAGACACCAATCGTTAGATCTACCCTACCGGTTCAATGATTAACGTGTTACCCATCTGTACTGTATTCGCTGTGTTCATGTCAACATTAAGTGTTACTGTTAACTAATATTTCTGCACTACAGGTCAGTGTTTCATCTTATGTTAACGTAAGTTTTCAGTTCAATCCGGCAGGAAGTGCCAGTGTCATTTAATTTTGAGTTTCAGACGTTAAGACATTTAATGATAGTTTCAGTGTACGTGTGTACTCTGTGGACAATATTAATAAGAATTGTCAGAGAACACTCTTCGAATCATGTATGTTTATATCATTCGATTTGTTTACTGTTCACGCAGATGAACAGATTACAAATTTGTAAAAAATTAAAAAATCTTTACAAACAGAACCATAACACAACGGAAAATACACGTTGTTAATAAATTATTTGAAACGGTTTTTGAATAGTAAAGTTGGTAGCACTGGGCTTTTATACTTGTTTGTAACATCAAATGTTATATTGTTGTAACATCAAACATTGCTTGTTAAGATTTTATTGTTTAAAATTACAGATTAATTATGTATTTTTGAACGAAATATCATTTTGTTATCTCCACAAACGCATCGTGTTGAATTGTACTTAAACAATTCAGCTCCCTGTATTTTAACTCATCCTAACCTGTCATTAATTTGGCCGTAAAACAGAGATCCTGATTCAATTCGATTGTGTTTGGTTTCGTCATTCATATTTTGCTCAGGTCGCGGAGACACAACCAAAAACACAATGCCAGCTGTATTGTTATTTTCTAACGGATCGCCACCACGTAATTAAAGATTCGAATCGTGTCTGCCAATTTCCGCGAATGTCTGAATATTTCAAAACCGAAACAGATTCTGTTTCTTCACATTTATAATGAGTAGGCGCGACTTCGCTATTAACGAGCTCGTTGCATACTAATCGAAAACAGTTTTTATCCAGTGTCAGTTTATAATTACCAAATTTCATTCACTTTTTATTGACGTTATGTAGTGCAGTTTAAATGTTTTTGTTTTTTTTTAAATTAAATGTCAACTGTTCACCAGCTTTAACTTCACATGTTAATATTAAGTATTTGTGTGTGTGTGTGTGTGTGTTTGTGGTGTACGAAATAAAATTTTAAATTATGTATACACACATAATTATTGTATGTTGTACACGATTACCCCCTTCACACACACACACACACACACACACACACACACACACACACACACACACACACACACACACACACACACACACACACACACACACACACACACACACACACACACACACACACACACACACACACACACACACACACACCGACTCATTGAGGATAGTAAATAATGTTTTATGCGTAGTAGACCTACTTGTGACGTAAGATTATAAAATGTAACAATGTGGCTAAGTCATGCAAGGTAATTGTATCAGGATTAAGAAAGACCTGGTTTTAAATTTAACTTTCAAATATTGTTGAAAAGAATGAAAAAAATGCTGAAAATGCTGGAGTTGTTCTACTCTAAGTTAATTAGAGTAACACCCTATGTGTTACTTTGGGTATATGTTACAATTACGCTCACATATTTATAGACATGTTGGGAAAATCTTCTTCTTTTCCTCCTTCTTCTTCCTCCTCCTCAAGGATTAGACCGTTTAGTCGGTCGAGACTCGATGATCGATCCCCTACTTTACGACTTGCCAATACTTTAGTTCCTCTGACTCTACCAAATAGGATTTATTCTCCCAGGCGTTCTTCTCCCATCGTTAACTCGTGGTCTTCCCACCCTTCTCTATATTTTTTGTACTTTTTGCTTCAGTTATAAATTCCAAGTTCTTCCTGATTGCTTCGTTTTAAAAGCGATTGCTTCTTGTTACTCCCAGAACTGACCTTAGAACCTTCATCTCAACCCCGACCGACTGAACCCTATTGTGCAAATTCGCGTATATGGTTCTTGATCAATTCTGGACAGCTTCATGTTGTAAAATATAATCCCACGCTATTTTTTTTTTTTTACAGTATATAGAATCTGTATCATTTTTATTTTAAAAAATCCAATACTTCATAATTAATATTTGTTCGAGAATAAAAAACACAGTAGTTTTGAATAATGATGATCTTCACAGCTAGTTGCCCGACTACTAGAAATGAGTCCACCGAACGTGAACCTACCGGGGTCTTTCCGCTGCTAGAACACTTATTCATTCTAACATTGATTTTATTCACCTTTATAGTCTGACCACAGGATGATTCATTGTTTTAATTGCTAAATTTTATTTTAACTACCAGTAACACCTCAATTTAAATTAACAAATCAGAATGACCACAGGAGAAGACAGAGGGACGGTAGCCGCTAGCAACTCGTTACCGGAAGTTGTGCTGTCTACCACCCGCGACGAAACCGCCCGTCTGACATTTAACTTACATAACACATACAAACACACACACACACACACACACGCCATTCATGTATGCATAATTGTATGAACGCCCACATACTGCCGTGACCAAATGCAAAATCGATCTGTTCTGCTATCAGTGTTTAGACCACGGTCGCTCTCGAGTACCTCTCTCACTCAGGCAATAACTGCTATTCATTCTGGTTCTTTTTCTTTGCTTTGAATACATGGGAAAATATCTCTTTGTTGTAATATCAATACGGAAGTTGACGGTGAGTAATGGACGTAAGGACAGCAATACAGAAGCGTTGCTGCTTCAGAAAAGTTGTAATCACGGAAACTGATTTATAAATAATCGTGTCGCGAAGGACAGTAAATTTAATTGTGTAAGAGTGTGTGCGTGAGTAGGCTAGCGGGCGTTTGTGGAAACTGTGTCAGATGATTCACAGAATCCTCGTCGAGGAATCAGAACGAGGGACGAGATCAAATCCCGAGATTTGCAACACACTGTTCTATAGTAATTATCGCACTTCGATGATATCCAGACAACAGTTGCATAATTAAACAGTATGTAAACTAGAATATTATATATCTTACTTCCTCTGTGAATACGATTTAATAATTACCTGCTTTGTTTCTTGTTCTCTTTACAACTTCTGTCTATGTCGTCATCGTCAGCTTCAACCGTTCTGGCGCCATAACCCGTCTCTTCCTACGATTGTCCACGCTGCGTCTTCCTCTTTATTCCTCATATCAATTGGTACTGCCAACAATACCACAATACCACCGTACTATCTCGATGATCGACATGACCGATGATCGATGATGACCCTTTTTTGAAGTTTTTGTACCACTTTAAACAGCTCGGTCATGCACACCGAACTCGCCAAAAATCTTTATCAAATACTTTCACCATGTGAGAACAGTTTTCCTTTTTTACACAAAAAGCAATGCAAGTTCATCAATCTTGAATTGTATAATGTTAAAAACAATCGCCCAACACACCACAACAGAATTTCTCAATTCACTGTTAAATTTGATAAACCTCAATTAACTGTAAAATGTGAGAATCTCGATAAAACATAAAATTAAACAAAATGAAGAAAACTTGATACAACACATAAAGAGAAAGAGTGACTCGAGAATACCAAAAAAATGGTAATCCAATATAAGCCTCTTGGAGAACGAGATAGAGGGAGACCAAAAAAAAAAGGCGGCTGTGAAGCTGGAACAGGATAAAGCCTACTCCTTGAAGTGAAGAAGAAGAAGAACTGATAAATCTGAATTATTCAGTGAGGACTAAGACAGTTGTAAACAACAGTACTATAGATCAAGTGAGCCGTTCGAAATATCTCCGATGTGAAGTAAGGTATGAGTCTAAATCTGATATAAAAGACAAGATAAATACATTTAGAAATATTTGTGGAACGTATCATAGAAAGCATAGAAATAATACAAAACACAGCACAAGGATTAAATTTTATATGACAATTTCAATACCCACATTGATTTATGCGAGTGAGGCGTGGGTCATGACAAGATAAAAAAAAACAATTCGGCAAGATTCAGAGTGCTGAAATGCAGTTTTTTTTCGAAATTCTTTAAACTGTACATTGCAACACAGAAACAGGAATGCGGTAAAATTCAGAGTGCTGAAATGAAGTTTCTTCGAAATACTTTGAACTGTACATTGCAAGAGCAGAACTAAAAATAACGGATATAAATGCAGTTATTTCAATTTACAGAAGACAATGGTGGGATCATCTCCAATGGATGACAGAGGGTCGATTGCCGAAAGCGGCACTGAACTACAAAGCTATTGAGACGTGATTCGTCCGAGGATAAGATAAGTGCCGGAACAGATTTATATAACCTAGTCCTTGTAGTGATGAAGCCGAAGAAGAAGATGTGAACTATTCACCCTTGTAGTTTAGACAGTTGTTACGGTCAGTCGTACCAATATCACACAAAAAGTTTTTAATCGGACATTTATAACGCGGAAAGTTCATAAGTTGGAGGCACTTTCTGACCAAATCTCGTATGTGTTCGACTACCTCCCCAACGTTTGGTCTCTAAAGTTACTTAAACTTTTTAACGGGTGCAGACGTTTTCGTTGCGGAAACGTCGCTTTCTAACAAAAAAAAAAAAAAAAAAAAACGATAGACTATTCTTGGCGACTACGAAGAGATAAATATTAACGCATCATCACGCGGACCCCTCTGGCAGCGGCGTGACGTGGGCTGCATCCATTGCTAGGCGCTGCTTGTCTAGCTAGAGTCGACGGTAAAAAATATTTTGTACATCAGATGAAAGGAAGAACAAGAGGACACTGTGATCATATTGAATATTTACTATATATTATTGGACATAAAGACGTGACCCAACGTCTGTTTCGTGTGTTACTGAGGTCACAGTCGAAACAGACAAGTACCTAATATACTTCGTAGTCTTACACGCCCGGAGTCAATGTTAAAATTTATCCCCGGGCTGTTTGGCCGTGGTCCATTGTTTTTACCAGTGTCATCGACTGCGTAAGGTATTAGACGACTCACTAACGTGTACCACCTTACGTTAGCGAAACTTCGAATTTTAAGCTGATGATGGCAGTCGATGGCACTGCCGAAACGTCTGTTTTTTGTGAAAACAATGGACCACGGCCAAACAGCCCGGGAATGAATTTTAAGACAACTACCTCTTCATATGGTTTGATCTTAAATAATACTACTCGTCAAGACATGAAGAGAAGACCTAAACCACAATGTAAGTGAAAGATCAGTGACATATGGTACAGAAATGTGGTGAACGAACGAAGGGATAAAAAACCAAATGTGGGTTTTATGAAAAGACACTTATAGGGTTACTCGAGAATACCACAAGAAATATACTCAAGATGGGATAAATAATGTGATATAGTAAGGTTTATGATACAAGGATAGCCTGGCTGGGACACACAATGCGGATGGAACAACTCAGAATTTCCATAAAAATTCTAGAATGGAGGCCAATAGGTTAATTCCTTTATCGAAAGGAACGGCAAGGAAGAAATGGTCGAGGATGTTGAGGAGTATCTGAGGAATATGGGGATAAGAAGATAAGCCCGCGTGATCTTATTTACCTGCAACCTAAATAGTGAGAGCTGAGTTTATGAACAAACACTTTATACACGAGGAAACAGTATAACTTATAAGCGCTGTGTGTTATCTCTAAACGGTTGTTTCTACACAAATATAAAGCGCAGAAGCATTGAGAAAATGAAGAGAGAGTGAGAGAGAGAGAGAGAGAGAGAGAGAGAGAGAGAGAGAGAGAGAGAGAGAGAATGCGAGGAAAGAGCCTGAAGCAAGCCAGTCATACTTTCCCACAAGAGTTAGTGGTGGAGAGAAAAACACATGTGGCAAAACCATTAATAAAAACCATCGCCGACTTCTCGACAAGTCGTGTGTGTGTGTGTGTGTGTGTATGTGTGTGTGCGTGCGTTACTGCATCGGCATGTAAATGTGTCTGTAAAACCGTGGAGTCCACGCCGCGCCTTGCTGAACAGAATACTAACTACTACTATGCAAAACAACCCTTTTCATGGCCCTTTTATTTAAACCCTTTTAGTATAAACCCTCTCTCTCTCTCTCTCTCTCTCTCTCTCTCTCTCTCTGTGCGCGCAGATAAAGAAAGAAACAGTCCTCCGTATCCGTAGTGCCCCCGAAGCTATCTATCTGCATAGGCTACGGCTGTTAGTCTGTGACTACTGCAATTCATTCATTTGTATATCAACCGGCGGAATATGTACGGATGTAGATTACAATAAATCTGCTTTTACTGAGCTGGAAATGAGAGATAATAAAATAAGTATATATTGTTGTTTTCATAATACTGTTTGGAAGAAAAATTAGTCCGCAGCAATTATGTTTATCATTGGCGTTACCTGAAGAAGCATAAAGACACTACTTAAACTGTAATCCCGATTATCCGGACATTTTCAGGTTACTGATTCACCATGGTGGATCATCATCATCATCATCGTCATCACCACTCGAAGGACTAGGCCTTAGATCTGTTCCGAAACCCGTCTTTTCCTCGGTCTACCGACATCTCTCTTCCTAGTAGGGTGATAACCCAAGGCAGCCACAGGTAGACGGATATCAGGCATGCGGTTCAAGTGTTCACACCATCTCCTGTAGTCTTAAATCTTCTGATGCAATGATACAATGTTTAAAGCACATCTAATATTCTCGTTTCTTTTACAATCCAAGAGAGAACAACCTTGCGTCCCTCTTAGAAATTTCATTTCGGCTGCCTGAATCCTCTGCACGTCCCTTTTACCAAGAGTCTATGTCTCACTAGCATACAGGAATGTGGGGACTGCCACAGTTTTATAAAAAACTCATTCGGGTGTCTTTCCGTGTTTTATCCTTCCATGTTAGATGAGAACCAAATAAGAACGCAACTAAATAAATGAAATACGCTTTGAAACGACAAAACGATAGAAGAGAAATGGGTTTATTGTATTAACAACCTCCTGCGAAATAGCTTAACACTGAGGGTCCGGTTTAACCTGACCAGGGGTGGAATCCCTTCTACTCTGCATGCCCGCCTTTTTGTTAATTTCAATTGTATTTCTATTATTTAATTAATACAATTGTTTTACGTTAACGATATCTGTCTGTTTTGATTGACATTGGGTTGTATTTACTTAGTGTTTTACCTGAAGACGACCTTTGATTTGGTTAGGGGTCGACTGGTTTAATATGCACATACAATGGCTGATGTCCGGAATATCACAATTTGTAATAATAATAATAATTAGTAGTACCCTCCCAGTGCTACAGAACTCGCTCTCTATTTTGATTGACTAAATTTACTATCATATAAATTTTGGTATTAGATAATTTTTCAATTCTTACTTTCCAGCACAAGGTAAGGAGTAGTTGGACACTAGTTAAAGACAAAATTGGATAACTATGTGCAGGGAAATTGGTAATTGATAATGAGGGAAATAAGTGCAAGGAGAGAAAACTAACATTTAAAGATTTGCAGACGACATTGCAATTATGGATGAAAGTGAACAGGCGTTTAAGTGAACAGTTACGAGGTTTTCAGAATAAACGTTATAAAACTAAGGTCTGTAGTAAACGCGGACAGTCCAGTATAAAGTACTGTATATTGCTGAATGGGAAAAATATAGAGGAAGTTAGAGAGTTCAGCTACTTAATAAGTAAAATCACAGAAGACGGAAAAAGCAAAAGAGAAATTTTGAGTAGGACCGGACAGGCTAAAGTTGCATTTAACAACTTTAAATGGAACTTTAATGCATTTAATTTCCAGTAAATGGAAATTACTGACTTCCATAGAAACAGCCCTGGAAACAAGAAAGAGGTCCTGAAAACTTACATATGGACCATAGCTCTATATGGATGTGAGACGTGGATAACTGGAACAGAGGAAAGGAGAAGACTTGAAGCACTGGAAATGTGGTGTTATCACTGGAAGTTACTGAAAGTGAGATGGCTCGACAAGGCTAGTAATGATGAGATTATGACTAGAGTTGGAGAAACAACAGGTTATTGGCAAAATATTTTGGAGGGTTGAACTTATTGGTCGTATTATTCGTCACGAGAATTTGTTCAAATACAATAATTAAAGGTCACATTGAAGGGAAGAGAGGAAGAGGCTTCACAATATGAAACAGATTATTGGTGATGTAAGTTGTAATTGCTATGAAGAGATAAAACGAAAAACACAGAGAAGATCAGAGTGTAGAACTGCTACAAACCAATCTGCAGATTGCTAACTAACTAAAGAAAAAAAATGAGGAAAAACGAATAAGACGATGCGGACTCCTGAAGATTTTAATGGGCATATGTGCTACAGATATTAAAGGAAGTCAGTAGAGCTGAGTACCAGTTGGTAGTCTATATCAAGGCGGAAAGAGAGAGTGACACGCGCGAACACACAGAGTTACTAATATTATAATACATCATAAAATACGAATATTAGTGTCGATGATTATTGTACGCGCGCGCGTGCTTACTGCTTATAAAACGCGTTAACAAATAAATATCAGCGTTCGTGTGTGTGGTCGACCTTGTATTACGTTATCAATCAAAGCAGCAGGTTTTCAATAAGCATACACACAGTGTATATACCATAGAATGTGATTTCATATTTAAATATTCACGGAATAAATTTGAATATAATAATAATTGCATAACTAAGCCATATCACAGCGATGAGGAAAAATCATTTAAGACGTTCGCCGGCACGCAAAATCACAGGAACTAAACAATAATATTCAATTTCCATGATTCGATCGGTTAGTTTAGTTGTTGTTTTATACGCGTATTAATTTCTCTTATCTCTTCTTCGGATGCATAAACTGTTTAATGAGTAACGATTCGATTGACGACTTAATTCATCGACTTCCAGTAACAGTACACGTAGAATACTTATCGAAAAGAAATTTACCTAGGAGAAATATCCGAAAATATTGTTTGCCTTGGCCCGACGGATGTGTCCAGTTATCAACAGGAAATGGTTGCCGATAGTAAACGTTTTATGAATGGAAATTAGAAACACTATGAAATGTATTTCATACAAGTACAGTAATCTTCCGATTATCCGCGCAATTCGGCAGCGCTATCGCTGCGGATAACCGAATTCCGCGGATAATCCACAGTATGTACAAAAAAGGGCAGAAAGCAATGAACAAATTTACAGGCATTGCACAAATGCAATCCACAGAGAAGGGCATTGAAAGTGCTTCAATAAATCTAAAATATGTATACATATATATATATATATATATATATATATATATTTATGTTCATTCACCAATAAGTGAATTCATTCTTCATTCACCAATCAATGAATTCAGTCTTCATTTACCAATGTACAGATTATAAGTTAAATGTAGTCGCATTCATAAGCGAAGTTTTATATGTGTACTACGTTATTGACAACAAAGAAGTAGTTTCTATGGAAACTCACCGGTTCCCATTTTCGATCACGCACCAGCGATCGGCCGCAAATGTGCGACACGTCCTTATAAACATTTTCAATGTTAAAATTTTTATTAACGTGTTTATTTAAAGTAAAGCAATACAGTAAAACCCCGTTAAGACGCTCATGTAAGGATACTAAAAACCGAATATTAAGCGGGACATTACCAAGTAACAACATATAAATACTGAAAATCTCATATTCTGTGTAGTTTAATAAATAAATAAAATTTAAATAAATACTAATTTACACGAACTGACATTTTGTCAGAATACGTTTTACTGTTTTACGTGTATCATTTACATTGATTATTTCTGAAATTATTACCTATATACTTGCAAAACTTAAATAAACGCCTATACAGAATCCAAGCGAACGTCTCTCACGTCATCACGCGCAGCAGGGATTAGATTCAGGAATGGATTACAGGAAACGTATCAATTAAAAAATGTCAGAAAAATACATGTCAGTGAAGTCAGTGCTGACCTGTCGGCAAGCATCACACGTGGCGTTTAACGACAATATCCAATTTTTAACATCAGTTAACTAAGCTAGTAGAGTACAACGGCTTTTAATTATACCGCGTAAACTTAAAGACAAACATACTGAGAAAATTAAGTGTTTCAAGTAAATGTTCCCGCAGTCGCAGTAAAGTAGACTACATATGCCCGGATGACTCACGGTAGCCAGCTGCCGAGCGACAAACAATACTGTAGCTGTTGGCGAGCGATGAGACACTTCGTCCATTGGACATACCTTTACATAACTTTGATAATTTGAAAACAATATTGTTTACGGTAGTTAATAAAATAGTGTATTAAGACTAGTGAAACAGAAGCTTTATTATTCATCTGAAATTTATTTCCGCTTATTAAAAAAATCCCTGGATAATCACAAAGCGGCTAAACCGCTCGCTGATAATCGGGAGTGACGTCTGCAACGGAACGTATCATCGTCATTATAATCATTACCATTGCTGGCAGTTACTCTGACCGAATGCTTCCAGGAATTCTTCAGCGATTCCTCCACTAAAGTAGGGCTCTTATTAATGTAACGACGGGGAGGGTCTGCGCCGAACTCGCCAAAGAAACTACTCCCCCCCCACACTTATAAGTGTAGTGTAAAGTATCAAGACTAGATAAGAGAGTGATAAAAGTTTATAAAATCATCATTATCTTCTTCACAACACGACATAGGCAAGGTGCTGCCTGTTCCGTCTTAAAAAATAATCCAGCCATCTCTTCCTGAGTCTACCCACACACCGGTGTCCTATAGGTTTGTATTTCCAGACCTGTTTGGTCAGTATGGAATCTGACATGCTTTCTAAGTGTCCTTTCCACAGTTGTTTGTAATCTTTTAGTTTTTCATTCAAGTTAAAAACTAGTAACTCTTCTCTTATGGCCCCATTCATTGTACGGTCAAGTTTAGAAAACCTTTTAACTCCTCTTAAGAACGCCATTTCCGAGGCCTGTATTTTACTGTCCTGTTTTTTTTTTGTCCATAATTGACACCCATAGGACAGTACAGGGACTGCCATGTACTTTGTAAAACTTTAATTTTGATCTCGACGTACCTTGTTGCTAAAAATACGGTCGGTTGTTCCACAGATCGTCTGGAACTTACCTAATTTAACAAACATACCTATATTACAAAATGATACGTAAAAATAATAACCCGGAACCTTTTCATACTTTAAAACTGAAATAAAATTATTTTTAAAAGTTTCGTCTTTCGAAATGTTATTACAACCCGATAACTTTGAACGATTAGAAAAGAAACAAACAGTCTCGTTAAGAGAAGTCGTCGTCACCTTTCGGCTTTACTCAAATCGAATGGAGGTGGTGAGATGCTGACGACGATGATGTAATCACTAACGCGTTACGTAAAGAAGCAGTGTTTCGTGTTGTGTGTGTGTGTGGGGCCAGATAAGGTCTTCAAAAGGTCAAGCAGCCTCGGCCAAATGCCACCGCTACAGTAGGCTACGAAAATTAATTGATGCTCCCACTGATCAATATGCATAGTCTATACAGACATCCGACTGTATCTTAAACTGCACACAACTCATGTCTTTTGGAATCAGTTGTTCTTCTGCACTGACGGTACTATACGGTACTCAGCATTATATCAGATCGTACTATAAAAATCTAGTTCTGTACGTGGTGATTAAGAACAAGTCCAGATTCTTCACCGCGTATTTAATACGATTTCCTCATCACCTCCCACCACAAAAGCGGCCTAGTGTCACAGTTTTCGGAGCTTTACTGTGAACGTTTATTAAACGATTAACGAAGTACAGTTTTAACAATGGAAGTTAATTTTTTATTTATTTAAGAAAAAATGAATTTGACAACCGGTCGGTTATTGAAGAAATAGCCAATGTAATGAGAAAGCCTGATAAGATGGAGGAAATGGGCGTCCAAATCTCTCCCCTCTAAACATATTTGCAAACTAAGTTTCACGTGGCTCAAAAATGTGGTCTCTTGTGATTAGATGAAGAGATAAAACGTGACCTTTAAATCATATTATACGAGACAATGACAACAGCTATTCGTAAGAAGAACATTTCAATTATTTATTTATTTATTGGCAATCAGAGAATATATTACTAAACTTAACCTGCTGATTAGTGTACACACATAAGAAATGTACAACTAGATGGTGTGATGGGGTGTTCCATCCAATGATGTCACCTCGTCGTCCTTACAGGTCGGGTGGCAAACGTCTTCTTAATTTTCTGTTGATTGCAGGCTGTATAAGTGGCATTATCAGCGGGTTACGATGGTTGTAAACTCTTGTACGGTGTCTAGTGCCACGTTCATGAGTGACTTTACGGGTGTATGAAGTATGGAAGTCTGTGTGGATGGACACAGCCCTACCACGGGGCATCCGCAACAGCTCGTAGGAGCTTTGATTGGCATCGCTGTATGATTGCTATATCAGATTTGGTGGCGCAGCCCCACAGCTCGATTCCATAAGTCCATATGGGTTTAAGGACAATTTTATAGAGAAGAGTTTGTTGTCTAAAGACAGATTAGATTTTCTGCCAATCAGCCAGTTAATTTCCTTAAATCTAGTTGTTTCCTTTTCTGTTTCAACGCGTGGTGTTCAACTTCTTAAATGTGAACAAGTATAGGAATACCACGGTCGATTGAAAGCGTTTTAGATTACTGTAAAGTAGTTTATAGTGGCATGGCTACTTTACGAGAATAGATACTGTAGATATGGCTAGAATATAAAGTAAAAGAAGAAGGCTGTTTCCATCGTGGGGTGTATATTATCCCATGTTGAAAGAGAAGAATCAATGGAAGGTGATTAGCTAGTCGCAGATTCTTCCCGAGCTAGGACACCTAACCCGATGACGACATATTTGACAAAGATAGTGAAATAAAGAAAACCCAAAGAATTCGCTGGTAGAGAATGTCCGCAGAAGGAAAAAGGCTCAAAGGCTCAACTCTCAACTTTTAAGGAGACAATAGACAGGAAGCTACACGAAATGAACGGAAGAGGTAGGCTAAAAAATCGGAGGGAGTGACAGGTAAAAGAATGGGGGGTTTAAGATGTAGAGAGCATGTACGGAACAGGGTAAGTTAGAAAATAATGTTTGGAGAATCAAGGAGATTAACGATAGATAGTGTGGAGCGACTCACTACACGAAATGGGTCTAACGGACTAACGAAATTGAGCGACTGCTATTTAATGAGAACAGTATGGTTTTATTACGGTAATATTATTATTTTTATTAAAGAGGCTGGCCCAAGTGCAGAGCAGGGAAGCGCTGACGTCTCCAAACCAGCTATTTCGATGATCGCTGGGTTGTCGATCTATCGATCTTCTTGCCAAGAAGCAGAGAGCCGTGTACCTTAGGAAAGCCGAGGTCGGCAAGGAGATTGCAAAACATTAAGAGAGGCTCCGCACACTTGAAAGGTGGCAAAGAGCTTGGGATGAGGAGACAAAGGACGCTGGACCGCGCGGCTGATCAAACACGTGTAAGGCACGTATGACTGAGAGAAAGCATGTGGAGGTCGGTTTCTACCTTACGCAGCTTCTGATCAGTCATGAATACTACCGATCTTACCTCCATAAGATGGGTAATACCTTGTTTGTAGATTGCCTGCAAAGCCTGGGTGTAAAGGGTAACGCGGAGCACACCTTTTTCAACTTTGATATGTGGGCCACGAGAAGAGCGTCTCTGGTCGCGGGTATGGGAATGACAGCTCCAGATGACACCGTCGGAGTCATGCTAAGAGGTGAGGACGTCTCCAATCGTGTGGCTCATTACGCAGAGTGCATCTTTCGGGTGAAGAAGGGGGACTTATACCGTCTATAAAGTAGATCATTGTAGACGTGAGCCCGTTGGACTCGTTTAAAGTAATGTGATAAACGGTCCCAGATTAGTGCTCGATCGACGGTGGAGGGGATTCAGTTGATAGTCCACTTGAGATGAGAGTCCCACACTTCCTCCGTAGCCTAAATGCATTTACCCTCCTATTTAAAAAAAAAAAATTATTATTATTATTAAATTTCAAATATTAGGCTTACGCCATATTAGGCTTGCGTCCACTGGCCATGGTACAACTCACGTTCTACCCGTCCTTCCACACTGACACGATCCCACGACCGAAGTCATTATGAGTCGCCAATGCCATAAATATCATTATTATTAAAGACGTCTAACCTTTAAGGTTTAAAAACCCCCAAAAAGTAATAACAAGTGGACTAGGAGTAATACTATGAGTAGGTCTCGAACACCGGACCTTGATTAATCTACTTATTTATTTAATTTATTATACGTGTGCGCGGATCGATTTGTTCGCGTTCTACTTAACTAGCTCATTTGTGTTTCACTATTTATCAGTGACATTCTACCGACTAAGTATTAGTGTATTATAGAAATGGAGCAGAATATTCAGCGTTCTGCTGAGTAAACAGTAAACTGGCGGCACACACACACAGGCGTAAGGAACTGATTAATTCACGCAGTTTTAATCCGTTTCTAGCATGTAGTACCCATCAGCTAGCTTTCTAGTATTTTTATTAATTATAAGAGATTAGAAAGCCTTCTAGTGGTTCGTGTTTCTCTCCGTAACGGAATGATTTTTCTGTTTTACCGCGGTTTTTTCTCCGTTCCATCGCTGCAATTAAGCAACAAACGTACAGAAACATCCGGATTTACACAGTTATTTCGTAAAAATCGCCTAACCTATAATATTTCATACAACTCGTAAACAGAACAGTGTTGATAACTAACTTTTATTCACGTTTAAAATAAGTAGAAACGATGCTTACACAAATCAAATCTATCACATAAATCAAAGTTTAATTTATATAAATTGAATTACGTTCATATAATTTCAACCATATATTAAGGTCCATTTTACCGGGATCACAGCCTTTATTATCTTCACAGACACACCAGTGGCAGCGGAGAAAAATGTGGTCGCGGTTCTGACAAAAATTAATGCGGCGCAATTATGCATATTAGCGGACGGTGATTTTTGCACACAATAAGAACAATTAGTGGAAATTGTTACGCGCTAAGTGAGTGTACCTTGTTAGGTCGGCTCTCAATAATAGATTCTTGAAAGTAATTACAACACAACACTTTTTTTTTAGTTTTATTACATTTTCGAGACAAAAAAATGTTGTAAGAAATGCGTTCAAGATGGGTACGTGGTTCAAGGTTTTACACTACCGATTGTAGCTTCGTCCTGTTCGACGAACAAGACCCGCAAAATTAGTGTTTAGTAGTAGTAGTAGTAGTAGTAGTAGTAGTAGTAGTAGTTAAATTAGTATTTATAATACTAAATTGTGGAAGATGTTCTTGCGGACTGATTTTCTGTAAAGTTTTGTTACAATGTAACAAAAACTCACAGAAAAAATTCACAGGCAAAACTGCTGACAAAAATTCACAGAGATAGTAAAATGCTTACAGAAAGGTATAAATTTGTCTCTAAATATTTCAATTAGTCAGCGCAAAATTATAAATACCTTGTGAAGGAAAACGTTAAAAGCAGTGGCGTGGCGTGGGCACATAACACCTGTTGCCGGTTGTGATAGGCCTAAAACTCAACCTAAAAATTAAATAGATTTTTTTTTTTTGTACCAAGTGTTCTTTTTAGCGCATTTTCTATCATTTGCTGGGACAACTAGAGGGTCCCGGTTCAACGGGATCTGACTCCCATTACACTTACACAGAATAAGTCAGAACACAAATAATCGAATTAAAAATAATGAACACAAACAGAGAAACACATGACTAAACCAACAAAACACAAATAGGTACGCAGTATCCGCTGCACGTCAGTTGCGAAAACGAACATAGCTGCTAACTGAGCGTTTTACCGGTTTATACAGCTGCAACGCATTGGGTGGACGAATGTGTTCCCCTCTCCACAGTTTGTACAGTGACAACTACTACGAAGTCAATAACCGTACGCAGTAAAACACTGTCGATGTCTGAGCCGGCAACACACGACGGTGCAAGTGTCCAGCAGTTCGTAAGCAATGTTACGCTTTTCTTCAAGTTTGCTTACTAATACTGTTTGGATTGCAAATTATTCAATAACTAAAGTATTTATTCTGAGATATAATTAATATTACTTTCTCTTATGTCCAGTACTGTTGCCGCCGGCAACAGCGGTTACATGGACGCCACGCTACTGGTTAAAAGTAACGACGTTCCATTTCTATATTACTATGAGTTGGAAATTTGAATCACGAGGAAATCATGGTAACCGGAATTAAAAACCTGAAGTTTCTACGGTATGTCAAGGGTGATTGGCTTGGGAACGTTGTAATCAGAAACACCATGAAAATCTGTAAAAGTTTCAGTGAAATGATAGTGTATTCACGGTAAGGCAAAGTGAAGTGGCTATATACGCACGAAGCAGAGTGACTTCGCAACTGAAACATTTATTTAATTAACAAAGTTGTATTAGTAAAAACAGATCTTCAAATATTTGTGGAAAAAGTTAACTTCATGTTGGATTAAATAAATCGAAAAGGATTTAGAAAAAATAATATAAACGCGGAATAAGCAATTGAAAGAGAAGTTTTTTTCGGGCAAAAGTGTTAAAAATGGAAGGAGTCCAGGGTAGGAGAGAGAGAGAGAGAGAGAGAGAGAGAGAGAGAGAGAGAGAGAGAGAGAGAGAGAGAGAGAGAGAAGATAGGAAGAAGAAAAATAGTGAAAAGATGAAAGAATATTGGAGAAAAAGAAAAGAACAAGGAATAAAGAATTGAAATTGGCATGTGGCCCTCAGATGGCCGTTACAAATAACAAAAATGAAAGTTGTGTTAGTAATTATAATCACAAACAGAACTAACACTGTTGCACACCACTATAGATAAAAATTCTCGATTAGCGCTTTCAAGCTTCACATCACATCGGAAATATGTCTAATTTCTGAAATATAGGCATATTTTTCGATTCTACGCTGAGCTGTGAAGCTTGAAAGCGCTAATCGGGAATTTTTTCTATAGTGGTGTGCAACAGCGTTAATTCTCTTTGTGAAACATTTATTGTAATATCACATAAACGACAGGCAAAAATGTCCGATCCTTGAATAGTGAAGAAAAGTATTAAGTAATTTCCAGAACTTGAAGAATATGGAAGCAAGAGCCTACAAGTTGAGTAAGAATGCTGAACGCATTATAAAAGTAAAAACTACATAATATGCTAAGCTTATATGCAAAGAACATGTCCAGGAAAAACGTGAGAGAATTTGGAATAAAATCCAAGAAAATGTGGTGGCCACTTGGAAGACACTCTGAACTGTCAGTGCATAATAAACTGTTATTATACAAACAAGTTGTGAAACCGGTGTGCAACGTTTGGAGCTGGATAAAGAAATCCAACATCGAAATAATCCAAACTTTTCAAAATAAAGTGCTTCGTAATATTGTTGATGTACCATACTATGTAAGAAACGATTATATTCATCGATACCTGAAAATATCTATCGTTACCGATAAAATCAAACGGTTTGCAGCTAAATATAAACAAAGGATCCACAAACAAACAAAAATATTATCTTGTTAATATCAACTTAAACTAGGAACCATTTTTTTTGCAGTTGGTGTTACAGAAGTTGTAAAGGGAACAAGGGATGAAGGGGAGGAAGTGTCACATTCTTTAAAATTTGAAATCTGCTCTGTCTGGGAAACCAAGGGCAAATCTGCATGTAATCTGGGATATTATAAACCAGTAAGCTCCATGAACTGCAGAACTCGCTCGCTATTTTCAGCAGAGTACATTTACTATTACATAAATTTTGATATTAGATAATTTTTCAGTTATGGACAAAATTACAGAAATCCCCATGACTCTACTATTTCTTTAGCAATATAACAATTGTAGGGCACACAATCATACAATGAACACTAAAAATTCGAAATATTAGGATTTGGATTACAATTCCTTTTAATCTGTCACCCTGCTGGACTTCCACATTTATTTAAACAAATTTTTGATCTCTTTTCAAGGCCCTTGGGGTTCCAAAACGTTTGTTTGAAATTTCATAAACTTTATAGTACATTCAGACGTTAGTTAAAGTTATCTTTAATCTGATATCCTACATGAATTTCTGAGATCTTATCAAACGTTTCACCCACTTTTGGGCCCCCGACGTCCTCAATTTTAAACATTTGAAAAATAAACTTTATATTCAGATTGTGGTTAAACCTCCTTATAATTAGTTACCTCACATGGTCTTGAGTGATTTTAACATAATTTTGACCCCTATGTTTTTGCCATATTTGTCATAACAGAATTAATTTGGGAAAATAAGTTTCACATTTCGGTAAGGTCTCTTGCAGTGAAAATATACGGTTGATTTAAGTAAGGCGTCTGTCCGCTGCCACGAGACGGGGAAGTCAGTAAGCTTCCTTCCCGTTGAGTTAAGTATAGACGGCATCATTTTGTTTTTCACATGGTGGTTGAAATTAAACATTAACGGTTAAAAATAATTGACGAATTATTCCTGAAGAACAGTATTTTCATGAAATATATTTTTTATAGAAGAAAATCTTGTAATCAATGTATCATGAAAAGTGGAGCCTTATATAAGGATGCATATATATATATATATATATATATATATATATATATATATATATAACGACCGCGTCTCGTTATATAAAAATGCGAAACAACTACAGTGAACAAGGAAGAGCTGCATGACATCACGTAATTCTCGCAGAAGATCCCCCTTACTTTGTTACAACCACACTGTCGAAACGATAATTATTCTGGACATTTAATATCTCTTACGATAAAAACTCGAAAACACCAATCCTACGTACACAAGCCGACGTAATTAGATCCTCCGTGATATACATAAGAAGAAGAAGAAAAAACGAACAAAATTATTATTAATGTAAATGCGGTAGACAACAGACTGCCGTTGTGTTCCATTCAAATTACCGGCAGTACAACACAATACACAGGTTAACCAACTGACAAAAACAAAAGGATCGAAAACAAAAAAAAAATTATGCTAAAAGCAGAACAATTATCGGGCACTCGGTTCCATAACATCTTTAATAACAACAGATACGGCAATTATAGCTATTATTAACTAATTTTAACTAAATTATGAGAGAATTATATTGAAACATCACGGGGCGGTAGGTTACACAACACACACGCGCACGCGCGCGCACGTATACAGACTGTAAAAGGGAAAAACATATACGTATTAAAGTTTTATCTAGCCTAGGTGATCGGGCCTTCGGCCTCTTTCTGGGCTCTTATTAACAGTGGACGAAACCTCTTTGTTGTTGGATCTCTTAACAGGTGGAGTGAAACAAAGGAGAAGCACGCTGGACTTAATCTAAAAAAAAATCGGATGGTAATAAGTTACGGGTGCTAGAAAATTAAAGATGGGTTTGAAGTTAGAATCCAAAAATACGAGAAATATGTAACGAAACGATCGTTCGTGCATTATGGTTGGTACACGCTTACGTATGCATGCAGAGTCATTTTTTTTGTAAATCCTGGTGAAATTATAGAAATTAAAACAATAATAATACTAATAATAATCCGTTTCTGAGGCTTTCACGGGCGGCGTCATAATTGTTTAAATTATTATCCGAGCTGTAAGGGCGTGGTCTTTCAAAACCCTCATGCTGATTGATGTTATTAGCGTGATCAGACGTTTCGGCCTCGCCTATGGAGGCCATCTTCAGTGAAAGGTCTTTAAGTAAAAAAGCTGACGAGATGCATGTCAGACAACCACAGTACTGTGGCAAAGGCTGACGGTACTGTAGATCGTAGTGAAGACTCGCTATCAATGAAGCTTGCGAAACATTTAAATAAAGTACACACGTAGAACGTATACAGAGAAATAAAGAGAGAGAGAGAGAGAGAGAGAGAGAGAGAGAGAGAGAGAGAGAGAGAGAGAGAGAAGAGAGAGAGAGAGAGAGAGCGAAGAAATAAATGATTCTTTGTTCCATACAACAAACAGACGGTCGGTTGTGCCCATCTAACTGTTAAGTTTGTGAACTTTGAACTCACACACACACACACACACACACACACACACACACACACACACACACACATTCATTCAATTCATCTACATTTTTATTAAAAATAAATTACTTGCGTCCTTTTACGTGTAAGTAGTTAGGAAAAAAAAATTAATTGACGCCTTCTACAATGGCCAGATGACTAACAATTGCTTCTCATTTCGTCCGGCAACAATCAGCAGAAGAACAATATCATTTTTTTTTTTGTTCGTTTCAAACACGAGTTTTCCTCTAAAATTAATGTTTACCAATTTATTATGTTAAATACAAGGTGACGCAGGAACTCTCCGGCGGGACTCGTTCCCACGGATCTCCAGGTTGTGCAACAATACGTCAGTGGCAGCGGGCGCGGGGGTGTACACAATGAAGAAAGGGTTGGTTAGACGACGGCGCAGATGCTCTCTGTTTACTCGTTAGTTACGGCCAGCAGAGTACTCTTGCTACCCCTTTCTTCCCAATCACATCCTTAAACGACTTCTCACGCCGCGGCCTATAATCACAGTACTGACCCAATTTTTGAAACACCTAGTTTTCATAATTAATTTCTTTTTTACTGTTGTTGATTTTCTTAAATAACATTTCGTTTCTCCTACAGAGCGGGGGTGAGAAATATTTTAATAGTTCGAAACTCATCGAAAAAATTCCTTTACAACATCCCTATTTAATGGCAGTCGTACCAACCGACATTAGGTTCTTCTTCATCTCATTATTGTTATTCTTATTAATTGTCGATGAACTGAGTATCGGTGTTATTATTATTTTTACACCTGTTACTTGAAAACCTGCTGCTGTACATGAAAATAATAACAATAATTTACTACCTCATTAATAGTAGCGCTGGGCCCAGATGATACACTGTCCCTGTTCTCATAAAACTTTAAAAAAATATGAATTTTTTTTATAATTATTATTCAATCCCTTCTGTGAGCAGACAAAAAAATCTTTCTCACTTTGATGTCGTCCATGTCCAAAAAAAGTATCATCCGCCTTTCGTTCAGCGTGTGATGGCGTTTTTTTTTCACAGAAGATACTTTTTGTAGCAGTTTTTTGGGACACATGAGGTGTAACGTTATTGATTCTGTTCACCGTTTCTTCTGACGCTTTTAATGTGTGTGTGTGTATGTGTTTGGTAAATGAACACACACAGGTGATTATCGTTATGGCAACCGACCAAAGGGCGTCCGTTAGGGTTAGGCCACTTTAACAGATTTTAGTGGAAAAAATTCTTCACTTGAAAGGGTTGAAAAAGAGAGTAGTTTTTTCTGAAGAAGAGACAAAAAACTGTGATTGCATTGTGAAAAAACGGACGACGTACAGTACAACGAACGTAAAGGAGATAAAAAGCACAAAAGGAATACACAAGTTCAGGACGCGCCAGCCAGCATCAGGTGGGAGAAGCTGCCGAACAGACAAGATTCAAATTTTTCAGATGAGAAGATTTTGTCAAAGCGTGTGTTTGAGTGTGTGTGTGAGGATTATTGGGGCACGATGGATCGGCCCGGACACCTGCTGAGCACCAGCTTTGCTTCCTGCTTCTCCCTCTTAATATCTCTGTCTCTCTCTCTTTCCCTCCCCCTCTCTCTAACAATCAGATATTTCATTATCGGTGCATATGCATAACGAGTTGGAGTTACCCATTTCATTCTTTCAATATCCTAACTGTACGTGACGGAAGTTTGAAAGACGGCCCTTTCTTACTTCTGCCCAACCGTTGTCAAGTCTGCTAAGTGTTGGCCGGTGACAGTTGTACCAACATACACACGGTCGTCCTCGCACCTTTATTCAACTTGTTAACGGGATCAGTTGTTGTTTGAATTTCTTGTCAACAAAAAAACGCATCTCATACGACCGTACGTGGGTAATGAATCGTATTTAGCGTCGAGAATCGTTTGCAGTAAACCTGTCGTCAGGACACTACAAGATGTTTCGTTCAAATTCCGTTTCGAGTAAACTTTCAGTTTATACCACGTGACCAGAGGCGAAAACAAAAGTAGGTGTCATTATTAAAATCAACTTTTTTAAATACGTCAGATATTTCCGAGAATGTTACAGGATTGAGAGGATACGAACAAGATGCGAAATTGCATTGGCTGACTGGTATTGACTGCATATCGAAAGTACGGACTGAATGTAAGCTAAAACATATTGTTTCACTGACTACGAAACCTTTGTCAGTGTTTTGCAGCAGACCCAGAACTAAGGTAAACGCAGTCGAGTTGTTCAACTTTTCCAGAAACAATTGTTCAACGTATTAACATGTTCCGTTTATCCCTCTTGACCGGACGAAGTAGTTGTTCCTCGTGGAATGCTGATGCAAACACAAAGACTGCGGCATCAAAAGGGTAACTGCAACTTGCAACAAATGTTTCAGTAAAAGTTACCTAATTAAACAGTGGCTCGTCATATGGTCATATGGCCACATCGAGTCGACCGTTGAGTCATCATCATCATCATTATCATTATCTTCAAGGATTAAACCATGGATGGTTTGTTCCGGTCTCAAATAGGCAAAAATTACACCTGGTCACTCCAGCGCTTCCTCGGACGTCCCACACCTCTACGTCCCCTCGGCTTATAGTTCCAGAGTTGTTTGGGGATGCGGCAGTCATCCATTCGACAAAGGTGTTCCCACCAATTCAGCCGATACTGGGCGATCCTCTCGAGTATACTCATAATATTTAGTTCCTGCCGTATATCTGTATTTCTTCTATGATCATGAAGAGTATACTCTGCCACGTGCCTGAGAACTCTCATTTCAGCCGCTTGGATGCGACTGGCCTGGCCTTTCGTTTAAGCCCAATTCTCAGATTCCTAAAGAAGTGTAGGAAGTCCCATCAACTTGTCGAATTTTATGCGTGTTCCTTTACTTGCTGACTTAAGGGTTCGCCTAATGGTCCCGCACATAAGGTTGAACTTATGCAACTTATTCACAGCGTCGTTGGATCATTATAAGACAATCGTTAAGTAAAATCAAATTATTTTATTAATATCTTCCTCCATTTAGATTATTTTATAAAATATTATTGTTACAAAAATCTAAGAAAATTAAATGAAATCGAACCCCTGTTCGATTGATTGATTGATTTCATTTTTGTGAAACTCCAGCGTGTACCTAACGTTTAATGAATATGGTTTCGACTGAATGGAGTTTTCATGACATTTATAACAAATTTTGATTAACATCATTTTACTTTCTTTGGGACGAATTTTACGGGACAATATGTTATTGGCATAACTGTATGTTCTACCAAAATCGGAACACAGAAACGGTTCATGTCCGTGAAGCTAATAATATTTTTCTTTACGGAGAACGAGCTACAAAAAAAACTAAGGTGTTCAGTTGGATATAATTTTTCTTCGAGCTGTAGATTCGATTACGTTACAACATTTCTGCTTAATGATATTTTCAGTCATTAATTAAAAACCCCTTATGAATGCTTCAGTTCACGCTCAACGATGCTTTGGAAAAGAAATAACTAACCCCCAATGATTTTTGCAATCGTTAAATAAGGAAACAAGCAATATCTACGGATTTTCATTAAAATAAAAACTTATCAATTTTTTTAGTTATCCTGTTCAAATTAGAAAGCAGAGTAAGTATGAGGATGTAGAAAAAATTAAAAGAAGTCTGAGGATGTAGATACCTCCTGACTAAGTTTTAATCAGACAGTAGACAAAGATAGAAGACATACGAATTTAAAGAAATATTAATCTTATAATTAATTGCACTCTGAATGGGGAACCAGATATCGTCACTGGCATAAAGAAAAGTAGAATCCGGTGGGCAGGGCATGTCTAGAGAATGTTGGAGACATCCACATTGAAGAAACTTTTTACGGGGATACCTCGTGGAAGAAGAAGGTGGAGTCAGCCCAGAAAACGATGGCTGGATGAGGACGACCTGCGCAGGCTCGGTGTAAGAAGCTGGAGACTGAAAGCAGATGATCGAGGGACTGGAAGTGGATTGTCCAGGAGGCTAAGGGTCTCCAAGAGCTGTAGCGCCAATTAAGAAGAACTGCACTATGGCATCAATCATAGTTTCTACACAATTCAATACCGACTTGAGCACACAGTGTGTAGTAGTAGCCTTTCGAGACTTTACTAAGTTTTCAATTCCCGCATACAAATTGTTACAAAATTACTTTGTCAATCAACCACATACTTTAAGATAGTACTTATCATTCTGTGAATATCATGTATATCAAACAATGTTTCTAGACATAAAACGTTACACAGAATCTTCGCTTTTAAGCAAACAGGATAGAAAGATATTTGCGCGCGCGCACCAACACGTATGTGTTAAAAATATCCTGATGGATTCAATTATTATTCATTTTAGAATAGAATTTGTGGATATAAAAGTATATTGAAATATAATTGAGTGAACTTGGTAGGGAATAGAATTTTGAAATTATAGAATTTAAAAATTTGCATTTTGTTAGAGCATTAGTGAGTTACAAGTCTGTGAAGTAAACGTGTATTGTAAATAAGGAGATTCTGTAACACTTTCATACTGACATTTTATAGATTAAATCTATATTAAAATAAACAGATATTCCGTATTTTCCAAAAACCCAGATCTCGCAGACGGAGTCAGAACCACGTTTGTTGTTGTGAAAAACGTACGTTGTTTCACAGAGTCCAAACAGTCTCATCAAGGTCTGCGCTGTAAAAATTTATTACTCTCAGTAAAAAGCAAAAATAAAAAACAAACAAACAAACGTTCACGTCGTCGGTTAAATTATCTCGGTCTTGTTTAATTAAATACGTCGGCTTCACGTGTACGTAGGCCTACACGATGTAACATTAAATAATCGCCTGCTCTGAAAACAGCTTTGTCATCAATATCGGTAGGGCTGTGGGTACTTTCGAAATCGCGCGTCTTCGGTTCGTTTTACGTTCAAGATCTTGGTCTCTATGATTGTGTGATCTGGTTAACAGTCCTTGGTTTTTATAATAAAAAATCAGGTTTTAATTTGGTATTCAGTGTGACGCATGGGGTATTATATAAACCTCATAATTGACGTCAAATTTTCCGTGTTTCAGCTGTCATACACATGTAAAAAGAGCTTACATAATCCTCAGTGATAAAGGTTAATGTACTTCAGAAAATGTAAAAGGTTAATGTATTCGGTTGGATGTCGGAAAAAATAGGAATTTTGCGATATTTTTCATAACTTTGACTCTCTCAATTTTTCGCTTCCCGCCCCTTTTTTGAGAGATTAATTAGAAAACAGTAGGAGCCTGTGAGGTAAAAGTATGGACACACACGCCTAGTTTTACGAAATCGTTTGGTTTATTCAAAAGTTATCGTGAGACATCCCCAAGCAGACAGACATTTTGAACAAACAAGTAGAGACAAATTTCGAGTGGTCGAATTAAAACTAAGAACTTCCTTAGCACGTTCAAAGACGGATTAAGAACAACGGGATTAGGCTTTTTACCAATGCGTAGCGGCAAAAGTGCAGAGGAGGAAACAAACGGACAGAACTTATAGTTATTAGAGATGACATCAGGAATAAATAACCGCTTTGGTACGGTCATATAGCCTACGCTCAACAAACAGCCGAACACGGAGTCCCTCAAAAAGTGTTGAATCGACATTCCAAAGGCAGGGAGTGACCGGACAAACCAATGAAAGAATGTGGAGAACTAAAAGGAATGAATCTTCGGAATAATACATGACACGATAGAAAAAATTCTAGAGAGTAGATGCAGAAAAACACCAAAAACTGTCCACGACGAAGAATATCACTTCCTGGATGCGTCGGAGTGACGTAGAAGTTGTATGTATATATATATATATATATATATATATATATATATATATATAGAGCGTACGATTGACTTACACAATATTGTGTGTGTGTGTGTGTGGCGCGTGTTAATCGACATCAAGGCTTCCCAGAGTTACGCTCAGTTATCGATGAAAGACGCAATGTAAAACCTTGTCCTTTTGCTGCAAAAAAACAGAATCAGCGTTTGACAACTGTTTTTTGTTCGTGCTGCATATCCTTGTGTACGCGGACTTTGTCAAGTACAGTATATTATTTCGTACCGTCCAATCGTATAATTTGCCCGATTCGGCGATCGCGGATTCGCACTGTCCAGCGTGTTGTCCGGTACTGAAACCGCTGGCAAAACCAACGCAACTGAAAGCAAACAGAATCAAGCATTGTTGTGAAAGAGGGGAAACCACAAATGAGTTCCGGAGATGAAAATAGTGTGCAAGAATTCAACTTTAAAGAGAAAAGCCAGTTCTGACACTTAATGTGAGGCACATTTAATAACCCGCAAGAGTTACCTAGAATGTTTTTGTGATTTGCATAGAAAATACAATATTATTTGACAGATTTATTAACCTATCGCATGAAATAACATGCACCTGTTACAGATACAAGGTTTAACTTCTAAAATTAATAGAAACCCTCCACAATAAAAAATTACATGACAATGAAAACTGATTACGACCGAAAACAAACGATTTAATTAGCATAAAGCTTAACTAAAATTTTAAACGATATTCACTACACATTGACATCAGGCGAGAATCCATAGAGGAGGAAATTCCCCCTCTACTACCAAATGGTGACTTCAGACAAACTTTTGTGATTGTAGAATGGTTTTCTAATTGTGAATATGATAAAAAATTTCTGTCACGTTATGTAGGTTCTCATGGTTTTCCTCTAAAATGTCTAAGTTGTAACTATACCTTACCCCCGTGTTAATATTTGTTTGATACATAAACGAGTAGTGTGTATTTTAAACTGTAAGTAGATATCCGAGTAAAAAAAAAACACTGACAAACAAGGATATGATTTTACACTTCTACGTTAATAAACTTATACTGTATTAACAATCGCAAGCTGTATTTGTATCTTCAGTCATTCCTGCAATTTATACGTCAGGCCTTTAAAGAATTATCCAAATTTCCAAGATCCCGCCCCCCAAATTGCTTGCTGGTTCTGTCCCTGATTGATACTGACTATTGCATAATCGAAGTATCGAAAATTACTGCAGGTACGGTTATCGGGGAAGTATGCCAATTCCGTTCTGCGAGTTGCCAACGTGATCTAAGTTGATTCGTATTATTCAATTCACGTAAACCGAATCGCTTACGCGAGTCAGCTCTCTTTCTGGTTTCGACACCTGCAACTTAACAACAATCAGCAACACTTGCAACTCAGACAATCAGCAATTTAACAACTGACAATTGTTAACTTTCGAAATTATGTATGCCATTAATCAGTGTAAATAACGGATAAAAGGTTGAATTTTGAATCGGGGGGGGGGGGCACCAGTTTTATGGCAGCATAAGGCACCACACGCGTCTAATCCACCCCTGTATGCAGTCAACGCGCGAGAACACAGTCAACTCGACAGTACAGCGTCAGTAGTATCCGTTGGCAGCTCCAGTCTCTGCTTATCAAGAACGAACGGTGTTATCACTGTGTCTCGACCTCGGCAGGCAGACAACACAACAATAACAAAACAAAATCTGTTATCAATAACAGAGTTACGTTTTGCCAAAAAAAAACTTGGCTCAACTGGGCGAATAAACTTAACTTTTGATTCGCAAATCGGACCACCGTTTTCCCCATGAGGCGTAACTTCTCACACCGTACCGAACCTCGACTGTACGTTATGGTTAAGACACCATAACCATATAAGACATCAAACTCATATAGGCCTACATCAAAGCTTTATGTAGGCCTATACATAACATTGTATGTATACATTTCATGTAATATGTTCTTCCTTCCATCGTTATTTCGTTTCAGCCATCTGTAAGCTGCGAATACACAACTTCATTCACTTTCCGACATTTTTTTCTCGTTCTCTAGTATTCCTTCAGTGTGTGGCTCGTTCTTCTTCCGATGACATTCTTCTGATTGTCCTTCCTTTCTCTTCGGAAGAACAGATCCTTCCCCTCCGTAATTTTCTTTTTAAATATTTCTCTGGTTACTGCACCTTCTTTCCTGATGGCATATTTTTTTTAAATCCTGACGCACTTGTTTCGCCAAGAGCACTGATGCCTTTCTATTCTCCAGCAAGTTGAGGATCCTGTTTGCTGTCCTTTCTGGTTCTACTCTTCTAAGATGTCTATGGAAAACTATTCGCCATTTTTTTTTTTAATTAATAACGTTGCGTTAGTGGTTATAATCATAAACGGAAATACCACTGTTTCCCACACTACTATAGATAAAAATGACCGATTAGCGCTTTCAAGTTTCACAGCTCATCATCATTGTATAGCCCCTACATCATTGTATATTTCCGATCTGATGATAAGTTGTAAAGCTTGAAAGCGCTAACCGGGAATTATTTATCTATAGTCATGAGGGGAACAGTGTTATTTCTTAAATTATTCCTTAGGCTTTCACGGCCGGTGTCATTTGAATTATGCAAGATATCCGGGCTGTTTGGCCGTGGTCCCTGGTTTAAAACAAAACCGAACGTTTCGGCAGCACCACTGGCTGCCATCATCAGTGGTATAAAATTTTCTGCACTTTGGGTGTCTACGTGCAGGCCCACAGTACTGTGGTATACATAATGGCATAGCTTGGTGAGAGCCAATCATACACCATCTCTATTGTGATTGGTTGATGGTGTCATTTTTACCTGTACGTGGGACTTTGCTGAATTTATATGTACAGGTAGCATGGCAGGACAGCTTTAGTCTATACCACAGTACTGTGGGCCTGCACGTAGACACCCAAAGTGCAGAAAAAATGTTATACCACTGATGATGGCAGCCAGTGGTGCTGCCGAAACGTTTGGTTTTGTTTTAAACCAGGGACCACGGCCAAACAGCCCGGATATCTTGCAAAATTCAAGTGTTATTTCTGTTTCTTCATCTTTTCTTTACCTATCGAAATTTTCTCAAACTTCCATACAATAGTTAATACATAGGCCAATGTAAAGAGCAGAACTTTTTTTAAGTTCAAGTTAACATCATAGTATAATTCCATTTAAAGTATCTACAAAAAACAGTCAACCAATTTTTTGTGTCCAAAATTTTGCATTACCAATAAATGAATAAATGTAACAATCACTCGTCCAAGCCTACGATCCTGGTTCTGATATCAAGTGTCCGTATCACATTAGTGGTTTTACAGTATCATACAGTTATCTACGATCCTGGTTCAGATATCAAGTGTCCGTATCACATTAGTGCTTGTACAGTATCATACAGTTATCTACGATCCCGGTTCTGATATCAAGTGTCCGTATCACATTAGTGGTTTTACAGTATCATACAGTTATCTACGATCCCGGTTCTGATATCAAGTGTCCGTATCACATTAGTGCTTGTACAGTATCATACAGTTATCTACGATCCCGGTTCTGATATCAAGTGTCCGTATCACATTAGTGGTTTTACAGTATCATACAGTTATCTACGATCCCGGTTCTGATATCAAGTGTCCGTATCACATTAGTGGTTTTACAGTATCATACAGTTATCTACGATCCCGGTTCTGATATCAAGTGTCTGTATCACATTAGTGGTTTTACAGTATCATACAGTTATCTACGATCCCGGTTCTGATATCAAGTGTCCGTATCACATTACTGGTTTTACAGTATCATACAGTTATCTACGATCCCGGTTCTGATATCAAGTGTCCGTATCACATTAGTGGTTTTACAGTATCATACGGTTATCTACGATCCTGGTTCTGATATCAAGTGTCCGTATCACATTAGTGGTTTTACAGTATCATACGGTTATCTACGATCCTGGTTCTGATATCAAGTGTCCGTATCACATTAGTGCTTGTACAGTATCATACAGTTATCTACGATCCTGGTTCAGATATCAAGTGTCCGTATCACATTAGTGGTTTTACAGTATCATACAGTTATCTACGATCCTGGTTCAGATATCAAGTGTCCGTATCACATTAGTGCTTGTACAGTATCATACAGTTATCTACGATCCCGGTTCTGATATCAAGTGTCCGTATCACATTAGTGCTTGTACAGTATCATACAGTTATCTACGATCCCGGTTCTGATATCAAGTGTCCGTATCACATTAGTGGTTTTACAGTATCATACAGTTATCTACGATCCCGGTTCTGATATCAAGTGTCCGTATCACATTAGTGGTTTTACAGTATCATACAGTTATCTACGATCCCGGTTCTGATATCAAGTGTCCGTATCACATTAGTGGTTTTACAGTATCATACAGTTATCTACGATCCCGGTTCTGATATCAAGTGTCCGTATCACATTACTGGTTTTACAGTATCATACAGTTATCTACGATCCCGGTTCTGATATCAAGTGTCCGTATCACATTAGTGGTTTTACAGTATCATACGGTTATCTACGATCCTGGTTCTGATATCAAGTGTCCGTATCACATTAGTGGTTTTACAGTATCATACGGTTATCTACGATCCTGGTTCTGATATCAAGTGTCCGTATCACATTAGTGCTTGTACAGTATCATACAGTTATCTACGATCCTGGTTCTGATATCAAGTGTCCGTATCACATTAGTGGTTTTACAGTATCATACAGTTTATGTGTATATAACGTGATTTAGTCTTGTCCGATTCGTTTTTGAGATTTTTCGTTCTTAATTCTGTCCGTTCTACAAGTTTACGCAGAAAGACGAGTTCTTTTAATTAAACTTTACATCTCTTTGTTTACGAAATGTTTGTTTAACGCACACAAATGTTTACTGCCTCTCATACGTTGAAGCAGAAATACGAGCATAGGGTTAATAGTTTTTTCTCATCTGTCCATAATATAAAATAGAATTGAACAGTTCAAAAGTCAGCGCCAGCGTCCTCCTGATCTTGTTCCGAGATGTAGTCAAGTATATTAGGGAAACAAGAAACACTTTTAGAAATATTAGGAATTAACGAGGATATTACTTATCCAACGAAAAAAATTACAATGGTATGGACACACGAAAAGAATGGCACAGGGAAGATTGCCAAGAACACTTATGGAATGGACCCCACCAGGAAGAAGGAAAAGAGGAAGACCACCTATTACCTGGATAGAAGAAATTCAGACTATATTGAGGGAACGAGAAATTGAAGACGACCTTTGGATGGACAAGCAGCAGTGGAAGCTGAGAATTCAATCACTTCTGTAGGCCTAATCTTTGATGCCAGAAAACGTGTAAAAACGTGTAAATATTGTACAGCCTGAATAATAATAATGAGGATGTTTTAGTGGATGGTTAGTGAGGATCGGTCAATAATACAAATTTTAGCTATTTTGCGTCGACGTTTCGACAATATTTATTATCATCTTCAGGACCAGTGCGTGAAATACAATAGAAATATCAAACATAACGAAACAACTAAATATTTGAGTGAACGTGTTGGTGTATGTGAGTGTGTGCGTGCGTATGTATGTATCATTTTATATGTGAAGACTTATGATAGTTTGTTTACATCTTCAAATTATCTTTCAGAAAACGAGCAAACTATAGTATGAGAGAACTTAATTTATACAGTATTACAATTTAAATTACTAAATGTAATGATATTTTAATTAATTAAACAAACAGTAATCAACAATTGGATATTAGATTGGTACATACATTGTTTATACCTACAGCAGTCAACATATAGCAAAGTAATATATTACCTATAACTAAAACAGATTAGGGGATTTTCACTACGTAATTATTTCTATTGTATTTCATACACAGGTCCTGAAGATGACAATAAATATTGTCGAAACGTCGACGCAAAATAGCTAAAATTTTTAGTATTGACCGATCCTCACTAACCATCCACTAAAACATTCATTGATTGACGGTCACCAAAAACTTTAAGGATTTAATAATGAGGATATTAACATATTTTTCCGGGATCATAATTCAGATTTAACATAATCACGATTAACAGAGGCAGGATTCCAGAATAACGTCTAACCGTACCCTAATCTGAGCTTCACACAGATTTTATTCACACAGATCGCCTCAATTGAATTCGATTCGATTCGAACAGTACAGTCGGCTGTTCGGTCGGTAGATAAAATGTTGTTTAATTTTATACTGTAAATGAGAACATATTTCTTAGCAGCATTTGCCAAAAAAGTAACACCCATTTGCACAGCATTTACCAAAGGGGTTGACACTGCTCACACAGGGTGATAATTGGTGGTTTGAAAATCCACATTTTAATATACGACAAGAGAACGACTTATAAATGTGTATTTTTTTGAAAACATAAAAATTAAATACATAAGGAAAAATGTTCCCAAAAATAAACACTTTGAAGTGGCACAATTTTTTTGTGAAGAATGATGAAAATTTTCCATTCACTATTAAAACAGCCTTGTTAAATTTATGATTTCTGTTTTAAGATAAAATTTAAAAATACTTTGACTATAGCAAGAACGCGTATAAACACACAGTGTAATCAGTAGACTATTTAAATATTTATACGGCTGACGATTACAACTGTTTTTTGCATTTCACTTAAACACAACAAAAGAAACTGTAATTAATGTTTATTTATCCAGCTGTGTTGGCGCGCGCGATAGAGGCTTCCGTATGTAAACACTCTGGTGGTAATTATACGGATTCTAAAATTTACACAAACAAATTCATGTACGAAAATGTAGATACATTTTTTTATTGTATTAAGTAAAAACTAAAAACAAGGGAAACCAAAATCACAAATTTTTCCTTGCGTTTACAAATAAATTTGTATGTGCGTAAGGACGAACATGAGTATGTGGCCACTTTAGCGGCTAACTTTTCATAGACGGTACGAGAGTATGTGGGTGACAGTCCCACGGGAGGCGTATGAACTTTAGTAACTGCTGCCAACTTAAAACATCATTACGCTAAATGGGCATCTGAGATGTGCTGTACCTTTTCAGAATTACGGCTTCGGACTAAGGAAATTATAGCAGACAATCATTTCTCTAAAAAAGATTGGGTTTAAGAAGCCAAAAACCAAAATCGGACTGCCTAGCTAGAAGCAAGAGAAATAAACGATTTGGCCGCTTAAGAAAACTGTATAATATTTCATTATTATAAATTTAAAAAATTTTGTTAATTTTATATTAATAGAATTATTTCAATTGTTATTAATTTACTTACAACCCTCTGATGGTACTGATATTTTTCAGTGAAACGTGCGTCAGGTGTTAAAAAGAATACACAAATTATACTACTTGCAGAAGAAACAAATCGAATAACATCACAAATTATAAATTTAAAAAAGAATACAAAATCCCAGGCCAGTCGTATTCAAGCTCCCGAAATGAGATTTCTCAGGCACGTGGCAGGGTGTACTCTACAAGATAGCAACAGAAATGTCGATGTACGGTAAAAGCTGAATATTACGATTAGGCCTATACTTGATAGGATTGCTCTATATCGGCTAAAATTATTGGAATATGTTAACCGAATGGATGACTGCCGCGTCCCCAAACAACTATAGGATTGTAAGCCGAAGGGACGGATAGTGTGGGGCGTCCGAAGAGGCGCTGGAGTGACCAGGTCTAGTCTATCTCCGCTTCGTACCTGAAGAAACCATTTTGACTTGAATCCTTTCTGAAGATGATGATGATGATGAAGAAGAAGAATTCAAATGAATTAATTTAGGAGTCACTACATCACTGCCAATCTAAGCTGTCACGAAACTGTCGCTGTTGTGTATTGACAGTACGTTACTGATAAAGTGACTGATAAGACCGGTTGAAGCCATTTTTGTACACAAATATGATAATTAAGTTTAATATTTTTAATAACACTGTATTGCTACGTATATGATGATACTATTATTATAATCTAGCTTACAGAAATTACGGAAAAAATTCGTGAACCCCTGCGAAAAGCCCTCGAGAAACTTCCCTCAAACAAATTTGATGAATAACGAAAAGGAACAAAAACTTCAATTAAAAGAATCATAATTTAAAACAAAAATGTGAAAACCAGTGTTTACACATACTGATTGTAATATATAAACTTTGTGTAGCCATCGAATATTGATTATTAGTGTGTTGAATTCTGTTCTGGTATCCTATAAGAACTAAAATAGTCGTGAACAATCAGATTATGGATCAGGTTATTCATTTTAATTACCTGAGTTGTAATATCTCATATGTAACTGATATTGATTGTGATAGTAAGCTAACAAAATTTAGTCGCATCTGTGGAACAATACATAGGTACTGAAAAATAAAACACGGAAGGATACCCGAATGAAATTTTGTAAAACCGTGGTTGTCCCCACATTCCTGTGTGCTAGTGAGACATGAGTCCATGTAAAAGGGACGTGCAGAGGATTCAGGCAGCCGAAATGAAATTTCTAAGAGGGACGCAAGGTTGGATCGGAGAAGGAACGAGGATATTAGAAGCGATTTAAACATTGTATCATTGCACCAGAAGATGGTGGAGAACACCATAGAAGGAGGTGGTGTGAACACCTGAATCGCATGCCTAATATCCGTCTACCTGTGGCTACCTTGGGTTATCACCCTACTGGGAAGACAGATGTCGGTAGATCGAGGAGGAGAATGATTCCGGAACAGATCTAAGGACTAGTCCTTGAAGTGGTGATGATTATGATGGTGACTTTCTACCTGAATAAACAATTTCATCTTACTTAGCTTGAGAGTTGAATAAGGAAATGAAGATTAAACGTTAGGCCTTTGGTATGAGTCCAAAAAAACTGTAAACAGTTCGCGAGCATTCGCTGTACATGCTCCGATAATCCGTCAGGAAGACACGTATTAGAATGTAAACGACCCTTACCGAAAGAAAAAACGTGTGACTTTTCATTAAGCGGTAATGTACCATCGAATCAGCTGTGAGTCATATGTTAACGTAGGCGTATCACAACGTTTTCTGGAAATCTGTTCCGACCACGGTAAATTAATAATAACTACTTCCAATACGATATGTATACGCATAATTACAAAAAAAACTTCTGTTATTAATTTATCAAAGATGTTTTTGCGCTTATTACAAGGTAAAACGTGAATTACATGCGTGTCGCCGCGGGCCCGTTCATGTCGGTTAGTTGTGACCGGTAACGGTATTCGGTATCACGTATTAATTTGCGTACAAGACTCATTTATCTTGGCCAGGACAAAGACTTGTTTAACGACAAACTCTGTTCCCACAGAACAGACAACCGCGTCTTCGGGATAATCCTACTTGCTCCGTAAAGACAAAGCGAAAAAATACATCTCTCCACCGCCACCCCAATCGACAAACAGACCCCAGACCGTCACACTATTAGGCAAAACATACACACCCAGCTAAACTTCTTTTATTTCAAACGAATAAAAACATAATTTGCATAGTTAACCCTCTCGAACTACAAAAAAGAACTGAAGAAGGCTTAGCATGATGATGACGACGACTACGATGATGATGATTCGACTCTAGTCCGCTTTTTGTGTATGTGATATAACACGCACTCATCCCCGCAGGTACCTGACAGCGGGGGCTTAAAGACCCGCAAAGAGCAAAACAATGCATGAGAAAAAAAAGAATAGTAAAAAAATCTTCATACATTTGCATGCGGCAGTGTGTGACCGCACGGTCTCCCCCCCCTTCCTCCCTCCGCACAGGAACAGAGACAGAAAAAAATCAGGGTAAAAACACTACCCCTAAAATAATAGCAAACAGGTACCGGGGAAGGGTTAAGAAGAATGAACGAATGAAAAAACAAACGAACCGCGTCAGAAGAAGAGAAGAAGATTCATATTCAAGTCATGTGTGTGATGTTCCTGTTGCTGGGAGCACAGCCACCATAGGGTGAGTGATCATTCATTAGGGTGGTATGTAAATACAAAAAGAAGACTATCATACTGAGACATAAAAAGAAGGGTAATTTCCAGTTTCTTTCACTTGAACTTTTTTTTATTTTATTTTTTCATTACTGCTTCCACGACCACGACTAGTTTTTTGTTCTTGATTACCTGTTTTGCATAACCGACAACCAGTGTGCATATATAAATACTCACACACACACACACACACACAGACAAATACTAAGCATGATTTAATTATGTACATTTCCCCGGGGCTGTGCCGGTAATCTACCGTGCCATTGTTTTGTCCGTCCACGTTTCCGAGTCCCGCTAACGGTTTTACCTGTTGCATCATCGGACTAGGAAAAAATACATATTGTATTTTGACGGTTTATAAAAAGTGACGAACAAAAAAAACGAACTCCACGATTACATGTGTACGACGGTGAATAATCGGAGAAGGAAAAAAATGTATTTATTTATTTTTTGTACGCTATCACCACTTGTTAACGTACAGCAACGATTATCATAAACCAGCTGGTATCAGAAAAACGGCACAGATGTAACCGACGACTGTGCTTCTGGCCCAGCTGATGGTTATTATTGTGTGTGTTACGAACGGTAGTTGTATTGTGTAATAAATTGAATAATAAAATAATAATTACGATAACGAAACAAAATGTTTGTTTTTTGTTAATGCTACGTTACAGTAATAATGATCACGAACGTTACGCTTACAATGCACAAACAGCTGACGACATTATTGTTGAACCTAATATGTTCCGGTTGTGTGTGCGTACAACAAATACATAAGCCTTACGATATGAGACATACGACAATCAGTTGAAACGTTCGCGGTTAGAAGAGCCATATTTCGTATAAACCTGTCAGTTTCCAAATCTGTCTCTCAATTTAATCATCTTTAAGAGCAGTTCAAAATTTACATATCACGCGTGTTTTCAAAAAAACGTGAATGCTTTGTTGAAAATGGTCGTTTGTCTAGCGCCAACGGAAATTCTCAATGAAATGGAAAAGGAGATACTACGCCTTCAAAAACAATGGTTTGTAAGTGGAAACCCGAGTTTAAATGTGGTCGTACGAGCTCTGAAGATGATACTCACCCGGACGCCCATAAAGTGCGACAACTCAAAATTCGACATGCACCTTGCATAACATTTTCACTAAATTCTTGAGTTAAAATACTCATGTGACATGGCTATATTCTTAGCAGTGTCATTCGGTCTCAATCGCCATCTTCCAACACCCTTATGACATTTTTTGAATGATATCTGGAGTGTCGCACTTTTTGGGCGTCCACTGCAGGGACGATCTTCAGTACAACAAATCAATTTTTAAACGAGCAAAGGGAGTTTAACTCTACCGTTTTTTATTTGTCTCTCTCTGTCTGTGTATTTGGGTATGTCTCACGAAACCATTTGAATAAAACAGCCGATTTTCGTTAAATTTGCCACGCGTGTGTACACTTTTACTCTAGAGAACCCTATTGTCTTTAAATTGATTTATCCGCATTAAAAATACGGGGGCGGGAGGCAGGAAAATGACAGGTCAAAATTATTTTGTGAAAAAAATTGAAAAAGCCCATACGGAGTATTAAACTAAAGAGAATATAAACAGCAATTAAATTTGAATACAGTGTTCATTTTTGAAGATTACCAAAATTTTTGACGTCAATACGAGCGTGAATATTTTGATAAAATCGTGAAAATTGATATGGGATGTCAAATGAATGAGAATTTTAACTAGCATCTGAATATAGATTTAAGTTTTACAATTTCAAAATAGAAAAAAGATACACTTTCAGTGCCCAAAAAAGATATAGGAAATTAGAACAAAATTGTAAACATTTTTGTCTGAGTCCAGTAGGGTGTCAGACTGGAAGGAACTGTATGCCAAGTCCGAACGTTGCCAAATTTTACTGTTTATTGTATGATTGTGTGTTATACAATTATTATGTTACTAAAGAAATTGTATAGAAACTGGGATTTTTGTAATTTTTCCCATAATTGAACAATTGTCTAATATCGAAATGTATGTAATAATAAACGTACTTCCTTCAAAATAGTGAGGGAGTTCGCAGGTCACGGAGCATACTAGTAGTAATAAATAAGTAGGCGCTCATGGCATGATAAGCGAGGAAGAGGAAATCATAACAGACGCGCTGAATTTATGATATTAAAAGAATAGCAGAGTTTTACATGACGAAATCGACCGCGGATCGTGAAGCGTGAAAGGATTCATCGAATCCTACGTTTAGTATTGGACTTCGTGCGAGCTGTAGAGACAATTGTTTTGCGTCAAACTGAATTTCTATGTCTTATTATTAATTCAACGGAGTTTACTGAAAAAACGTTTGTAAGTAAAAACTTGTAGTTCTAAAACAAGTAATGAACTTGCAAACGACATACAGTCATGAATTCAGTGAACGATTCAATTAGCTCTGTCACTTTTCCACTTTTCTCCCACCTTCCCGTTCCGTTTCTTTACGTTTCCTCATTCTTACTGCTCTTTTCCCCTTTCTTACGTTTTCTATTTCATACACGTTTATTATATTAGAGAGAGGAAGAGAGAGGGAGAGAGAGAGAGAAAGAGAGAGAGAGAGAGAGAGAGAAAGATTTTCGCATGCGCGCACAGAGCACAGGACGTGTTTTCGTAAATGTATTTTATATTTAAATTTATTTAATTAACAGTAATTCGTTTAATTAACCAATTAACCGGCCGGCAGTGGAGGCGGCTTTTGTTGTTACGCAAAGGAAAGAAATCACTTGTAATTTTATTTCCCCCATGATAACATCTAAATAGTGTTTTTATTAAATTTTAACGCTTATAGTGGTAATTAGAGACGAGCGGGGAAATTTCTTAATCTGGAAAATTTACAATATAACGAACTGCACATCTGGACAATAATAATAACAATATTACTACCGAGTTATGGCTCTCTTTAACTTAGTATGTACATACATTAGCAAGTTTACTACTATCTTTTGTTAATAGTTTTAACACTTTTGCTCTCTCTCTCTCTCTCTCGCTCTCTTCCGTCCTTCTTCTTCTTCTTCTTCTTCTTCTTCTTCTTCTTCTTCTTCTTCTTCTTCTTCTTCTTCTTCTTCTTCTTCTTCTTCTTCTTCACCTCACGGAGTAAGCACTTTGCCTGTTCCGTCTTCAAAGAGTATCTCTCCATCTCACTCTTGGTCTTCCTACATCTCTTGTACCAAAGGGTAAAGCTCTTCCGTCTTTATTTTTATATTTATCTAGTAT
The DNA here is from genome assembly GCA_034769895.1 of Magicicada septendecula. Taxonomy (NCBI): domain Eukaryota; kingdom Metazoa; phylum Arthropoda; class Insecta; order Hemiptera; family Cicadidae; genus Magicicada; species Magicicada septendecula. The sequence goes on from CM068372.1 coordinate 368,509,806, forward strand.
CTAGTAATATGATTACAAATATCTAAGCAGAAAACAAAAACCATGGCTTTTGGGGGCTTCCAGTCAGATCAAAAATTGTTCTTGAGGGTACAGTTTTGGAACAAGTCTCTGACTTCAGTCACCTGGATTGCACTATCAGTATTGGGAATGACACAGGCCGAAATATCAGTACAAAAATATAGAGGTTTCAGACGATGTATGGCGTCATACATAGAACGTTGAGGATAAACAAGGAAAGAGACAAGGCTCAAATTTTATAAAACAATGGCAGTGCCTGTTTTACTATATGAATGTGAAACTTGGGTTCCTACAAAGAAGATTAAAAACCAGGTTCAAACTTCGAAAATGAGCTTTCTGAGAAGATCAAGGGTTGCACGAGACAGGATCTTTTGCGCAATGAGGATATTAAAGAAGAGCTACAGATATTCTCCATAAATGATAAACTCCAGACATATCACAGGGAATGGCTACAGGATCTGGAGAGAATGGAGGATGGACGACTACCCAAGGTTGCGTTTCAATATAGACCCTTTGGTACAAGCGGCGTAGAAAGACCGAGAGTGAGATGGAGAGATAGTCTGTGAAGACGGAACAGGCAAAGTTCCTACTCTGTGAGGTGCAGAAGAAGAAAATCTAGTATCTACCTATCAATCTTCCTTTCTCACATTAAATGAAACTATCGAGAACATTCATTCTTAATTTATTTGAAGTAATATCCGATTATAATACTCTTCCGCACACCAAAGGCTAACAGTCCAGCTGATCTGAAGCCTTTGTATTATTCAGATAAAACATCAAAAGCAGATTTTACTTTGGATAAGGAGACTGTGTTATATTAAACGGATAACTTCTTTATGTGAAAACATACTTAAATTAGTTGTATGAAAAAAAAATATTAATTAATAATATATAAAGTTAAAAGGTTAATTTCAGCAGAGAAGAGTACTGTTTTAAAAATATTCTAGTCGTCATCGTCATCATCTTCTCTTCTTCTTCTTCTTCTTCTTCTTCTTCTTCTTCTTCTTCTTCTTCTTCTTCTTCTTCTTCTTCTTCTTCTTCTTCTTCTTCTTCTTCTTCTTCTTCTTCTTCTGTATTTCATCGTACAGTAGAATGTCTGTTCCGAGTTATACAAAGCTGCTCCCCTCTTCTCATGGACGTTCCAAATACTTTTCAAACATTTCGACTTTTGAGGATCAATTTATACTTGTTTACAATACACAGGTTGTAAACAAAGACTGTACTTTGTCAAGTTCGTGAGAATTCGGTGAACCAAAAAATTCCGACCAAATAGGAAATAGTCATCATTCCGACCAAATAGGTTACTTTCACCTGTATCGAATCATTGGTACGTTTGCAGAATGTAAAACTACTAGTTAGTAACTGCTAGTTAGTAAAACTACAAATCGTAGTAACTTGTGGACAACAATTTCCAAATCTGTCTTGGAATCCTTGCGCAACCTTCCACAACACGAGAAGTACGGTAGAAAATTAACAAGAAATAAGTCCATTACTTAAGATTAAACACTACCTAACGGAATTTTATCACATCGAATTTAAAGTATTCACCGACGCGAATAAGGATAATGAATCGAAATGCGGTTTACAATTGTTGCAACATGCACGAGCAATGTTTAAAAGATACAAAGACATGCAAAGTATCTGAACTCCAACAGAAGTGCCCGCTCCCGCGACCGCTTGTATTCGTGTTCGTGAAGTGTTCACATCGTAACGTGGTAACGGTTATTTTTATAAAATGCGCTTTTAAAATTTAAGTCCAATCATCAGCTTAAGGATGATTTTAAAGTACTAAAAGGGTTTAAAGAAAAGTAAAGAGAGCTTCTGCTTTTTACCGAGTGACGGGGGACGGTACTGTATATGCACTGGTGGCAGAGAGAAAAAAGGATGTCCTTAAAAAAACATATTAGTGCGTAAAAAAAGGGGTAAAAAGAAAAGAAATAGCCACGGGGGGCATCTAACCTACGGTGAGACGGTGCCGCTGCTATGCAAATCTCGAATGTTTCTCACTCTGCACCGTTTGTGAATACATTAAAACAGTATAGGAGGCTACGTGACGTGTATGTGGAATGAATGACAGCTGTTATGTAAAGCGTGGAGTGATCATTCATCAATATTAGCAGACATGATTAAGTCGTTCAATTTCTTCTTCTTCGTCTACCTGCGACGTAGCCCGACCCCGTTTTCTCAGACGGCACGGGATCGACACCTCTCTTACGCCAGATTAGTTTATTGAATGCATTCATTGTACCATCGTCAACACGCAACAATTATTAATTGATTGACTATCATATTTCTGCACGTAGTCTTCTGCTCTGTTAGAATGAAAGAAAGCTTCAGTACGATATGCAGAATGTAATATTTAAATTTCAAATTGTTTTGTATTCAACGCTCCGATCGACCTATGAGAAAATAAAAACCAATTTATTTTATTTTTTAATACAGACACAGATTAATTAGTAAATTGGTGCATAATCTTCTTAATTTAAATAAATCCTTTCTCTCGTGATGATATTAATGTCGCCACGTATTTCATTGTGTAACGAATTGACTGACCCCTATGCAAACTAGCTGCTTGTCACTTTGAAAAATTTCTACAACTATCAGTAAGCCTATTTTCATGCAACACACACACACACACACACACACACACATATTTTTTGTTACAAAATTAGTTTTAACCTAAGGCATGTTTTGTATTACACAGACAAACTTGTGACCAATGAAATTTCGTAAAATCGCAAAAATTCATGTGAGGTATCAAATTAAAGACAGTTTAATTAACATCTGAATCTAGTAGTGTTATGTTTTGGAAAATTCAAAATTTTGGGATCCCATTGCCTAAAAATGATATCAAAAATTTGAATAAAATTGTGAAAATCCAGTACGGTGTCAGACTAAAACTAATTGTAACCCAAATCCGAATGTTTAGTGCTTATTGTACGATTGTGCGCTCTACAATTGTTGAGTTACTAAAGTAATTGTAAAGGAATCGGAAGTTTTGTAACTTTTTTCCCATAATTGAAAAATTATTTAATATCTAAATTTATGTAATAATGAATGTACTTCGTTCAAAACCGTGAACGAGTTCTACAGCTCAGGGAATGCTAATCTATTCATTAAGAGCTGAATTTTCAAGTACCCGTATTTTAGTAAAAAACACAATAATTATATTATTGCGCTCGTGTATGTGTGTGTGTGTGCACAAACAGAAACATTATTATACATTTTTAGTAATTTCAACGGACATATACTTCCGGTTTACTACAAAGTCAGGTGTCGTCTTCCGGTTTACAGCCTTTTGCGTGGCTGGTTGTCATGGCAATCTTATTCCTGAAGATCCCACTCTGAACTGCTTTTGACTTTATTATCTTCTTATAATCAGAGGATATCCACTAACATGTATTACAACCGTTCTGCCAAACAAACAAATTTCACACACGCACGCACACACGCACGTGCAGGAATAAAATTACGATATATGAAATTAACATTATATTATTGAGTATTATTTGTAATATCATCATCATCTTCAGCAAGGATTAAACCAAAAACAGTAGCAAGGATTCAATAGTCGTTTGGGGATGCGGCAGTCATGCATTGGATTAAGATGTTCCAACCATTTTAGCCGGTATTGGGCAACCCTATCAAGTATATACTCATAGTATTCAGTTCTTGCCGTACACCGACATTTTTTCTGCGATCTTGAGGAGCATATCCTACTACGTGCCTGAGAAATGTCACTTCGGCCGCTTGAATACGACTGGACTGGGATTTCGTTAAAGTCCAATTCTCAGACCCAAGCAATATGTGGGGAGCACCATCACAATACAGAACTTCAGGCGTGTTTCTTTTCTCGTTTACTTTAGACTTTTTCTGATGGTCCCACACATATGGTTGAACTTCTGCAGTTTCTTCACCGCATCATTGTTCGTAATATAACGCACATGACAGGCCATTGTTTGTAAGACACATTACAGCCCAGGTATTCAAAATGTAATATTATTTTATTAGGAAATGTTATTCATAAACTCGGTTTGAATGGTGTCAGATTGGTCAAGATTAAGTCCATACTGCAAAAAAAAAAAAATGTAAAAAATTAATGCAAGGATTTTTTAACATTTAATTTCGTAATAACATTAACATTTTTCTTATTATCAGTTGTAAAAAAAGCACAAAGGTTAATAACAAGGATAATATCAAGGATAAAACGCTGAATTAAACTGCATTCGAATTTTGATAACCTATATTGTTTACGTACGATCCGAAAATTAACCTCCGGTCAGGTGGTAAAGGAAAATGAACACTGAGAAAAATATTTTATAAGTTACATACACGTCTGTACTACTTGTCCACGTAATCACCATTCAAATGCAAGCACTTCTTATGTCCCTACACCAGATTTTTTATTCCTTTGTTAAAAAACACTGTCGCCAATGTAGCCAGCCAACGGTAGCAAAGCGTTCGAGACCCAGCCAAAAGTTTATGTTGGTACCCAGACTCGTCCCGACAGTGTACCGGTCTCGATTCAGCGCACGCCCACGATCATCCGCTAGACCCATTTGTGAAATTCCCTGGAGTTCGAGCCATTCGACATAACGGAGGTTCACCGGCTGATAAAGTCCTATCGACAAGTCGGCACCCCGTATGACCTTTGATCCGTCAGTGCTTGGTCGGAACGAGAACCGTCCCCACTTCGACAATGCCCCGTAAAGTCCCGTCAGCTCAGGCTCCAGGGTTTCGATCCCGCCTTTCCATCGAACGAGAACTGATGTTCCACAAGTTCAGGGCACAGTTCCGAACGAACACAGCTGACTACGGAACGTTTCAACGAAAACAATACAGCTAGCGGAAGAGGCAATGACAGGCCCCCATATTTCTTCGGACTATACTTGAATGGAAGTAATCAAAATGGACCGCGGATTTGTGTCTAACAATGTAGAAGAATATTGATCGCTGCTGCGCATGTGCCAGGCTTGGTTCTATGGCAACGAGTATAAGTTTGTGTATACAAATCTTTCGAGGGTATCAGCTTTTATTTGATTTCATTTAGGTCTCTGTCAATCGAAAAATGCAGTATATTTTTTGAATAGCAAAAAATCGAGTACTTATTGTACTGCTTCAAAGTTCCCACTTATTGTACTTCGAAAATAATTTTTCAATTATTTTTTTAAAGATAAGAAGTATATTGTTCCTATTTGAAACAACAGAAGTAACACAAAGTAATTTTGAAAACTTATCTATTAAATAACTTTTTATATTAGATTATAGGCAAATTTGTATGTATAATTGTATAATTTTCTTGTAAAAAATGTGTGTGTGTGTGTGTGTGTGTGTGTGTGTGTGTGTGTGTGTGTGTGTGTGTGTGTGTGTAATAATATTTGTTATTTTACGTAAGAAAATAATTTTTTTTTTACAATGTTCCAAGAGAATTTTTCAATGTTCCAAGAGAATTTTTAACTATCATCTTCAGAAATGTACAAAACAATAAATGCAATTTGAAATCTATTTGAAATTTGTACTAATTATATAATACTTTTATTATAAGTGTGATATACAGATCGGTATAACAGATACTGAAGATGAGAGTTTTTGCTCTTGAAACAGTATTTATGTATAAAATATACAAATATATTATTGTAAAAACAAGTAGGCTATTATTTATTTACTAATAAAGATAATTTAAAAAAATAGTACAAATGTTCTGTACTAGAAGATATAAATGTTTCACACACACACACACACACACACACACGCGCGCGCGTAATAATATATGTAATAAATATTATAAAAATTTGAAAACAAAAAAGATTGTTTGATCTTTCGCCCCGGGGGGGGGGGGGGGGGGTCTAACCACTGTGATCCAGCAGTCGAAGGAGGCGATTACACCGGTTCACAGGTTTCATCGAAATTTATTCTTTCCATTCCGGACTCGATGTGCTCTCTCTCCCTCCCTCTCTCTCTCTCCCTCTCTCTCTCTCTCTCTCTCTCTCTCTCTCTCTCTCTCTCTCTCTCTCTCATACACTTTGCGATAAATGTAGCATCAAAAGCTAGAGTTCTACCAACCAAGTCAATAATTAATCCGTTTAATAAATCCGTATTTGTTATAAAATAACAAGTTGAGAATAAACACACACACACGTTTCACATTCAACCGTCACTGAGTGCCCTGCTCTACAAAACAAAACAATAGAAATCACCGCAAACGAGTTTGGTCAGACAACAACCGTTAACCACAGAATCCTTACAGTGGTGAATCCATCAGATTGCGTTACTCTGGTCTCTCGACGACAGATCAGCTGATGACAAAATCCGGTTTCCAAACACACTTCAAATTCATTAACATTTTGTTCACGTTCTGTTGTCTTCTGTTGCCCTGCCCCGCGTCTCGGAAATTTTAGCCTGTTATGTAAATTATTACATAATACGTTTTCTTGCATAGGTAATACTTTCCAATAGTTTTATTTATTTACCGACAAATTATTTCTCTTTGGCCTATTAAGCGACAGAAACGTTTCGACACCATTAAAACACGAATCGATTTTGGAACACGTATACTCTCCATTTCCAGGATTGCATGCAAAAAATTATACGCGCGACAAAACGGTTCTGTCGCGAAACAAAATGTCGCTCCAGTGTCTTAGTCTAACCTTACGGCCGTTATCAACTTTCTTCAACACCTCCTCATCAGCTGATTCTGTGCCTCCAGTTGAGTCTTTCCGTTTTCTCCACACATACATTTCAAAATTCTGCAAATATTTTATTTCTGTTCCTCTCACAGATGTCCGCGTTTCCGCACACACATATATCACTATGCTGCAGACATAACTATTTCTCAAAATCTCTTTCTCAGACTAAGTGATAGGCTATTCTTTAAATCCTTTAAATTTCGTTGAACGCTGCTTTTAATTTTGTAATTAACACACCGGGACGTCCAAGGTTACCATGTACACACCGGTTAATGAGAGATCTGGCAAACGTATACAGGCCTGAAGAGACAGAGCTCATGACAGAAAAAAATAGAAAGAAGCATTGCGACAAGCAAATCTACGAAGATGAAAACTATAAGAGAGAGAGCGAGAGTGAGAGAGTTTGAGAGTGAGGGGGAGGGGGCAAAAGGCAAGAGTGGGAGAGGGGGGAGACACGCAGTAGAAAACGTGCCAGACAGGATTAAATTCGAAGTACGAGTAACCTGGCGTAGGTTAGCCGCGGGTTTGAGCATGTACACAGCCAATTAGAACATAGAAGTAGCTCGTCCTCAGTCACCCGCTCGCGGCTTCAATGCCGACCGTATAGATACTATCGTTTCAATTTGTTTCTGTGTGCATTAGCGGCGACACTGTACGCATGAAGATCTGTTGACCTATTGTAATTCCCCGGTTACAGCTTCATTACCGCGGTTAACGGTACCAGTTGACACGCGTATAACTTATATATGTGCATACATATTTACACAAAACACACAAGCACATTTATTGATAGTCACATATTGAGTATAGCAACTATATAAATCTTCCGATTTATGCTGTATTATATTTTCGATTTTACCTTGTAAAGTTTATGTTTTTATATTATATTTCGCTCGCATATTTAATTGACATTGTAGGCAATATTAGTACCCTATAGTTGGAAACAATATTTGCAGGGCTGTTAGGCCTGTGATCTATTATTAGGCCTGTGATCTACAGTTTGTGTGGACAAACGTTTCGGCCCCACCGTCGAAGGCCATCTTCAGTGTCGGAAAACAATTGATAGCCAATTGTTACCGACACTGAAGGCCTCCGATGGTGGGCCATCGCAGGCCATAATAATAGATCACAGGCCTAATAATAGATCACAGGCCTAACAGCCCTGCAGATATTGTTTCCAACTATGTTGACGCAGGCCGTGAAAGCTTTAAGAATTCTAAAGTACCCTACATCAGAGTCGTAGCTGGGGGGGGGGGGAGCAAGGGGCAGCCGGCCCGGGCGGCAAAGTGAGCATTGACATGAAAAAAATTGTTTTCAGTTTATAAAACTACAAAAACTTGTTTTTTTGATATGTCTATTCCTTAACAACTACAGGATCATAAGATTTTTCTCAATAGGCCTATAAGATTAAGAAGTACAACAAGTTCCAAAGGGTTTATGAAGTCTTTTATTCAAGGAAAATCGAGTCCTGAGTGTCAAAATATTACGACTAACAAGGAATCAACTTGAGATCATAAAATGTATGTTATTAGCGACGAGGCTGTTCATAAGTACAGTAAAGTTAACGACGTGAATTAGAGGTGGGCCGATTAACCTACAACAGGTATTTTGGAACGATATTTTTGTGGAACGAGTGTAACAGTGACTAAAAAGTTTAAATACCTGTTATTCACGGCCTCGCTGTTCCGAGTCGAGGGACGCCCGTACGCAACTAACGAATACACAAGTAACAAGTATACGCCAAATACTAGGCGTATCACTGGTACACAAGGAACAACAAGTAAACGAGTATTACAAATACTAGGCGTATCACGAGGAACACTAGGTACACAAGGAACAACTAGTATCAGGAGTATTTCGAGTACGAACTAGTCGAAGCCACGTTTTGGTCCTGAATACTTCATTCTGCGCAAAGAGACTAAACTGTTTTTAATAAATGAACAAAATTCATACTGATACATTTATTCTCGTGTGTTATGCAGATATATAATACAGATTATAATAAATTATATATTATACTAGTCACCAACTTGGTAAACTTTGAAAAACAAATTATATTGTGTTATAACCTACAGAGTGGCTGATAATAATAGTTGATAGGCCGCTAAGAGCAGATATCTAATGAACTTTTACTGCAAACTGTTTTTAGGTTATGTTTTTATAAGGGTAATCGGTTTAAATCATGTTAATTCTCTTTCACTCTTGTAGCTTACTGTTATGTTGTTACGTATTAGGCTTTTGATGTTTTTTTTTCACATTATTTGTTGTCCTATACATTATACTTTTGTTAATGTGATTTTAACTTCACTGTACATCTTATGTAAATGATGAGATTGTTGTAACGGACATTTATGCACTTTATCTAGTCCTGTTCATTAAATCTTTACTGATCTAATAAGGCTACCCTAAAAACAAGGTGTTTTCGTAAATTTGTTTCTTTTATCTAAACTGCTGATTTTGAATTTTTGTCTCTATCACTTTACTTATCATTTGACTGATAGTAGTTTCCACTTAGTAAAGAAATAAAAATGAACTCCATAACACATAACACATTTAGGCGTAATTGGTCAAACTGCAGCCTAAGATAAATACACGATCTGATGAAGATAAGAATTTACTAAACTTATTAGAAGACCATCAATAAAACAAGGTAATACGAAGAGAAAGGTACAAGTTTATCTGAATTTCTTGAGACTGTAAAACATTCATGATTGATTTATGATATGGCTGGAAGTTTCCATTATTTGCCCAACTTGTGCTTTTGCCAGGACCTATCAGTTGCACAGTTGATCTACTAGCAGTGGTTCCCAAACTTTCGGGACCCGCGTACCACTTCGGTTTTCCGCATTCTTTTCGAGTACTACCTGATAAGAAAATAAAATAAGATAAGAGGAGATATCTAATTAAATTTTACTGCAGACTGTTTAGGTTGTGTTTTTATAAGGGTAATCGGTTTAAATTATGTTTATTCTCATTCAATCTTGTAGCTTACTGTTATGTTTTTATTATATGTTTCTGATGTTTTTTTCACATTATTTGTTGTGCTATTCTAAATTTTAATGCCTGAGTTTCACAACTGATTTGTTTAATCAATGTTAGTTTGTTTACTCGTAGTGAAAACTGAAATTAGGATTCCCAAAGGGAGATAGGCCTATAAATTCTCTTGTTTCTTATTTTCTTTTAAACAGTAATATTTTAATAAAGTCACAGTGTAAAGTAACACTGTTAATACTTTTAGTTTCAATTTATTTCTTATAACAAATTATATAATATAGGTTATGTAATATCTTCAAAATAAATACACTGCAAGTAGGTTTATTTTAATAGATTTATTAATAGGTGTATCTAGGTGAAAATAAACCTACTTGCAGTGTATTTATTTGAAGATATTACACAGGAGACCTGCAGGAAACTCAACGAGTTACTTACAAAGGAATAATATAGGTTATGTGTAATTAGTATATAATAACAGGTATTTGTACCTGTTATTTTTTGGAACGGTATTTTCATACCTATTATTTAAAAATAACAGTTTAGCCCACCAATACTTCAAACCGTGAAAGTATCAAAGTACAGTTACAAGATTCAGTTGGTACCATGGATGATGATGCATCGTGCAGTCTTGAAATTACATGCGATGAAGGACAGAACATTACTAACAACAATGTAGACCGTGTTCCCGGTACTTCTCTAAAAGATATGGGAGCTTGGCCAAGCGAGAAATCTCAATCCTTCCGAGATATAATGGTGAATAGAGGAACATGTCAGTTGCAGAACAAGGGGAGCCATTTCCTGAAGATTAATCTGGACAATCCTTAAACAAGTATTGGTTTGATAAAACCTTGCAAAATGGCGAAAAGATAACACTTGGATGGATTTTTCTCAAAATAAAAAATCTCTATTTTGCTTTTGTTGCACTTTATTTCCACAAAAAACTACCAAGGAAGCCATTTAAATAGTAAAAATGGGTTTTCGTCGTGGCGAAAGTTAAATCCCCGTAAAAAGTCCTGCTCATCGCACTGCGTTTTTTGAATGGAAGGAATTGCCACAGTACTTTTTTGCCAGTTTCACACAGTATTATACAAGCAGTCTCCAGTTAATACTTAATATAATTATATTAATTTCATTTAAATACTTAAATCCAATTACTTGTTCCAATAACTACTTGTAATTTTACTCTTCTGAGTTCTTTTGTCATCATCATAATCACCACTCCAATGATTAGGCCTTAGACCTGCTTCGGAACCCATTTCCTCCTCGGTCCACCGACATCTCTATTCCCAGTAGGGTGATAACCCAAGGCAGCCACAGGTAGACGGACGTCAGGCATGCGATTCAAGTGTTCACACCGTCTCCTTCTGTGGTCTTCAATCTTCTGGTGCAATGATACAATGTTTAAATCGTATCCTCGTTAAACGAACCAAGTCTAATATCCTCGTTACTTCTCCGAACCAAGAGAGAACAACCTTGCGTCCTTCTTAGAAATTTCATTTCGGCTGCCCGAATCCTCTGCACGTCCCTTTTACCAAGAGTCCATGTCTCACTAGCATACAGGAATGTGGGGGACAGCCACAGTTTTATAAAATTTCATTCGGGTATTCTTCCGTGTTTAATTTTTCAGGTACCTATGAATCGTTCTACAGATGCGTATAACTTTTGTTAGCTTACTATCCCAATCAATATCAGTTCCATATGAGATATTACAACCCAGATAATTAAAATGACTAACCTGATCCAAAATCTGATTATTCACGACTATCTTAGTCCTTATAACTGGCCTGTAACGCCACCGTTCTATATTTTGTAGCAAAGATCTGTAGCCCATAGTCTTGTATGATTCTAGAGTTCTTTTGTTATCTGGTTAATTCGTTTGTTTCTTTTCTAACTAACATTATCTCGTTATATTTTCTTGCTACGTTTTTTATTTAACGAAATGATGTTATTATTTGTGAATTATCTTTAGAATGTGCTGATAATATTACTACATAATTTACTAAGTTTAACATTACGCTGTTCATCGTAATTTAACTTGGAAATATAAAAACAGTCACCGCCGTTCTTACGCTACCATTTTTATCGTCATCACTGTTTGCGTTCGTTACAAACGTTATGTTATTACAGGGGCATTTGGTAGCATCAGACCATTAATTACATAAGCCGAGAGAGAGAGAGAGAGAGAGAGAGAGAGAGAGAGAGAGAGGACGAACTAACTGAAAGGTCACAAAATGTTAATCGGAAAGCGCGTACAGAGAAAACAGTTAAAAGATACGAATAACCTGCAAACAGGTTACCGCGCGACTGGTTTATTGGCATTCATCTGTGTGTGTGTGTGTGCCCGCGTTCGTATCTGATGTCCGCCACCGCTCTATGTGCTTAAGTGTTTAATTATAACAAATGCAGTAGGAAAACTACATACAGTTCATTATTCACTTCTATGAGTGAACTGGAGAAACAGTTCCGTGGCCTCTAAAAGAAAAAATAATAATTTCACACACACACAGCCTTCTCCATTTTTCATTAATCCGCGACGCTTAATCAGTTCCTAATACGAACCTGAGACATTATTTACCCCATTACTTGCAACACACGCTATAATTTGCTGTTGATAGCCATTTGAACCAGAGGTGACATACAGATAGAGTAATTACTTATTTGTAGTTCAGAAATTATACTGTTCCAACTAGTGAGAGCTTAGTTGTAAACTAGAAAGGGTACCCCATATCCTGACGATAAATCACATCCTGATCGTTGTTCATCTATCCAATAGATATATTATGTCTTTTAAGCAAACACTATTCAATACACGCGTTAACCGTTTCCAATAAACTTAAGACACTAATTAATTTATATGACTAGAACGGTAAATATCACTTATTCAGAATACAGTATTTGTGTTAAAATTATAGACCACTAAACTTGCTTAAAAATAAAACACGCGAGGAATCACAGCTCAAACTGACTGCGATTCCTGCTGCGCTTTGTAGTTTGTAGACGTAAAACACTGAGGTTAACCATCGAGTACTGTACTGTACAGTAGCCGCTGAAAGCCGGTATTTGTGAGTTGCTACAGATTATTATATTTAGTTATACCGGCTGTACAATGTTTACACATTTTCCGGAACCAAAGATTATAGAAGTGATTTAATTCTCATCTTCCACTGCTGCTTGTCCATACAAAGATCTTCTTCAATTTCTCGTTCCCTCAATATAGTCTGAATTTCTTCTATCCAGGTGATACGTAGTTTCTTCTATCCACTTTTCCTTCTTCCTGGTGGGTCCATTCCATAACTCTCCTTGGCAATCTTTCTGTGCCATTCTTTTTATGTGTCCATACTATTGTAATTTTTTTTTGTTTCATAAAATCAACAATTGAATTTTTCACATTCATTCTGTCCTTAATGACTTTATTTCTAATTTTCTCACGTCTGGATACTCTTGCCGACCGTCTTCAAGAGTCTATGTCTGCTGTCATTAATTTTGCTCTTGTGTGTTTATTAGTAGTCCAAACTTCTGAGCCGTAGGTAATGATATTTCTAACAATGGTTTTAAATATTTGGTTTTAGTTTCTGCTGTAATTTGTTTATCCCACAGGATTCCATTTAACGTAGATATAGATATCTTTCCCAAATTAATTCTGGATTGTGTTTCTTTGTCTTGCTTCCCACTGGCCGTAATTTTCACCCATAAATACTTGTATTCCTCTGCACATGAAATCTTCCCCATGTCTTCCTCCAATAACAAGTCTTGGAAAGTCACCTATTGCCATGTATTTTATTTATTCTTATTTACAGAGTTGTTACAGATTAAATGACAATTTTGCAGGTTCTATGGAAACGTGAGGAAATCAGAGCTGAATTGAGAATATACAATCTCATCATCGTTTTCACGGTATCATGTTCTTCAGCAAGGGTTAAACCAAAAGTGGTTTGGTCTAAGTTCCAAGCTGACAGACTAAAGCTGGTTACTCAAACTCTTCCTAGGATGTCCAGATCTCTCCGTCCTTTCGGCTTATAACTCAATAGCCGTCTAGTGCAGTTAATAATTTAACAATTGTAACAGTTTGTGGACACTATCCAGACAATAATCACAAACTCGAAAGTTAGGCCTAAAGATGACGATGATGAGGATGGTGACGGTCATTACCGATATCCCGTGGAATGGTGGGCATTTCTAACGGAATTCCCTGTGATTGTGTGTGTGTAGACGCACGCGCGAAACTTCATTATCATCATCTTCATCATCATTTGCCTGCCTATTGTTGGGCGGATATGATCGAAATCGTTCTGCAGCGATTTGTCAAAAAAAAAAAAAATCTTATATCACAGTATTTTAACATTTCATCCCTCCATTTTACCATCGTGGCTTCGAGACTGTATGTCGTCCTATCGCTTAGCCAAACGTCCTGTGTTAGATTGTAAGGGATACCGTACATTCGTATTTGTTTTGGAAATTTTTCATACCAAACTTTACATATGTGTGAGTAAAAGATAAGTTGCAAATGAAAATGTCTGTGCATACGCCTCAAGTTAATGACGCGCGCGCGCGTACACACACACACAACTATTTTCCTATTTTAAGGACATAGAAAAGTTACTTGCCCTCAAAACATAACCTCCTATAATTATTTCAATTAAAAAATCTGTTAAAAGTTAATATTACTTATGTGGTATGTTATCAGTATGATGGGTAAGTACTTTTATTATTTAACTTAAGATATCTAGGCTCGCTGACGTGATCGAAAGTGTGGTCACTCTGTAGCATACATTTAGATTATAACCGTTCAACCATATCTCGTCTCACAAACAAGGAAGCAGAGCTCATCTGTGTGTGTGTGTGTGTGTGTGTGTGTGTGTGTGTGTGTGTGTGTGTGTGTGTGTGTGTGTGTGTGTGTGTGTGTGTGTGTGAAAAGCACAATGAAATGTTTGTTTTGACTGTAAAGACATTCGACGGTCGTTCATGTCACCACACTCTCGATATCATCGGTAGCACACACACAGGTAACACCGGGTAAAAGGAGAGAGAGTGAGAGTCAGAGGGGGGGGAGAGACCAAGAAGGCGACGGCTCCCTACGTCTGACAGCCCTATTAGTGTCCTCCATCTTCAGATACATATTCAAACATGCGGTTTCTTGTATTATTCATGTGTGGTACTCTACACACAAAACTTACCCCCCCTCCCCGTAAGTTCCAGATCAATCAATATTCATCTCTTTTCTTTTGTGTCGTTGTGAACCCTTTTCTTCTGCTCCAGTATATTTTTTATTACAACAAATCAAATTTACACATTTCCATTGTACGAACACACAATACACGCACTCACACTAACGCAGACACACATTCTTTTAAAATTTAAATGACGACGTTAATTTCTATCGCCGCAATAAATAACAATAACAACAACCGATAAAAGTAACGATTACAATAGCCATTCGCGGCAATAAAGTGCAATATGACGGTAAATATCGCCGCGCAAACTGGTATTGGGTTTGTTTATTTTTCACAAGAGAATTCATTACAAAAAGGGTGTGTGTGTGTTTTTTTAATAGCCTTTGTGTCTGGCTCATCGATGACTAGCCTGTATATAAATATACGACGCTCTGCCTTCCGAATCAAACATTTTTAAACCGAATCAGCTGTTCTGAAGTGTTGAACGTATTTTGCAACGTTTACATCGTCTTTCTGGGGAATTGAACTTGTTTGCTTTGTGCATTCACACACACACACAACCGTGCATGACAGGGAACTCGTCAAGTTCGCGGAGTCAGTTCAGTGACACACTTTCCATTTGCTGCAGACCACAGAGCATCAAAATATAGCTCCAGATCGTAACAAACTATGATTCCAGATCAATCAGACGAGAAAATAAGTCGCCTACTTTAAGGGGAAATAGTCTACAAAACAAGGGGAAAATAATTCATATTAAAAACAACTGAGCAGTTCAAATTATTAATTATTATCATGTCTGCTATAACTTAATTATGACGTAGGATAAAAATGTTTTGGAACGTTCAAAACTATAGTACACGAAGATGATTTAAGTAAGACATGTGAGCTAATGGTGCCTAATTCATTTTGTAGACAATATAACGACGATAATCATCGTTGTTGTCGTCGTATAATAATCTATTAAATACACACACTCGGAGCTTGTATGGTGTCTACAGTTGCAGTAAATGGAATTAAAGCGATGTACTTGTTTTGTAACAGAAACGAATAAAAGATTTTCATAAAATGGAGACTTGAGGTCCTCAAAAATTTACACTTCAAAATCGCCAAACGAAGGGTGACCAGACGTCCCGTTTTTAACGGGTTGTCCCAATAAAATATCGGTATCGAGAACCATACATGACTTCCGTGTTCTAAAATTTATATTTAAAATAATTTTCGAAATGAAATATTTCCATAGAAACTACTTCTTTCTAATTATTGCTTCAGCCTTAACCACAGTACTGTGGTCACTAACGTACACCACCTCACGTTGTCGCACTCGATTTTCACTGATGATGGCAGTCGATGGTACTGTCGAAACGTCTGGTTTTGCAGAAAACATTGGACTACGCCCAAACAGCCCGGGAAGGAATTTTAACAACAATCTACTTCTTTGTTGCCGATAGCCGATAACGTAGTACACATATAAAAAATTATCCCCTCCCCTTCAACTATAATTTTCATTTATAGAAAATTACCCCCATTCTGCAGTGGATTATTATGATCTTCTTACCTCGAACACGATTTTTTCGCCATCACCATACTTCCAGTTCCTTATGGAACATGGAAGTAAAAATTAAAGGGATGCAAAATGTCACGTTTTTTTTTTCGAAAAATATTAACCTTCCCCAATATTTTTGAAATTTGCTCAAAACCAGTTTATATCTGCTTTTTCTGTACTTTTTTAGTCATATGAGAGTGAATTTTAGCCGATTTTTTACCTTCAGAAAGCAAGAAACGGCTTCACGTTGTCCAACTAATTTCGAAACTTCAATAGGACTCGCCACCGTTAAATGACAATTTCAGGTCATAAACAGGACAATTCTAACCAAAGAGAAGTCACACAGGAATGCCAGCTTACAGTCTTAAAACTATCGTTCTCCGCCTACCAACCGTTTTCTTCCTCTACAGCTATGTACCTATCTTTTTAATTATTGAATGACTCTCGTATACATATAAATAATCGACGAACCTCATATATATTGTTATTAGCATAAACTTTAGGTTTTCCCTACATTTGTTAACATCAGAGTTGCGTTTATACTTTTTAATATACTATTTATTATATTATTTAATTCCTCGTATTCTGAAGGGAATCTGGACTCTAAATGTGATCTACCATTACAGTAGAAGACAGTTAAGAATTAGGCTACATACTTACTCGTCTCCACATGTAGTGAATAGCATCGTGGTGGTTGGTAGTCTTATGTAGTACCCGCTTTAGTTATCTGCTTATTGTTGTCGTTAGAAAGCGACGAGAAACATGACACAAAAGTAGACCAAATTCTTCAAAATAGGGCATGCTTTTTTGTGTAGATTATCATGGAACAGTGATGATAATGGTGTAGATGACAATGATGACGACAGTAGGCAAATCGTGGATTCCAGTCCATACGGTGACGCCGGTGCCGTATTAAGGGGGGCTAGGGGAGCTAAAACCCACGGCCCCGCTTGTCGGGGGCTCCATGTCCGTCAATTTTAAAATTCTCATTTTCGAACGAATAAATAAAATTTCCGAGCAAGCGAAATATTTAAAACCCCACTGACAAGGAGAGTGCGGATCACGGATTTAAATGAAACGTGGGTACATGTTTAGGTACATAAGATTATGGTAAAAGCCGAAGCAGTTGGATAGTTAACACTGACATTATTGACGTATTTCCAAATATTTATATAGCCTATCGATTGTTTCTCACTATACGTGTAGCAAACTGGAGGCTGAGAGATCATTTTCTACTCTTAAAAGAATCAAGAACATGTACCGTTCAACAGTGCTTGATAGCCACTTAAATAATTTAGCAAGATTAACTATTGAAACAGAATTATTAAAAACATCGTGTTTGGATGATTCGATAGCAGAGTTTGCCGAAAAGAAGAGCAGAAAGAAATATTTCAATTAAATTATTTTGTATTCTCTAATTTATTTGTACTGTTGATTATTGTAAAAGATCTGCGAAATAAAATAATAGTAAACAGTTCCAGTATCTATTTAATCAGTATAAAATAAAAAAATATGTGCGTAAAAATACGGTTTAAGAACAATATTTTGTTTATTATATTTCTTAAATGATCGTCTGAATAAAGTAAAGTGTTGTGCAAAACGCGAACATTTCATACATGGGCCCTGCTCTTAAATAGCCCCGGGCCTCCTGTAGCCTTAATCCGGCCATGGGTGGCGCCCAAAGTGAGACTTGGAATACGGCTCTGGCGCGGACGCAGGGTTTGTCCGCGGCTTCATGCAGTTCCCCATGCAGGCGGAGGCGACGCGACGGTAGTGCTGATAGTCAAATCACGACTGTCAAATTACACAGGAAAGTAATCGGCCGATCTTTATGGGGAAATAAAGTACTCCACAGTAAGATCAAGTATCAGCTGCAGTAAAATGAAGGCAGCAGCGCTTAATTACTTACGAATACGGTACGCTAATTGCGAATGGTATCACCGGTGGAAATCAGAGTCGCATTCGCATCTGTCTACACAAATTTAGCGCACACACTCAATTACACTCTTATCCGCACACTGCCGTCTGATATTGAGCACATTCACACTTATTTATTACGATTTCATTAGTCGCTGCCTTCTTTATCCAACACACTAACGACCACTACAACACTTTTAATATTAATTTCAACTTTCAAAATTATGTTATATATCAAGTCGACCGAATCTCACGTTACGTTCAAACGGCCTAATCGAAAACGTAACGCCCAATCGATTTAGAACTCGGTCTGAAGTGACCACCGAGCGCCGTTTTTAAACAATTCAGTTTAAATGAATCTGCACCTGGTCTTCAGCATACAATTTATCCCCGCGTTATTGGAACAGGAATACTAACGACCTCTATTGTCGAAAAAATTAAAAACGGCCAGTTCTGATTGGTCAGACCTTGTCAATATTGAGCTGATATTTTAAAACCGAACAAAATTAGGTTCCGGGCGCGCGTGTACACGCGTGGGTCTAAAACATAAGCAGCACGTCCAAACAACAACAACAACACCACTGAAGACGTTTTAGAGCCTTGTGATAAAACGTTTGCAGTAATATTTATTGACTGTCTATGGGAGCTTCTGAACACAATGAATGCACAACGATTTAATAAATCAATATCTGGTTTTAAATATACGTTTCTAGTACAAGCCAACGGGTCTAATTGGATTTCGAACTGACTCACCTAATAGGAAACAGATCTTTAATATTAAACAATTTTATGATTCTACGTGCATTACAACGTCATTACAACGATATAAACGTCGATTTTAATTCATAGACGTCTCGGTTTTTATTTATGTGCTACCATTGTTTTGCGTGGTCCACGGTTTCAGAAAAATGCTATCCTCTCTCTCTCTCTCTCTCTCTCTCTCTCTCTCTCTCTCTACGTACCAGCAGCAATACAAGCAAAATCTGATCACTGGTGACTGCTATCGCAAGCTCCTCTGTCCATCGAGCTTTGTTATTTCATCGGCTTCGCTGAACCATTCCTTGATTACTCATTTCATGGTTTCTTCTCCCTACTCTTCGGCCGTCAGTCTTACATTTTCTCATTATATTCTTCATGCTTCTTTTATAACTTACACTAATAAGCTGCCTGAGATGCATAACTCGCTCCCTATTTTGAACCAAGTGCAATTGTTATTACATAAACTCTAATATTAGAGATAACTTTTCCACTTATGCGAAACATGATAAAAATCCCGATTACTCTACTGTTTCTTTAGTAGCAATATAACAACTGTAGAGTACACAATCATACAATAAACAGTAAAAACTCGAAACATTCAAAATTGGGTTACAATTATTTTTAGTCTGACACCCTGTTGGGTTTTCACAATTTTTCAAATTTTTGTACTCCTTTTTCAGACCCTCGGGTTCCGAAATTTTGAAACTTCCAAGGCTCAACACTGCATTCAGATACTAGTTAAAATTCTCTTTAATTTGACACCCCATATGAATTTTTGCGATTTTATCACAATTTTCACGCACTTTGAGCATTGATGTCCAGAAATTTTGAAATTTCCAAAATGTATATTGCGTTCAAATTTTGGTTTATATTTCTTTTGCATAGATACACCACATGAACGTCATAATATAATATACGATTATCTTGATACATAAAAAAATTAAATTACCTACACGTATGCTCCCTGGACTACAGAACTCGCCCACTATTCTGAACGAAGTACATTTATTATTATATAAATTTTAATATTAGAGATAATTTTCAATTTGGGGAAAAATTACACAAAAATACTGATTACTTTACAATTAATCCTTAGTAACATAACAATTATAGAGCACAGTCATACAATCATCATCATCATCATCTATCTGTCCAGGATTAGGCAGGTTGCCTGTTCCGGCTTCACCATCTGCGTCTCGGTCTGCCAACATTTCTTCTTCCGGTTGGCTTATAATTCAGGAGTTTTCTTGGAATTCTTCTGGAGACATGCGCATAACATGTTCTTCCAATCTTTTTTTATAGTTCTTCACTAGTTCCGTTACTGGGTGTACTTTTAATTCCTGTCTTATATCTTCGTTCTTTACGTGATCTAATCTTATACAACCTTTCACGGATCTAAGATATTTCAATTCAGACGTTTCCATCTGTCTATAATCTTTCTTTCTTGGTGCCCATGATTCGGACCCGTATAATAGCATGGGGACTGCCATCACCTTTTAGAATTTTATTTGTGTTTCTTTCGTGGTCTTTCCTTTGAGTGTTCCCCGTAATGTCCCACATATTCTTTGGAAGTTGTTTGTTTTATTAAGAATATCTTTGTCTTCTTCATATGTAATATCACATCCTAGGTAACTGAAATGTGATACTTGTTCTAAAATTTTATTTTCAATTACAATTTTTTTCCGAATCGAATCTTTCCTAGGAATGCCATGGTCTTAGTTTTTTCTATTGAAATGTTCAAATTATAACCTTTTGATAACAGATTTAGTTTGTGGATAGCCAGCTGTAATTTATCCTCACTATCTTGGATTACCAATTGATCATCGGCAAACAGCATAATGTTTAGGAACTCATGTCGGCTAATCTGTATACCTAGAGGAGCACTTTGTTTCCAGTCTCGCACGAGGTCATCTATATATATTGAAGAGTGTAGGCGATAAAGTGCATCCCTATCTGACACCTTGGTTGGTCATAATTTCTTATGTTAGCTCTTTTCCGGTTCCAGTATCAATTATAATTTTAGTGTTTTTATAAAGGGCTTGTACCGTTCTATTCAAATGCATAGGATATCCTCGTTTCTCCATTATGTGCCAGAGTTTGTCTCGGTGGATACGATCAAACGCCTTTAGGTAATCTATGAAGGCTATGTGCGTCTCTAAATTTAATTCCCTATGCTGTTGGATTATCTGCCTTACACTGAAACCATCGTCAGTGCATGATCGTCCTGCTAGCTCTTCAAGCAATATAGTTTCAGAGACAGTTCTTTTCTGCTAAGCCTTTCATTGATAATTCTGCTGTAATGTTTGTAAGCAGGATTTAACAGACTAATACCCTTAATCGTACAACAAACACTAAAAATTCGAAACATTCAGATTTGGATTACAACTCCTTTTAGTCTCACCACATGAGCTTTATTCACAAATTTGACCCCCCCCCCACACTTTTGGAGGGATCAATCTCGAAAACAATAGCGTTCTGCGGGGAAAAGTATGAACACGCACGCCAAGCTTTACTAAAGTCGGTTGATGTGTTCTAAAGTTATCGTGAGACATTCCCCAAACAGACAGACAGACAGACAAATGCCAAACGGTCGAGTCAAAACTGACAACTCTCTTCGCTCGTTCAATAATTACATCCATATCGCCCTGTCTTCTTTCCGTCCGTCATAACTTGATCGTTCCGTCATACTCTCTTTTTGGCAATCTTCCGTACTTATTTATTTAATTCGTATTCCATGTAATTCTTTAATACGTTTTCCTGGTTTCCTATAGGTACTCACGCCCAAAACCATGCAACATTTCCGCCTTAATAAGCCTTAATGAGCGTTCTCCTTCGGTGTGTTTCTGTATTCAATAAACTTTCTTCCACAAGTTTAACAATTCTTTTACACAAAAGCAAAATTGAGTTTTTTCTTTCTTCATCCCTATTCGAGAACGATATGTCACACGATTTTAGACCTCTTGTCTCTTCCGCTTATCACATTTTTTGTACGTTGTAGCCGCGGCCAGTCTTAGACCTATGTCGTACCGTCTTCAGTTTACGTGACACATTATTTATGTCCAGTTGTCAGGAAAAATATTTCACGCCTTTCCGCGTGTAATCAAGTGTATTTGACACGCTAATTATTTGCAGTCTACAAATCGTATCTCACCAGCCCTAGTTCAGTTACAAAAACAAACGCTACATTTCAATCTTAATATTACAATTTAGTGTATAAAGTTTATAATAATAATAAAATCAACAACAATAATAATTTTTAACTATGGAAGATTTAGCGTGGATCGGTCAATAATTATAGACACAATTTTTATATGTCGACGTTTCGACAACATTTATTGTCATCATCAAGGCCTGTGTATGTACAGGAGAGAGATAATCAAGCAGACAAACAGATCAATTAATTGAGTGAATCTGTTTGTGTGTGTGTGTGTTTGTTTTATATCAGCAAAATAATTGCTATAAGTACATTCTGTTTTACTTAAACAGATAGAAATAATTGTAATATTTCGAAAACGTTATTAATTGCAACTTATTATGCTGATAATACAATAATCGCTTAAATATTATTGTAAATAATTATACATGCATTTATAATTGAATGTGTATGGGAATTAGTACAAATAGGAATACATGCCTAAAAATATGTTATAGTCCTAGCTGAATACAGAGTGTAGGGTTGCTAGAATCAGTATATCCTTAAAAGTTATTATTATTACTTTTCATCCACTAGCACAATTAACAGATACACAAAACACTGTGACTCAATACATCCTCATTCTACTTGTATGACATTTATAATTAATTATTAGTCCTTGTATTTGGCACATTTGAAACATCAATACTAATGTATTGATTACAATTTACTGCAATTTAATATGTTGACAATATGATGACCTTTCAAGTATAATTATAAATGCAGTTATGCTTATCAATAACAATTTAATTACTTAATAGTTTAATGCAGTTTAATTATAACAGATATAAATATAATTATAAATCAAGTATACTTAAACGGTCATATTATAATTGTGTGTTAGACGTATTATTGCTGATGAAAAACACACGCACACATTCAATCAATTAATTGATCTACTTATGTGTTTGGTTATTTCTCTATTGTCCATACGCAGTTCCTGATGATGGCAATAAATACTGTCGAAACGTCGACACAAAAGTACAAATTGTCTCTACGCTTATTGATCGATCCTCGCTGAACATTTATTTATTAACGTCACTACTAATTTAAGAAGAATAATAATAATTAAAACAACAAAATAATAACAATATGAAGAAGAACAAGAACAGGATGGGATGGTTTATACTTATTAATAAGAATACATAATTGTGCCGTTCTAAAATAGATCGGCGATTATACGGTGCGTGTTCGGTATTTAGCGTCAAGAAATTGACGTTAAATGCTGTACGGTATTTAACGTAGCATCGGTAGAGATAAACCAATCTGCAGTTTTGATAAACTATCTGTAACTGGTTTTACCATTTAGAGCGGCTTGATTAGTGCTGCACCCTAGCGAGCACGGTTTACGAGATCAGAACGGAAATTGCGTTTTCTGCAATTCTTTGTCTCTCGCTGATCGCCGTGCTGTTAGCTGCGCATTTTCTACTCCGGTAGAGAAGAATATTTGTTTCACCATCTTCATCTATGGCAGGCTAAATCTATACAGAACTGCGGGTTCCCCGATGAAGGCGAGAACCAGCTCCACCACCTGAACATGTAACACCTAGATTCTCTCTCTCTTCATCTGCCGAAGGAGAATGGCGATGGCTAACACAAACACCCTATCATGAAAGCCAGATGATCACCTCTTCACACCCATGGAAAGGAAAAAATAAGGTGAACTCAATCCATATATAAAATTCTTTACACTTGGTGATGTAACTCAAAAAGCCAGTGGACATTCAATCACTCAACAACATGACTTTAAGTTTTTTTAAACATTTTAATTGGGTCCCCGATTAACGGGACAGAATAGTGCGTGAACTGGGAGGGAAATCATTTGTAAATTTTATTAATTTGTTTGTATAATCTGTGAGCTCAGAGGCTGACATGCATCTTTGGCTGCTCACCTTTCAAACGTGCAATTCCTTCTTATTTTCAGTATAAGGGTTTCACCACTGCTACTAATTCATTCATTCAACTTGTAATTTCTCTGTTTCAATTTAGTGTTCATTTTATATAGTAATTTCTCATTTTTAAATTCAGTTTGGATTATATAGGGATAGAAGTTTCTGTGGTAGTTAAGTAGAGTCACAAGTTTAATCCTGTACGGGTGCATGTTCATGCAGTGTTAAACATGCTGTTGAGACAGGTTGAATTATGCACTGACTGGCCCATGAACATGTCGGTCTCTGGGCCAAAATTACTTTTTAAAAGGGTTATAAGGTTCATGACACATTACTATTTTCAAAACTTAACTGTATTTATCAATATATAAATTCTTCTAATTAATTATAATCACTGGGGTGTTCACTATATTCTAAATTTTATTTCTCCCAGTATAAGTGCCCAGTGTGGCAGCATTTTATAATAGTATTAGGCACTTGGCCAAGTTTTTGAATTTATTATGTCCTGGGGACTACTGGTGTTGCATATATAATCAGAAACACATGTAATGTGTTATGCACATATTAAGAATTAAAACCTGACATGGATTTTCATAAATTATTAATGATGTACCTCATGCGGGTAGAAAAGGGTGTGGCAAGAGATTTATGTAATAATTGTCCTGTATTGTGGAACATGTAGATGTATCGTATATTCGTGTGTGTATTTTGTGGGGTTCTATATGTATTGTACATTTGGGTGTATTTTTGGGGGAGTTAGTTATAGGGCTTATAAAAGAAAAGATAAAACATAGGGTTATATGTACATTTAATTTTTGATGGCAATTAATTAATTCTATCTCTATTAATTTTTAATTAATATTTTTTTCTAAAGAGAATTAATTTATTTTAATTAACTTTAATCAAGAAGTATATAAATTTTATCTCAATTAAGTTTCAATTGATTTTATTTTGAGAAGATAGAAAATAAATTTTGGATTTATTAATAATTTCAAGTAACCTTTTTAAAGAACATTACTTATTTTAATTAACAGTTTTTAAGGGGAAAATAGATTCTCAATGTTATATTTATTGTTTTTGTAGGTAACGGAAAGGAGATAGAATAATAAAAGGATTTTATTGATTGTTAATTTTATGAGTTTTAATTGCAAGTCCCGTCTCACTGGATCCAGCGCATTTTTGGCTTCTCTAGGCTTTGGTCTAGTTCTAATTATCTTGTGGCCCCTCTTTAGGAAAAAAAAAGAATATATATATATATATAATAATTTTTTTTTTACCAGTCTAAGTTAAAGCGGGGTTACATAACAAGTAATGATCTTCCACAAATACTACAAACCACAACAACAACGATAATACTAAATTATTGTGATACAAGTTCAATAATTAAGTTAATAATTTATTAGTAAGCTGATGGCAGCTTCTGAGCGCTCTCCGTAGTATTCAGCCTTCCACTTCAATGTACAGTATGGTTCACAACCTGGACAATGTATTCCAATCGAGCCCTTCGTTCTCCCTTCTATTCTCCCTTCAGTTTTCACAATATTATTCTCTCATAATAATACGCTTCGGAAGCTCGGAGTATTTTCTTGCTCACGTACAAAGCAACGCTCCAAGTAAAAATCTTCAGCAATCTCTTCTTCACCTTCTTCTAAATGAACATAATTTCTCATTAATTTTACTTAATATTTTTGCAGAATTCCGCTTGCCACATGTGATTGTACTTCCAAAGATCAATTTTTGTAGATTCTGGGCAGACAAATGGAAAAGCTGAATGAGAGTAAGAATGGGAAAGACTGAGAGAGAGAGAGAGAGAGAGAGAGAGAGAGAGAGAGAGAGAGAGAGAGAGAGAGAGAGAGAGAAGTCGTGATAAATTACTCCACCACATAAAGCGGAACAGTAAATATAAAACGTTCCAGCTAAAACAAAAACTGAAACCTAACCTAGGCAAACACGATTAAAAAAATAAATAAGATCGTTCCTATAAACCGATAAGTCTTTACTCCAAGAAGAATAGTGAAATGATCTTCATTCTCTCGCTGTTCTTTAAAATTGCTTCCAAAACGAGTACTCTACCTTTACGCTAAACATTTACGAGCTCTCTGAAATCTGGCTTAGCACTGATAGTACTTTCTGTAAATCCATGGAAAGGAAACATTACTCAGATTTCAACTATTAACTTCATCTTTGAGCATACGTGGCTTATTTGTTATTTTCAAAGTATGTAATTGCACTGACTAACCGTAGGTAGTCTTCAACCGCGTACGCCTACCATATAACTGTGCACGGCCTTTAGAAAAGGAGTCTAATGCATGTCAGAACGATTTGTAAAAAAAAAACATACATATTTATTCACCACAAGAATGTATGTATTTCTTTGATTACGGCTGAGCAAGACGGAAGCGTATCGGGTTGTGGGACTACAATTAATTGACTTTAATAACAGTACTTGGAATTTGCTGAGAGTCGTATTTAAGTATTTAATAGACATTCTTGGAACTGATACTTCAAGTAGCTCGCATAACGTAACATTTTTTTTATTAATTAGTATACTCATTGTGATGTTATAGGAAGTTACTGAAAGTAAGATGGATCGACAAGGTTAGTAATGATGAGATTACGACTACAGTTGGAGAAAAAAGAAATTGTTGGAAAAATATTGTGAAGCGAAGGGTTGAACTTATCGGCCATATTATGCGTCACGAGAATTTTATAACAACAATAATAGAAAAGTATGTTGAAGGGAAAATAGGAAGACGTAAAGGAAGACCGAGACCGCAATAGCCTATATGAAACAGATTATTGGTGATGCATATGGGGAGATGCACAGAGAAGATCGGTGTGGAGAACTGCTACAAACCAATCTGCAGATTGCTAACTAAAGAAGAAGAAGATTAATTCAGCAGTCGTTTTAAGTTATACCAATCTTGGTTGAAATCGTTCGTTTTAAACACGGAAACTAACGCGAAACTGTTGCAACTTATTATAAACAAAACCAAAAAATTTACATAATTTAATATTTATGGTTATACCTGTTTGGCTTGTCCATTAACTTAAAATAAACCCAGGACGTAAAGCTAAGATTATCTGTCTGAAATATTTAAATTATATTTTATGGACGTTGAAGTCTCAGTGGAGCAATGCTAAATGATGGGTATTGTGTGCGCGCGCGCGTGCGCATGTCAATGGTATAATATCGCATTTCACAACACAACACAATTTTGTTCTTAAGTGCATGTGATTTTGAAACATGTGTTTGTTATTAACTTGGCACTTGTGGTGACAGCCTGTTTTATCAGAAGCGATAAATTCTGTTTCACACACAGTATTCACACGCGATACAATGCGACTCGGGCTGCTGTAGAATTATTCGGGCAAAGAGGAAGATCGCGAACGACGCGGTTCTGCGACGCATTTTATATGAATGGTTTTCGGGAAGTCCCACTGTCTTGTCAGCATGTCGCAACTACATCTGGCGTTGGATTCGCTCATTAAATATTGTGCAACGGCAAAAAAAAGTTAAATTTAAAAACGTCGTAGAGATCAGACACATAACATTCGCCTCAGCTTTACGGTGTCATTAAAATTTCCCATAGGCATAAAAGATTCCCTGAATTCTAACGACAGTTAGGGCCTATTAGAATAGTCTGAATTATTAAGTATTTTAATACATTAATCACGAATGTATATTTTAATTGTTTCACAGCTAGTGTTAGCTTAATGTTAAATAACAATTTTAAACATAATTTTCTGTCTAAAATTTGTTGGACAAAATTAATTATTTTATTTTATTTCCCTTTTTCGTATGAACCTTACGTTTGATGCGGATGTCCGGATACGATACTCATGGAATGAATATCCTGTTTCCAAAGTTAGAAATCAGAAAGAATAAGAAGAGAGGAAGAAGAAGAAAAACCAGCAAAATTACTATTTCTATTACGTCAAACAGAAACGTTTATTAGATAATAAATAACCGTTTCTGGAATTAAAGACTTGCAATCTTGTTTATTTTCACAGACCAAACGTTTCGCTAGTTCTTTGATGCGCCATCTTCAGCGTCAAAAATTTTGCTATGTAGGCCTATATCAAGGTCAGTGTAAGAAAACATGATGTCATTTGCAATTCCAACTATTCGAGTCAGCGGGTACAAGAAATCTGTACTGTTTGTTTGTTGAACTTTTATTACATATTTCTACACAAGTAAAGACCGTTTCACCGCTGGCGCCATTTTTACCCCCCCCCCCCAAGGTCAATGGTGCAATCCTCCTCAAATTTTTCACTCCAAATTGGTGGAGGATTTTCACTCCACCCGGTACCAGAGGTCTCAAATCACCCGTCAGTGGTCGTCTTAGGTGCCTGGGATGGTTTTATACGGACGTGAACGGTACCATTTGATGAGCTGGCGAATGATCTTTTAAAAATCTGTCCACTCAATAGAGGTGTGCTAAACTAGTATTTGAAAATAACAGGTACGAACGAAACCGTTCCAAATAAATAACACGTACAAATACCTGTTATTATATACTTATTATAGGCTTACATATACCTGTGTTATATAATTTGTTATAAGAAATAAATTGAAACTAAAATGATTAACAGTGTTAATTTACACTGTGGATTTATTAAGCTGTTACTGTTTAAAAGAAAGTAATAAACAAGATAATTTATAGGCCTATCTCTCTTTGCGAATAGGCCTACTAATTTAAGTTTTCACTAGGAATAAACAAACTGACACAGGATTAATATTAAATTATTGATTCCATTTTGCTTAGACAAATTAGTTGCGAAACTCAGGCATTGAAATTTAGAATGCACTCAATAGCGTAACAAATAATGTCAAAAAAACATCAGAAACATATAATAAAAACTAACAGTAAACCACAAGAGTTACAACAATCTCATCATTTACGTGAGATGTGCAGTGAAGTTAAAATCATCAGTGAAATCACATTAACAAAAAGTACTATATGGCCTATCAACTATCAGCCACTCTGTAGGTTATAACACAATATAATTCGCTTTTTCAAAATTTACCAAGTTGGTGACTAGTATAATAGATAATTTTTTATTATAATCTGTATTATATATCTGCATAACACACGAGAATAAATGTAACGTCGGTATGAATTTTTATCATTTATTAAAACAGCTTCGTCTCTTTGGCATAGAGATATTCTGAACCTCGCTGTTTTGATTCGTTTCGTACTTGTATGGCAATCGGCACATGCGTAGAATCAAGTATTCAGCACCAAAAAGTGACTTTGTACTCGTGTACTCGTAATACTCCTAATACTCGTAGTACTCGTTGTTACTTGTGTACTTGTTTAGTCGTTAGTTGCGAAGGGGGAGGGGGTCCCGCGATTAGGAACCGCGAGTAATCGGAATGGGTATTTCGACTTTTCATTTATCGTTGAATCGGAACTGGTATTTCAAATTTTCAGTCGCTGTTATATCCGTACCACAAAAATATCGTTCCAAAATACCTGTTATAGGTATATCGGCTCACCTCTACCACTCAGTCCGTGGATGTAGAAGGGGCGTTTGCCGCCGTGAAATCGCGTTAAGGCACACGAGTCGCGTACCAAACGAACACCATAATGTCACGTACCTCGAAATCCCGGCTACTTTTTACTCTTTTCTTGTCAATTACGACTTACTATATTCGAAATTCACTGTCGTGCTCGAAAAGAAGTTATAAATACCATAAGAACTTCAAGAAATACCATACATACAGTCACTTTTGCATTATTCTTATTTATTTATTTAAATACTGTAATTCGTAGATAATCGTTTAATGTTAGTTACGGAAAACAGGATTTTCTGGAACATAAACTAATACGTTAGCGTTCGTTAGAAGATAAGGAAGGAATATTTAATTGTAAAAACATAAGCAGAGCAACCAAGATTCGTCTCTATAAAACAGTTGTTAAGCCAGTGGACATGTACGGGTCCGAAACTTGAACAATGATAGTGGCAGAGGAAGAGTGGTTGCGCAGGTGCAGTGAACGTCCAAGGAATATGGAGAATAAGGACGGATGCAGAAATCCAGGCAAAGCTAGAAGACATACGAATTAAAAAAAAAAATCTTATAATTGCACTATGAATGGAGATCGTCACTGATCTCTTTATGTCAGATATCGTGACTGACCTAAAGAAAAATAGAATCCGGGCAGGGAATTTCCAGGGAATGTTAGAGACATCCACATTGAAGAAAATTTTTATGGGGAGACCTGGTGGAAGAAGAAGGAGAGGTCGACCCAGAAAACGATGGTTGGATGAACTTGAGGACAACCTGCGCAGGCTCGGTGTAAGAAGACGGAGACGGAGAGCAGAGGATCGAGACGACTGGAGGCGGATTGTCCATGAGACCACGGCTCTCCAAAAGCTGTAGCGCCAATTAAGAAGAAGGAGAAGACAATGAAATTAAGAAGAAAGTAATGACAATGAAAGCCAATGTATCTTTGGAAAATTAACTTCGATGGAATCAAGAAATCATCAGCATTAAATAAACAATAAAAAGAAAGAGGACGAGGAACAGAAGTAGGAGAAAAAATAAAAAGAAGAAAGTGAAAAGAAATAATAATAATAAGAAGAAGAAGAAGAAGGGTGGGTAGTCAAAGAAAATTAACACAAGAATAAGAATAAAAAGAAGCAAGTCACGCGTCGTTGTTAATTTCAAATCCATGGTCGCGATTCCCTAGTATGTTGTTGTCGGTTGACATTGGTACGACCATTATCATCTACACAAAAATCCAAACAAAACAAACGCCAATAGTAATGGACCGTAGAAACGAGAGCAAACAGGTCAAAAACGGATACAACGATTACATAATAAACAATCGAGGTTTATCTCGGGCGCGTAAAAATCGGCAATGGAAATCTGCTGACAATGGAGCGTAGATTTAAGGTGAAGGCTTTGGCTTGGCCCGGCGAGACGCGTGCGCGCGTACACCTTGTCATTGAAAGCCGAAGCCTACATTCTTGTTGTACTGTGTACAGCTGGTACCATTGCTACATTCCACCGACAACCAACAACAATATAATCCGCTTTACATTCTGTCCACGCTTTCAGCTGCCATGATCTTGACATATTGTACTATACACGAGTGATATGAATACCATATTTGTATACTGTCACATGAATTTTGTTTTTTAAATTCTATTAAAATTCAAATCCACCTTTGTGACTATCTCACCGTTATCAAACGAGCAAAGCGAGTTCTCAGTCTTGACTCGACCGTTTGGCATTTGTCTATTTATCTGTTTGTTTGTCTATTTGGTGTATGTTTCACTATAACGTTTAAACGCATCAACCAATTATCGTAAAACTTTCGTAATTCTATAATTTTCTTAAGGCATACGTATTCATACTCTTACCCTACAGAATCCCATTGTTTTAAGATTGATCCTCCAAAAAAAAGGGTGGCCAGAGGCAAAAATGTGACGGGGTAAAAATTGTAATAGCCCATGTGGGGTATCAGATCACAAGGAAATTTTAATAAAAATCGAAATTAATGTTTTATTTAAAAACCGAAATAATATTGTTTACTTTAAAAATGTTTGTACGTCAGGACCCCAAAATTTGGTGAAAAGTTTGATAAAATAGCAAAAATTCATGTGGGGTGTCAAATTAAAGAATAATTTAACTAATATCTGAATCTAGTGTTAAGTTTATAAAATTTCATAACTTTGGGACATTAGGGACCAAAAAAGAGATCAAAAATTTGAAAAATATTGTGAAACTCAGGCAGCAAGTCAGACTAAAAGGAACTGTAACCCAAATCTGAATGTTTCGAATTTTTAATGTTTATTGTATGATTGTGTCTTGTGTACGATTGTTACATTACTAAAATAGTGTTTGTTTCATTACTGTTTGTACCAACCCAAAACACAACACAAACTAATACCTGAACAAATACAAATCAATACAAAACATGACACCATTTTTAAAGCACTCAACATCCAAAAACTCAAAAAGCTAATATATACACCACAAAATAACACACAATAATACCAGCTTAAAATACCAAAAATCAACAGGAAACCATAACAATAACCAATCAAAACTCAAGTACTCAACAAAATACAAAATTAAGAAGGCTGAGGATGGGAACAATAGGATTCTCGAAACATGTTTCAATTAAGGGAAAAACATCTTGATGTAAAGAAATTATAAATATTAAATTATGTATTAATTTATATATATAAATTAATGAAGACTGAAGACTTCATCAACAATAATAAATGCATACAACTAAATAAAGACCCAACAGAAAACTATCTTAAACAAACAATAAAACTAATAAAAACAACTAAAAACATTTTCAGCAATAAAAACATAGACATATATATAAATAATAATCCAGAACCACCTAAAATGAATAGCGTAATAAAAATACACAAATTAAACAACACAATAGTCCATTAATCAACTTCAAAAAGCTCCTACATACAAAATAGCAAAAATAATAGCACAAAAACTAAAAAGTAACCATCTAACAAATAATCATCATAACATAAAAAATACATACGAATTAATAGACAAACTAAAAATAATAAATATAAATGAAAATATATGATGTCACATCACATATCACAAACATATACACCAACATCCCAGTAGAAGAAACAACAGACATAATAATAAACAAACTTAAAGAACAAAATGAAAACAAACAATATATAACCGAAATAAAAAATAGCCTCCAACTAATACTAAAACAAAATTACTTTGAATTTAATAGCAAAATTTATCAACAGCAAGAAGGTTTAGCAATGGGATCACCATTATCAAGCATAATAGCAGAAATATTCCTACAACACATATACACCAAAATACAAAATATTATAAAATCATTTGATCCAAATGGCATATGGATAAGATATGTAGATGATGGGCTATATGCATCAAATAACAAAAACACAAATGCAGAGAAAATACTGAAACAAATCAATAACATACATCCTAAAATTCAATTCACAGAAGAAAAAGAAAAACATAACAAAATCAACTATTTAGACATAACCATCACAAGAAACAACAACCACATACAATATGCAATATACAGAAAACCAACTTCTACCAACATCATTATACCTAACCATTCTGACCACCCACCACAACATAATATGGCAGCATTCTATTCGCTATTTAACAGAATGTACAAAATTCCCCTAAACAGACAAGAAACTGACAAAGAAAAAATATAATATACCAAATTGGTTATGAAAATGAATACAATAAAAATACTGTAAACAAAATAGAAAATAAAATAAAATACAAAATAAAAACAGAACAATTAAGAATTAATCAAAATGAACAACACATAAATAATAACAACAAAAAATGGGCCACATTCACATACATAAATAATACAATGACAAAGCTAACAAAACTATTTAAAAACACAGATATAAAAATAGCATACAAAACTAATAAAAATAATTTACAAAAACTAAATAGCCCACACAACAAAGATAATACAACAACTAACGGTATACACAAAATTGAATGCCAAGATTGCAATAAATGTTACATAGAACAAACAAAAAAACAGCTGAAAAAACGTTATTTTGAACACATAAACGCATACAAAAAACCAGAAATATATAAATCCAATTCAGCCACACATGCAATAAACACAGGACATCAATTCCCAGACATAACCAATGTGACACTAATAAAACATATATCACACAAAAGCACCATAATGAACATTTGGGAAAATTTACAAATATACAAACATAAAACACAAAACAAACTAATATCTGAACAAATACAAATCAATACAAAACATGACACAATATTCAAAGCACTCAACATCGAAAATACACAAAAAACTAACACACACACCACAATCACACACAATAAAACCAATTTGAAGTACCAGAAGCCAACAGGAAGCCACAATAATAATAGTCAACCAACACATATGTACTTCACCAGACACAAAAACCGGAAGGCTGAGGATGAGTACAAAATGGTAACCGAAACATGTTCCTAATAAGGAAAAAAAATATCTTGAGGTAAATTCATTATAAATATTAAATAAATTATATAAAATTTTTTTTTTAATGGGCTATCCATGTTTAATATCTGATGACAGCTGGTTGACT
This sequence comes from Magicicada septendecula, assembly GCA_034769895.1. Lineage (NCBI taxonomy): Eukaryota > Metazoa > Arthropoda > Insecta > Hemiptera > Cicadidae > Magicicada > Magicicada septendecula. The sequence goes on from CM068372.1 coordinate 368,544,089, forward strand.
CAGAGTCCGATTAGACATCGTGAAAACGATTGTCCAAGTGTTGGATTCAAAGTCACGATCCTCACTGGAATTGAATGCGGTAAGCACTGAGACATCCGGTCTCATTCTTTAATTTAAAAGAAATGATTCTATTGAATATAGTTGTTTTAATTAAACCGTTTCAGTCGTTGTCTGCGGGCACAAGACGTATGGTTTGGGCAAACCGTAACCAGCAGTCAATATGCAAATGTTGGCCAAACCTAACCTAACTGAACTCATTACCGACGCCGCGCCGGCTGAAAGATATCGTTTATTTATCTTTTTCTAACAATTTGTCAGTTTTAGTAATTAAAATTTCTGCTTGTTGTCCTCCCCCCTGTCATCAGTCTGACCCGCATTAGCAGATTACTTTTCTTTTAAAGGGTTCAGTTAAACGTTACAAACGGATATCAAACGCGCGCGCGCGCGCACACACACACACACACACAGACGCACACAAACCAACATCCTGCTGATCCATCCACTGGGACGGAAGGACGCCTAGTAGAGGAACAGATAAGTGCGATGGGATAATTTATAGAACCTTGTAAATCTGAAAGAGACAACTTGTAAATCTTGTGTGTCAAGTAAGAGACGACTGTGACTAGAAGACATAGTAAATTCTAAATACTAGGTAACCTCTGACAAGTCACGCTACAAAACTAATGTGGCAGGTCAAACACCTGCAGTAAGAAGGTTTATAAAGATTTATAACAGGAATCCGTAGCGTTAAAGTGTTCCCCAATCCATTTAATAAGGCCTAAATTTCTGCGGGCTTTGGAAACAACAACACTTTCAACGTGTTGAGGGAAAAGAGAAGTTTTGAATCCATTAAAACACCCAGATCAGATACTAAATACTTTCTTTCTACAGCCACACCGTCTATCTTATACGCATAGTAAGACGGATTGGTCTTACGGGTGTACGTGGTTATTAAAGTTGTCTTATAATTTATTCGCATGCAATTCCACTGTGCCCACTCTACAGCATTATCTATACATTGGAACGATAATAATAGCCTAATAATAATAATAATAATAATAATAATATTAGTAGTAGTAGTAGTAGTAGTAGTAACAAAATAATAATAATAATAATACAAGGGTCATCTCAAAAGTAAGTTTCCCTATTTTTCTTTCAAAGGGAAATGGCGCAAGCAGGCTGACGAAGGTTGGAGAACTTTTATTTGTGTGTAGTGGCAGTAGTGCCAAAACCTCACCCATTCCGTAGCAACGTAACAACAACACGAAGTTTAAAATCATGGACGTTTCATTTACCAGCGTGTCCGATTGCAGAGTGCATAGTGTGATTCGGTTTTTTGCTACAAAAAGTGAATCAGCGGCTGAAATTCATCGTCACTTAGTTTCTGTGTACAGACCTGAGTGTATGAGCATTAAAATGGTCCGCATACATCGTAAAAGGGGGAGGAACAAAGTTCTTCTGCTCCACGACGACGCACATCCTCATTCCTCGCGAGTCACGCACAATTTGTTGCAGTCTTTTCGAAGGGAGATTTTCGACCATCCCTCTTATTCACCCGATTTGGCTCCGAGTGATTTCCATATTTTCCCCCATCTCGAAGAACATCTGGGAGGACAACGTTTCGAAACGGATACGGAAGAGGAACAGGCGGTTGACGCCTGGCTCCGAAATATGGGCACGCAGCGGTTCAAAGAAGGAATTGACAAACTGTTTTTACGCTACAAAAAGTGTACTGACAAGACTGGAGATTATGTTGAAAAATAACTACATGTTTTGAATAAAAGTATAGTTTTCTTTTTAATTTTTACAAGTGTTTTTTATTTTTCCTAAATCAGGGAAACTTACTTTTGAGATGACACTCGTAGTTCCTTTACCCTGCCTAAACAGCCTAAGGGGATAACATTTTAGCCGTAAGCCTTAGCCACAGTACTGTGGTTCACTGACTGTAGACCTGTATCAGTGTATCAGTCCCCTAAGCACTGAAGATGGCCACCGATGGAGTGATAACCCGGTAACCAGAAATATTAACAGTTACGACGTCGGCCGTGAAAGTAAGACAACAATGAATGATAAAGTGTTAGGAAGTACCAGTGGTGTATCTAGAATTTGCCCTTTGGGGGGGGGGGGGGTCCGGTCAAGTCGGCTTCATACAAAAGAAACAAAACAAGTGAAAATTAATCAATATTACTATCTTTAAAGTGGTTGAAAAACGAGTGATAACATCCTGAAATCAATCCTATTAAAGTAAGCGGTAATAACATAATAAAAATACGCGCTATTGAAATATTGTTTACAAGATACTTATTGACTGAATTGATTTTTCCTATATTTCAAACGTATATGCGTATGTTGTGTAATAACCCTGTTTGTATATTTAAAAAAGAGTTACTACTATATTAGAGTATATAGCTGAAAAAGTAATATAGTGTAAAAATTAAATGAACTTTCGTCAACTTTATTCGACCCTCTGAGGGGGAGTCCGGTCCCGTAAATACGCCCCCGGGAGGCACCGCACCTTCAGAAACAACAGTTTGTAAACGTGCACTGGACTTTAAACGTGGTCGTACGAGCACTGAAGATGATTCCCGCAGTGGACGCCCAAAGAATGACACAATGAAAAACGCGGTACCCAACTTGCAGAGATTTTTCACGCCGACTTTAGGTAAAATATAATACACACGCTCACATGAGATGCCTATGATATCTATAGTGTCATCCACTATCAATCACCGGTCTTACAACATCGTGTATTAATTTTTTAAATTATATCTGGAATTGTTGCACTTTTTATGCGTCCACTGAGGGGATCATCTTCAATGCTTGTAGTACGCCTTTGTTTAAACTCGACTGCCCACTTACAAACCATTGTTTCTGATGGCGCTGAATCTCCTAACACATTTACAATTTCTTTGTGAATTCCCATTGGCGCTTAGACCTTTAAGAAAGTCAATCACACCACGGTGCTTGATTTCGTACGTTTTCCAAAACATGCATGACACGTAAATTCCAGATAGCTGAGAAACAATTAATAAATTGGCAGATAGATTCGGAAATTAACAGGTGTTCAACACGAAATATAAATCTTACGGCAAACGAGAAATTCTAGTTCTAGCGATAAGATATAGATATCACTCCGCGGACTTCTCAGATGATTCTAGTAGACCACAAACGTGCAGTATATCTCATACTTCCTATTTTAAATACCTCATAAATTTCCTATTTGGTTTTTGACATTGTCTTTTTTTCCAATGAAAAATGAATTCAATCATTTCTGTAATCTTTGGTTCCGGAACATGTGTAAACACTGTACGACCAGAATAATAAATATAAATTTCCTATTTTGTATGTCTCATATTTTCTATTTTTATATATAGGCCTACAATCGACGAACTTCACACGTCGTTATTATTATAGATTCATTAGATTTGTTAAGATCAGAGTTGCAACTTTTCACGTTTCAAGTCCTGTTAACGTTTATATGTATTTTTACTGTAATGGAACGGTTAAGAATTATGCAAGACGTAGATGTACTCACCTCAACCCCACCGTTCCACATGTAGTGGACTGCGTCGTGGTGGTTGGAGCCGGTGACGTTGTTCATGTGTTCCGCCATGACGGACATCCAGTGAACCAACCCCCCCTGGCTCTGCCCACTAGGAGGCCCCCCACACTTGCTGTGACCCCCTGAGCCGCCAGGGCCGCCTCCTCCACCGTGCTGCCCGCCCTCCCACACAAATGCTGCCTTCTGAAACACAACACCAACATCACGTTATTATTTTAGTTGATTACTATCTGAATAAAATTTATTAAAATGTATATATATATATATAAAACATATTTTTATATTCATATCAAACATATATAATTTTTTTTATCAGTCCGGTTACATCTTTCTTGCGACAGTTTAGTAACTAATATGTCCACTGAATATGTTACTAGAATAGGCCTATTGCAGGATAAGAGATAGTGGGGCTGCCATCCGGAGTTTCTGTACGGGTTGTCCCCCATAAACTGGCTGTCGTACCGTAGCAGACCAGACACCAGTTTTCCCTGTACGCAGCATTACAAATGACAAATCCAACTAGATTAATTGCCCAATATCGGCAAAACTGCCATAATGGGTAAAAACTGTAAATACCGGCAAAAATTTCCCACTATCGTCTAAAATGGTTGAAACTTCTTAACCAAAAGGATGACTCCCGCATCCCCAAACAATTATGGAATTACGAGTCGAAAGAACGGGAGGTGTGGGACATCCGAAGAAGCGTTTGAGTGACCAGGTCTAGTTTGTCTGCATGGGACCGGAACAAACCATTTTTGGTTTAATTCTTGTTGAAGATGATGTAGACGATTAATTATTTTTACATATTTCTGAAAATGACAGTTAAAAATACTGTTGACACGTAAATTATATACAAAAATATATTCTGGTATAAAATAACAACTATTATTTATTATTAAGAATTATAACTAGCTAAAAGCATGGCTTTGTGGTGACTCACGAAGCTTAAATACAAAAAATATTACGTACAAATAAATAATCATAATATTTATATTTGAGCTTCAGGAATCACCATCAAACCATGCTTTTAGCTAGTTAAAAAAAAAGTAATTTTTCGTTTTTCGAACTAATTTTATGGGTAAAAAACAATATTTTGATTTTTTATATTTACTTTTTTAAATATAAAAAGTACAATAGAAAATTATTTTTAAAAAATTAATAATTAAATAATTAGAAAAAAAAGATTAACATATTTAATTAATAATTATATCAGTAATTAGATACATTTTTAATCAGATACAAAATTTCTCATTCGAGTTTCTTCTTGTTTTCTACACTTTAATATATGTGAATTTTTAATATTACAAAATCTATCGTAAGATGTATATAGTCTTGTAAAGTCTGTAGTCTTTCGTAAAGTGGTCTGTCATTAACAGACGGTAACTGATTAATATCCCCCAAAAAATATACAAATAATCCACCAAACGGTTCATCTTGTCTTGATGGAATAGCTCTGCGTACTCTTAAATCAATTTTCCTCAAAAGACTACATCCAATCATACTCATTTCATCTATAAACAGAAATTTACAACCACGAATTTCGTGTTGAAATTGAGCAAGTAAGTGTGAACTGAGTTCTTTAAATACTTTATGTACTCCTATTAAAAGTTTGGAGTGTATTGTTGATCCATTAATGTTAACAGCAGCAGCACCAGTTGGTGCAAGCACTTGATAAGAAGATGATCCCAATGTTTGATTCAATCGACAAGTGAAATATAATTAAAGTACTCTTTCCAGAACCGGCTTTTCCTTGAATAACAATTCTTTTAATCGGAAGTTCTTCTTCGTTACCTTGTAGATAACTAAGTTGTTTTTCAAATATATTTGTCAGTTCTTGTTCTTCATCAGAGAAAACAATATTTGGCAGATTATATTGAACATTAACAATAACATTAACAACAATGTCATTTCTTTGAATTTCTAATACTTTTTCTTTTTCAATGAAATTTTTTAATGTATTCAACACTTGTTGATTCAAAATAGAATGCCAATTATATGTGATATCAATTTCTCTTCTACCTAGATCTACTTCTTCCTGAATAGTATTTGGTCCAGCAGCTAGTCCATCCAATCATATGGTTGATCTACTTCTAATTGGTCTGTTTCTTCAAAATCTTCTTCGTCTTCCAAATTTTGTAGCATATAATCCAAATCATAATTCAGAATATCGTCATTCCCAAAATGCTGCTCATATATAATCTTCCAAGTACTATTATGTGGATTTAGACGCAGGGAATATGTAACAAAAATTGTTGCTTGTAAAAATTTTCATTGTTTTCAACACCAGGATCATATTTAATTTTTGGCATGACTCTGAGAATAAAAGGTACTTTTTTAGTACTATAATTTCCACCTCTTTTATACATTTTTGTAAAAAATCTGTTAAAGACATATTTTTAAATTCCGCTGATCGCTGTTGATATTTCTCCAAAGAATTTGAAATAGAAATGCTTCCATTCTCTCTATTCATATCAAGTTGTTCCCATACATTATGTGATAAATTAATTAAAACAAATTGACGAGATGATCGAAACAAAGGCCAACTCATTAAAATCCAAAAAATTTCTTGAGCAGAATAATCACGTTCAGCACATATTTTTATCAAAATCTTTTGAACTATTTGTTGAACATTAACATTACTATGTGACGATTGCACTGTTTGTCTAATGGAATGTTTCATACCTTCCGATCTTGGTTCAGCTTTGCTAGCATACTTAGCAATATACTTAAGAACAGCATGAATAGAAACGATGGCTTGTGAATCAATATTTGCTCGCCAAATTTTCAAAATTTGTGAACTATGGCTATTTAAATATGAATTATTTCTTTTTGAAATATATTCTAATTCACCATGAATAAATTGAATCTTACTTTCGGTGACACATTCTTTTGGAAACTTAAAACGACAAGTAGTTTCAGAAGAATTTTTTTTGTTTCTTTGACAATAAGCTTTAGAACATTTATGCATTTGTCCTGCACGTATTAAATGATTGTAATCAACATCTTGATCAGGTACGTCAGTAAAATGCATTTTTGATGGATGTATATCATAAGTTTGAGAAGGATCTGGATGCCAAGTAGATATAAATTCATCGAAATACTTACTAATTTCTTGTATTCTCACAATATCATCTGGATAAGATTATTGAGATCAGGAGCATTTTCAAGCCAGAAAATACTATGCATATGAGGACTACCTCTATGTTGAAATTCAATACGAAACCAGAAATCTTTGACTTTGAAATATTAAAAAAAAAAATATTCCATAAAAAATTCTAACCTTTTACGAAAAAATAGGCAACAATTAAAGGATTAGGATTCAATAATTTTGATATAGGAATGAATTCAGGATTTTGATTGAGATTGGCATAATCATAATCAGGATCAAGAATACGATAAATCTCTGGCCAATATAAATCAGCTGCACTTAATGTAATAAAAACAGTAGTAGTTCCTAATTCTTCAACCATATCCAATAATTCTCGAGACCTCATGTACCAATAAGAGCTTGATGACCTTAGATTAGCATTGAAAGATAAAATTGATTTATACAATCTTGGTTCGCTTTGTAATATTTCTTGAAGTTGTTCGATTGTTTCAATACCATGTAAACGTCTGTGTGAATTTTGTTAACACAAATATTCCCATTCTGCAAAGCTTTCCAACGCATCAGGCTGTTAAAAGCAAAAAATCGAAATCTTGGATGTTGAGCAAATCTGCCATCTTCATACATTATGAGAAATTTAAAATACTCACTATTTGAAATTTTACGAAACCTCCCATCTTTAAGATCACCTTTTCCAGTAGGAAATAAAGTTGGAAAAGCTCTACAAATATATCCGTCGCACGTAAATTCATTAACACGTACAGAATTTATTCTAGGCCAAGGTATATTAGACTTGACAAGTCAAAAAAAATATTTGAAAATGCAAAGGTTTTTGGTTTGATATAACAAACAGTATTGCATAAAAAATTATTTACTATAATTCGTTAATGACATTTTATTCAGGGCGTTAATTAAATTCTACATTTTTAAAAGTATTAAGATGAAGTCGTAGAAAACAGGAACTTACAGAAATTAAATAAATGTGTTTAGAGCTTTGTTAAGTTCAAGGAAATCTGTAATATCACTGTGTGTAATGTAGTTTAAGTGCTCTTATTTCATTACATGGAAACCAAGCCTGTGGACATATAGGAGCCGTATAATTTAAATAATTATGTATATATTTTTTTGATTGAAAAAGTAAAAAAACCTTTCACTCAAAAAATCTCTTTTAACAATGTAACTTAACCTCAAACGCAAATATAAATATACAAAAAATATTTTCACTTGTCGATATTTATAAAAAAAATATACATGAAAAATGAATCTTGGATTTATGAAATATGTTTTATGATTTATGAAATTTATGAAATATATTTTATAAACAACACAGCACAACAGTATCTTTCATTCAAGAAAAACGGTAGAATATTCAGTATATACACTCTTTGTCTAAAACCACGGAACGCAATAGTAACAGACTATATAGTAATATTAAAGAAATCCCACAGATGGCGACACTTTACATACATATACATAGATTTATACAAAAAAAATTATTACAATTATTTCTTGTAAAAAATTAATTTTTTATAAAAATAATGATTGATGACACATCTAGACATGAATATGAATAATTATGTTCAATTTCAAGTCTAGAGGTTCAGTAGTTTTCCCGTAAAGTGTACCATAAAAATGTACCAATTGTTGCCTAGTAGTAGGACTCGCTTCGCTCGTCCTAATGAAAGAAGATTAATCGTGAGGAAATATGAATGTGTGTGTGTGTGTGTGTGTGTGTGTGTGTGTGTGTGTGTGTGTGTGTGTGTGTGTGTGTGTGTTAAACATGTTTATTTCACTTTACTTTGGCAGAGCATAAAATTCCATAATGTAATCAGTACTCATCAGTACTAAATGTCAAAATGTTTTCTGTGTATTGAATGTTTCTTAAATACATTACGTAAATTTAAAATACTCTTATAAACAGCGATTGTTTGGCTATGCCGTCCGTGATAACTGAGGCAGCAACGCCGACGTAAGCTACTAATGGGCGCAAAAAGTGAAGAACAAAGCAGCAAAATAAGTAAAACGCGAAACAATTTATCAAAATCTAAATAAAATGTTTTATTCATAAAACTGTGCGTTCACTGTTATTTTTATCTTTCTTTTAAAGTGAATAATGTTTATTTACAGGTGCAGCAAGATTACTTATTTATTATCTTGAAGATTTATCACGTTCCTCATACCAATGTGTTTAATAAATAAATAAAAGTAGAATAAGAAATAAAATAAAATAAAAATAAAGTTAAAAAGAAAACAAAAGAACCAGAATTATCCCTTCAGCTAAAAAAAGGAATACTTGTTGAAATTCAAACGTTAAAAGATTTTTTATTTGTGTGTGTGTGTGTGTGTGTGTGTGTGTGTGTGTGTGTGTGTGTGTGTGTGTGTGTGTGTGTGTGTGTGTGTGTGTAATGCTTACATTGACGTTGCAAGGTAACAAGCAAAAGTAATAACCTCAAGTGTATTTAGTATTCAGTCGGAGAAAAGTGACCAGTGCCAGAGATAAATGTCCAGTAATTTAAAAGAGATTTCTGTTTCGATAACAGGAAATGCAAATTACATACAACCACCACGAACACATCAAGAAGGCATTGTATTGACAACACGAGTCGCCGATTCGATACCTGCAAACTTAATTAAACTTTTAATTACGTCCGGGCGATGTTCGCTCACCGTGTCTACGCTTGGACACACTCTTCTTCTTCTTAAGTGCAGTCCGTAAACACATAGATTACAGTTAATTTAATAAATGAAGAACGAACATGGGCGTTAAATCTAGTAATCAGGAGTGGTCGCGGTCCCAAATGGTATGAGGATCACAGTACTGAGAACTATCCTGTTTCGTAGAATCCTACGCCGACTTATATAATGAAGTGAATTTGTAAATCAAATTTTTCACTTTGAGAGTAAATATTTCAGGGATTAAATTCTATTTTAAACGATTAAATATTTAATTTCAGAAAGAGTAGGCCTACATGCCACAGGTATAAGCTATTCCGTCACATATTTGGAAATTTTATTTCTAACACTAATAAATCTGTCAACCGAATGAGAGAACTGTGCAGTTCGTTTGTTGCAATGAAACGCTGGATATCGACACTGACCCTCTTGTGTTAGACTGTCGTCAGTATTTTGCTGCCGCTACAGAGATGACGTTGCACAATCAGTGACGTATCTAGAATTTGGCCTCGGGGGGGGGGGGAGTCGGTTTCATACAAAAGAAAGAACAAGTTACGATTTATCAATATTACTGTGTTTAAAGTAGTCGAAAAACGTGTGATAATATCCTGAAATCAACCCATTAAAGTAAACAATAATAACACAACAAAAATACGCGGTATTGAAACAATGTTTACAAGATACTTATTTACTGAATTGATTTTCCAATTTTGATATTTCAAACGTGCAGAAAAATGCCCGCCTAACTACGAGTTGTTTTTTTTTAAGTGGCTTTCACAAAAAAGCGAGTGTTACATTAAATGCGTATTGGTTTTCATGTATAATTTCGATTTCCTTGTTAACCTAACAACATCAGCTTTTGCCGTCACAAGCACACATCGGTGTTAGATTAGTTCTAGAAACATTTTCCATAAAAAATATAACAAAGGAAACCGACTGCAACCGTCAACAAACTATTTTATAACATACACACATAAACTTTAACGAATTCTTTCATCTAACTTAAATTATATGCAATATACAGGCCTACTACATATCGATACCAATAATCGCATAATAGAAATTATCGAAAATGAGTGTGGGTACGGTTACTGGGAAACTACCAAAAATATTTCACTCTTAGGTTTACTCTGAGAACGTAAGGCCAAGAAAAGTCCCTACGAAACGCATAGAAACAATAATTGATACATAGGCCTATATGATTGTAAGGGAAGAAAATAAAAACAACCTTCAAACAAAATTAAAAATAAAATCATATTGATATATGTCTCACCCGTCTCTCTCATTCTATCTCTCTCTCCCTCCCTATCACTCTCTCCTTCTATCTCTCTCACTGTCTGTCTGTCTGTCAGTCTGTCTCTCTCTCTCTCCCTCCCTATCACTCTCTCGTTCTATATCTCTCACTCTCTGTCTGTCTCTCTCTCTCTCTACCTCCCTCCCTCCCTCCCTTCCTCCCTCCCCGCTCTCTCTCTCCCACCCTCCATCACCTCTATTTCTTTCTCCCGCAAACACATACAAACACACCCATGTACGAATACGTATGTATTTTTATATTCTCTTTGTTTGTGCCAAAACATGTTGTGAGTATTAGTAGCAACAATGACAAAGCTAAATATGTGAGCAACATATAATTTTCATGTTGTTTACGTTTTGAATTTTAGTTTTTTTTTTATAGGATTTTCTTGAGAGTCAATGAAGTCCTGATCATGACGCTGCAAGAATTTACGTTTGTTGTGTGTGTGTGTGTGTGTGTGTGTGTGTGTGTGTGTGTGTGTGTGTCACATTTCCACGCACACACGTATACACTTAGTACATTGAATTCAGCAAATTCTAGCTCTACGTTACGGGGGTGTGTGTAACTTAAAACTTACTGTGTGTGGGTGTTTTAACTTCAAACACTCTACCCACAATAAATTAGGCCTACTATTTAGCTGAAATATAAATGCGTTACACCTTAAAACTAAACATAATTGCGATTACAAATTACAAAATTATCATCATTATGAGCGATAAAAATATTCTTTTTCCGTTTTACGAAAGAATTAATGAGTTTAGGTTATCAGAAATGTCGGCCAACTTACCGTATATTAATAATACAGTGTTGTCCTAAAAATCCTTTAGAAATACATCCATAGTAAGTAGCGTTTGGAATTGTTTTTCCAAATTTATTTAATATCATACATACAAACGACTGTATTATAATACATTTTCTCTTGAAACGCTTAAAATAATCTATATATGGAAATGAAAGGAAGGCTGCAACGAATTTAGAGATTTACAGTCTTGCTGCCACGGCCTTACGTATTCCGTTTTATACAATTGCGCAACAATTCGTGAAAATGCGTAAACTACATACAATGAAATGTTCAATTAGAGAACGTAAGATAATAATAACCGCTAAAACACGACGACGACAACGATGGAATGGCCGTGGTGGCTTACATTAATTAACTGCTTGAACATCATAAATCTTGGTATGGAGACCCAAATATAGAAAGACAGGTTAGTCGTTGATTAGGAATGAATACTCTTATATGTTGTGTATGGTAAAAGTATGTCACCTTAGGCTTACCAACTTTGTCAACATTCAGCCGAGTGCCCGATTTTATTGCGAGCCATACCCGATTTATTTCTTGATCAATCAATGATAATTTCTTTTGTTTTTGCGAAATGGCTTCTAAATATTTTCTTTTGAATGATTCATGAAAACGTTTTACATAACTACTGCAGTACATTTTCTTAGAATAACTTTAAATTATAAAGTTTACATTTATTCAACGCAGTACAGTGTTATATAACCTCCAGAATGCACAGTATTGAAAAATATGCTTTCACAAAAAATTTCAGATTTAACGTAAGAACGGCGGGGTCGTTAACTAAAAAATTCTGTTAAATTCTATTAAATTATCAAGTTATAAAATGTTTCAACATCAACAGAAATTAATACGTTGTTACTTAGATTAGAAAATAATAAATATAGGTAAGGAAAACCATACGTGACTTCCATGTTCTAAGATTTATAGTTAAAACCGTTTACTTGAATTCGGTTCCTTAATTTTAACGTATTAGGTGTGTTCCTTGTAAACCGAGTTTTATGTTTGACAAATTGAAATGAAATATTTCCGTATAAACTACTTGTTTGTTGCCGATAACGTAGTACATATATAGAAAATTATCCCCGCCCCATTCAAATATCATTTTCACTTACATACTTTTATCTACCTTTCTACAGTGGATTATTATGACCTTCTTTTCAGGATACTTTATTTATCAAAATTAAATACTTTACTGTTGTCAAAACGTTGTAGATAAACCGATCTTCAGCAAAATTAATAGGCTTTGAGTCCTCTAGAACTCGGGCCCATGTGCAAAACATTTGATTCTGTTTGAATTTGCGTCAGATATCGTGCGCCATAGAAAAAATTCTACACATAGACACACCCACACTTTTCGAAAAATGACTTTTCTTCATGTTTTGAGGGTAGTATAATGAAAATCAGCCCTTAACTCGAACACGATTGTTTTCGCGATCACCATACTTCCATTTCCTTACAGAACATGAAAGTAAAACAAAAAATTCAATATTCTGAGCAGTCAGATTCAATGAAAATGTTAAGGATATTTGGCTACTCATCATTTGGTATTCCAAGGTTCCCATGAACAAAACTAGAGCACTCAACTAAAAAGGTCAAATCATCAAAGAGGTAAAAATCATCACATAGCTACGCAAAATTTCCCCACTGCCACAAATATCTGCGCTTTAAGCAAAACGTAATATTTTAAATAATGTGAGCAACACATTCTAAATGTTTAAATACTATTACAAGAATAACATAAATATTTTAAATAATTTTATTCTCTAGTTAATCTCTTTCGCGTTTGGTTACAGCTCATGACAAAATGTTTGGCGTTTACTTCAGGTACGCCACCAGAGCACAGCACCAAACAAAATTTGGTGATTAAACAGTCGACTTAATGTAAAAACAATCTTTTTAATTTTTTTGTAAAATAAATTGAATTATTATAGTGCGCATATGACAATCTACTTTTCAACTAAATATTATGTAAATCATATTGTTATAACTTACTAAAAAAATAGTATCGATTCTATTTATGTTCATTGTAAATCGATTTCTTGTAATAAAATACATACAAACACTACATAAAGTCCAGGCCGCCAGTCGCATTCAAGCGGCTGAAATGAGATTTATCAGGCACATGGCAGGGTATACTCTCCATGATCATAGAAGAAACACAGATATACGGCAGGAACTGAGTATTATGAGTATACTCGACAGGATCGCCCAGTATCGGCTGAATTGGTGGGAACATCTTTGCCGAATGGATGGCTGCCGCATCAACAAACAACTCTGGAACTATAAGCCGAAGGGACGGAGAGGTGTGGGACGTCCGAGGAACCGCTGGAGTGACCAGCTCAAATCTTTGTCTATTTGAGACCAGAACAAACCATCCTTGGTTTAATCCGTGAAGATGATGATGACAAACACTACATGCCCTCGCTTCATTTAATTATTCGTTCACTCTTAATTTAATCGTCATTGTTTACAGCAGAATCTCTCTTACTCCAAATACATCGAGCAACCATTTACACTTTGAATCAGTTCACTCACCACTCGGCACTCAAATTCTCACTTCTGACGTGTAGCCCACGATACACCCATGTTTTAAATATATATTTTTTTTTACTTGTTTTGGTTTGTATACTTACCAATCGTTTAACGCTGTAATAAATATCAGTGAATTTATTGTAACGATAAGGCTAACGGTACATTTGTTTCCATTTTAAGTTTTGACCAACTGTAAAAAAAAATAAAACGTAGCCTATATTTTAGTCGAGTCTTCAAGTCAAAATTTAATTTAAAAATTAATCGGATAATTACAACGAATCCAATCAACGCCTCTTTCGAAGGTTAGTAAATGTCCCGGGGACTCTCCGTTTCCTGGAGTAATTCGATAGATTCGTTCCCTGGAATTATGTTCCCAGGAGTTTGGAGTAATTCCAAACTCCTGGTAGTCAACAGTGTTGCAGAGAGCGCCAAGAATTACGTATAGCCTACTTTCCAGGGCGATCAAGAAATTAATAACAAAATACAAAAGTCAATACAAAGACAAAAAAAATTGGCCACGAATTTCATTTTCATTGTTAAAAAAGAAAAAACAATTTTTTGTTTCTTAAAACAGATATAATTTCAGACAGCAAATAACCAATCTAATTGCTTATAAATTATTTTACAACCACTCCTGACGTGTTTTTACGAAGACATTTGGTGAAATTTTCATCGGTTTCTGATAAAACATTCATGTAATTTCGTTAAAAGTTATTTGTGATTTATTCTGTCGAATAAACATACATATATTATGAATTATGAATAAATAAGACATATCTATTGGTCACAAATTTCCTTAATTACGGAAGTAAATAATAACATCTGACGTTAAAATTCTGTCTTTCTGTGTACCCGTACACACACACACACACACACACGCACGCACACGCACACACACACACACACACACACACTATATACATATATAGGCCTATATATAGACTACACATGGCTCGTGGATGTGTGAAAGTTTTAATAACGAAGCCAAGGCGTGCGAAACCATTTTATAATGAAGTCATATATAAAAGAGCCTGAGTTCATATATAATACATGCCATGCCAACAGTGTGGCTCATAATTATTTATTTCAAAACATACTCTTATATAAAGTTGATCTCTCTCTCTCTCAGACAACGCGCGCGCACACACATTACACATGAAATTATTGCAAGCGGTTTAGAAGACAGAGTGCGGCGGGAACCGATTGCAGGAAGAGGCAGTTGGTTACCGTTATCAGTGTACCTATCAGCCCGATCCGATCCGATCACGATAACCGGGCGGTAGACGCAGGATAATTGGAGAACCGCACACAAACTGAGCCCGGACATGTTGCTCGACCTGCCCTCGTTTGTACCCGTCTTCGGCCAGACACTATCGGCCACTTTAATGTGTGAATAGGGTAAAGCGAATTTTAAACTCTCTTCTCGCACCCATAATTTTAATTTTCTCGCTCATGTCTCAACATTATTATTATTCCGGCTGTACAATGTTTACACACTTTCCGGAACCAAAAATTACAGAACTGATTCCATCAATATAGTCTGAATTTCTTCTATCCAGGTGATCGGTGGTCTTCCTCTTTTCCTTCTTCCTGGTGGGGTCCATTCCATAACTCTCCTTGGCAGTCTTTCCTGTGTCATTCTTTTCGTGTGTCCATACCATTGTAATTTTTTTGTTTGATAAAATCAACAATTGAATTTTTCACATTCATTCTGACCTTAATGACAGAATGCGTGAAGTTCTCAATCTCAAAATGCTGATGTAAATATTTGCAAGCCTGACCCTGTCTGCGCTATCATGCAAGTACCTCGATCTAAGAAGCTCATATATTTTCCTCACAGTATCTGGTATGGAATACAAGGTACCCAGCAGCACGGAAAGTTAACGGACACGCGGAAATCCCCATTATTTTCATGAATTTCTTCCTTTCTAATGTGCATTGTAGGTATATTAACAAAACAACCGACAAACGGAGAACGCAATAGTGATAGATTTTTATTGTCAGCTTGCTAAGGCCGCTTCACAAGATTCAAACGCGTAAGTCAAAGACGGTGACAAAGAAGCCCGCATTACAATTGTTGATAACACAGCGAGAATCGCAAACATTGAGACTACCGCGCTGATGCTCACTTGATTCCGTTTCTTGTCGGAATCTCCATGGTTTGTTAGGCATGATGTAATTCACTGTGTTCCTATTCTTGTGCATTTGTCCGGTAGCTCACCGAAACTCTCTTTGCTTCGGCAGCGACGTCTTCCTTCCCTCCTTCCCTTACCTACGAACCGTCAGTACGTCTGAACCTCCGCCCCCAATCAGGGTCAAACTCCTCTGTTTCCAAAATTCTCTTGCATGTCCTACGTCACGGTTTGGTAAATTTTCAATATACGTCGCATAGGCCAGAGGGCAGACGGGAAGACCCACGGAAGATGAATGCCGCAGCTGCAGTCGAAACGTATGGATTTATAAGAGGACCACGGCCCAACAGCCCGGAAAATAAATTTGCTGAAACTGCTCTTTATCCTATAGGCCTATACTGTCTACTCTGTTGCAAAGGTTTTCTAGATCCTGATGGAGCCCTTTCCAGTCGTTGCCTTGCCAGTGATGTTCAGGGTCAAAACACGACCCAAGTAGGCCTACTTGAAATTTGAGGTCTTTTGATATACCTTACTTGATTCTCAATGTTCAGGTTGAATCTATGGAGTCAAGGTTCATGTGTTCTTGTCTTTTCAAATGATATTTATAAACCTGCTATAATTTTTTTTTTTAGGACACCTGTGAGGTTGCATTCTCCAAATTCTTGGCGAACAACAGTATATCGTAATGCAAAGGAGGCGAGACGTTCGAATGTAACCCCAGTCCTACAGCGGCCCAATCTGATTCCATTCGTAATGTTATTATCCTTATATTATTGTATATTATTTTATTACATGCACTATTTCTATAATATTATTGTGTTTGTTATTCTTATTAATTTTATTATTATTCAGTTTTAATCTCTGTGTGTCTGCTCTCAAGTGTGGCAACACCTTCGTCGTGCTTCTTTGTCACACTGCTATTTGTCGTGGTCCGGACGAGGCCTTTCGGTGTCCCCACCATTATCAAGTCTTAAACCGCGACAAACAAGTATACCCCAGAAACCCGTATAGGCCTATATACCCTAAACTTCATCCTGTTATTTGAAATTGCAGTCTCTGTAATTCCAGCTTTGTCGAGTTTACTTACTGAACTTCTACTTGACATGTTACGGACGAGGTCTTTCAGTGTTTACACGATTTTTCAAGTCCTAAACCACGATAACCACGGTCGTGGTTTAGTATGACATCTCGTACCTTAACCTATACTCCTTCGTGAACCTTCCATCACGATCGGTCACATCTGTAAACATCTCCTTCCTATTGGCTCAGCTCCGTTAACAAGGTTCACGAACCGCTAATAAACATGACAAAGATGGTGTTACGGAGACTGATAACACATATAACAACGTAAAGATGTGTTCTTCGGAATCTTTTTTAACCTTACGCATATTAATTTCCACACAAGTACGTGTGTGTGTGTTGTGTGTATAAATAAGAAACAATGACGGGCGCGACAGGGGGAGGAGACTAGCGAGGAAGGGAAGTCATTAAATATACATAAAGAGGCGGGAGAAGTGTGTGTATGCATGTGTGTGATAGATAGGTACGTATAACCCACGTGTGTGTGCGCGCTATAAGGCAATACGTACGTGTATGCAATACGTCCAACCGACCGTGCTGTCTCCTCCCTCCAGCGTGTCGTGTCGTGTCGTCACGCCCGTTAATTACCCCAGTTATTTCACACACACACACACACACACACACACACACACACACACACACCGGTGGAGACGGACGATACGGTAACGACAAAGTGACGTGTTATTTTACAAATAATTACACAAGTTTCGTTATTTTCCTCCGACAGTTCGTCTTCTTCTTGTGATCCTACAGCATTTTAAAGAGCCTCAACCCGCATCTTAACTCGCTGCCATTCTTTCTTATGACGATTTCTTGTTTCCTACCTCGAAGCTCTGAAGTTCTCTTTAACTTCATCATTCCATTCCGTCTCCTCCTGGATCGCCCCTTCAGTCGTACACCCTCTGGTTGGTGTTGTCCTCTTTTATTTTACATAAGTGTTCCAGCCATGACATCATTTCATTTCTAACTTCTAATTTCTACATCAGGTTCAGAGCCGGGACTAAGTATTTATTTTGTCGATCCAGGCGAAGAATAACAGTGCCTTCCCTGTTTTCACTACAAAAGTGGCAACAATGTTACACCATGTCCAGGTGGCAAATTAGTATTAGTTGTGTTTTCTTAACTGTATTGAACACTTAAGGCAGCTACTATTTCTGTAGTAATATAAACATTGTAGAGATCACAACTATGCAGTAAACAATAAAAATTCCGAACATTCGGATTTGAGTTACAATTCCTTTTAGTGGATTTTTAGTGGATAAAACCTTGCTGGATTTTTATATTTTTTCAAATTTTTGATCTTTTATTATGGGTCCTGGGGTACCAAAATTTTTAAATTTCCTAAACTTATACATTACATTTAGACATCAGTTAAAATTCTTTTTAATTTGATCATCCTTCCGAGTTTTTGCGATTTTCACTACCTTTTTAGGCCCCGACGTCTAAAAATTTAGTAATTTTTAAAAATGAACACAATAATCAGATTGTGGTTTAAATTCCATTTAATCTGACATCCACATGGTCTTTTCCGATTTTATCACTCTTTTGAGACCCCACTCTCACATTTCTGCTTCCCACTTTTGGACGGATCAACCTAAAAATAAAAAAATAAAAATAATAATAGGGTTCTGTAGGGTACAAGTATGGGAATGCGTCCAAAGTTTCAAGAAAATCGGTTGACAGACAGACATACAGATGCTAAACGGTCGAGTCAAAACTGACACGTGCTTCACTCTTTCAATTAGCGAAACAACTTGTCACAAATTACAAATAAGAAAAATTAAAATAAAATTACAACTAGCCTTAATATTAAACAGAAAACAACTATGAACTGTGAGTGAAAATTATTTATTATACAGTAACCCTATTACAAAGCGAATAAAGTCGAATTAAATCAAAATGTAAAGAACGGTTTCAAATTGAATAAAAGACATAGGCCTATCATAATCGAAGGTAGGCTAATCGATTAATGCTGTTGAAATAATTAGTGGAATTTAGTAAGTATTTACCTGAGACGTAGGCTCTAGGTTGGATGGAGATATCATAGTAGGCCTATGTACTAGTAAGCTCAGTGAACAACGTGTAAGCTATATATTATTACACTATATTATTTATTTAATATTTATAAATATTTTACATCAAGATATATTATTTCCTTACTTGAAACATGTTTCCTTACTTTGTTCCTTACGGGAAGCAAATATTGTTCCCATCCTCGGCCATCTTAATTTTGGACCTTGTTGAATATTTGTGTTCAAGTTGGTTCTTGCTTTCACTTCTTGTTGCTTTTTGATAGTTTAAATTGGTATTATTGTGTGTGGGTGTGGTATATGGATTTGTTTTTTGAGTGTTTCCGAATTTAAATATTTTAAAAATTGTGTCGTGTTTTGTTTTGACTAGTATTTGTTTAGGTATTAGTTTATCTTGTGTTTATATATTTGTAAATTTTCCCATATATTCATTATTGCGTCTTTGTGTGGTATATGCTTTATAATATATAAATAAAAATTTATAAATATAAATATAACATATATTTTATAAATGTATTAATCAAAATATATACACCACACCTACACACAATAATACCAATTTAAACTACCAAAACCCAACAGTTAGCATAGCAACTACTAACCTGAACACAAATATTCAACAAGGTCCAAAATTAAGATGGCTGAGGATGTGAAACATGGGCCTATTGGATTCCCGAAACATGTTCCAAGTAAGGAATTAATATATCTTGATAGTAAAATAGTTATAAACATTAAATAAATAATATAGGCTATGTACCACAAAATTCATTGCAGCAAAAAGTGTTTGTACATTATATTAGTAGACTATTTATATTATTAGATAAACTTCGATATTAGAAACTTTCCAATCCAATATTAGAAACTTTACAAAAATCATTATTACTTCACCAATTTCGTTTTAGTAAACAAGCGTAGAGCAGACAATCGTGTAATAAACGTTAAACATTCCAAACATTTAGTCAAATCACGATAAACGAACGTAAATCTCCAGCAAACGCTGTGCATTTTGCTTTCGATCACAAACAAATGGAATTGCACGCTACAACAATCGGGTCATTTGCGCGCGACCCGCACAAAGAAACAGTCCTCTCCACTTTGTCGTTAAGTTCGTTCGTGCCACATTCCGAAACGTTACACAAAAAAATCTTTTAACATTATTTAGGTCAGAAGCAAAGAACTGGTTTGTGTTCAGCAGCCGGCCAGTTCTTTCTCCCAAATATATAAAACCCAATGCGTTCCTCAGTAACATAATATCTACCACCATTTACTCTTCCCGTCAGTCTTCGCCTCGGGTAATTATTTTAATGCGTATCACTGCTTATTTTGTTTTTGTTTCACTTATTCCACCAGATTTAATTCTCTCTCTACGTAACTCTTTCTTTCTACCATTTTAGCTATCTTCGTAACAGCTTGTCTATTTATAGGTCTAACCATGTCTTGGCCCGGTTAAAATGGGCCTTGCCACGGAAAAATATGAAAGATTTGAAAATTTTTACACTTGTTTAATGGTGTCTGGTGAAGATTATATCAAAAGTTCGTCCTAGTGAAGAGATTAGCTATAGCCAACGTATTGAGCCCAGTTTTTGGTTTTTCGTAAATATCTCGAAATCAATTGATCAAATACCAAAAGTTCGTACCCAAATTAAAGCTGATCAACCTTCCAACAAAAATAGCCCTATTTACTTTTATTGTATCTCTAATAATTTCCAAAATAATTGGGTGTGACATTTGTACAGTTTTCAACATTTTTTGCTATGTTTCCTGATACAAATTACAATTACTACATTACTTCTGAACCGTTGGTTTTTTCGAGAAAGTGCTCATAGACAATCTCTTCATAAAATTGTAACAATCTCTTCAAAATGGGTATCTTACTTAATATTTATCTCCAGCAGGTCATCACATATAGCCCTAGCTGAAATTATAGCAGTTCAACAGATCCATCTGAATATTAGCAGATTATATTGTTCCATACCGTACACAATAAGCTAGGCCTATATAGGCTACTTATATTCAAACACGTTTTGCTACAGTCTATTTCTTGATGCATATACTTATAATTTATTTAATATTTATAAATTCAAATAAGGGAAAAACATCTTGAGGTAAAGAATATATATATATATATATATATATATATAATCACTATCTGCTACAGTCCGTTTCTTGATGTATATAATACATTTAATATTTATAATTAAATTTACCTCAAGATATTATTTTTCTATTTGGAACATGTTTCTAGAGTTCCTGTTCTCTCATCTTCAGCCTTCGCGATGATGAGATGAGAGAAGGCTGAAGATGAGAGAACAGGAACTCTCGAAACATGTTCCAAATAGAAAAATAATATCTTGAGGTAAATTTAATTATAAATATTAAATGTAATATATATATATTACATTTAATATTTATAATGAATTTACCTCAAGATATTTTTTCCTTATTAGGAACACGTTTCGGGTACCATCTTGTACCCATCCTCAGCCTTCCGGTTTTTGTGTCTAGTGAAGTACATATGTGTTGGTTGACTATTATTATTGTGGCTTCCTGTTGGCTTCTGGTACTTCAAATTGGTTTTATTGTGTGTGATTGTGGTGTATATGTTAGTTTTTTGTGTATTTTCAATGTTGAGGTGCTTTGAATATTGTGTCATGTTTTGTATTGATTTGTATTGGTTCAGATATTAGTTTGTTTTGTGTTTTATGTTTATATATTTGTAAATTTTCCCAAATGTTCATTATGGATGAATGCCTTTGTGTGGTATATGTTTTATTAGTGTCACATTGGTTATGTGTGGGAATTATACTGTGTTGCAACAATACATATATTTGGATATTTGCCCAGGGCGGTATGTTTGTAAATATTTAGCATAGAAAAATATATGATGAACAGTTTTTAACAATATTATGCAGGACAAGAATTGTCGGAAAGCGTACACTGTGTGTTTGTGTGTGTGAACGCAAGCTACGACAGGCAAGAATCTACAATGGGGTGATGCGTACGAATTCTCTGTAATCAGGTTTCAACCGGATAAAAATAAACTAATTAATACGTTTTAAACCTGTGAACAAAGACTTACCCCAATCATAAAAACACCATTACATTAAGGAATTTTTAACGAATATAGTGATGTAAAAGTATTGCAGAAATTTGCAATAATAAAGACGCCAGGTAATTTAATGTTAATTACTAGTGTAATTAAATAATAATTAATAAGTTTGTTACATGTGAGTGAGCAGAAAAAAATTACGCAAACGATGATATCGCTCGTGGTACGAGCATGTTTACAAAATCGCGAAAATGAACCAAAAAGTGATTTGTAATAAAAAGGACGCTTTGCACGAAGTGACAATATCTAACAGGTCGAAAACAGTCCTGGACTTGTCAGATTGCCGTCCAGTATAAATACCACCGGCAATTTTGGGGCGGTCTCAGAGACTCAAGAAATCTTCACACAACGTCACGCTGCCGGTCTGCCGACTGATCGACATCTTTACCACACACACCAAGCTTATGGAGGAACTCTGGACCATCACAAACAACAAACCGTAGAGACAGAGAACACAGCATCAGCATCATCATCATCATCATCAAATTCTCAGGATTCAGGACACATACACACACACACACACACACACACACACACGCAACGGTAACGTCGGCAGTACGCAGGTGATGAATAAACAATTATATTTTTTTGTTTGTGAAAAGAACTCTCAGAAAGAAACTTATATCTGAACAGTAAAGACTTAAAGTTTTAAATATAATTACTGTACATAAATTTAAAGGGTAGTTAAAGAAAATAATTTAATTTAACAAGCAAATTTAAAAATACTAATCTTTTGTTGTATATTAAAATTTGGGTGTGTCAATAGAAATAAATAATAGGTTGGAAGTAAATGTTATATTTTTTTATTTTGTTTAGAGCAACAATTAATTTTATTCTTGAGATTGAGTATTATTTTTGTTTGTAAATGAGTTGCTATTATTTAAAATTTGAGTCAAAGTCAGACACACTGAAATAAAAAGATTTACAAAATTTGTTTAACATGTCTGCTTAGCTAGTAAGATTATATGGTTGTTTATTTTATGTATATGTCATGAACAGCGTAGAAGGTTACATTGTATTTGTGTAGATTTATAAAAAAAAATATTTTTATTTATCTAAGATTCGAATTTTTTAATATTTGCATATTTTTTATTAATATTAATAAATCATAGAATGATTATTTTGAAACGGTTTTAATTAATTATTTCATGTCAACAACATCTCACTCCTCTTTGAAAATTATTTAATTATTGTGCAAATACATATACTTGACTCAACGAGAATAAAAAAAATCCTGCGGCCTGGCCGGTGTAATACACTTCATAGTTGCGTTGAGTACATGGTAATGTATTTGTGTGAATTTTTGAAATACTTGTAACGTTGTTGTAACGTTGTTAGTTTCGGTCTAATAAAAATGCAATTTTTATGCGAAGTTTCGAGATGTATTTTATCTCATATTCATGCCTGCAAGTTGATATCGAGTTTCGGTCTAACAAAAATACAGTTTTTATGCGAAGTTTCGAGATGTACTTTATCTCATATTCATGCCTGCAACATAAAATATAAAGTAATATAATTTATTGTAGTGAGAATTATAATTATGTATGTGTATATATAGTATACCATATGTAATAATGCCTGTATTATATCAAGGAATAAATAAATTATTAAAATATTTTATTAAAAAAACTGTTTCAGTGACATCCAGTGCGCCTGATCATGCGCCTACGCCTAACATGAGCGTAGAAATAGGATTGTTTAGGGAATTCAGACCACTTCCCCCGAAGTTTGCAATGCAGTTTAAAGAGATAATGGGAATTACATATTTTATTATCCTTTCAAAGGAGATCTAAATATTATTTATGATAAGCAGTAATAATTAATTGTATGTATCTATAGATATGTTGTTAGGAGATTGGTGAACACAATACACTTGTCACTTCCAATTTTATTTGAACCACCTCCGGAATGGAAGTCGGCTTACGCCCATGTGCCTACCCACCTACCATAGTACAGTCTTTATTTACCAGGTAGGAAATGCAGAAGAAAAAAATTTACTAATACAGTACGAACAATGTGGCTGAATATAGGTGTTGTGTAAGTAAAAAAAAAATAAAAAATAAATAGTTACTCGATCAGAAAGTTACGCTAAAAATAATAGTGCACGGTACAGAGATGCAAGGGCTGGCAGGAAACAGGCAAACTTACTCAGTAGAACACAAGAAAACACAAAATTGTTTACTTTTCTTTCATAAAAATGTGTCAAAATTACCTCTTTTTATCTTCACTTGTCTGACTGTCACGAGCGCTTTCCATTTTAAAAGCGTCGTCATTGCCATCTCCCTGTCTCTCTAGCAACGTACTATCGCAAAACAAATTTCATTTAATTTTCTAATTTCTTGTTCTTGTTGTTATTCATTTACACTTCAATGTGTAGGTCGTTAAACCTGTTCCGGTACCACCCAGTCGCCCCCCCCCCGGTCAGTACTGGATAATCGCTTCAGTTAATCTATCCTAAAGCAATACCTGAAAAATAAAAAAATTAAAAAAATAAAACACGGAAGGATACCCGAATGAAATTTTATAAAACTGTGGCTGTCCCTACATTTCTGTATGCTAGTGAAACATGGACTCTTGGTAAAAGGAACGTGCAGAGGATTGAGGCAGTCGAAATGAAATTTCTAGGACGGACGCAAGGTTGTTCTCTCTTGGATAGGAGAAGGAACGAGGATATTAGACGCGATTTAAACATTGTATCGTTGCACCAGAAGACTGAAGACCACAGAAGGAGATGGTGTGAACATTTGAATCGCAAGCCTGATATCCGTCTGCCTGTGGCAGCCTTGGGTTATCACCTTACTGGGAAGAGAGATGTCGGTAGACCGAGGAGGAGATGAGTTCCGGAACAGGTCTAGGGCCTCGTCCTTGGAGTGGTGATGATGATGATGATGATAATGATGAGCAATACCATCACCAAACCAAACTTAAAGGCAGCAATTATTAAAGTACTGGTACTATCTTCTTCTACAATGTGAAGCGATTGAACAAAGGGTATTTCTTCCACTCCAAGTTCTTCTCTTACGTCCTCATATCTTCACTTGTCTTCGGAACGGAGTGTAATTTAAAGTATTCCAGCACTTCGAATTTTACTGCGGCCACTCGTTGATATCAGTGTCAATGCTGGAGTAGCAACTATCTAATAACGTTTATACACGTGTTGCTTCTTATGATATTTCTTAACGTATTTTTAACTCGACTGTTTGGTATTTGTCTGTCTGTCTATTTATCTATCTGTTATCATATATTTCCCTTTGTTCACACCTTCGGACCCATTTTATTGCTCTTAGCTAGTTCAGAATTATTGACATTCCGTTTTACTACTATTTTCTACGGAGACCGAACTTGTCCTCCTTCAAGTTATTATTAATTTTCTCCATCCCGAGATCGTTTCGTCTGAACATTAAACCTCTTTCTACATGAAAATTGTTTGTCTTTTTTTTATATATAGACTTTATGTTTTCTACTCTTTTCTTCACATTTTGTAAACCTTAATTTTCTCTAGCGCTTTCCGACTGAGTATCAACCTTCCTTCTTCCACTCATCTCATTCATATTTCTCTTCCTCTCTATCCTTTCCTCATATACACTTATAAATTTTAAACCTGTATACTTATAAGCTCAATAAACATATTTCCATCGAGAATGTCAAAAATCAAACAATTGCAGACAAACAACTTGTCTCAAAATAAGTGAATAAAATTATACCTAAAAATATTACATTTCTCCACTGATGATATCTCAAACTGATTAATACGGTTGCTTGATCAATTAAATTGTACCATTTAACAAGAAAAAACATTACGAGCATTACAAGAAACACATTTCAAAATAAAAACATCTTTTCGTGGTTGCTTCATTGCTTCATTATCAATGGAACTAGATAAATTTGAGAACTGGTTCGCAGTTGCAATTTCTAGGCAACATTTCATTTCAAGAACCGTGGTAATAAGTTTTTGAGTTGAACTGTTAAGGAAAAAACATCATTTAAAAATATCGTAATCGAAGGATGCGAAGAAAAAGAAAATACTTTAATTAACAATAAATTAGTTACTCTTAACATCATACGTTCTTCGTATACTGAAGAAAAGACAACTTTTTAATTCTCAGATTTATTGCTTAAATTAATGCCCGCGGGTTGGCTTCTATAGACATAAACAAAGATTACGAAACAATACTTATATTTTTCGATTATAAAACCTTATTAATATAAATTGGATTAATTCTGAAAACTTTTATGGCTTTACATACATAAAATATTTTACGTTTCCGAACATATTACATTTATTTTATGTACAAAAGATGAAAAATTTTATGTCAAACACATAACTCTGTGCGCTTGTAACGAAGAAAACGATTCATCATTGTAAAACAAAATAGGGAGAATAAGGGAAGAAGAAGAATAAATAGAAAAGAAAACTAAAAAGAAGAAGAAGAGGAAATGCTGACTAAGAATGGATCTGTAGTCTCTTACTGGTGCCACAGAATCGATAGTTATAAAACTTAGTTGTTACTATTATTGTTATTGTTATAACTGTATGGATGTATCTGTCCGGTTGAGTAAAATTTATGAGAACAAATTTTTTTTAATAAAAATGAAATACGGATCGAACAGCTCGTCGTCTTTAAAGAGGAAAAATAAAACTGGGTAAGTTAAGATGTTATCATGTTAGCATTGTAACATTTACACCGCAGACAGATTCTGTATTCAACCATAAAATTCTGGTCACATTTATTAGTTTACTTAGATATGTGGTTAGCTGTAAATGTGAATTATTACGATGTATCTAAATAAGTCTGAAACATTTTCCTGATTGAACACCATTTCCTGTTGTCAATATTAACGGTACTAAGGCCGTTTGGAAGCTCTACGCGTCGTTGGAATTAGAAAATCATTTTCTTTCTTTTTCTTCTTAGCGGGTACTTAAGATTCGGACGTTAAGATTAGAAATAATGCATATCAAATCCAATATTTGACTATCAGGAGCTGTTTAATCATTTCTTCGCTTGTGAATTCGCGGAGTTTGATAACTTGTTTTGATCTCTAGTAACTAAATCGAGCACTTTTCTCCGCCATGGATGCTTCTTTATTAACCTATAAAAATTCACGTATTTTAAATAAGAAAGTTGTGTTAGTGGTTATAATCACAAACAGAATTATCACTGTTGCACACCACTATAGAAACAATCGGAATAATTTTTCTATAGTGGTGAGCAACAGTGATAATTCTGTTTGTAAAAATTCACGTAATTAAAGACCTTACTTATCTTCCTAAAATTGCAAGACGTTTACTTAGATTTTCTTGAAGGTTGAAGCGTTAAGCTCCAGACCCTCCATTACATCGGTAATGTGGTTGACCTATAACCTCGATATCTAATGTGGAGAGACAGGCAGTTATGAATCACAGCGGGGGAATGTATATTTAGAAGAGCTACAGGCATTCTCCGTAAATGATAAAATCCAGACATATCGCAGGGAATGGTTACACCATCTGGATAGAATGGAGGATGGACGACTACCTAAGGTTGCGTTCCGATGTAGACCTTTTGGTACAAGAGATGTAGGAAGACCGAGAGTGAGATGGAGAGATACTCTGTGAAGACGGAACAGCCAAAGTGCCTACTCCGTGAGGTGCAGAAGAAGAAGAAGAAGAAGTGTCGGGAAGTGCCGAACTTTTACGAAAAAATTATCACAACAGAAGCTTCCAGCTATAATTCTAATTTGTCAGGGGCAGTAATGACTTACACTTATGCAAGTTAGAAAGTGATTACGACTGATAACGGTCGCTTTGATGCCGACGACTAACGGTTTAAGTTAGGTAGCTATAGGCCTACAGTATGTGTTAATAACAGAAATTAAATCCCACGTGCTGGCAGCACTGTAGAGAAAGCTTACCCAACCACCGTGAGTTGCTGTCATGATGATTTGAAACAACTTTGATCGAATACATACTAAATGAGAGGAATCATCTGATTTCACAGAAATCCAGTTGGACGTAGTGAGTAAAATTCTGCAAAAACCTGAAGTGTAAAGCCTTCACTATTCCTGTAGTTTATGTTTTCAATAATAAAACGCTGACCTGGGCTGCTATGAAAGTGAATGAAATGACCGAGAACAGACGACAAGGCTGCTACCGTCAGCGCGCACAGAGCCGAATAAAGTGACAAAGTGGAAATAAAGAAACACCAGCGCAATAAAGGAAACGCGGTAAAACGAAATACCATATTATTTCGTTTGTGCGTTAGCAGACGAAGAGAAGAGAAAAGATGATGAAGAAATTTTCCGACAGTTGGCACGAACGAAACAAGTGTTTAGGCAATTACCGCTAGCAAACCTGTCATCAGGTACATTTTACGGCTTTCCATTCACCACACACACGCGGGCGCGAGCTTCTTTTTGCAAAGCTTAAGAACGCGCTCGCTCGTTCTCTTCTATTTTCGTCTACCCCACTCTTTCTCATGAAATCTATATTCTCCTCTAACTTTCTGTCCATTTGCCCCCCACTCTCACCCCCTCTCTCTCTTTCCTGTATACAGAATTTCAGATACACACTCCCGTCGTATCTCTCTCTTTCTCCCTCTTCACGTTCTGCTTTTCCATTCTTTCTCTCTCCCGGTGTAATTAAAACCGAAGAATTCTAAATTATATTCTTCGCCCCGTTCCGTTTACGACCTGGCTCCTTTCATCTTTAATAAGTGTTTTCGTGCAATCACCGGCGAAACTTTTAAAGCCTACTCTCGGTCGGCCGCGGCGCTCAGCCTTATCTCTTGCCACTGTTATTGCCTTTCCTTTCTGCTCCTCTATTCCGCCAATTACCAACCGATACACATTCGCGCACATACATACATACATACATACACATACATATATGTAGAGAATTATAAGTAATAATGTAGAACACGTATTGTATTGTTTTAAATACAGTTTAGTTAATCTGCTGGGGTAGTTAAGAAAACAGTACACTACAGAATACGGTAGTTAATTTTTAACAACCGTCTTCAGCTGCCACTGCTGTCCGCTCTACTGTAGTAAGAATATTAGAGACGCGGAAAAAAAATCCATAAAGTAAGAAAATTGGAAACTTTTTATCTACTTTTTTTCGATTTAAACCAGTTGGTTAACCAGCTGTTCTATTCGGTATTCCTTCTCGTGTTTATTAATTTTTTCGCGATAACGTGATAAAGAGATATACTTTGTTGCTGTTTAATTTACGATGAAAACTATACTTGGTCTACGGCCTATAAACAGAAATAATTATACACTGTTATTGTTACGGTAAAAATAGATTAGATTGTATCCGTTTTCATGTCTTGCTAATGTTGATTGCTTTTCGTCTTCATTAATACATTCTTCACGCGACCGTTAACGAACCACGAAGAACTATTTTTTGTATTGTTCTTAGTTTAAATTCATCTTTTTTTAGGTCTAGTATCATGCGTAATACGCTAGTCGTGTTAAACGACTTTCAGAAGTATCATAACACCAGTAATGTAGGCCTAACCTGTCACTGTCGAAGCTGAATGGAGCGACTACAATGTTGACAGGAATTTACAGACACTATGATGGTACTGTATCACACACTGATCACTGACTGATGGTACAGTAGTGTATGGCACTGATCAGTGTACACGAATTAATCACATTAAGCGTTGTAACATTTACTATAACTTCTTCTCTTCTCCTCTTCCAGGATTAGGTTATATAAACCTGTTCCGGCACCCATCTCATCCTCGGACGACCGACGTATTTTCTACCAATGGCTTTATAGTTCAGTGCCGCTTTCGGCAATCGATCCTCTTGTCATCCTTTGCAGATGATCCCACCATTGTCTTCTGTAAATTGAAATAATTTCATTTACATCTTTTACTTCGAGTTCTGCTCTGACATCTTCATTACTTATTCTATTTTGCAATGTATGATTTGAAGTATTTCGAAGAAACTGCATTTCAGCATTCTGAATTTTGCCGATTTCTTTTTTGTCATGACCCACGCCTCACTCGCATAAATCAACGTGGGTATTGCAATTGTCTTATAAACTTTAATCCTTGTGCTGTGTTTTGTTTTATTTCTAAGATTTCTATGAATCATACCACAAATATTTCTAAATATTTGGAATGGTACCTTCGTTTTTTTATTTTTATTTTCGGAGGGATGGAGGCTGTCTTTTTGGTCCAATATGACCACACCAAAAAATATATTTCTAGGCTACCGTCCCACAAAGAATCACTTAACTCCGGCAATCAACAATACACTCAAAGCGTCAACAAATTTTTCACCTGTCATGAAATAGCTTTATTAAGCGTCATTTTAACAAATGCATGATATAGAACCGGCAGGTGGCTTTGTGAGCCAACGAAAACGCTGCATTTGTAGATTATAAATTGATCAACAGGCGTCACGCCCAAATACGTTGATCACACACACACACACACACGTCAATTATTAAGCATACATAAATATAAAAGACAGAGTTGTACGTTTAGCTTCAAATTTCTCGACTAATTTTTGGGAACACAGTAATTACATTTGGCAGTTATGTATATATCCGATTCACATACGATTCCAACATTTATATTAAGTGGAAACATACAGCGCCCAGACGCATTGTAACAACGTGTCATTTGTAAGGAGACGGTGGTCTGCAGTCGCGTTGGTCGCTTTCGAGAGGAAGCGCGTCATTATTGTCCTTGTTTTAAGAAATTTATTGGCAACAATCTTCAGCTTCGGACTCCTTAAAATGCGTTTTAAAATAACAAAAATTGCATGTATTAACATATAAATGACGACCAGTTATTGCTGAATTATCGTAGCGATTAATTAGCGTGTGTCTGTCTTAAAACAGGTTTGTAAACAACGCCCTGCTCGCCTGACGACAGAATTACTAATAAACATATATAGCCTACTGTACGTGTACTGAATAACTCTGAAATAATTGATCTTGTCCAAACACAAGTGCACGAAATTTTGTTGACAAACAATTTAAATTATTACTTATTGTAACAGAATGGGAATTCAGTTAGACGAGTGACGTTATTCGCGACCTGATGACCTGGTGGCAGTGGCTGACGATAAAGAAGACTTTTATTGTGTAATGACAAAATTAACAGTAAAGTAGCCTACAACAGATGGGAATTGAATTTTAACAACAACACAAAATAATAATTTAGCTTTAGGAATTCATTGTCCCCTCCAAACTACTGGAGAGGATGAGTAATGCCTTATGGTCTCGTTCCTTGATGAAGGGAAATATCCAGCCGCACCTCCAAGTGGTGGGGGATGGGCAACACCTACAGGTGGCTAACGCGGCTCTGGAGATCGAGTGACAGCCGATAAGCTGTCCCTCCTCTACTTGTCATTGTCAAGAGAGGCTAGGGCACCCTCTTGCCCTTGGAGTGAGAAATTGCCCCTAAAGACGGATGATCTTCCATTGGTCAACGACGTAGGATAGACAAGGAGAAACCACCACATTAAAGATCCTTATGGATGTGTCAACAGGGAAAACTGTTCTCTTTAGTCTGGTAAGACAGCCAGTTTATGGGAGAACACTCAGACAGAAAATCGGACTGGACTTTAAGCCTGAACGTGGTAGCCAGCTTCACCATACGTTTTACCCTGCGATATGGTAGTATCACAGAAGAAACACAGATATACGGGAGGACCTGAATATTATGAGTATACTCGACAGGATTGCCCAGTATCGGCTGAATTGGTGGGAACATCGTTGCCGAATGGATGACTGCCGCATCCGCAAACAACTCTGGAACTACAACCCAATGGGACGGAGAGGTGTGGGACGCCCGAGAAAGCGCTGGAGTGATCAGATCTAATCTTTGCCTGTTTGAGACCGTAACAAACTATCGTTGGTTTCATCCTTGAAGATGATAATGAAAATGAATCTTCAATTACTTGGCAACATAATCATTAAACAGTTCATGTATCCGGGGAGTATTATTAGTCAGAATGGAAGCTGTGAGGAAGATATAAGAGATGTGATGATTCTGCGTAAAAGCATCATACGCAAGTTATACTGCCTTCTTTGGTCCACTAAGATCGGACTGAAAACAAAGTTGAAGATCGAAGTCTACAAGAGTATCGTGCAGTCGAATTCAACTTACGGATCAGTCAATGTCGGACGATCGCCGACAATGACTTTTTGAGACGAACTTCTAGTTTCTGGCTTAGAACACGTACAGAGTAAGATACGAGAACGAATGACCAGAAAGGAAGTCGATAAATCACAACATAGAAAGGAAACAACTTTTGTGGTACGGGTATGTGATCAACCAAGAGGTTGGCCGCGCCTATAAAATGAATCTAGGAAGTGAAAAGACGTGCGTACGACAATAAAGGGTTAAGAACAGAAAGATACTCTGAAGGTGAGGTATGGGATGCGGCAGGTGCCATAGGACCCCCACGATATGAGTGACTTTGCGGCACAAAATGAAGAACCATTATGAATCTACAAAAAGCGGGCAAGCTCACAGACTAGAATAAAATATGCGCCCGCTTGTTCTTGAGGGTATTCAAACTTTCCGTCGCTAACACACTGTAACGTGCGTCTGTGTATGATCACAGCGCTAACAAAGTGACGAAATACAAGTAAGAGAAAATTGCAAACGGGTGTCTTTCTATATAGAAGACAGACGGGACGGAATGTGAATGCAGTAGATGGTTCGGACTGCTGTGCACCACAATATGAATGAAATGGTAGACAAGAAGAGCAGAAGTGTAGGCATACAGGAAAGAAAGGCAGGAGGAAGAAAGAAACTGAGGTGAAGGAAAACTGGAAGAGAATGACATGCGAAGAGTCTAAGAATGAGAACGAACGAGATGTGAGGATAGGCAACGAATAATTGTAAACAATGTAACATTAGAAAGAGCGACAAACACGGTATCAAACCAACAATGTTTGGGTGTCATCAATTGGCAGCCAGTGACTCAGACTAACAGGTTGCTGCTCAAAGAGGCTGGAGTCCAGTAACGGAGTGACATGTCACAGGAATCAAAGAAGGAACGGGAATAATGACAACAAAGAAGAGTAGTAAAATAGAGAAAACGAACGAAAATGAAGTAAGAAAGCGAGAACGGTAAGGGAAAG
Organism: Magicicada septendecula; assembly: GCA_034769895.1. NCBI lineage: Eukaryota > Metazoa > Arthropoda > Insecta > Hemiptera > Cicadidae > Magicicada > Magicicada septendecula. The sequence continues at coordinate 368,577,504 of CM068372.1, forward strand.
GTGGGAATAAGAGAGAGAGAGAGAGAGAGAGAGAGAGAGAGAGAGAGAGAGAGAGAGAGAGAGAGAGAGAGAGAGAGAGAGTTGGGGTGATTTTTCAGAAAACCCGTTGTATTAAAGAGGCGAAGTGTGTCAGATCATCTAGTACTAGGGTGGGTTATCAAATCCCTGACCTCCACTAATGTGACACTCATAGCCTTGTTTACCCAAATCCATTGGCGCGACGAACAATGTATAATAAAACTGAAAAATATTGAAAATGAAAATTAAAGAAAGCGGTAGGTGATGAATGAAAAAACACAAACCCATGGATTCATGCTACCAAAAGAAATATTATCTAAATATAACTATAAAAAAAACAACAAACACGCACTCAACAAACACGAAAACGAACACAAAAAAGAAGGAAAGCAAACAAACATGTCTATCTAACTGACCTGCCTTACTGCATCTCTTGTTAGCGGGGAATTCATCACACGCACACGCGCGCTCGCTCGCACACACTCTGCATGAATTATCACCTGTTATTTTGCTTTTGACATGGACATACGTATAAGCTTTGTGTACTTTATTATCACCATTTTTCCTCATGTTTTTTCGCGTCTAACCTCCAGTTAATGTTTTACGTCTCTTCTAACTTTTAATTTTTTCTTCGTATCTTTCGCTTTAATTAGTTTTACTCCGACCACACGTTTTGCGTATTCTGCTTTAATTAATACCAACGTTATGTTTAACGTTTAATAATTTCTCAGGGTTTTTTACTTGTCACTGGCATGATAGTATTTCATCGTGCCCGTCCCTGCTCTGCTGTTCTCCCTATCATCTGGTGACTCGAAGACAACCACTTTAAACTACCGCGGATAACAAGTTTTTAAAGGATGTTTTCTAAAAAGGGATGTTTTCATCGAATTAAAGGGAATTTTAGCCACAGTCTGAATGTAACGTTCATTTTTAAAAATTCAAAATTTTTAAACGTCACGGCCCAAAAATTGTGTGAAAATTTGGACAAAATAGCAAAAATTCACGTGGGGTATAAAATCAAAAATAATTTCAACTAACATCTAAATGTAGTGTTAAGTTTTGGAAATATCAAAATTCTGGGATCCTAGGGCTCAAAAAGAGATCAGAAATTTTTTTTATTTGTGAAAAATCGAGCAGGGTGTCAGATTAACAAATAAACAGTAACTTAAATCCGAATGTTTCGTTTTCATTCTTAGTGTTTATTGTATGATTTTGTGCTCTACAATAATTGTTATATTATTAAAGAATACTAAAGTAATTGAGATTTTTGCATTTTTCTCATAACTGGAAAATTACCTAATATGAAAATTTATGTAATAATAAATGTACTTCCTTTAAAAGAGTAAACGACGTCTGCAACTCAGGGAGTTTACTAGTAATATTTATTTTTCAGTTACTGTCATTATTTTGTCGGTTCGCCCAATGTTTACCACAACCTACACTCTTGGTAACAGCTGACTTCGAATTAATGCGTTTGCATACAACGATAATTGCCCGGAATATTTCTTTTAAACATTTCATTATCCTGACAATAGAAATAACCACGTTATTTGGCTCTGTACGAACGATTGAGTCATTCCCGCAACAGTAATTCATGTTATTACGTTGTTTCACATAGGATCTAATTTTCGGTAACAATTATTTTAAGCAGAACACTTGTGGCTAAAAAAAACACACACACACACAATCTACATTCCAAATATATTAATTAAAGTCTTGTTTCCGCGGACACGATAAAAATAAACTGCAAAGAGAAATCAAACTTAGGAGAGACATGTTTACCGAGATAATAAAAAAAAAGTCATTACACGTATGAAAGTCATTAGGCCGTCTCGATCTCGTCGCTGCTGTTTACACGAAAGCTTACACGGCGCGGGCTTTTAATTGGTAGACGTAGACTGTAATAAACACCTATACCCTTCACTACTACTACTATTAATTAAACGAAACGACTGTTATAAAATCGATCGAGTACACTCTCGATCGACTATCGTATTTTACAATTAATCAAATACTAACCACGCGAGCCAGCAGCGTTTATTCGTACACCGCGTCAGGATTATTCATACTACACACACACACACACACACACACACACACACACACACACACACACACACACACACACACACACACACACAAATATGAATGTACACGTGTATAGTTTTTAAATGATGCCGAGGACTACCAGAAGGAGCCACCGCAAGCGGTGCAGCTTTGCAATAAAATTAAAAATTAAAACACGAAAACAAAGAAGAAAAAACCAGTTTTACTCCTGCTGCTAATTAGAAACGTCTCACTGGCAACGTCCATAAACCGACGTTACTCACACACACACACACACACACACACACACACACACACACACACACACACACACACACACACACACACACAGCGGTGTAATTTTTTCGTTTACTTTCGTTCTATTTAAATTATCACTGTTATGTGCATGAATCGAACCAGCGATTTATTTCGCTCAACACCGGGTGATCTGATGTTTTTAACGCATTTTATGCGAAGGCCGACGAGATACGGTTACCGCTGAAAGTATTCAGTTCTCCATTTTACAACTTTTGCGCTTCGAAATTATTGAAAAGTTTGTTGTACGATTCTGTTTGTTCCGCCATATTACTGCTGTTTTTTTATGCCAATAAGTAAACACATCAAGTAGTAAAGTATAACGCTATCATCAAGGTTATACTCAACGCTAGTGTGCTTTGTGTTACTTATGTGATACGTGCTTTAATATCATCCACTTACCAAATAATTGGGAAATGTGAAGATACAAGCTAAAACGTGAACGACTGAGTTGACAAATAGGAGGTACCTAAGAATGTTCGTCTTCAAGGGTGAAGACGAAAGAGTTGCGCGTAAATTTTTGGATCGCTACTAAAAAGCGTGGCACGATTCCTTGGTCACGTGATCCGATAGGCCTACATCGCCTTGTCGGGACCAGGACACGCACGTTCTGCTTATTCTCATGGCCTCTTGGGTCCTTCCGACGCTTGATGTCGTATCACAGATGCTTAGAAATATGTTAATTTTAATTGCAACGTAATTATGGTCCTGCAGGTCAGATCACAACCTCGATAATCAACCCCCTATACGAGTACTTACTACTATTACTACTACTACTACTACTACTACTACTACTACTACTACTACTACTACTACTGCTGCTCCCTGAGCTGCAGAACTTGCTCACTATTCTGAACGAAGTAGGCTACATTTTTTATTACACAAATTTCAATATTAAATAATTTTTCAATTATGGGGAAAATTACAAAAATCCCGATTTCTCTACTATTTCTTTACTAATGTAACAGTTCTAGAGAACATAAGCATACATAATAAACAGTAAAAATTCGAAACATTCAGACCTGGGTTACGATTCCTTTTAGTTTGAAACACTGCTGCATTAAAAATAATTTTTGTTAAGTTACTTGCAGACCCAAAGTTTTGAAATTTCCCAAACTTAGCCTAAATGTTTAGGCCTATTAAATTTGTTATCCCACATGAAGTTTTGCTATTTTATTGAACTTTTTACCTACTTTTTGGGCCCTGAAGACCAAACATTTTGAGATTTTCTGAAATGAGCACTATATTCAGGTTGTGGTTAAAACTCACTTCAGTTTGATATCCCACATGGGCTTTTACGACTGTCACAAATTTGCCTACCACACATTTTTACCTACCACCAGCTCCTATTTTATGAGGTTTTGAAGGATCAATCTGAAAAACGATAGTTTTCTGTATGGCAAACGTATGAACACGCGTGACACGTTTTACGAAAATCGGTTGACGCGTTCAAAAGTTATCATGAGACATACCCACATACGAAGATAGACAGACAGACAAATGCCAAATGGTAGAGTTAAAACGGAGAACTCGCTTCTCATTTAATTAGTATTTCATTGTACCAACTCTAAAGCCATGAAGTCTCCAAGACAACAGCCCAGTTTACACGATGACGTCTACAATTTCAACAAGCACAGTGTAGACAATTTTCAGACACATTCTCCTCAACCATCGACCTACTGCTCATACCCATTCCACTTTTCTTCTCTTATTCCCGTCAAGATGTACACGCACTATTTATTAACCACGGAACACCGACTCTCACGAGATAGATTCAGCAGGAGTCGATTACATAGACAAAACATTCCAATGGTCCGGTCATGTAGCAAGGATGCATGTTGAAAGAAAACTGAAACTCATCACGGCAGCATGTCCGGAAGGAGGTAGAGGAAGATGATGTCCAAGACTGAACGGGTGGCTTACTCGTGTATTGAGAAGGTGGGTTAGGAGTAAAGCCCCTCGCCCAAAATAAAAAGCACTTTAGGAAATGGCTGCCGTTCAGTGATGCTTGGAAAAAGGCAACGATAAAGGTAAAGAAGAAGAGAAAAAGGAGAAGGAGAAGAAGAAGAAGAAGAAGAAGAAGAAGAAGAAGAAGAAGAAGAAGAAGAAGAAGAAGAAGAAGAAGAAGAAGAAAAATCCACTACTTCTAATAATAAAATACTGATATATCGATTACAAACTATAACGTACGACTTACAGCCCACACAATTCACACACACGCGCGCGCGCGTTATCTCAACATATTATTATAAACATGTGTATATCGTCTCTATCATAAAAACGTAAATGGAAAAATAAATGATTAGAGAAAGAGCAGGTGATGGAACACGGAGCCATACACGTGGTAGTTACAATCAGAACGTTTAACGTCAGCAGTAATAGTTGGCCGACCGATAGTAGCCGCGGCAAACATATAGGCTATATAAATGAAATGCCGGTTAATGAAGATAACGCGCGGCTGAAGAGACGGTGGCTCGAAGATGACGACGAAGAAGTGAAGAAATATTTAGTCTTAATTGCCGTTTCTGTTGCACACGGTCCCGTGTGTGCAATCAAACAGGTGTCTCATAAATTTTAATATTCTACACTCTGCAAAAAGGCGAAATCCGTCGTTTCTTTTAGCGAACGTCCTCTTTTTGCTTTTTCTCTTTTAATTTTAAACAGTTGCAAGAAAATAAAATCCTTTAATTATACTGGCGCACTCGCGCGCGCGTTGCAGTTGCAAATAAGCGCTGTACCAGTTGGCTGCTCGCTACCTTTATCGAGAATCGATTACTAAAACGTTTGGCTCTAAGGCGATTGTAGTTTTGGTGAATAATTTTGCTAAAATATGTAAAGGGCGTTACTACGCTTGCGTAGGCTGATAACAAGTCCCCAAATTCGGAACGATCATCATTTTTGTTTTAGAAAATAATAGACTTTTACCAAAAATAAATGCTAATCGACAGGAAAAGGAAAGGAAAACGACGCGATACCTTAAGGCGGAATCGAACACGTGTCACAGAACAAAACTGCGTAACACCACCTGCACACCGGACGCATAGTTCTTCATCTTCTTTTGATTCAACAACAGAAACGCGCGCCTTTGATTTGTAGACTTTTAATACCTTACTAACCTGCTTAAGTATTGAACTCTTTAAATCAATATGGATAAAATACGTTTTAATTACCACAGCAGGCCAATACTACTTATTTGGGTAGCCATCTTATACGAATTTCACTTGATATATTCTTGGGTGCATGTAACACCTTTGCTGCACCATTTCTTCCCTTGTATCTTCCTTTTACCAACAATTTATCGTATTGTTTACGTCACCCAAATAGGCTGATATTGTTAATGCTACCTTTATTTTCTAACCAAACTTTACTACAACAAAAAACAAAAATTTTCTAACCAAAATTCAATCAAAAAAATTATTAGATTTGGAAACATTACCACTTTTTTAAAGCACACAAGAATTTTCTTGTTCCTTGACGTTTTCTTCGTTTTCATACAGCTGGTATTTTTCCGTCTTCTTCATATTTATATTATTTATTATGCTTCAAGTCTCGAGGTGTTTTCTTTACAACATTGTTTTACTCTCATTCCTTAAATTAACAAAGCAATCCAAACAAATACCATTGAAATACAGATTCCCTTTGGGAACATTTTAACTCATATAAAAATATTCAAAATTGTCTCTTTCCTGGCTTTATTTTTCAGGCATCGACTGATAGTTCCGCAAATACGGTTAAAAGAACTAATTTTTTGGTCAATATCATTACTGTAATCGAAGGAAATATCACAACCTAGGTATTTAAAATGTTTTATTTGATCCAGCGTTTTATCGTTTAAGATGATTTTGGCTCTTATTGGCTCTTTTCCTGCGAATGCCATTATTTTTGTTTCAAAAATTGAAATTTTTAAATTGTATCCTTCGCTAACTTGCTGCAGTTTGTATAATCCTTTTTGCAATTCAAATCGAATTTAGGCACAGGAAATGAGATTCTTAAGACGAGTTAAGGGATGTAGTCGAATAGACAGAATAAGAAATGAAACGATTAGACAAGAACTTCAGGTATTCAACTTAAATGAAAACATAAACTTTAATAGAAACAAGTGGTAAGAACATTTAGAAAGAATGCAACAATACAGGATTCCAGTAAAAGCTAGAAAATACAAATCCAGAGGAAGATTAAATTTAGGTAGACCAAAGAAAAGGTGGGAACCGTAACAGGCAGAATGCCTAAAACATGAAGTGAAGAAGAAGAGGAAGATAAAAATATTCTTTTAAACCAAAACAATTTAGTAAAACATTTTAAATTGACAGAACATTAAAACCAGAGGAAACTGTAGCTTAAACTTTAATATGGAAGCGGTCAAAACAAGAGAGTTTCTCCACTGAGGCCGTCATAATCATCTTCTTTATCGTTTAACTACTCCCGACTAGATCTTCTCACCTCAGGATTTACATAAAATACCTTACATACAAAACGTCAACTAGTTGTGAACGGTAGAGTAGAACGTAGACCCAAGCAAAATATCGCTCGACGGTTAACCATCACCCGAAAGTACTAAAACCAAATACCGTTCAGTGGAAACTGAAAACAAACTGTCTTGAGTACAGTTCACACGTGGGGGAATAGCTACATAGACGGTTCAGGTAACTGGAAAGAATTCCTACATGGAATCCGAAACTATCGGAAGTTTATCGCGTAGTATTTAACAACCTTTCACTGTTGAGGTAACTGGCAAAAGAATTTTACATGCCACGACTTAGACGTATACAAATATGTTAATTCTTTAATTTTGTCCTTCATACAGGACAAAATGATACGTATATCATCATCATCATTACCACCACCACTCCAAGGATTAGGTCCTAGACCTACTCCGGAACCAATCTCCTCCTCGGTCTACCGACCAAAATGATATATTCATGGTCAGTGATGTATTCGATTCTCTTTTGGAAATCGACCAGTGATTTGAAAATGTAGCATCTAGTAATCACTTCAGAAGCAGTTTCGAAATTTATTCCTACTGCTCGTCAAGCCACTCATAAGAAATATATATTCTAAAATTCGATAACTGCTAGCTACATTTCGGCGTGTCAAAATACGTTGCTAATTAATGACGTCTACTTGCTCGACTACTACAGCAGTTATCACACAACGGAAGTCGTGTGTCTAACTCCTAAAGCAGTTACGATACGACGGGAGACGTGTGTTCGACTCCTACAGCAGTTACGATGCGACGGAGGGACGTGTGTTCGACTCCTACAGCAGTTACGATGTGACGGGGGACGTGTGTTCGACTCCTGCAACAGTTAAAAAGCCCGCCCGCACGGATTCTACAGTTACAATGTTCTAAACATAAACTTCTCTATCAATAATTTTATTCCGCAGGTACACGGTCTGTGCGTAGAAAAATACATAAATAATGTTATTCGCGTAGAGACAATTATACCAGTGTACGACGGGCGCAACAAACAGCTCATAAATAAAAATTTATGTGCATGTAACTGTGAGCTAGTATATAATTTACATTAATGAGACAACAGGGGGAGGCTTTACGTGTTTTGCAAGCAACCGCTCATTACAGCGTGCACATTGTCCCACATGCGCGCACACACTGACATATAGTCTGCGTGCGCGTGTTTGTGCGTGTCCGTATGCGTGCGGGCGCACTTCTCGATAATTACACTATATAGTTACAATTAATCGAGTTACTTGATGTTGACCAGAAATTTATTATCATAAACTACAAACAATAACGGATGCATGCACTTAACAACTAACTGCACTTGGCGCAGTCTTATGTATGCAACTGAGGTGAATACAAACATGAACACGATTCAGCAGACAATCCCAACCAAAAGTAACTAAATACCAAAATGATCTTTTTCTTATCTTTCACGTCAGGGCTTAGGCTTGTAGCCTGCTCCCATCTTCTTCTGGGCGTACCTACGTCACTTCTTCCTAGGGGTCTATAATTGTTTACCCGTTTTATTAGACAGTCATCGCCCGTCGATTCTATGCGCCGTTTCCATTGCAACGACCGCTGTCTAATCCTAAACAATCATCATCATCACCACTCCAAGGACTAGGCCTTAACCTGTTCCGGAACTCATCTCCTCTTCGATCCACCGACATCTCTCTTCCCAGTAGGGTGATAACCGAAGGCAACCACAGGTAGATGGATATCATGTATGCGATTCAAGTGTTTACACCATCTTCTTCTGTGGTCTTCAATCTTCTGGTGCAACGATACAATGTTTGAATCGCGTCTAATATCCTCGTTTCTTTTCCGATCCAACAGGGAACAACCTTGCGTCCCTCTTAGAAATTTCATTTCGGCGCCTGAATCCTCTGCACGTCCCTTTATACCAAGAGTCCATGTCTCACTAGCATACAGGAATGTGGGGACAGCCATAGTGTTATAAAATTTCATTCGGGTATCCTTCCATGTTTTATTTTTCAGGTACCTACGAATCGTTTCACAGATGCTTTTAAATTTTGTTAGCTTACCATCCCAATCAACAATCCTAAACAATTTAACCCAAATTAGCGACAAGCACTGTCTAACGTTTGCTGTTCTTGCTGCATATGCCCAACTTGGGCCTTATATGTTCATTACTAATTTGATAACGGAGGGAACAACAACCTTTCATTCGTCTCACGAACTTCATTACAGCGGCCTGTATACTCTAAGTATCTTGTTTCCGTCTCACAGCCACAGGTTAGCACGGATACTGCCATTATCTGGAAATATTTCTACTTATATCAAACGATATGGTATTCACAACACAAGGAAGAAGGCTGAGATAACGTTTTGATATTGTCGTGGGTGCTTACTGCAACACATAACCAGCGACATGAAGTTTTATAGAAGCGGCATAGATATAGTTCCACTTCCACTCCATCATTATATTATTTTCATTGCTGGCTTTTGCCAATTTTTCTTTTGTATTCACACGTTTGGTTTTCTGTATTTCAAAGTTATCGCCATCCGTAAGTCATTACTACTGTAACTAACAGGCCTACGTAGCAAAATATTCGGTACCACGAGTTAATATCGGCAATATGCAGCTATCGAATATAGTGTGGCTTTAAATTAAATTAATATAATTTAAATTAAACAATAATAATTTTACACTCCTGCTTGCGCTCAAAATGATTATTACTATCAGGCATCGAAATCCGTTTATATCGAAGTACGACTATATAATAAATCCGTTTGCAATTTGCTTAAGATTACGGAACGACGGCAGTTACAGTTGGCAGTGGACGACTACACACACATACAATACAGCGACTCTATAAATCTGCAGCCAGCCGCACACACTGCTGTGACAACTATCAAGTTAACATTTCTGTTAGTCGTGTATCGATACGCAGACCGCGCGCTTGTAAAACGACCAATTACTGCCGTACACACACACATATACTGTATGCTTGTACTGCATGCAGTTCATGTTTAGTACGGAGTCCGTGGTCGTGATTCCCTCCGCTTTCTCCAAACTCTGTGTTCAATCCTTAGTTCAAGGACAAAATAAAGTAGCGCTGCCTACACGTAGTGATTCGTATTTTAATTTTTAAAATAAAATGTGTTCGCTGAGTACTGACGCCGTTTCCTCTGTCTGTCTGTTTGTCTGTCTGCCTCTCTCTCCACTCCATACTCACACGCGCACGCACAATCATCTCATATGGATTCATATGTCTCTGCCATTACCAACATCGAATAAGGCAGATAAAATTTAAGTTTTACTGAAAAGAAAAACTACATAATATAGGCGGAATGACACAGAACTGCTTAACAACGACTTACATATCTTTGTGTTGACCATAGCAATGCACGGATAGCATAAGGTACAGATAGCGTACAGTGGCGTTTGTGATGACATCTTGGTTGAATACAGTTGTCTTCCTATTTACGTGTAACGATAACAAACTATGGCAAAGAAATAAGCTGGCAGATTACACAAGCAAATAGGTTTTTAGAATGTATGAGACATGTTTCTGAGCCTCCAGGTGGTGTAGTGGCTAGCGCGGGAGATTGATGCGCTCGTGGTCGCGGGTTCAATTCCCAGCGTAGGCTCCATACGGCATGCGTGCACTCAGCGTCGTGAGGCAGAACTGAGTAGTCGTCTGAGATAACAGCGGCGCCTCCTGGCCGTGAATACCGCAACTAGCGACTGGCAACGCGTTGTACTAGCCATGCAACCGTCACACTAAACACGAAAGCCGCGCGGTATGCCTAGGTCCTCTACGGACTGTTGAGCAGAGGTTTATTTATGAGACATGTTTCTGAACAAGGAATTTTTAACTAGAAAATGAAAGCAAGGATACACTATGCACAGTGAGGCCTATATTGGCGTATGGTGCGTAGTCAAGACCAGAAACCACGACAACTAGAAGTTGAAGACAAACACAAGTTGGTGACATGAAGTCACTGAGAACAATCATAGGCAGAACACGGCGAGATAGAATAACAAATGTCAATATTCCAGCACAGTAGACTGGATACAGGAAAGAGGGCAATTCTAGGATAAGTGACCATGTCCACAGGATAGTTGTCCACGTCCGAAAGCAAAAGACAAAACGGACGACACGAATGCAATCGGACGAATGTATTGAGTGCTGTAGTTGGTCATAAACAGGAGAATCTACAAAATGAAGAGAAGGAGAAGAAGAAGAAAATTGGGCTAGTAGTAACATATGACTCAGAATCACGAACACAACTCAATGAACAATTGTTAGGGAGTTTTCAGAAAAAGGTGTTAAGAATAGAGTGGTGTTTGGTGCTGGCACCATAATGCTGAACTATCTCTATGGGTACCCCACTGTTACTGTGTGTTTTATTAAAATGAATTATCCACCTGGATTGGTCACACAGAAAGAATGGAGGAAGTACAAGTATTTTACCGAAAACTCATGGTAACAGGCCGTAAAGAAGACCAAGAGCTAAGTACCAAAGGATCAGGTAAAAGAGGAGAAACAGGGAAGCTTAACGTTAGAAACTGTAAGCCTGGAGCGAAGAATAGGGGCGAATGGAATAGCCTTTGGAATTAGCAAAAAGAAACAAGAAACACTAAAAAGGTTTGAAAGAAAGATTGTACGACGTGTTTACGGCCCGGTTAAGGAAGATAATGAATGGAGAATAAGAAATAACCAGGAGATAGATGAGCTATTGGAGCATGAAGACATTGTTAGATTTGTAAAGGCTCTACGTATACAATGGCTAGGTCACCTAGAGCGGAAAGATGATTAGTGTATGCCAAAGAAAATCCTGAGAGACAATCCTGAGAAAAGTCTATAAAAGCAGAAAGACAGGCCGACTAGGATAAAATGGTTGGATGATGTGCTAGACGGTTTCAGAAAAATGGGTGTAACGGGTTACGCTGCGGTGGCAAGAAGATTTGTATTGGAAACCAGGGTTCACGTTGGACTGTAGTGCTAAAGAAGAAGAAGAAAAGAGAAGTTGACTTTGGAACAGGCCAAGACTAATACGGGTTGTTGTGCCACAAATAATCATGACTACTATTTAGCATTTTAATATCAAAATTAAAATATCAATAGCCTATATCTAGAAAAAAAACGAAAACAAAATTACACATTAACGAACACCAAATCAGAAAGCAGCCTAAGCATTAACCTAAACGCTTTTCGATTTTTCACGGAAAGACAATTTTCTCATTACCAATATACCTCTCTTCAGCGTTTCCATACCACCTTCTGTATTCCTGTGGCTGCCTCACAACTTAGTATGTCATGTCTTTTAATTACTTTTACGTTCACGATAGTCTTATCGATTTTCAATTAAATGAAGTGTCACGTGTATGCACGAAAAAGAAACAAAACACATATCAAATCAAGAAGGAGATTGAGGATTACTTAGATTACTCAACTCTCATTGCTCAAAACATTCTATCTTTACCTTTCTCCCCTTCTCACTCTCTCTCTCTTTCTCTGTCTCACTTACGCGATTTCTCTTCAAAAGTTTCATGCAACTCTGTACCTCCAGAAATCTTAAGTGGTTTCTTCGCGTTGCCCACATGTTACGGTTTCCGTAAATAATTTCTGTTTTCAAATCAGTCCATTTAATAGATTTTTAATCAGACGAAATGTCGTAGTCACGTAATTGAGCGCATTAACAATTCAAATTTCGTTGCACAAGGAACAATCGTCTGATTAAATTTGTTTGCATATCCGTTCCATTAACAGCTGTTGCGTCTGATTGCAGTCAAATTACCATTTTATAATATTGGCTTATCGTCGTCATTATAATTTTGTGCATAACGCCGTTTACAATTCAGATAAATCGTTATGAAGAATAAAGTACGCGATTATAATAAAAAAATAAAGAAAACTTAAAATATCTACTTCTTCTTCTTCTTCTTCTTCTTCTTCTTCTTCTTCTTCTTCTTCTTCTTCTTCTTCTTCTTCTTCTTCTTCTTCTCTTTTTTAATCTCTAGAATTACAGGCCTGTCTGTTTCGTCCTCAAAGGTGCGTTCAACGCCTTCTGGATATGCTAACACTTTTAATAGTTGGCAGTTCATTATTTGCATTGCAAGTCTACTCGATGGCATACGTTTCACACGTTCGATCCATCTGGTACTGTAAATTTTTATGGTCGCTATTAACTCTTCAACGTTCAGTTCTTACCCAATCATATCGTTGCTATTCTATCCATTAACGTACAGCCCGTGGCTGTCCTGAAAAATTCCATTTCGTCTCAGGGTTTCAATAATTTTTCCTGTTCTTTGCATTGTTCTCTTTCCCCGTCTGAATCATATAACAAGACCGCAACAGCAATCCTGGTTTTGTAAAGTTTGATTATTGTGTCCACTTTTTACGTCCTGCTTATTTGTTCCGTAACGTTCACTATCCACCCGACCCTGATCATGGATGTATCAGATGATCTTAAATCTCTTGATCGAATTGTCTACACCTCCATCAGATTTAAAGCCTACTTTATTTCCTTGGTAATTCACACGTTCTGATCTTCTCGCTTAAAACAATCTTCGATCTCACAATGTTTTAAAAACCTTTAGAATTACGCTTTTAGTTCATTTGAATTAAATTTACTGTAGAATTATCTTCTTCTTCTCCTCTTTAAGGATTACAGGTTTATATAACCCTGTTCCGCCATCCATCTCATCCTCGGACGACCCATGTCTCTTCTACCAGTGCCTTTATAGTTCAGTGCCGCTTCTGGCAATCGATCCTCTGTCATCCTTTGGAGATGATCTCACCATTGTCTTCTGTAAATTGTAACAATTTCATTTATGTCCTTTATTTCGAGTTCTGCCCTGATATCTTCATTCCTTACCCCTATCTTGCAATGTATAATTTAAAGTATTTCAAAGAAACTGCATTTCAGCGCTCTGAATCGTGCCGCTTTCCTTTTTTGTCATGACCTACTCCCCACTTACATAAATCAGCATGGGTATTGCAATTGTCTTATAAAATGTAATCCTTGTGCTGTGTCTTCTTATAGTTCTAAGATTTCTATGAATCGTACCACAATTTTGGATGAATCGTACTTTAGAATTATGCTGAAGTAAAAAGGTGATTCATAATTCTCTCTCTCTCTCTCTCTCTCTTTCTCTCTCGGTAATCACATTCACCCGTAATATATCTTCCTTGGGAAGGAGTAGAGAGTACTGTGACAGATTTACCATGGTTCGCCTACTCTTCCGTTCCAACTGCTCAGAGGGCAAGTTCTGCAGTGCAGTCAAAATGTGTAATTCTATTCCATGTAATGGATAATACATGTAACGTGTTTTGTATAAAGTATAAATAGATTTCATTTATTGTCTCTTGCTCCTTTCTATACTCCTACTTTGCGTTTAAGTGTTTGTTGATTGACAAACTTCGTACACATTCCACTTAGAACAACGAGAGAACCAAGAACCAAGAAAAAGAAGAAGAAGAAGAAGACAGTGAGAGGGGGGGGGAGAGAGAGAGAGAGAGAGAGAGAGAGAGAGAGAGAGAGAGAGAGAGAGAGAGAGAGAGAGAGAGAGAGAGTAGATACATAGACAGATAGACAAATATATTGACATTGACAAATAAACACTGCACACATGCATCGGTAATTACTTCAATAACACACGTTTTATTGTAAATTGCGAACACACATATATACATATAAAAACAGATAGCGTTGGCGTTAAACTTGGAAACGTACCAGCGAGCAGTTATTGAGTTAGGTCAGTGCATAACGTCGAATGCGGGGCATCGATGGACAAAAACCAGTAGCTGACAGACTCGTATACCCACGCGCGCGCGCGCGCACACAAACACACACACACACACACACACCAATAGTCTGATATATTGCCCGGACTGACCAGCGGTGAACCGCCGGGCCGCGCTCTGATCTAATAAACGCAAGGAAAGAGACAGCTGAGTGAAACCGCCGGCTATGCAAGTTGTCGTCGGTTTGACTCTCGTCTGCTGTCCCGCGACCACTTTCTTATTCATCACTAATCAATCATTCAATTCCGGAACCTAATCTAATTGTGCCAGACGTATTTATTTAATTACAGTTGTTAGAGTAATTAATTTATTACTCTTATTAAATTTAAATGCGATAATCACCTCACCTCTCGTTTACTAAGATATTCATCAACCCAGGCCCGGTGTCTTGATTTCTTAAATCAATGAAAGGGTACTGCGTGACTGAAGTTCGTCTTGCCCAATTCTTAAGTGCGTGTACATATGTCTGCCTTGTCACGGATTTTTTTTTACTAACTTCTCGAAAGTCGAGTTTGACTTGCGTCTACGTACAATTAGTTTTCTGACTTAACATGTATTTTCTATCCAAATCGCCAACTCGAGGAAGACAATGAAAATTAAAAACAAACAGATTATATTTATTGTTCAGGGGACTTGAACACGAGATTAAAACATGTACAGGCTTGTACACAAGACTTATTGTTCAGGATTCGATGAGATAACGACATCTCGCCGAAGCAATAACGGACCGCAAGGTATCTTACCTCAGAGTTTACTTTAGGTGTGAAAGTTTATTCTACGAGGAACACGTGATACTGGGGCACTAGGAATTGTTAAGCATCAGAGCAAAGTATCAATTCTACGTCTTGGAATGAAGAAGAAGAAGAAGAAGAAGAAGAAGAAGAAGAAGAAGAAGAAGAAGAAGATGACGATGTGATAATGATGATGACGATGGTAACATGCTTAACTGATCTCGATTACGAAAGTTAATCGAAAAGGCAAAACAGACATTTCTCAAACTGCTCTGTATAGAGCAGTAGATCTGTATACTAGATCTATAAAAATGGCAGTGATCTTGTAAAGGCAGAGCCTACACTTGACTGAATCCCACAGGATAACGACTGTTGCATACAATGTTTATCCCAGGTAATCATTTTCAATTGCTGAGGCTGCTTAACGTGGATAAATCCAATTATATTACCAATGAATGGAATGAATGCACCAAAAAACGTATAGCTTATAACCAAGAACGCTGACTACTCTCAACTACTAAGGCCAGCTTGAGATTAAAATAATGTTTGTGTATAGGCTTCGTTTCATTTCATATATTCTTGTGTGGGGCAAGATTTTCGGCTACACCATTAACTTCGTCTCCTTCTTAAATACAAACGAAAATTAGAAAGAAACTGTACATAAGACTTGCGACCCGACTTAGTTATAATATTCACAAATGTTATGCATGTTCTTCCTGTCCTATAATTACTATAAACTATCCGCCGGTCCCTGAAGCAACCAAGGTCAAAGGTCATTGGACTATACACTACGTTAACAGACGACTTACATGAATGGCTGACGTTATTAAGAAACGGAAGGATAACTGAACTTGAGAATGACAAAGTAGCGTCTCATAGGGAGAAGATCGTCGCTTACACTGAGAACAATTTTGTGTTCCGACCGATCTGGCTGGCTGATAAATGGTGCCTATGTCTGTGGACTGCAGGGACCTCAACAGTTTATTAATATGATAACTGTTTCCAGTACAAGGCTGTGAGAACAGTAGCTGAACTCCCCTCAGTGGTTTGTTTCAAACTCTTTGCACATACTTCAATGTTCCGTTTCTAAGAGAAATGATAAAACAGGAAGGCATACAGTATTCTTCTTCTTCTTCTTCTCCTCTTCAAGGAGTACAAGTTTATATAACCCTGTTCCGCCATCCATCTCATCCTCCGACGACCCACGTCTCTTATACCAATGAATTTATAGTTCAGTGCCGTTTTCGGCAATCGATCCTCTCTCATCCTTGTAAAGCAATTACGGCAGAGAATTTTTTTTTCGTAAACGGCACTGTAGCGGGCGTCAACTGTCAAGAGTGATGCATGGTATAGCCAAACGGCCGCCGTTAGACAATGATTTAAGAAGGACAACGCCTTGGCACATAACAGATGTTGGACATGGATGAACGACATAAGCGCAAGTGGCGACAATAACAAAGAAACAAAAGACGGTGTCAGTTCATCACAACTACCGACAAAGAGTGTACTAAGGGGACGCCAACATTTTCGACATACACGTGTGAGTTAGCGGCTGCACATGGACATAACATTTTCCACAAAAGCAGTCTAAGAGCGGATGCAGTTAGGTACAAAGGAACTTATATAGCTGCACAGCGGGAAACTTGCTTACTGGCACGACATACGGAGCATCTTGTAAGGCTGCAGAACAGATGTTAGTTCCTGGAAGATGACCACCATCAGCGTGTGAACGTAACAAGGGAAGTCGAGGACAATACGGCGATTCGACACACCCGGGTTATGGTACACACATGTGCGGAAAGGAAATCGCTTAGAAAGGACACTTGGGAACGTAAGACAATCACATAACAGACAACCGTGTAATTAGGTCCGTCGTCATACGGGGAGATGGTGTGGACAGCAAGACTTTTAGAGAGGGGTCTTGGCTGACCTATCAAGAGCAAGGAATTCGGCAAAGGCGGGTGTAAAGAAGACGTCAACATGGAGACAAGGGTGAAGAGCAAATGGGAAGTAGACTAGAGACCCCAGCCAGAGTATCCAGGTGGAGCCTTCGCAGAATCTGATGCGAGAAACCAATCATGACAGTGATTGTGGTAAGGGTATGACATCCGTGGAGGGAGTCGTGTTGCTGAAGTAATAAAATAAGGTGTTCGCAGAGAAGAAGAGTTCAGTCGATTTCCAATTTTCAAACAATTTAAGTCAGTCTATAAAAATCAGTCAGTCAGTCTATTTTAATCTCAGTTCGGTCGATTTGGAGAGTTCAGTCTCAGTTCGGTCGTATTCTAATTTTTGTCAGTCAATTCTATTTCGGTATAAACCAGCCAAAGTCTTTCAGATGGACGGTAGTAAAGTGTATTGATACAAACAAAGAGATCGTTCGGGAGTGTATCAGAGACTATGTAAAACTGTAGAACTAACCGTGACCAAATACTATGACAATGTCGAGTTAAGTACGATCAGACTTTGTGATCATAAAAATCTCGTTTTATGAATCTAATGCGAGTGATAAGGTATTGACAATATCACATTACCGTGACATAAGTGACATGAAACAATATAGTAAGATTGTGCCACGTTCTTAACTCACTAAAATGCAATTAAAACCAATTATATTTGCATTGTGAATACAGTATAAATGGTACAATCGCTCTAGTTAAACGCAGCATAAACTATTGCACGCGTACATCAAAAGTGACAAAGAACCTACACGCAAAGTGTTTTAGACGATGAAGTCATATTCGAGTTAACGCAATTAGTCATTATCGTTCATGCGAGTATCCGGATAAAATGTGGGACAAATAGTGTCGTGACGAAGTGTCAAGTGTAATTTAATTGGCGTATCTTCAGCCTGGATTTCTTCGTAGGATGAGAGGTACGACGCAGTTAATCACCGCAATTTGGATACAAACAACAAGTAAATTATTATCATTCATGTAACATTAGATTAGGTCGCCACTGTCCTGCCACTCAAAAAGAACTCGCCACTGAGTAGAATATACATTTATTTAATTGTTGAATATACATATATTTAATTGCTCAAAAGTAACGCAAATTGAGAAATATGAATCCATAGAGTAGGATATATTGAAATTTATATGGTCATTAATTAATTAGTCTTTATTGATTTTGTAGATGTTCATAACGTAGAGATAATATAACAGCATTGTGTATTTGATATGTTGTCTAGAAACACTAACTTTATTCAGTATTTAAATGATATTGAAAACATATAATAAATTTGTATCGTTTATAAAAATTAAATTTGTATTGTTTACGAAAATTAATAGTGTCTGAGTCAGATGATTGTTATTCACCCAAAACACCTGTTTACATATGGTGCTCCAGCACGCGGGGCGTATTATGGCTCAGTGATATCAGAGTGTATCATCAGATATGGCATGCCCGTCCTGGAGCAGTAAACAAGATCTGTAATAAAAACTTACATTTATGGAAACTCCTTTGAATAATTTTAACTAATTTATGCAAGTAGAGACAAACATAAAATATATTACAGTTGCATATGGTGTCCCAACACGTGACACGAGGAAGCAAATTCTAGTAGATAATTGTAACCAAGAGTAAATTTTATACAATTAAAAATTCAATTAGATTATGCAATTAATAAATTTGCATAATACATGTATATTTGTACATGATGCCCAACGCGTGGTAATATATTATATTTGTACATGCCGCCCAAACGCGGGACAATAAGCAAAATTTATTTAATTAATTAATTCATGCAAATAAATCTGCATGAGATATTACATTCGTATATGGCTCCCAAAGAACGTGGGGCATAACAAACTACATATACAGTCGTATATGGCGTCCAACTACAGGGCTAAATACACATAAGTACGACAAAGTTCGTACCGACAGCACTATCATAAATACAGATAAAAATTTATATAATTAATGGAATAATTAATTTATGCAAATAAATCTGCATGAGATAAATACACATTCGTATCCTTTAAAGATGATCTCACCATTGTCTTCTGTAAATTGAAATAATCTCATTTACGTCCTTTACGTCGAGTTCTACTCTGATATCTTCATTCCTTATTCTATCTTCCAATGTATAATTTAAAGTGTTTTAAGAAACTGCATTTCAGCACTCTGAAACTTGCCGCTTTCCTTTTTTGTCATGACCCACGCCTCACTCCCATAAAACTAACGTGGGTATCGCAATTGTGTTATAAAATTTAATCCTTGTGCTGTGTCTTGTTTTATTTCTAAGATTTCTATGAATCGTACCACAAATATTCCTAAATTGATTTACCTTCTCTCTTATATCATATTCAGATTCACAGAGTACCACAAGAGTGGTAGCATTCATAGAGAAACCGTAGAGTAGGTACCACAAGAATAAGCAAGCTGTCCCAACAAAACAAAATACTCTTCGAAGGAGAACGTCGCCATTGAGGCCTAAAGAAGAATTGTAGAGAAGTGAGAATTTATTGGTGTCTTGTTTATTCACATTGTACCATTTGTTCATGGACTGTATGTATTTTAGTAATGGGCAAAAAATATATCAAGCACGTAGCTCGAAAGGTCTGGAACTGTCTATCAGTATGCTTTCGCTGTTTTCGTTGTTGAAAACAATGAACCTGTATTCAGGTTTCATCTAATTTAACACGTAACGTATCGCCTATTCTACGGTGAATCATACTGGGTGGTTATACTGAATCTCGTTGTTACTGAGACTAGTCAATGAGTACGATCGCGTTATACACAAGTCGCCGTCTACCGACTAAGGTGGCAACCATCGTGGCTCCCTAAACCTTTTTTTTTTTTTTTTTTTTTTTTTTTTTTGAAACAGAATCATTCCCCTAGGTTTCTCGTCCACTAAATTCTTCTTCAACCTAACGATCTTCTGGAGGTTCGATTTTACAATGAAGTGAAAGTTTTAGATCTTCATGTTTGGATCCTCGCAAAATATCTAAAGTACACCAATTTCATTTTCAGATTACTAATAACAGTAGTTTCTTTTCTTTGCCAAGCAACAGGTAAGATTTAACTGTTCTGCAATCTGGCCGACGACACGGAACATTGAGAATTGTTCGACATATCCAAATCGAAAGCCTCAATTCTATTCTCATTTTGTTTCTTAAGTGTCGAGTCTTTGAACCACGCAGCGAGACCGAAAAGACTTCATAACTAATGCTCAAAATTAGATTCCAATTTTTATCGGTGAGCAGCGTTTTCGTTTTAATAAATTCAGTTCTTGTCGCTTCCACTCGTTTCACATTACAACATCCCGATTACACTATTGATTCGGAGTTGCATTCTGACGCGCACCGCTACGGTGTATTCGATATTCAGGGTATGAACAATGTTCTGTGTGTACTACGTGGATGTCCGTGTTCTACGACTTTATACAACACACACACACAGACACACACACAACAATTAAATTATAAACTAGTTTATAACACCAAGACTTAAAACACACAATGGAACTATTTTTACGAAGCCAGACAGCTGATTAACCTTTTCAGCATGTTTTATAATAAATTAAAATATAAACATATATGTAGGCCTTTTTAAAAATCTTATTTTTATAGAAATTTAACAGATAAAAATCAACGTTTCATCCAACACGCGTGCGCGCGCGCAGTAATAAGATAGTTCACAATTTACAAAGCCACGTGGTAGTGTACACTCATCATACTGATTATTGAGAATCGATTGTCAGCTGGCTGTACGCGTGCACAAATTGATAGATCGATACTTCGTTGGCGTGTAATTAATTTTTCTGTAACGGCAAAATGTATTTGTTCCACTAGGCCGCCACGTAATAATTTATCGTCCGTGGGGAAGAAGAAGAAGAAGAAGCTGATGATATAAAAAAAGTGTTACGTCTTGTTGCCACTATACCCAGAAGTCTTCATTAACGATGGCGATAGGTTATTAATGTTCTCCGTAGAACAAGAAGAAGCGAGTAGGAGATAACTAGTAGTGGAGAGAAGGAGAAGAAGAAGAACAAGATGCTCACTATTAGTCGTTTGTGTGTGTATGTATACTCAAGGTACCTTTCACTATAACCACTACTAACTACTTCTAATTTTTTCTTCTTCTTTTACCTCCGTTGGTATTTCTATTTCTTCTCCTTCTTGAAAGCTACTTTATTTATGACTTTTCGTTAGAACAAGAAGAATAAAGCTATATTTCACAGAAGCGTCGCACGCGCACTCACACGACCGTCGGGCAGACGACACTCGCACGCGCGCGTGCTTGAACTCTTGCGCGACAAGGTGAGTACACAGCGGCAATAACAATTAACAGCACTGAAGATGGTAAACAAACAAGCCATGGTTTGTACGTCACGACCATTTGTGGTTGTGGTCGCGTGCACCGTTTTATTTTACTGGCAGCAATACCAAATGCCGCGCGCACGCTGCTACACTACGTGAATGACGACACCGTACAAGTAAAGTAGTAGACTCGAACGCGCGACGCTTGTTAAAGACGCGTCTGGGTCTCGATTCGGCTTTAATGAATCGATTTTCATAAGCGTGTTTTATCGCGACACTCGTAAGTATTTGTCGGACAACGCAGGGATTCGTTTCGGTGGTGTCAATTAATCGAAATCGAAGTAATTCATATACTTCAGCAAAGATGTTTACGGACGAACGCAAAATCAAAATTCTTTAATTAATTGTAATTAATAAATGTTAAGAATTAAACCAAACCTTCTGCAGTGGCACTTTTGAACACAATCAAATCAAGTGTTTGAACGACGATTTTGAATACGTTATAACTGGTGAGTCGCGTGAATTATTTTAGAGCGAATTCAATGACACTTTACCAAAAACGGGCATTAGTTAGACCGAACGTGTGAGCGTGTTGTACGTGTTTAGGGGAAACGGAAAATTATATAGGCTATCTATATGTAGGAAGACTGATAGATAGACAGATTGACAGACAGATATATACATGTGTTGAAAAAGAGGGCGGAGAGAGAGAGAGAGAGAGAGAGAGAGAGAGAGAGAGAGAGAGAGAGAGAGAGAGAGAGAGAGACGGTGTATGTTTAACGTAAAGCAAGAAAAAATAATGATGTGGGTCGCAATATTTACCACCACACATCACGAATGCGAGAGAAAGGTAGCAAAGAATCCAGATAGGTGGATAAGGGGGGGCGCGCTAATAAACATACTGTGTCTGTGTGTGTACGGGTGCGCGCGCGCGTGGACTTCATCATGTATTCATTCGATGTAGCCATCCATCCAGTTAGGGACAGCGGGTGGACGAGAGATTCTCTGCCATCATCGTGCATAATTAAATACTGACACACTATTAAATACAGGAAGCACTGGAAACCAGTAAAAAATTGTTTCTCGTCACAAAAAATGCTGATCACTCCCCATTAATTTAATTTATTATATAATTATGTGAGTGTGTTGTTATTATTAATAATAATAATAATAATATGTCGTTTTTTTCAGACGAGAAGTGTTTAATAGGAATTACTTGCAGCCGAAGAAAGAAAGCATAAGAAAAAAAACGTAACAGAAGCGGATCCCATAACTGATCAGTCATATGCGAACGAACATTATTTCGGTGATCGGTCAGGCGATGGAGTATCTGGAAATTAATTTAAATTACACTACACATGACGGCCATAAATATGTAAGACTGTCATTTTGTGTTAGTTAACAAAAAAAAAAAGTTTTCTATTACTATTTCTGTTTGCCACTCCCTTCCCTTGTATTTTGCCAGTTTTTTTTTTATCTTACGTGGTTGATTCGATCTACCCTTTTCATGCCTTCTTCTAGGAGTTCTTTTTTGGATTCGTTCTTCCAACATTCTCTGAACGTGTCCGATATGAATCGATTGTCACTGTTGGATGTCTTCTTTATGACAGCCTGAATTTTAAAGCTATCACAGTCGCATCTACTTCACCAACAACACAATAGAGCACTTACCTACTGTATTTTAGTAAATCATGAAATAATTCCACAGACAGATTCAACAAAGTATGACTTGGCCATGACTGTAGATGTTAAACTTAAATAGAAACAATGTGTCAGGGAAAAACGTGAAGAACTTGGAATAAAAATCAAGAGAATGTGGTGGCTACTCTGAACTGTCACTGCGTACTGTTATTGTTATTGGGTACAAACAAGTTTTGAAACCTTATGGTGTGCAACTTTGGGGTTCCACAAAGAAATCCAACGTTGTGCAGTGCGGGTGAAAAGATGGGAACAGTACACTTGAAAACTAAGGCAATCTTTTCAAAATAAAGTACTCCACAGTATTGTTGATGTACCGTGCTATGTAAGGAACGATGACCTGAAAATACCTGAGGTTACAGACAGGATCAAACGGTTTTATTAACAAAGGCTTCTTAAACATTAAAATAATGAAGTGCGTCAACTTCTTGATATGCTGGACTTGTTAAATCCTCCGGTTAGCACACAAGAATCCAAAGACAGAAATAAAAGTTCATACACTGTCGTTACCCATAATTGACTTTATTTTGAATTTAATTTTTCTATAAAGCTTTTAAATTAAATTTTTAGGAAAATCGATGAATTTTATAGAAAGAGATGGTGTGAAGACTTGAACCGCATGCCTAATATCCGTCTACCCGTGACTGCCTTGGGTTATCACCCTACTGGGAAGAGAGATGTCGGTTGACCGAGGAGGAGATGGGTTCCGGAACAGGTCTGGGGGCTAATCTTCGGAGTCGTGGTGGTGGTGACGATGACGATGACGATGATGATGATGATGATGATGATGATGATGAGGAGGAGGAGGAGGAGGAGGAGGAGGAGGAGGAGGAGGAGGAGGAGGAGGACGACGACGACGACGGGGACGAGGACGAGGACGAGGAGGAATATCGATAGCTGTTTTCAACAAAAAATTAAAAGTATAAAAACAAAACAAATATCAATCTACCGCTTGAGTTTGTGGCTACATGTTTATTTCCTAGAGCACGTAGCAAAATAAATTGTAAGCAGTCGACCTGTACCGTTCCCAACGGCAATGACCAAGTTTCACTTTTAACCCTTGGATAGCTTTTATCAAGAAGCAGCAAAAAAGAATAAAACAAGAATTATTCAGCATGAAGTATGAGAGACGGAAGATTCCCTATCTCTCGAAAGCTAATAGTGTCGGAGCCAAAAGAGAAAGAGTCGTCAAGATAGAGCAGACATGAAAGATTAAAAAAGCGATTTCACTCGAGACAAACTGAAGCAGGATAAGAATCCAGTCAGGTGTGCTACACCCGGGGTATCTACTAGAACGAAGCGAGTTCCGTTTTAACTTGAACGATTGGCATTTGTCTGTCTGTCTAAGTTTGTCTGACGATGGCCTTTGACGATTGGTTGACATCAACAAATTTTCGTTAAACTTGGCAAGCATGACATACATTTACTCCAAAGGCTCCTGTTACTTTTTAAATTGATTCTTCCAAAAATAGGAGAAGAAGGCAAAATATGAGGGTAAAATAAAGAAAAAATTGGAAAAATCCATGTATGACACCATATTAAAAATAAGATTTTTCTAATTTAAAACATATCTTAAAATGGGGTTCTGATTTAGAGATTTCAAAAATCTGGAACATCAGGGGCCAGAAAGCGGAAAAGTGGATCAAAAGTTTGATAAAATCGCAAAAATTCATGTGGTGTATTAAACTTGAAAGAATTGTAACCAAAACAGAATTTACATACTGTACACTTTTGGATATTACAAAATTATGACATCAGAACCCAAAAAAAATCGGGCATCGGACAAAGGGAATTTCAATCAAATCCGAAAGTGTCTGGTGTTTACTCCGAAAATGTTTTTACTTTAGGGGCACAACGGTTCAAAAATAGAAGTCAAGATTTGAATATAATTGGAAAGGCTTATGAGGAATTTTTATTCAAAACACAAACTCGATATCTTCAATAATTTCACAAAAGTAAAACTCCACAACACTCTCATCAATTGTTTTTATTTTTTCAAAAGGTTTTAACCTATGTTTTCGGGGGCAGTAAAATTATACTGTCTATAGAACAAATTATGTTGTCGTGAGTTATGTATATTTGTGGAGTGTATTAGATATAGACCTATTGGATATCTTTGGAAACATACATAAATTTGAAAGATAGGATTAAATTATTTTTCATTTAGGCGTAATGGTTATAAATTTAACTAAAACGACTGCAGTAGTTCTTAACTGTTAAGTGTTTGTTTTATAACTGTCTGCTAGGCAATTGTTATATTACTAAAAAAAAAATATATATATACAGCAGAGCTTTGATAATTAAAATAATATCTAATATTGAAATTTGCATACAATAGTAATAGTATTTCGTTCAAAGTAGTGAGAGATTTCTGTAGCTCAGGGAGTTTACTAGTTTAGAGTTTAGTTTAGAGATTACAGATGAGAGATTAGATATTTACTTTCATTTAGAAATGACTTTAGCAACTGTTACAGACTGAGGTTGTCGAACGTAAAAAACGACTTCACGCTTTAGTCAGGAGGAGTCGTTGCGTCGCTCTTGTCTTTGTTTTGCACGGTAATTGAAAGCTACTTAATTATGTACCATAAAAATTCTGACAGTAAAAATTCTGTTCCGACACGCAGTTCTGAAGAGGTGAAGAATATTTTTAATCTGCGTATGCAGTGCAATCCGGTTTTTATACGGCTGTTCAATTTAAGAATACAACCCGTCGACAAACGGTGTTAATCGATGTTCATGTTGAACCAGTAATTGAAATTTAAGTACATTTTTTTTTGTTCTTGTTTAAGGATCGGTCCGCAAGGCTGTAACAACGGCTGTCGTTTAGAAGGGCCAGTTTTATTACACACGAGGCTGGGTGTTCTCGATTGTATCTGTTCGCGTAGGCTTATGTCGCCGAGTAACCGTGAATACCCAACCGAAACCACTGACTAGACTTCGTTTAAAAAACTAAGCACTTTTCGGTTGTTTATAGAACTAGTTAGCTCTCTGAACTGCAGAACTAGAATATTATTTTGAACAAAGTATGTTTTCTTTATTTTTTTATTTTGTATCGGCCATCTGAGGACCACATGGCAATTTCAATTCTTTATTCCTTGTTCTTTTCTTTTTATCCAATTTTCTTTCATCTTTTCACTATGTCTCTTCTTGTTGTCTTCAGTCCACTTTGAACATGCGTTTTTCTCTCTCCTACCCTGGACTCCTTCCATTTTTAACACTTTAGCCCGAAAAAACTTCCCATTTAATTGCTTCTTCTGCGTTTATATTATTTTTTCTAAATCCTTTTTGACAAAGTATTTTTTTTTGTATCGCCCATCTAAGGACCACATGCCAATTTCAATTCTTTACTCTTTGTTCTTTTCTTTTTTCCAATATTCTTTCATCTTCTCACTGTGTCTCTTCTTCCTGCCTTCAGTCCACTTTGAACCTGCGTTTTTCTCTCTCCTACCCTGGACTCCCTCCATTTTTAACACTTTTGCCCGGAAAACTATATTTATTGCCCGAACAAAGTATATTTATTATTACATAAATTTTTATATTCGATAAATTTTGAATTATTGGATAAATCGGACAGTAATAAGGGAATACTAAGGGGGTTAGGCAGGGATGCTGTATTTCCTCAACCTTGTTTAATATATATATA
The DNA here is from genome assembly GCA_034769895.1 of Magicicada septendecula. Lineage (NCBI taxonomy): Eukaryota > Metazoa > Arthropoda > Insecta > Hemiptera > Cicadidae > Magicicada > Magicicada septendecula. The sequence continues at coordinate 368,604,455 of CM068372.1, forward strand.
TATATATATATTGACGACATGTTGAGAGCATGAAAATCCAGAGTGACTTCGTGAATACAGTTTAATAAATCAATTTTTATGGGTTCCCTGTTGCCTGCTACATGCGGATGACATAGTTCTTTTTTCAAGAAAATGAGGATGATTTACAAAGAGCTATGTTTCAATGTTTCAATTACAAGAAGTAGCAAGAGTGTGCTCACTGACAATTTCAGTGAGAAAGACTAAAACTATTGCCTTTAAAGGTAAATATCTAGTCAGGAATAAGATACAACTGCACTTTAGAACAAGTCAGCCGTTGTATATATCTCGGCTCTGCAGTAAGCTATGAATCTGAATATGATTTAAAAGATAATATAAATAAATTTAGGAATATTTGTGGTACGATTCGTATAAATCTTAGAAATAAAACAAGACACAGCACAGGAATTAAATTTTATAAGACAATTGCAATAACCACACTGACATATGCGAGTGAGGCGTGGGTCATGACAAAAAAGGAATGCGACAAGATTGAGTGCTAAAATGCAGTTTCTTCGAAGTACTTTAAATTATGCATTACAAGACAAAATAAGGAATGAGGATATCATAGCAGAACTCGAAGTAGAGGTCATAAATAAAATTATTTCAGCTTACAGAAGGCAATGGTGGGATCATTTGGAAAGGATGACAGAGGATCGATTGAAGAAAGCGGCACTGAACTATAAAGCCATTGGTAGTAAAGACGTGGGTCGTCTGAGGATTACATGGATGCCGATACATGTTTATATAACCTAATCCTTCAAGTGAAGAAGAAGAAGGGAAAAATTACAAGAAAAATTACAAAAATCCCGATTTCTCTACTATTTTGTTAGTAATATAATAATTGACAGCACACAATTATACAATAAACACTAAAGTTTCAAAACATTCGGATTTGGATTCTTTCAAAATTCAAAACATTCGGATCCTTCAACACAGTACTGTGAAGAACTGGTGAACACCGTACCAGCGAACACCTTCAATCCAGTGGTGGAGCCGAAAGGTTTATTCAAATTAACAGCACTAGATCACGGCCTAATAGCTGGCAGTGAGTAACAGCTTTGCCGCCGACCGTGAGAGCCTAAAACACCAATCGGATTTGGGTTAAAAATTCCTTCTAGTCTGACCTACTGGATTTCACAATTTTTTTTTCAAATTTTTGTCCTTGGGGTCCAAAAACTTTTTAAGTTTCCAAAACGTAACGTTATATTGAAATATCAGAATTCGCTTCAATTTGATGGCCAAACTGAATTTTTGGGATTCTATCAGTTTTTTCACTCACTTTTTGGGTCCTGATGTCCAAGGATTTTTACATTTTCAAACCTATTACTCTATTACGTGAGGAATTTTCTGCCGATTTTGAGTCAGTGTCCATGGATCCTTCTGATTTTTTTTACCATGTCTTCATAGAAGGTTAAAGAATAAAGTTAAGGAAATTTTTTGGCCCGCTTTTAAATTTAAGGGTTGTTTTCACCCCTTTTTTACGGGGTTAAAAAACAAAATTTAATTAACCCCAGTAACCGATAGAGAATCAAATTCTAAGCAAAAAGGTTGTATACACTTTTTCGAAAAAGTGCGTTGTTTGCGAGTTACAAGGGTTCAAAGTTTTGCCAAAAAAACGCGTTTTTTTTTACATTAATCTGCAAATAACTCAAAAACAACGCCAATTTACAAACAATTTGTATAAGTCAAAATTAAAACTTATTAACAGACGAACATTTTCCACTTTTTTTGGTTTCATTATGTTAAATGATTCTTGAGATACAGCCAAAACAAGATGCCGATTCACCGGTTTTTGATCAAATCACATGATTAAAACTTATATAACTCAGCGAAAAGTGGTTAGATCGTAATTAAATTAATATAAAATGAAAGGTCTGTTAATTTCATAAACAATGGTGGGTTAATTACTTGTCTAGCTTAAAAAATAACGACGTTCTGTAGGAAAATATCTTAATTTATACAAATTTTTTCCAAGAAATTTAAAAAGAACGTCCGCCATTTTGTCAAATATGTATTGTGACGATTTCATTAATAAAAATATATTAATTAATTAAATTGTTAATGTATAAGCTGAGAAATTTAAAAATTTTAATAAAATCTCACATTTTAAACTAAATCTTATTGCTATCATTAAATAATAATAATATTTAATAAAAAGTCTAATAATAAAATAAAAGGGAAGACAATTGTACAGAAAGGGTAAAGCTTGTTAATTAATCCTGCATATACAGGCACTGACCAGAATTAACTTGTTTTCCGACCCCTAAACAAACTAAATATTATTGTAAATTTGTTATTATTTAAATAATTATATAAGACCACTGTAATGTACTTTGATAACGTCTGTAACTAAGAATATCTCTATTTAATTATTTAATCAAACTTTAGTCCTTTCATTAAATTAGAAACATGGAACTACTTTTATGTTGACTAGTAATTGTCGCGAGATTACTACTCTCTCCCCTAACTATTTTTGCCCACTTGCAATGGAGCGCTCACGCCGTAAGCTGCGTACAGCGTTGTTTCGCGACGCGTGTATAATTATGTGAATGGTTGGTTCAATGAATATTTAAATAACTAAATTTGTGCGGCGATGACATCTCTCTCTCAATGAATAAATAACAAACTATGAAGGTGATATTCAACTAATAAATAATCATGTGAAGTGTATTACTGTGAAACAAACTTTCTATTTATTTATTATAACTACAAGAATTACAACAGTCGTCTAAGATGAGTGTATCCTACAAGAATTACTACAGTCGTCTAAGATGAGAGTACCACACCCAGAATGATATAACAGACTTCAGGAACTTCACCGTCACCGGATACTAAGGCAACGACAGACCTTCAGGAAACGCACGAGGACCGAAGAACCAATTCTGCAGCAAATACTGAAAACCAGGTGACATGGAGGTTTGTCTTCCATGGTTATGAGTTACTAAAATTATAACCCACAAAAGACTATTTAACTCACCACTTTTAAGACTTTAAAAGACAGACATTATATGTAACATGTAGTCTGTAATCTAATAACACTGGTTATAGCAAAAGAGTAAATGTTTAAACTAAAAGTTTTCTTGTTTTGAAAGATTAATAAAGTCCATTCTTCAAATGGCTCAATTTTCAATATTGTATATGGCAAGGTGACCACTATTAACTTAATATATATTCAATCCCGGATCCGTGGAATAAATTAAATAGATGTACATCATATTTTGAGGGCCCTTATGAAAGAGTAATATATATATATATATATAATCATACTGTAAACTATATATGTTGAGAACTTTAAATAGAGAACTTTATCTCATAATGTAATAAAGAGATGTCATCTGAGTACCGAGTAAACTGAGTGCATAAATCAACAGTCTCCCCTTCCCAATATCCTGATATAAGAATTGTTGTATTTGTTGTGATTAATTTTCAGCTCGTCACAACGAAAGGCAGCCTGTACATTTGGCATAACCAATTAACGCGGGTTCCCTACGTTATAACACAAGAAAAGATGTTATAAATTGCGCCACTCTGCTGATTAATTTGCTAATTTGCTTAAGAGAAAGGAAAGAAGTAATTGAGTCCCGATATCCCACACACACAAGCTGTTGATCTATTCACTCATGTATTTTAATATGTGTCCGAATTTTAAATAAAATAAAAATAATAATTGTTATTATAGTAAAATAGTATAGGTAACTTTATTTGTAAATATAATATGTGTAAAGTAATATTAACATATTGTCCCATGTAAACAAAACCATGTAAGTGCTTGTCTAAAAGTTTCATTCTTCAACGTGTCAATTTGACGACAAACTCGGACATGTAAATTTCCTGTTGCCGATTGTTTAAAACTGTCATAGTTGCTCTCCCTCAAGTTAAGTTAGACAATGCGCCACCCTCTTTGTTTGGTCTATTGTTAATAGAAGCGTGTCTGTTCCTGTGTTTAGTAACCGAAGATTCCCCCTTTTGTCGTACGTATATTCAAGCCTGTGTGAAATTTCTCTCTCTCTCTCTCAATGTAAAATGATAAAGGTTGTCATAACATTTTAAGTGTTTATTTGTAAAAAAAAAAAAAGTGTAAGAATACGATTGATTTATATTTTTACATTTTTTGTGTAAAAAAAAAAGGAAGCGTTGTATAGCATTTAATGCAAATAGTAGAATAATTAGTTATAGCCACTCACGTTACGAAAATGGCTGAATTTAATCCTGATCTATTATTAAAAGATGAGCTATGCTACGAAGCACTTTTACGAGGTCTAAAACACGTGAATGTAACCGTGTCGGAATTACGAAAATCATTACGCCAAACCGGATCAGATATACCCTCGCAGTTAGATAGATTGCGTGAACTCGATTATGACGGCGAACGAGAAACCTGTTATGCGAAATATAGGGAACTGATGGTATTATCTCAGAACCTTCAGGACAAAAAATCACCTACTGAAATTTTGCGCGTTACGCAACGTATAGAACATTTAACCCGCCGGTTGAATAATTTATTAAGCTGGCCCGACGTCACCGTAATCCCCGCCGATGTGCAGAAATTTGCGGATGAGGCATTAAGCCAATTACCCATAATTATCAACGACTTACGACGAAAGTCAGACTCATCGAGAATGGAGGAAATTGAGCACTTCTTACAAAAATTATATATTTCCCCAGTTCAATCCCCTACTTTAGAACACCCTCTCTCCACCTCGAACCACGAATCACCCACCGTATCGAAGATACAACAGACTCATGAACAAATACCTAGTAGAGAATTAAAAACCCTAACTATGTCAGAACCCCCACCGCCTAATGTTCAGCATACTCGCACTAGTAAATATGCTATTACAAATCCTAATGCAACCACCAATCCTTCGAAAAGTATACCAAACGTATATTTTAATGTAGACCTCTACGGAAAGATTTCCCACCCAGTAGAGAAAATAATTAATGAAATTCCTTACACCGATGGCTTAAGTATCACGATTCTATTGACTTTTATCAGATACCTACTGCAAATAAAAGATCTACAACAATTGAGCGATGGGCAAATACTGCAGGTTATCCTACCCAAATGTAAACCACCTTTACGAGATCGTGTGCTAGAATCATTAAACTCGACTCTTCCAGTAGAAGAACTTCATACTACTATAATCAAATATTTTATCCCCACGGGAATTTATGAGGAGATCAAAAGAAATACCGTACTTCGAGTACAAGGAGCCCATGAAAGACTGGCCCACTATATTGCAGACATCAGAGAATCTTCACGTCTACTGCAAGTCTACTGGACTGAAAAACAATTGGTCGATACTATCTTGGTAGGCTTGTCTCCTGAAGAACGCTCCCGTTTAGCACTAATAAGTAGACCCCTCACTTTTGCTGACCTTGAACAATGTTGTGTTCACTCGTCAAATGTGTGGTACGCAGATCAGCACAGACATGCACCGGTATCCACAACACCACATAGAAAGGAAACGCAAGCCCTAGTCTCAGATGCAAGAAGTCTACGAGAACGACGACCATTTCGGCGACCAACCTATGTTCATGGCCATGGTAAGTCCAAGGAGCCTCCACCTCGACACGAAACCAGTGAGACCCCGCGTAAAGAATATATATGCTATAACTGCGGAAAACCGGGACACCTCAGTAGAAACTGTAAACGGAAACAGTACAATCAGAAAACTCATTATTCAAAAAACATGTAAGGCAGGGAGATCCGAAACCCTGTGTCTTCCGCAGCATCGTGAAAACAGGTAAACCCCTGAGAGACCACCAATTAAAACAAAATACTAATAAAAATAACAAAAGAAAATTAGACCCCTATGTTAGAAAATGTATCGATAAATGTAACTCTATTAGTAAATGTGATTACAATAAGTGTGAATTACCGTATATACAAGTTGACCTTGGTGTTACATCCACCCTCGGATTAATTGATTCCGGATCAACGCGAAGTTTAATTAGTCAAGAGCTAGCCAATAAATTATTTAAACACAATTTAGTTAAACGCAGTCAATCAGTAAATATTAGATGCGCTACAGCTAATAAGCAAAACTTAATGATAAAACTTATCATCACGTTTAAAGTAAAAATTAAAAATCTAACGTGGTATTTTCCAATGTTGGTATGCGACGAATTAGGACCCGAGTTAATGTTGGGAGCTGATTTTATCAGTAAAACAGGAATAATTCTAGACATTCACGATAAGATGTTTTACTTTGGATTCGATCGTTCACGGAAATATAACTTGCATGATAATGCAAATAACAGAGAAAGTACTAGCACCACTTCTACACATATAAAGCATCACGAATCTGAATTAGGTCATCTGGAAAGTAAAGATAGACGGAACATACAGACTTTAATAAAACAATTCTCCAACGTCCTCACCCCAAAGTTAGGACTGACGGACCTGATAGAATACAAAATAAATTTGAGCGACAATAAAGTAATACGTTTAGCCCCATACAAATTATCACCTCCAAAAATGGAAGTAATGAGGAACCAAATTAATAAGTTGTTAGAACAAGGAGTCATCGAACCCTCTACGTCATCTTATTCATCACCCGCGTTTTTAGTACCCAAAAGTAACGACAAACATAGATTAGTTGTGGACTACAGGCAACTAAATAAACGGATAGAATTTGAATCTATACCACTTCCCGACATCCACAGTGCTTTTCATTATTTTACGAAAGCAAAAATTTTTACCATTATGGATTTAAATCAGGCATTTCACCAGATACCCCTCTCACAAGAATCAAAACGTCTTACCGCATTTGCCGTCCCTTTCAACCTATACCAATTTACGAGGGTACCTTTTGGTATATCCTAAGGTAGTTGTGTATGTAGCAGATTATTAGAAAAATTATTTCATGACATAAAATTTAAATATGTGTATCACTACTTAGATGACATTGTTATCTACAGCGAGTCAATTGAGCAACATCTTAATCATCTACGTGAAGTACTATCCCGATTGGAGAAAGCTGGATTAACCGTAAACCCCAGTAAAGTAAATTTTGCTGTGACACAATTCTCATTTTTAGGTCACATCGTAAAAGCCAACGGAAAGGTAAGTATAGACCCAGAGCGAACCCGTGCCATCAGAGAATTTTTACCACCGCGGGATGCGAAAGGAATAGCCCGATTTTTAGGAATGATAAATTATTTTCATAAGTATATCCCACATCTAGCCGAAACTGCAGCACCGCTAAATACCTTAAGAAAGAAGGGAATTAAATTTGAATGGAATGAGCAACACCAAATCGCATTCGAGAAATTAAAAGAAAGCATCATATCACCCCCCGTACTACAATTAGCCAATTTTACAAAACCATTTGTAGTGCAGACAGACAGTTCTAGTGTCGCCCTAGGTGCAGTAATATATCAGGAAGTAGATAACTCAAGGTTACCTATTAGTTACGCTTCTCGCACCCTGACAGATCAAGAAAAGAAATACTCCGCATACGAATTAGAATGTTTAGCTATAGTTTTCGCTTTTGAGAAGTTCAAACCATTTTTAGAACATAAAGAGTTTTTGTTAGAAACAGTAATCAAGCGTTATCTTGGCTACTAAATCACCCAAAACAGTTAGGTCGTATCGGAAGATGGGTATTAAGATTAAATGGTTTTAAATTCAAAGTACAACATATTAGAGGCACCCAAAACGTAGTTGCAGATACACTGTCACGTATGTTCCAGCCTAGTAGTAATACTTACGATAACAAGAGTAGAGAAACGCCGATTATTAATACTTTAATCACCGAATTTCCTCTTGCATTTACGGATTTAGCCCAGTATCAACAACAAGACCCACGTTTGAGTCCAATTATTGAACAACTTGAAAAAGGAAATAAGTCAGAGAAATACATATTAAGTAGGAGAGTATTATGTTGTAGAATAGCGAACGGAAAATATTTACGAATAATCGCCCCTGATATTTTTAAACCTATGCTGATGGAATATTATCACTCTTCCACCATTGGAGCACATATGGGAATAAATAAAACCATACATCGAATTCGTAAAGAATATCACTGGGAAAATATGAACAGTGAGATCGCCAATTTTGTGAAAAGGTGTAAGTTGTGTGCACTCAGCAAACCAGCGAGAAACAGTCAAATAAGTCAATTAATCTCAGAGATTCCTGCTACCCCGTTCTCCAAAATTTATTTAGACTTTTCAGGACCCTACCCGCGTTCTAAATCAGGAAATACAATGTTACTAATTTGTGTAGACTCTTTTAGCAAATTCGTCTGGATGTACCCCATGCGGCGAGCCTTAGCTACAACCACAGTAAGTATTTTACAGCATAGATTATTTAAAGAATTCGGTATTCCTGTCCATCTAGTGTCGGATAACGGACCACAGTTTAAGTCCAACGAATTCAGGAACATGTGTTTCAAACTAGGAATAGACCACCTTACCACTACAGAGTATCGTCCGCAAGGTAATATAGCTGAGAGGTATTTGCGAAACCTAAAATCTGCTTTAATAGCCTACCATGCTAACGATCATACTTCTTGGGACCAGAACCTATCCTGGATACAGTTCGCCTTTAATTCAGCATATCATGAAGGACATAAGTCTACCCCATTCGAATTATTGTTCAAGTATAAACCTAATCACCCATTATCCACTAAGTGGAAAATACATGAATTGTTACCCCTTGAAATTAGGGATAAAAATATTAGGAAAATATGGAATGAAGCGCGCGCTAATTTACGAACAAACTTAGCGAAATCAAGGAAATATCACGAGCGAAATAATAATAATAATGAAGTAAAGTACCAAATCGGTGACTTAGTTATGTATAAAACACACCCTACGAGTAGTGCAATCGATAAGACAACTTCCAAGCTATCATACCGATGGTGCGGTCCTTATCAAATTCACAAATACTTAACTCCAGTAACCGTAGCCCTGTACGAACCCTCTACTCAAAAATATGTACGAAGGACACATATTTCGCAGATAAAACGTTATCACGAAGTAGGAAATGGTAGAGTACAAGGTAATAAATGTAAAAAAAAAAAAAGGTATATGTTTTGTACTCAACTGCAAAGGAGTACTTGAGTAACATTTAGCTAGCTAATCGTATAAATAGGTACGAGGCCTGATCAACCTTGAATCCTATTCATCGAAAGTAGAGCAAAGTAAGAAGTCAGCTGACATCAAATATGAGGAATAATTAAGTAACCAATTACTTAATGAGAAATTCTATAACTAGAATAACTCGCATCTAAAGAAAAACCCGGTAGTAGTCATAAGTAGTAGAGTTAAGAAAATTTAGAATGTTTACAATATGCTTTATAATGTGTGAATTTTATGTAGTATTAGAATTAGTCTGTAAAGTATGATATGTAGATAGTAAGAATAAGCAAGTCGAGACTGACTTGTGCAACTCGTAATTACCTACAGAGAAAAACGGGTGAGAGAAATTTCACATGGAAATCCCCAAACATACTCCCGGTACATGCCGAACAAATAAGCCGGAGGCTGTGTCTTAAACGGCGGAGTATGTGACGATTTCATTAATAAAAATATATTAATTAATTAAATTGTTAATGTATAAGCTGAGAAATTTAAAAATTTTAATAAAATCTCACATTTTAAACTAAATCTTATTGCTATCATTAAATAATAATAATATTTAATAAAAAGTCTAATAATAAAATAAAAGGGAAGACAATTGTACAGAAAGGGTAAAGCTTGTTAATTAATCCTGCATATACAGGCACTGACCAGAATTAACTTGTTTTCCGACCCCTAAACAAACTAAATATTATTGTAAATTTGTTATTATTTAAATAATTATATAAGACCACTGTAATGTACTTTGATAACGTCTGTAACTAAGAATATCTCTATTTAATTATTTAATCAAACTTTAGTCCTTTCATTAAATTAGAAACATGGAACTACTTTTATGTTGACTAGTAATTGTCGCGAGATTACTACTCTCTCCCCTAACTATTTTTGCCCACTTGCAATGGAGCGCTCACGCCGTAAGCTGCGTACAGCGTTGTTTCGCGACGCGTGTATAATTATGTGAATGGTTGGTTCAATGAATATTTAAATAACTAAATTTGTGCGGCGATGACATCTCTCTCTCAATGAATAAATAACAAACTATGTAATTCATACATTACTACAAACATGAAGGTGATATTCAACTAATAAATAATCATGTGAAGTGTATTACTGTGAAACAAACTTTCTATTTATTTATTATAACTACAAGAATTACAACAGTCGTCTAAGATGAGTGTATCCTACAAGAATTACTACAGTCGTCTAAGATGAGAGTACCACACCCAGAATGATATAACAGACTTCAGGAACTTCACCGTCACCGGATACTAAGGCAACGACAGACCTTCAGGAAACGCACGAGGACCGAAGAACCAATTCTGCAGCAAATACTGAAAACCAGGTGACATGGAGGCTTGTCTTCCATGGTTATGAGTTACTAAAATTATAACCCACAAAAGACTATTTAACTCACCACTTTTAAGACTTTAAAAGACAGACATTATATGTAACATGTAGTCTGTAATCTAATAACACTGGTTATAGCAAAAGAGTAAATGTTTAAACTAAAAGTTTTCTTGTTTTGAAAGATTAATAAAGTCCATTCTTCATCAAATGGCTCAATTTTCAATATTGTATATGGCAAGGTGACCATTATTAACTTAATATATATTCAATCCCGGATCCGTGGAATAAATTAAATAGATGTACATCATATTTTGAGGGCCCTTATGAAAGAGTAATATATATATATATATATATATATATAATCATACTGTAAACTATATATGTTGAGAACTTTAAATAGAGAACTTTATCTCATAATGTAATAAACAGATGTCATCTGAGTACCGAGTAAACTGAGTGCATAAATCAACAGTCTCCCCTTCCCAATATCCTGATATAAGAATTGTATTTGTTGTGATTAATTTTCAGCTCGTCACAACGAAAGGCAGCCTGTATAATTGGCATAACCAATTAACGCGGGTTCCCTACGTTATAACACAAGAAAAGATGTTATAGTATATTAAGCCCAGATACTGTTGTTTTCGGTTGTCTGTTATATTAGCAATGTCCTCAAATTTTTTGAAGCATATATTGCTGTATTGCTGTACAGTAACGCGTAACGTTTTAAGAAAATTCAAGGTTTTGAATTTTCGCCAAAATTCGCCTTTTTTATTAAATATCTCAGTAACGATGCGTTTTATCAAGAAATTGATATGCGCCGCAAATGAAGCTTATAAAATACTAAAAATTTTGAATTTTGTTTCATTCATTTATGACTAAAATTCGATGAGTTACAGCAGTTTAAATGTGTATTTTGCCGACATCGTTTAAAACATTTTTGACTTCTAGGCAAAATATCTAGTGTACGGTAGGTTTTTGACTATAGTGTATAGGAAAAAAGTTGTGGCTCTTTACATGCCCTACAAAATACACTTAATTTACAATTGACTGAGTTTTGGTCAAAAATATAAACGCGCTCCAACGGTTAGATTTTGTTATCGTACGTTATATGTTCGGGTGCGGTCCTGAGAGCCTATTAATTTATACTAAAATAATTTTTTTTTTCAAATTGACAATAAAATTAAGTATCATTATTATTTTTTTAACGTCTTTTGTAAACAAAAGAATATCTGTTGCAATCGGTCACTGTCTGTATTGCTGGTTCATTATATATCAGTGGAATATTTAATTTAATAAAATAATATAATGTTTATGGTTTGACGTCTGTTTGATTAAACTTTATAATCATGGATGAAATATACATATTTACAACTCGGGTACATATGTAAAAAATTATTTGATTCTGTTTGAATTTACGGCAGTTATCGTTCGTCATAGAAAAAATTACCCTTGTTAAAACATAAAACGTTGCAGGTAAACTACCCTTTTCTCTTAACTGATCTTCACCAGAATCAAAAAGTCTTGAGTCCTCTACAATTCAGGGATGAATACAAAACATTATTTGATTCTGTTTGAATGTGCGGCAGTTATCGTTCGTCATAGAAACAATTACTCTTGTTAAAACATTAAAAGTGGCAGGTAAACTACCCCTTTTCCTTAACCGATCTTCAACAAAATCAGCAAACCTTGAGTTATCTACAATGGAGGAAGGTATGCACAAAATTATTTGATTCTGTTTAAATGTACGGCAGTTATCGTTCGTCATAGAAACAATTACTCTTGTTAAAACATAAAATGTGGCTGGTAAACTACCCCTTCCCCTTAACCGATCTTCACCAAAATCAACAGGCCTTCACTTTTTTACAATTGAGGAACGTATGCAAAAAAATATTTGATTCTGTTTGAATGTGCGGCAATTATCGTTCGTCATAGAAAAAATTACCGTTGTTAAAACATAAAATGTTGCTGGTAAACTACCCTTTTCCCTTAACCGAGCTTCACCAAAATCAACAGACATTGAGTTCTATATAGCTCAGGAAGGTATGCAAAACATTATTTGATTGTGATTCAATTTACGGAAGTTATCATTCGTCATAGAAAATATCCTTGTTAAAACATAAAACGTTGCAGGTAAACTATCCCTTTCCCTTAACCGATCTTCACCAAAACCAACAGGTCTTGAGAACTCTACAATTTAGGGTTGTATGCAAAACATTATTTGATTCTGTTTGAATTTGCGGCTGTTATCGTTTGCCATAGAAAAAAATTACCCTTGATTAAAAAAAAAACGTTGCACGTAAACTACCCCTTTCCCTTAACCGATCTTCACCAAAAACAAAGGTCTTGAGTACTCTACAATTCAGGGCTGGATGCAAAACATTATTTGATTCTGTTTGAATTTGCGGCTGTTATCGTTTGCCATAGAAAAAAATTCTACAGACAGAGACAGACAGACACACAGACACTTTTCGAAAAATGACTTTTCTTCATGTTTTGAGGGTAGTACAATCAGAATCAGGCGTTATCTCGAACATGATTTTTTCGCCATCACCATATTTCCATTTCCTTATGGAACATCGAAGTAATATTCTTCGTGAGAGACACACCCAAAAAGACAGACAGACAGACAAATACCAAACGTTAGGGTCAAAACTGAGAACTCGCTCCGTCCGTTGAATTACAGACTACTACCTATTACTTAAAATTTAATCTTGCTCATATGTTACGTATGACAAATGTTTCGTATGTTTTACAAGTCACCCAAAACTCGCATACAACTGGAATAGTCTCTACAACAGCTTATACAGTCCAACAATTAATGGACGCCCTTTAAATCAAGTGCGTCAATTTTTCCTGTCCTTACAATTATTTTCTTTTGTAAAGTATATTAATTTTATAGGCAACTGCAGCACAAATATAATTTTAATTACAGAAAAAATCTTGTCTTTATCTATATTGATTATAAAGTAATTCTAAATTGTGGCTTTTAATTATATGGTCAAGTCTTGTGTTTTAATGTTGAAAGAAAATAAAAATAAAAAAACAAGAAACGATTGAATTAGATTATGTTTTTGAAGTCTTCTTCCAGTATGGACCGCGTCAAAAATGTCTTGTATGACAACGTTTCACCCATATTACAATGAGTATCCTCAGGTGTAAGTGATCTGATTGAATTAGATTATTAATTGAAGCCCACACTGGTCATAAGGCTATAAAAACATTCATTTAATTTTGTTAAAAATTTGTTTATGTCATACATTTGTAGTATGAGTGTACAAATCTTTCTGTTAATATGGAATCCCAGGCAACATTTGATGGGAACTTGAAATATTAGTAAGACTTTTGTATTTATGAACCACTCGCACTTTTAAGCCTTGTAAGATGCATTATAAAATATCATAAATCCAATTCAAACCGTTTTTCGTTTCAAATTTGTCTACAAAAACCTAAGTTTTTGTACATAAATTTAAAACGTAAAATTTTTAGGATACCTTTTGAACTAAATAGATAAACACTTGCTTTTTGTATCAAACGCTCCTTTCTTGATGTAGTTTCATATAAAAGTAATATACTTACCATTAAGGAATAATTATAAAAACAATAAATTTATTCCTTGTTTTTCAGGGGTGTCCTTAAACGTTTTTCCAACACCATAGATGCCACAAACTCGATCAAGATTAAATAAAGGTGCCCTATATTCTGTAATTCTAAAGCTAAGACATGAGTGGGATAATCGCTTTAGCTCAAATCACGTGTATAACAAAGCGAACCTGTTTGATTTCTAATTGTTCCTTGAAATTTAAAACAAGGTTGAATTGAATTTGATTATTATTCCAGTAGAATCATAAAAATATGATATTAATATTAAAACACAAATTTCGTGTATCTGACGTGGACATGTAATTTTATTTAATCTTATTCTTCTTTATTTCACGTATTAGGCACATTGCTCGTTTCGTCTTCACAGTATATCTCGCCATCTTGGTCTTGGTCTTCCTACAACCCTTGTTCCAAAGGGGCTGTACTTATATGCTACTTTAGGTAGCCGTCTATCCTCCATTCTGTCCAGACATTGTGACCATTCCATTCATTGCGATATTTCTGAATTGTATAGTATTACAATTTTAATATTTCGCAGTTTTATTTAATATACAGCGAAATTTATCCGCCTGCCTCCTTTGAAATATTGACTCGAACACTATCAAAATTCTTATAGGCCTAATCATTCAAGATCTTCAAACCTTACTTCCCTACAGAACTTGCTTAGACACTGATCAAAAGCAAATACTTTAAATTTTAATATTATTAATAAATACCTTTTTCTTTATCCGTGCTGCGACTACGTCTTTGATGTCTTACCACATGTTTCGGGAACACGTTCCCATCATCAGGTAAAATTGTTTTTTCTTCTAGTTCATAACGAACGTGTCAAGAATATAATAATTAAAACACATCAACACATAAACACATAACACAATGAGTATGATAGAACTCAGTCCACGTAACAGTGCGCACTGCCGTACTATAACTGACCGCGTAATCAAACTATATATTCGGCTGGTGTACACAAGCGTTATCACTCTTCAATACAGTATCATATAAACAGTGAGATTTAAATGTTAATTGATCATTAAGCAGTAGGTTTGGTTGAAATAAAAACGCTTTATATATTTCATATTCTTCCATGGCATCCATGTATCGGCTCTTACTGCATATAAGTATGGGCGTAAAGTTATCTGTGAAACCACTATAACTGTGATTGCTGTTTACCAGATGTAAAGCAAAGTTGGATTTGATTGACTTGATGTTCTTTTTTTAAATCCATGAACGTATCGTCATACGTTATGTTATGTTATGTATGTTTCATACATTATACATTGTATAAAATGTATTTAAGTGGATTACTGGCAGATATATACCTTAACTTTTATGAAAATAATTATCTACTATCTAACTGTAACAGTTACCACGAAAAAATTATCTCATACACGCGATATGTTGACGATACGTTCATGGTTTTTAATGGCACTTGTAGACAAATGGACATGTTACTCAAATACATGAACAACATAAATAACAACATAAAATTCACCATGGAAGTAGAAAATGAAAATTGCCTAAACTTTTTAGACCTTTCTGTTCGAAGAAACGCTGATTGTATCACATATAAAATATACAGGAAACCCACTACCACGGATATAACTGTCCATGCTGATTCATTCCACCCATATACACAGAAAATGGCCTCTTTTAATGCTTTCGTAAATAGACTTTTAACTATACCTATGAACCAGGAAGATTTTCAAGATGAAGTAAATATTATTAAACATATAGCTGTCAATAATGGATATAAAAGTGATATAATAGATAACTTAATACGCAAACGTAGGAATAAAATGGAAAGAAAATTAAAATTAGATGGTAAAAAGAACCATTATATTTCAGCTGAATATACTAATGTGATTCCTAATATAATAAAAAATGAATTAAGAAAATTAGACATCATCGTGTCCTTCAAAACTACCAATAATATATTGAACATATTAAAACCTCGAACACAAAAAACAACCGAAAACAGTTCTGGCATATATAGAATCCAGTGTAGTGAATGTGATAAATTCTACATAGGACAAACGGGCAGGAAATTTAAAGACAGATATAAAGAACATTTGCCAAAAAAAGAACATCAAGTCAATCAAATCCAACTTTGCTTTACATCTGGTAAACAGCAATCACAGTTATAGTGGTTTCACAGATAACTTTACGCCCATACTTATATGCAGTAAGAGCCGATACATGGATGCCATGGAAGAATATGAAATATATAAAGCGTTTTTATTTCAACCAAACCTACTGCTTAATGATCAATTAACATTTAAATCTCACTGTTTATATGATACTGTATTGAAGAGTGATAACGCTTGTGTACACCAGCCGAATATATAGTTTGATTACGCGGTCAGTTATAGTACGGCAGTGCGCACTGTTACGTGGACTGAGTTCTATCATACTCATTGTGTTATGTGTTTATGTGTTGATGTGTTTTAATTATTATATTCTTGACACGTTCGTTATGAACTAGAAGAAAAAACAATTTTACCTGATGAAACGTGTTCCCGAAACATGTGGTAAGACATCAAAGACGTAGTCGCAGCACGGATAAATTAAAAAGGTATTTATTAATTTCAATTTCACTGCGACTGGAGACCAAATATAATGAAATTTAATCTTATGTTTCTACACTGTAAAAGTGACGACACGTTTTCAACCCATTAAATGTGCATTCTTCTCATCTCAATAAGTATAGTTTGAAGTTCCACTTGTTAAATTGTTAACTTGGTTTTAGGGCCCAATGTAGATCAGACAAACGTAATTTACTCATCTCGTACACAAGTAGATTCACGACTTAACCACTTTTAATTTGCCTAGCAGATGAGTCCAGGTACCCAAGTAGGGTCGAGTGGATCAAGGACGTCATGGAAAACGATCTATCCTGAGATGGATTCCAATCCACAGGACTCTGTTTTAGAGGTGGGTGACCATTGCACGCCTGGACTCCACATTTACCCTCCATGAATATAAGGTTAGTACATTACGTCTATATGTTGGTGATTACGAAACTGAGATTCCCTCCAAAACCTCTCTAACCGTGAACAGGATCCGTATGCCTTGCGTCTTTCCAATTCTGTCTGTAAGTTGTAGGTGCTGACAACGTCAAATGTCGAACAAGGTAGGCAGTAATGAAATAAAAATAAAAATATACAACAAAACCCCTTCTGATGTTTTATACACACAAAAAAAACAATTTGGTGACGTTTGGGTAATTAAATTACACGAAGTACACCCAGACTTCTATATTCCATTCTCCCGTAAAGTCATTATGAACGTGGCACTAGACACCATGACTTTACGACCATCGTAACGCACTTCTACAGCCTGGAATCGACAGAAGATTGAAAAGACTTTGAACATCCGAGCTTTAAAGACCAGACCACGAGGTAACATAACTGGATTGAACACCTCTTCACGCCTTCTATTTGTACACTAATCAGCAGAGTAGCTTAAAGAATGTATTTCCTGACTGCTAATAAATAAACACATAATTCACAAAGAAGACGTGAAATTTTACATTTTCTTCCTACCAGTCATAAAATAGCTTTTACTGCGTGTTAGAACAGTTGGAAAAGAACAGGAATAGAGAGAGAGAGAGAGAGAGAGAGAGAGAGAGAGAGAGAGAGAGAGAGAGAGAGAGAGAGAGAGAGAGAGAGAGAGAGAGAGAGAGAGAGAGAGAGAGAGAGAGAGAGAAGTATTATTGTATCATCGTGTATGATTATACAATGGACAGAATTATAGCCTCAGGCAAACTCGACCCTATTAAACAAACAAAATTAATAATTACTGGAAATTACTGGAGTTAATCGCTGGTAGCGGCAATCGAAACTGTTCCTGTGTCTAACGTGAAGCGCAGTAGGCCTACTACCTCCCCACAGCAGGCACGCGGCTGATCTCAACTTGTCTTGCAAACATTCCGTCGACTTAACGCTGATTTTAAAAGTTTTTCAATTTTCAAAAGTTAAAATTTTTTCCCTTTTTAGCAAATATTTCTGAATTTGCAAGTGGCTGTATTGTCTTTAGATCTATACCTTTACATTGAACGCCATTGAAGCGGCTTGGATAGATAGCTTTGTCTAGATATAAACTCAGTTTTAAGCCACTTAGATCTTTATACTGAATGGCATTTTATCTATAGCTTTACACAGAAACACACACACACACACACACACACACACACACACACACACACACACACACACACACACACACACACACACACACACACACACACACACACACACACACACACACACACACACACACACACACACACACACACACACACACACACACACACACACACACACACACACACATTATAACATATTATATATATTTATATATAATATTTAATATTTATAATAACTCTACCTCAAGATGTTAACATGTTTCGGGACACTTAGTGGTGTATACATTATATTATATTATGGTGTATTCTGGTGTATATATTAGTATTTTGTGTATTTTCGATTTATACCACAATCACAATACCAGTTTAGAGTGCCAAAGGCCAACAGGAAACCATAACAACAACCAACCAACACACAAGTAGGCCTACTCCACAAGATTCAAAATTAGGAAGGCTGAGGATGGGGACACTAAGTGTCCCGAAACATGTTCCAGATAACGAAAAAACATCTTGAGGTAAAGTTATTATAAATATTAAATATACTATATATGCATCAAGAAATAGAATTTAGCAAAAAGGGTTTGAATATAAATAAATAAATATATATATATATATATATATATATATATATATATATAGAAAGAGAGAGAGAAGAGAGAGAGAACGACGCAGGGGAGAAAGATTCGGTAAAGCGTTTGTATAATTGTATGCAGATAAAATGCAATATAAGAAGTAAATAAATGAGTAGAACTAACACGGAGCGGGAGCTAAGGGGACTAATGGACTAATGGGCGAGTACGTACAATTAGATACGTGAAATGGTCAACAATTAGACCAGCCTTGAGTCCACCTGCCGTCTACAGATTACGCTAGCTGCAGTCCTGTTCAGATAACATCTATATCAGCACAGCAGCCTACACTCTCAATGCTAATGAATTGGTCTCGTTTCACAAAAAGGACACACGCACACACACACACACACACACACACACTCAACAGGCTGTAAAATTTTATTTCAATCGCGCGGCGTGGTCTTCGTCCTGTCGTTTAGTTTGTTTATTCTTCTGTGCTTTTTTGGCGGTACGGACCGATTCCTCGTAAATTACAATAACAGTATATAATTTTTTCTTTAGCCGGATCCGGTTTCGACAAGTTGCAGATTTTTATGACTTAATTTATTTTATTCTTCAGTTCAGTTTTCATAACGCCTTGACGCGACAGTCGCGCCGTACGAAACGGCCTTTTGATTCCCGGCTACTGAATACAATAAACAATATGCATTTTTTAGTGACTAACAGAAATCCGTCATTCCTATCTAGGTATATATAAATGTATTGTAAGTAATTCGTTAAGTTTCTTGCAGGATTCTTGTACAATAGATATATTATCAAATTATAATTACTTCTGCAAGTAGAAGGTTTTTATTTTTTACCGTTTTTTTACCTAAAAATATAAAGTAATTAAAAATTACTAAAACATTATATTTTTATATAATTATAATATTTTATATTTACTTAATATTAATCATTGTAATATTTATAGGTCCAAAATTGAGATGGCTGAGGATGGAAAAAAATATTTGATTCCCGAAATATGTTCCAAGTAAGGAAATAATATATCTTGACGTATTTACGCAAAATAGTATAAATATTAAATAGATTATATATAAAGAAATTTACATTGCAAAAGTGTGTGTGTGTCTCTGTGTTTGTAAATTATAAGATAATATTTCTTCTGCGAGTATAATATTTGAAGTTTTAGTAGTTTTTATACAAATCGGAAGTACGTTTCACACACAGTGTTCTGTATCTTCAGAGGTTTCAATCTGAATACGAGCCCAAACGAAGAAAAGATAAGTCGATATATTCCTTGAACACCGCAAAGCGTTTTTGAAGCCTCATGTACAAATCTAATTTAGCTAGACCCTGTCTAAATAATAAACATCAATTACGGTACTATTAATTTAATTAATAAAAACATAAAATGTCACAAAATGAATATCTGGTAAAATCTCAATGTAAACAAACACAATAATAATAATATGATTTATTTAAAATTATAATTTTAGAAAAATAAAATAATATAAACATTAAATAGTTTAATATAACAATATTTTTATATGCCGAAAATTTCACTACACGCAAATTAACAAAGAAATTTCATGACATGGTAACGTCTGTTCTTAAAAATTTAAAGTTATCGGTTCAAATTTATGTCTGAAAAAATTCTCAAACTTCAGGGAAGAAGTCAGGTGGTGAAAGAATTGTTTAAATCGTACCAGTAGTTTCTGAGGTTAGCCCGAAACAATCATACAAATACGTAAACAAACGTTACCTCTTTACAATAGTAGTACAGCGGTGGTACATTGTATCCCCCCATTCTATTTCGTTTTTACCAAATAACACGTTTACAAATGTTAGATTTCAGAAAGATATTCTGTCTAATTTAAACTCAGACGTCTCATAACTACTTCAATTCATTCGCAAGAACGTACCTCCAAGACTTACTTAAGTAGTGAGTACTGGACAATATGATTACGTTCTGCGGCGCCGTTGAGTGAAATTTACTTTGCTTGGTTTGCAGGACGATTGTAATAATTTTTAAAATATTAGAAGTAGTTAGTCACATAATCTGACAATCTACAAATGCTGTTTTTTCGCATAAACATCAATCCTATATTACTTGGATCTTAAGTTTACATTCACTGCATATGTAAATTACTAGTTTATATAAAATAAAACTAAATAACTAGATTTCTACCTTTAATTTCACAATCACAACTGGAAAAATCCAATTAACTTTCCAATCTTTAAATTCATAAATCTGAAACACGAGTGATGATGAGAGGGGGGAGGGAGAGGGAGAGAGAGAGGGGGAGAGAGAGAGAGAGAGAGAGAGAGAGAGAGAGAGAGAGAGAGAGAGAGAGAGAGAGAGAGAGAATGTAATAACCACTTACTACGTTGTAAAAGTTAAACCTGAGCTTCGGTAATTCATTGTTAAGTGCGTATAATTCTTAAATATACCGTTCTAAGGTAGACCTACATATCGAATGTACGTCTCAATTTCCCGCATCGTAATTAAAATGTCATTCTACAAATTGAGTTATAAAAATGTTACATAAAGACAACTCATTTCAGATTTTGCTTTAGCAGTATTTTTATTATAGTTTAACACATTTTCTTTGCTTAATGGTGTTCTGCAGCCGCTCACTTGGGAATTTCACTCCTTGCAGCCGACTATAACTATCATTCGGCGTAAAGTTTTAGTTTCAAGCCAAAAACGTACTTTTGATTTTCCTGTTCCTAATGTTAATTAGCTTCTTTTCTCGTCTTTAAATTTTTCTGAATTCTGTTTTCGGTTTTGTGCATTAAGGTGGGAAGACGGTATTACTGTTTTTAGATCCAAGATTTGACAGTGTAGCAGAACGTAGCAGGCTGAACTAATCAATACGTATTTCAAAGAAAACCTCGTTCTGACTCACAGTCGTTGCCAACCGAAATGTTCTCTCTTTTTTCTATAATCATTATATTTCATTCACGTGTCATCATCATCATCATCATCATCAACTTCACAGCACGGCATAGGCAAGGTGCTGCCTATTCCGCTTCATAGATCCTCCATCCATCTTTTCCTGGGTCTGCCCACACACCTGTGTCCTATAGGTTTGTATTTCCAGATTTGTTTGGACAAACTTTAATCTGACATTCTATCTAAGTGTTCTTTCCACCGTTGTTTGTAATCTTGAAGTCTTTCAATCAAGTTAAAAACTTGTAACTCATCTCTTATGGGCTCATTTTTTTATACGGTCAAGTTCAGAACACCTTTTAACTCCTCTTTTCTGAACGGTCAAGCTCAGATCGTCATTTCCGAGGCCTGTATTTTACTTTCCTGTTTCTTGGTTATTGTCCATAATTCAAATCCATAGGACAGTACAGCGACTTCCATAACTTTGTAGAACTTTAATTTTGTATTTCTATATACGATTTATTAACGCACAGATCGTCTCGAACTTACCTAACTTAACATCAATGTCATACATTCTAACATAGCCAAATAATTTTCCAAATAATTAAAGTGGCTCACCTGCTCTACAATTCTATCTTCAATCATTATTTTTGTGCTTATTGGTTCCTTACCTCGAAATACCATTACCTTTGTTTTACAGTGGACATTTTCATATTTGTATTGTTTGCAAATCTGATGAAGCTTAAAAACAGATTTTTGCAAATCAGGTTCTGTATTTTGAAGTACAAGGAAATCGTCAGCAAACAACAGCACATTAAAATATCTGTCTCGTGATAACTTAATACCAAGGTTCACTAGATGATTCCATTTCCTTACTAGATCGTCAATATAAATGTTAAAAAGAGTAGGTGATATACTGCACCCTTCTCTAACATCTTATTTGAGATTTTATTTGATAACAGATATTTGTTGAGATATCCTACAACTATTTTTAACAGCATTCTTGTTACATTATATAGGCCTTCTATAGTTATTATAAGTTGTGGTTATCCCCATTCTTCTAATGTTTGCAACAACAAATTTCTATCTACTCTAACAAAGACCTTCTCAGATTCAACGAACGCTACACGCTACTATTATTTATTCAACTCTTATTCACGTATATATAATGTAATAGCATTTGTTATACCACTGCTTCTTTGTTACTATTTTTTTTTAATTTCGTCAGGATATTACAGTTTAAAAGTAGGACTACATTGTGAATAAATAGGCTTACCATATGTCGCGGTTTGACAGGGATAGTCCCGGTTTCACAGTGCAGTCCCGGTGTCCCGCCCGGTTGCCGAAATGTCCCGGTCGGTGCATTTGGTTCCTAGAAAAAATAATGGGCGAGAGAGTATAGTGAGAGTGTTCTCAATGATGAACAACGTTTGGGCAGATGAGAGAGGTTTAATGCAGGAGTCAAAAGCGCGTGCGTTGATGCTGTGTAAAGTAAATTTTGGACTTAGTTGTAATGAAATTTTTGACAAAATAAAAAAGGACGTATTGAGAAAGGTACATTCAAGTGAAAAATATGACTGGTTTAAAAAACAAGTTTGAGTTACACACCTCTTCCAAATTCTTAATGCACGAGTAATTTTTTGATTGTACAATTTAAAGTACTGTCCTTAAGTTTGTAAAAAATATTTTCCTTTTTTTACACTTTATTATCTATTAAGTATTATATTTACACATTATATACGCCCAATAAAATAAAAATAGCAAAGTAATAAACACTGTAATGTTCATATTTTAATTCCAGCTTCCCTTCTTATCACCCCCCCCACACTATCGACGTGTCACGGTTGGTTAATAAAAAAAATTATGGGAAGCCAATACTAAACCTGTAATACTTTGAAGGTATCAACATTTAATCAATATTATTTATCGGCCTAATATTCCAGAAACACTCACACACATATACACGTTAATTACGTCAATCACATGCTTCGCAATTACCATACACAGATATTAATCCGATTTGTTTGCGCCGTTACCTGGTTACCGGCGCGGCGTTTGTACACCAGTGGACGTCTCAGAGGAGTGGACGAATCACAATACCCGTCAAACACTTTGGCTGAATAAAACATAAAATGCGTGGACAGTGATGCGTTTATAGACACTACGGTGATCCATCCACCAGTGGACGCACGTTTGATGCCGGAGTGTAACCAAAGTAGGGGGAGGAGTGTGTATTGTTGAGGAGGCCAAAAGGTACACTTATGCACTGTCATGTCATTTAATTTTAAATCAACACTGCCGTTTTATTGACAACATAAAATTATAAATTAAATAACATCTTAAATAAAACTAGCAGAACTAGAACTAGAACTATCTACAGAACTAGCTCACTGTTTTGAACGAAGTATATTATTTTATTTATACAGTACATAAAATTTGATGTTAGATAATTTTTCAATTATGGCAAAGATGGCAAAAAATCCTGATTCCTCTACTATTTATTTAGTAATAGTATAAATTGTATAGTTCACAATCATACAATTAAACACTAATAAATTCGCATTTGGATTATAATTCATTTTAGCCTGACACCTTGCTGGATTTTCACTATTTTTTTCAAATGTTTAATCTCTTCTATGGGCCCTAGGCTAAACAATTTTTTAATTTTCAAAACTTAACACTAGTTCATGTGTTAGTTAACATTTTCTTCAATTTGATACCCCACATAAATTTTTGCGATTTTATCAAACTTTTCACCCACTTTTGGGCTTTGACGTTCAAAAGCTTTGAAACTGAAAATAAATGAACACTATATTCAGATCGTGGTTATAATTCCCTTTAATTTGATACTCCATGTGTGCTTTTGCGAGTTTTTCAACATTTACCTCCCACATTTCTGCTTTACCCCTCCCAATTTTGGTGGGATCAATCTCAAAAACAATTGAGTTCAGTATGGTAATAGTACGGACACGCATGCCAAGTTTCACTAAAATCGATTGATGCGTTCAAGAAAGTTATCGTGGGACACACCCCAAGTAGCTAAACGGACTGACAGACGAATGCCAAACGGTCGAATCAAATCAGAGAACTCGCTTGTCTCTCCTTCAACAACTACCCACAACTAAGAAGAATAATGTTTTTTTGCCTGGACGTGTTTGTTTCAACCTTTGCATCTTCGCGACTATTGAAAAATTTTAATGAAAGAAATTTAGATTATTTGTTTTTATTTAGAAAATTGTACTACGTACAGTATATCTCGGGGTTATTGGTAAAGTCACCCAAATCCGCTTAGGTGAATTTTTGGAAAACTGAATTTAAAGGTTTCCAAGTTCAATGATAAATCATAAAACTGATTTTCAAGGTTAATTTTACCGTTAAAAGGTTTTTTTATTGATTATATAACTGATAAAAAATAAAAATTAAAGAGAAATGCATAAAAAAGGTCTTTTTGAAACATCAGTAAAACTTGGACTTTGGCAGTTTTACCACTAACCCTATGATATTATTAAAAAAAAAAAAAAAAAAATAGAAAACGCAGGACGTAATGTAGCCTATACAGGTTTCACGTTTGAAGCAGTTGCACGTACGGCGAGCGCACAGTGTGTGGTTAATGGAACTGCTCCTACGTCAGAGAGATCGGATCCCGGTTGTGTCGGACACGAAACGCCGCTGCGGCTCTGATAACACAACAGCGCTGTCTCGTCTGTGTATTGTTCACACGTGACAAGCGGCGGTTCGCGATGCAGATACGGCACAACACACGAAATAGTTGGCTAGTTTTGGTAAACCGTTAATAGTTTTTTTAAAGATATTGTACGGAATTAACTCTGGTGTCATTACTGGTGACTGTGTAAGCACCAACATTTTGCCCGTATATAATTATGTTACGTATTTCTCTAAGTTAATTAAGTTAATGATGTTATCAGGCGAGGGTTTGAAGGTCCTTCTGTTGATGAATTTATTCCATCTCACTCGTGTCTCCACTGCCACCTGTCCACATCTCCGCCTCCTTCACACAGACGTAGGCGCATTACCTAGGCGGCATACACGCCTCAGAGCGCTGCTCGATGACCCCCCCCCCCGTGTTAAACCATCTTCTGTCCACATTTCCCCGACTTTGCGAGGCATCGCCTCCCTTCCCTCCTGCCTACACAGTGTCCGAGCCGGTGCATGGTGACACTTGGCACTTGGCGGTCGAGAAAACTTTTAGCTTCAAAACGAAGAGAACCGAAAACAAAATAAGAACTGAGTAGCTTATATACTGTAGACAATACGATATACGTAAAACAAAATCCGACTCGACTGAAATTCTCACGGAACCAAACGGCTTATTTGGATGGCGCTAACCATGAATTTCGTCGCCGTATATGTTATATGAAACCTTTACGATTACTCACTGTCATTGTAGCGTAATGGATGCCGGCTAGTCGAAGAAGAGCAAGGATGTGCTGCTCTTTTATGTAATACAAAGTTTTCTCGGAGAGTTTTTGTATATTAAAACAGCAGCTGTGATGAATATTAGGTGGTAAACTTTTTAATTAACAGGTAACTAACGTACTGTGCGCGTAAGACTAAAATGACATTAGACGCCCTTAAATCAGAAAACAAAAAAAGCATGCTGATGTGTTTGGTTTCGTTCTGAGTGTACATATTAAAAATAATTTTATAATTAATTAGAACATGGAAGTCATGTATGGTTCTCCATACCGATTTTTTTTACTGTCTCAAAGAAAGGGGTTTTTTAGTACCTAACATTAAGAACGTGAAAACAACGGGCGAATATTTTCCATCTTAAGAAATTCGATTGGCGTCTCCTTCGAGTGTGAAGCTCCATCTTCAATATTCATGAAGCCCAAGCGTGTCATAGACTCGTTGATATTTGATTACTGTTGGTTTTGGAGTGATCACAATTCACAATATACACTTTTTCCAAGGTGCTTGTTAGTTATAAATACAGTATAAGTGCCTCCCTTAACAGGACAGAACAGTCTTTGTTTGTACTCGTTCGCAGGTGGTTGTAATCTGTATTCCCGCGCCACTGAAGATGTCCGTCATCGGTATGAACGAAACGCCTGCTGGTGGTAAACATGAACAACCTAGACTACGGCCTAACAGACCGGAAATTTGTGATATGGGAAAGGATGTTATTCGTAATAAGCCATTTTGTCTTTTATTTTTCTTGCCATTACGGCTATATAGGCCTACATTTGTCATTATACAATAGATAGTAACCGCTGTCCACGGCCAATGTAACCGCTGTTGCCGGCGGCAACAGTACTGGAAATAAGAGAAAATAATGTTAATTATATCGCAGAATAAATACTTTGGTTATTGAATAATTTGAAATCTGAACAATATTAGTAGGGAAACATGAAGAAAAGCATAGCATTGCTTTAGAACTGCTGGGCACTTGCACCGTCTTATGTTGCCGGCTCGGCCATCGGTATTGTTTTACTGCGTACGGTCATTGACCTCGTAGTAGTTGTTACTATACAAACTGCGGATGGGGGTACACATTCGTCCACACAATGTGTTGCCGCTGTATATACCTGCAAAACGCTCAGTTAGCAGCTATGTTCGTTTTCGGATCCGACGTGCAGCAGATACTACGTACCTATTTGTGTTTTGTTGGTTTAGTCATGTGTTTCTCTGTTTGTCTTTATTATTTTTAATTCGATTATTTGTGTCCTGATTTATTCTGCGTAAGTATAATGGAGTCAGATCCCGTTGAACTGGGACTTTCTTCTTCTGCCAGCGAATGATAGAAAATACTCTAAAAAATATATATTTCGGCTCTAAAAACAACACTTGGTACTAGAAAAAATTCGAATTAAGTTTTAGACCTACGACAACCGGCAACAGCTGTTATGTACCCACGCCACGCCACAGCTACATAAGGCTATTTAGTTTTTCTGTAAAATATAATTACACCGTACCAAATGACACCGGGACCCCGACGTGATGGGACCATACTAATTACAACACAGGGTTACAACCGATTATTATATGAAAGCGTGTATTACTCTTTGCCTCATCTTTCCTCTATGCCTATGGTACCACGTTTTATAGTGCACACATTCCCTGTTGGCCTTATAAGAAGCCACTTCAGTGTCATCTTTCTAATATCTTTAATATCTTTTTGTTATCTTTCATATTTCTTATCGACAAAACAATTCTCATCCTCACCACTATCTCTGCATGGGCACCAGCCCCCACACAATCCCTCTTGTCACATCTGTAGACACTCTCTATCGTACTGGTAAAACATTATTATTTCATAAACAATAACAAGCTATTTATCAATCTGTTATCAGTGTCGCATCCACAGAAACGGTGACACCACTACAAACAACAGCATATTCCCATTAATTGATACCGCAGTGTACAAACACACACCACAAACAAATCATTTACATCGGCGTGATAATTATCTGACCATCTGTAGGGCAGACCGTGCCAGTGGTGCCAACTTTTTGTCCCCGGCAGGCAGTGACGACTTTTGTCCCTGACACACGAAATCTTGTGCACACGTTGTTGCTGCGAAACCCACGAGACGACATCGCCGTTGACTTGGTGTTGTTTCTGGATGGCTTTATTTTACCCAAGTATCTATGAACTGACAACGTATATTAAGAGCTTCCTCAATCCTAAGATTGGTTTGCAGCAGTTTTCCATTGTGATCGATCTTATCCTTTCCTCTTCATAAATAAGTTACACAATTTACAACTTCCATAACTTGCTTTATATACTGCAGCCTCGGTCTTCCCTTATACCGTTTATCTTCTATTGTTCCTCCCGTTACCATTTTTAGTAGTCCTTCATGGCGCACTGTATGTTCAATAAGTTCTACCCTTCTTCTAATTATGCCTTTCAACAAACACCTCTCAATTCTGTTCAGCATCTCTTCATTTGTAATTTTGTCAGACCATTTTATTTTTAGCATCTTGCGATAACACCATATTTCGAAGCTGTCAAGTTTCCTTTTTCCTTTCATACCTATTCTCCACGACTCGCAACCATACGTGGCAATGCTCCATATAAAACTCATTAGGAAATGTTTCCTTGTTTTAAGGGAGATCCTACTTGTTGTTAGTTTTGCCAATTTTTTGTTAAAAGCAATGTTAGCCTGGTTTATCCTACTAACAATATCTCTTTCCCTTTGGCCATCCTTTGTAATTTTACTGCCCAAGTATGTAAATTCGCTCACATTCTGAAGGGCAGGGCGTTTTCTCCTCTCAATGCAATGTTTAGCTTCAAATTTTCTTTTCTTCCACAAATCATAACTTTGGTTTTAGCCCTATTCAGTCAATACTTTAGAGCTTGTTACAGACTGAGTACTCTGTTTACGTTGAAAAAGAGGTCAGAGGTTCTGAGGAGCATCAGCATTACGGTTTCGTATCAGGTCGTGTTTCCATACGTCGGTGGCAGGCTGCAATAATGGTTAGAGTTTCAAATCCAAAAGCGGCAATTGCAGACCGCTAGCGATTACGTTAACGTTTTGTTGGTGTATTTAAAATTTTGACACACGCAAACAAATGAATTATTTTCAACAAAAACAACGTAATTTTCGTCTTTGATTCAGATATGTTACAGTTATATTCTTTCCCTATTGTATGCAAGATGTATATTTCTCGCTGGAGATCGTCTTCTGAAGTGGCAAATAGGCAAATAGGTTTTCAAGCTTTTATTTCGGTGGATTTTAATACCGTCAGGGGCTTGTTGTTTCACTTTCAGATTGTTGTCATCTTTTTACAGAAGATACAAACAGCAGAAATGAAATTTCTGAGACCATTTAAAAGGTGTAACAGACAAGATCATATAAGAAATGAGGAGATAAGAAGTGGATTTAGATATTTTTCCAGTTAATGAAACGATTTAAGAATACAGAAGACAATGGATTCAACACACAAATAGAATGGAAGAAAGTAGAATACCGAAAATAGCGAAAGATTACAACACTAGAGGCAGAATAAAATTTGGTAGACCTAAGAAAAGGTGGACTGCGGAATGGGAACAGGCCGCTGTAGCCTAAAACCGTTAAGATGATGATGAAGAACGTAGTTTTCTTGAAGTACAGTACCTAGATATTACTGCCGTCACGACCTTAAACGTTTTTGTTACTTCTTCGTTGGCAAAGACAGTCGTACCAGAAATTGTGATGCAGAAAATTTATATATAATTTATTAAAATCACTCATACCGACGCCTGCAGTTCAACTAACGACGGCAAGAATCGAAAAAAATACTAAAAAAAAGTTGGGGAGTCTACCAATAGACTAGAAAAAACGGTGAGATAATTTACTACGTAGGGTTTTATATAACACTTGCGACTGAACTTTATCACTAACCTATACACTCTACTGACATTGATAACGCTTCCCTTTCGCCAGTCATTGGGTGGAACACGAAAAAAAAGTAACTGGTACGACTCAAAAACTTATAAGGAAAATCAATAGTAGGCCTACATATATGAAGGAAAATGGTTCAATATTTTAATTTCAAATAATATGGACGGATTCATGAACACGCACGCGCACAAAATTAAATTGAACTCATAAATTTGTTACAATTTCTGTATACCAGTTTAAAGATATAGTTTTCTTTTTCATCTTCTCGTTCTTTAGCACTACAGCCCAAAGTGAGCCCTGGCTTCCAACACCAGTCTTCTCCAATGCCTCCTATCCGTTGCCATCTCACCGTAACTCCTCTCACATCCATTCTTCTGAGATTGTCTAGCACGTCTCCCAACCATCCTAGAGTCGACAACTCTATCTGCTTTTATACACCCGTTCCCTTAGGATTTTCTTTGGCACACGCTGACCACGTCTCCGCTCTATGTAACCTAGCCATTATATACGTTGAGCCTTTATCAGTCCTACAATGTCCTCATGCTTCCATATAGGCTATCTCCTGGTTATTTCTTATTCTCCATTCATCATCTTCCTTAACCGTACCATAAATACGTCGTACAACAATCTTTCTTTCAAACCTTCTCAGTGTTTTTTTATCCCTTTTTTGCTAATAATTGTTTTTTTTTCAATTAAAAAAAATAGTTATAATCCTATGAAAAGTATAAAAAAAAAGAAAAAATTAAAAGTATGAAATATTACAGTTTTTATGTAAAAAGAAAGGCGTTCTTTGGGAGTGAACTATTAAAATTGTTTCTTTAAATGCAAATATTACAGACACATAAAATGATAGCCTACGCAACAATTCTGAGTAACAATTGAACATTACTCAGTTTGAGTACGTTGTTTACGAACTCCGTTACCTGTGCCTAAGGGAAAATTCATTTCTTATGATGATTCTTTTATCACAGCTTTAGACTCTTTCTAGGTATCTCATATTTCAAAGTCATACAGAGGAGTGTATATTCCCAATAGCATCTCTTCGATTTTTAACACTCTGTTTTCTTGTTTGACTTCTTAGTCATCGGTTTATGGTGCCGCTTTTGTTTATTTTTACATATTATTCAAAGCAAAGTATTATTAAAGGTTTCATTTTCGGTTGCAAGTGTTTTGCTAAAATTCAACCTGTATACTTACAACCTATATTCTTAATTATAAAACCAACCAAAGGTTTGAATAGTAACCGATTTTTTTCATAACGTTTACTAGCGTTTTAGTTACATCGGAAACCATTCGCGAAAAAAATAAGAAAAAGAACAAGACGAAAAAAGCAGAAGAAGAAGAAAACTAACACTAAAATAATGTTTAAGCGTATAAGCGTATATATCTGAAAACCAAATAATAATATGTTTGCAAAACTTTTAGGAATATAATAATGTTTTATTTGACACAAATTAATCAGTAAGTCTACTTGGTATTAAAGAAATATTTAATAATAGGCTGCATGTTGCCATAAAGAAATATTTCAATTTGTCTATAACGATTAATTGTTTAACATTTTAGTACAGTCGGCGACGCTCCTGGAATAAAGGAAATCGTTATTAGTTTATTAAATAAAAATCATACAATTCGTTCCAGTTTTAGTCGGACAAACGTTTATAAAGCAATTGTAATGTACTTTCTAGCTTACGGCAGCCTAACTCGAAAAATAGTTGTTTACGGGAAATTTTCAAATAATAAAAATTTGTCATTTTATTCAAAGGAAGAACTTATCGGTACTTTTTATTGAAAGATTTATTGAGTTTTTAAATTTCGTAATTAACAACTATATTATGTTGTTAAAATTCCTTCCCGGGCTGTTCGGACGTGTTCCATTGTTTTCTACAAAAACATACGTTTCGGCAGTGCCATCGACTGCCATCATCAGTGTAAAATCGTGTTACGCTAACGTGACGTTAGTGACCTTTTAAGGTTGAGCCTTAATCACAGTACTGTGGCATTGCCGAAACGTCTGTTTTTGTAGAAAACAATGGATCACGGCCTCACAGACCGGGAAGGAATTTTAAAAACATTGACTTCGGCCGTGTAAGCCTACGAAGTACTTAACAACTATATTAATTTGTAGCATATAAAATTAAGTCATTAAAAATTTTAATGTATATAATGACACTAGCAATCAAGATAAATAACTCAGAGTTCATCATGCCGACTTTGGATCAGTCGTTTGTGCAAACAGACGTACGTGGACTGTAAAAACATTATGCTCAGCGCTGTGTAGAGGATAAAGAGCGATTGCCCTCACCCGTTAATGCTATTGATCAGGTCCCGCGTACAAGAACTGTTGTCCAGGGATTAACAGGAAACCTCAGGTACTTGCGTCCGGAAACCAGCTTTACTCTGCATACCCAGTACAAGGTAGAAAACCCACCTAAATTAAGGGTTCGAGTACAAGGTTTGAACGTCTACGTCAAACTGCGAAGAACGAAAGCTTTGGAAGTTTAAATAAAACTGAGAAGATCAAATCAAGCTTGACACGATGAAACGGATAGCCATCCTAAAATAAAATTGATACTTAATTACCAGTACGCTGATAACTGTGCAAATCTCAAAACAAGGCGCTTGACATGAAAGGAGGTATCAAAACATATCGCTTTTGATGGTTCTTACTTTCACTTTTACTTTTACTTTTACTTTTACTAAGTATAATAATGATGATAATAATAATAATAATAATAATAATTATTATTATTATTATTATTATTATTGTTATTATCATAACAATAACAATATCATAACTTAGTTCAAATTCAACTCCGAGTAGGCCTTCTTTATTAAAATTTCTCACTTGGTCTGTAATTCATGAAGTCATTGTTTTCCATTGTTATCATACCGTAAAATTTGATGTTTTATCAGAAATTAGTCCTCTCAATCAAAACACACGTTATCTGATTAATTTGTTGGAGGGCTACTTAAAATGAGGCAGGGATATATTAATTTTTGTTTTTTTTTTATGCTTACGATCGTCGTCCGTCACCAGAAAATTAACGTTTTCCGTGTTAACACTGCCATTCGGTTTGTCTTTGTATTTCTGTTAATGTCGGCTTCTAACCGTCTAAACGCGTACAAATTGTTCACCAAAATAACAGCCCTGTACGTGCTTGCTGCATAATGCCTGTAGATTTAATTTACTGAAGTAAATGTTTTGTGTTATGGAAACAAATCAGTAAAATTGTTAATTTACTTTTAATATCAACAGTTAATAATAATAATAAAATTATCTACATTAATAAATCGTAGTATGTTCATACAAGTGAATGGATATAATATTATATATCATATTATTAACTTGTAAATATTAACAATAGAAATTATAGTATTTATACGAGTTGTGTGTGCGTGTGTGCGCGCGCATATGTGTACTATAACAAAAATGTATTCGAAAACATTATATAAGGCATATCACTCGTTTATATCAGTTATAAAGAAAAGAATCACACGCCCCCACGCACACGCGCGCGCGCACACAATTGCTATCTATGTCTACGATGTCAGTAATACAGAAATTAATATAGATGACTAGGAATATCTGCGCAACAATCTACAGAAATGATTACAGATAATTGATATTGGAATTATTATTAGTAAACTTATAGGCCTATACAGGAATATACGTGCAAGCTCACAAATTAATATTACACAAGTAGGATGAAGATGTTGGTATCAAACGTTGTGCGCATACTTTAAACTTGTAAAAATTAAAAATGTTATAATAAATCTTATTCATAAAGTACCACGAAATTATTCCAATCTACACTTTTATAAGTTCTGTCACCATATCGCTGAGAGACGAGGTAGGCTATAATTTTTTTTATATATTTCAAAACAATTATAAATACAACAGTTAATTCTGATATTATCATATACTTCGTCACTTTCGTCTGAAATAATAATAATAAGAATTATTATTATTTCTTACGTTTCGAAAACACTACATATTTTATTTTTTGATATTTTATTTGTTTATTTAATATTATATGCACCTTAATCGCACTTACTTTTTGCAGGAATATGCTCTTACATGAACAAGAGTGTGGTCATGTTTTAAAAATTGGCATTTTTAATTTTGTTCTATTTTTCTAATACCGCAGAAACAAACTTCTGCGCTTAATTCCACTTATCTTACCTCTTCACTTCCGTTTTTTCCATAGATTACGTTGTGAGGGGAAGTAGTTCTCCTGTCTTCCGTCAGATGGCAGGGCTTTGTGAGTGCTGCTACATTGGCAGCTAACAATTGTTTATAGTAGAGTTCCGCTGATTGGCTGAGCAACAATGGGCTAACGCCGACTCCTTTTAGCACGTTATTGTTGTTTATGTTGATGTTGCTAGTTATACTGTTATTGTTATTGCCGCCTAGAGACAGTGAAGACGAAGAATCGATACTGTCTTCGATAACCTGACTCGAAAGCGTGTTGCTCGACATTTATTTTGGTTTGCGTTTGTATACTCGATTCGAAAAACACGTCTTCTTTGATCTTTTCTATATTGGCCTTAATGGGCGTTTTTGTCAGTCTTCGTTATAATTGTGACATATATTTTGTAATAACCCAATAATAACAACGTAATGATATACAAATTATTAATATTAAAATTACTGCTTGTTAATAGTCACAAGAAAGATGAAATATAAATATAATGTTTTAAGAAAATATCATTTACAGATTTACATTACAGTTATCACAGTTACGGAAATCGGAATATTTGTGTAAATTAATTTAGCCCCTAACAGAAATTTACTTGAATTAGTTTTTATTTTGTCGGGAGTATTTTAAAATTTCCTACTGTTACAAAAAGCCAATGAAACCAAAGGTTCGGTTTTTACTTCATGTAGGCTACTTAAATGACGAATCAAAAAAAATTGACATACTTCTTGAAATAATGACACTTTTGATTTTAATGAAGCGGATACATTATGTCGACTACTATTAAATTAACCGTGACAATTACAAATGAAAGAACTTCTAAAACACTTTGATGTGACTGGAATTTAACATCGCGGAATCGAAATAATTCGGTCGCTTCTCTGGATTCCGATAACCGCCTAAAATCTAATTATCGCAACACTTTCGTAGTTTCATTGATAACAGACCCGCGACATCAGAGGGGAATGCAAATTAATCGCTGGCACACTGCATAATTAAAATGCACTCACACAATTCCACTCACGATTAAGTGCACGCGTTTTTCAAATAAATTTCAGCAGCACTTAAACGCACAACACGTATTGAAATGAACAAATATTGCGTTTAAAACAGAAAGAAAATAAATTGGAAACAAAAACGTAAAGACTGTATTGACACTACAAAATGAAACCGTTTCGCAAGAGGGAAATTAAAATTTCCCGCCGGCGAGTGATTAGCGCGCACTGGCCACACGAGACGACGTCGACACTGGCTAATAGTTGCACGGCGTCAAGGTCGCGGGAACTGACGTCGAGAAGGAATTGTTCGAGCGTCGGAACCGGCAAGAAAATACAACACACACAAGGCACCGACGACGATCGCAGAGAAACGCTGTTCGCTCCGGCCTGATAGTTGCTAGGATACTGGGCGGCGAAAAAAAACAGACTCACATGAGATGAACATACAGGAGACAAAAAGAAAGAAAGAAGTGTGCGGCGGTGGAGTTGACGGGCGGGACGGGGAGGGGGCAATATGGTGTATGAACGTGGGGAGGGGGTAATGTTTCCTTGCGATGTACAGAGCAGCGACGGCGGGCGCCCCTAGTTGCTCCAGAGATATTGAATTTATCGGAGGGGAAACGGCGGAACGGGGGGACGCGGCCTCGTCTCTCGCTCACAATCTCTCTCTCGCTCTCTCTCACTCTGGTGTGTTATCTATTGCAATTCAATATTATAATGTCTAACTACTACCACTACCCCGCCGCGGACGGACCGACACACGCTCGCCTCACAGCTGACTGACTTCTTCAAGTCCGACTAACAATACGTGGACTTAATGAACAATTATACCGGCACGCATTACACAGCGATCGAAAGCGCGGCCGCTTGTATGTGCATGAGTGTACTACATATCGAACTGAAACTCTTTTAATTCAATAGTAGGTACATTCATTGATTTTATTTATTTTCGCTTATTTGGCTTTTCACATTACAAATTTTGAGAATACACCGGAAAATATAATCCTCAAGATTTAGTTTTCAAAAGAAATGTATAACCACACCGTCTAAATTGTTAATATAAGTTAATACGTATAAAAGCACGAACAATGAATTTCACACAGCCTATGGAATATTCATTCCTTAAAAATACACACTGCGAATAAATAGTAATTAGAGAAGCAACCTCAGATCCATTAACTTTGCTATTCGTCAATATATTAGTGCACTACTTGACGGTTGGGGGCGGGGGGTTGCAAGGATATTTTTTGGGCTACTCGACGCCGTTCGCATTTTAATCCCTGCTACCCTGTAACACAAAGTGGATGATCACATGTACATCTCGATCCTTGTTTGTAACGTTAATGAATACTATCGAATGCGTTTCTGTACTACTGTTCTTATTTATTCTGACATTGTTGTCTACAGATGTGATTAAAACCAAACCTGCTCTCTATCTCTGTCTGTCTGTCTGTCTGTCTGTCTGTCTGTCTGTCTGTCTGTCTGTCTGTCTCTCTCTCTCTCTCTCTCTCTCTCTCTCTCTCTCTCTCTCTCTCTCTCTCTCTCTCTCTCTCTCTCTCTCTCTCTCTGTTTAAAACAACGTTTGTCCACTTATAATAGGTAGATCTTCTGTAAACTTGAGCGTGACTTTGGGCGTTTATCAACGGGTAATAACAATAGGAATTAGTGACTTTGTCTTATCAGTGATTACTGTCATCACTGATAGGCCTATCAATTTACTTTCATTAACCGAATGCGTGAATATTTACCTAATTGATATTAATATGGAATTATGGAAAGTAGAGGTTTTAACACAATTGTATTAACACGATATTTATTAATAAACGGTTAATAATTATCATTAGCCTAACACGCGATGGGTATTACGTTGGAATCTCAGGGTAAGGATAATAATGTCAGGAAGAGTAAGGGTAATTAAGAACGCGTCATATAGCAAGCAGATGTAACGTAGGCCTATGTCAAAGCTAGTCTTAAGATTCGTTCACGCTCTTAATTCCCAGTCGTGTGTGTTTTCTTAAAATTTTCTCCGTCTAATTTAAAACTAAACGTTCTTGAAGAGTTTCATTAGCGTTCAATTTAACAAAACGGTACAGACCAAGAAAAGACAAGATGAAATCGCTGGAATTAGACTGTATGAAAAGACTATAAAACCATAAATTACCTACGATCATCATCATCTTCTTCAGCATGTCATTGAGAAAAATGTGTATTACAACAAAATTTGAAAAACAGACCTAAATCTACAACAGTACAGTTACATTCAGAGACTGATAAAAAGTGGCCGTGTGCAAAAGATTTTATGTGGACCTCAAGTAGGTCGTCTTCCTAAAAGAAGATGGCCCGCCCAATCAAGGGTAATATACTTTCCCCAAGGATGAAGTAGATTTAACAGAAGAGACTATTAGGGCAAACTGATCTATAGGCCTACAGAGGGAAATATCTCTGAAGAGAAAATTAAAAAAAAAAAAGAAAAATTAAAAAAAAAACTCCGTTGTGAAACGTTGAGAAACTGTGTATTTAAGCTTCGTTGTCACTGGTTTTGTCGTCTTCTTGTCCCGCGAATAAAGCCTCTGGCCTGTTCATTAAATCAGATGAAATCTATCTTTCCATCTTTTCCTGGTTGACCTACTCTTCTCCTCACCTCTTGCTTCCTGGTTTTTATCCCTGCAGATCCTCCTACCCTGTTCCCCTCACACACACACACACTGTTTTCTTTATAAGTAACTCTTTGGTATCTGTTGCAGGATTCTTGTAGGATATAAGTCTATATATTATCAAATTATAATGGTACTGCAAGTAGATTCCTGCATTGTCGGAAAGGCAATGTCAGGAAGGTTGTTATATTCACTTCTATAAAAACAGGGGGGGAAAGCTGCAGCAGAGTTGTTGAACATTTCTCAACTTGAAGCCAGGAGACCTAAGTAAGACCAAATCGTGGCTCATTTTCAGCAAACTGAAGTAGCCCTATTCAGTGTCATGACACTGCTGAATTGTGTGTGAACAACTGGTGCCGTGACAGCGAATGTCGTGTAGTGTCGTGACGTCAGTGTCGTCGTGTGTGAACGAGACTTAAGGCATAGAGTAACCATACATCATTGATGACAACAATTACACTGAATGTCGAGTGACCGGATCTTTTGAAAATTTTAAAAGATAAACACAATTTAATTTTGTGATGATTATGTCTAATTTTTATTTAAATTGTATTGAAACAACTAACATGTAATTATACTTTCCATAAGCGCTATGAAGGCTCTCGGTTCAGCTTCAGTAGGCTATATGGAAGAAATTGCGTGTATATGGAAGAAATTATGGAAAGTATAATTACGTGTTAGTGGTTGCAATACAAGTTTAGTGACAATTTTTAATTTACTGTTGGGACGAGTGGACCTACGCAAAATATAATTGTTAATGTAGTCTCGTTTATGTGTGTAGTGGCTTAAGACGTCGTATACTTACTGCCGACGGGCTATAACACGCGTACACACACGCGCGCGAGCGCACACACTTGTTTATTTATTTCTATTTAGTTTACGTGGTCGCGTGTCTGTCAATAAGCGAAAAGGAGCGATGGGTCCGCGCGTCGCGACGTGTATTTTTAGCGTCGTCTAGCGCGCACGCGGACCTGACCTATATATATTTAACGGACGGCGAGTGTGTTACGACTGCGTCCGCATGCCGACGCCGACGCCGACGCCGACGACGCCGCGCTGATCACTTGTTCCCTCACTGCTGCTCCGTCGTTTCCGCGTATGCGTTTGTCGTAAGAACCTCATGATGACTACGTCAGCTGGCCACACATAAGTGATACACCATGTAATCGTATATACTAAGTTGTACGCTTTTGTAACTTCAAATGTCCGGGTAACTTGATACTGCCCATACAAGTAAACGTCCGGCTTTCTTCGTTATTTCTATTACCTTTTGTTCTCTCGTCCTTTCCACGATTGACATTCATTCTTATCTTCCTATCTTAATAAATTAAAGTAATTATGTTTATTGCGGTTGCTGTACTGAATCGGAAAAAATATGGAACAACACAATATGTACGTTGGAGATGCATCTGTGCCAACATGGGGAATAACTACAAGTGACGAAAAGCTCTTCACTTTGCGGACGATCAAGTGCTTATATATAAAGATGACGATGACATCTGTTATATGCTTCGGAAGTTAGATGAAGAATACCAGAAATGGGGCTTAATGATACGTAAAAATAAAACTCAGCATATTGTCGTCGGAAATATATGCAGAGATACATTGTTGGAACGGGGAGTTGTGAAGGGAGTAGATTCACACAAATACCTCGATGTCATGGTTACAAGACACGGCACAAGTGTCAAGTGTAACAGAAATACAAAAAATCCCTTACAGGACAAGTGACGAGACAGTTCCATTCCACTGTATGGAGCAATCAACTAAGGCCCGAAACTAAATTCAAAATTTATAACACATATATTGTAATACATTTATACATTTATACATACATGAAAATATTGTAACACATTGGGACTGAGGTGTGGGACACTACACAATATAAGGAAAAAATTACGAACCGTGGAAATGGGATACTGGAGCACGTACTGTAGACTTACATTGTTGGATAGGGTAAAGAATGAAGAAATAACGGAAAGAATGAAGATATGTACCAGAATAAATGACACAATTGATGCTAAAATATTAGATGATACGGGCATGTGTGCGTATGGGCAATAATAGGTGGCCAAAGAAATGACTAGAATGGATCCCTCCTGAAAGAAGAAAAAGAGGGACGCCGAGACTTGGATGGAAGGCATAAGGAATACAATGGCACAGAAAAATCTGGAAAGACGGCATCTGTCCTTACGTCCTTACGGCATCAGCCACTCCAATGTAACTAATATAAAAAACAAATAGTCTAAAAACTGCGAAATAATATTTGATTGAAAGCTAAAACAGATATTGTGTCTGTGTCTGACGACCAAGTACTGTTAAACTGTCGTTGAATATTGTTTTAGCACAGAACAGGAAACGTCAGAGTGTGATAACACCGCTGATAAGGCCAAAGACTAGCCAGTCTGGAGACGATGAATGCATGACCGTCTTGCCCACACAACACGCTCACACCGAGTTTTCTATTGTCTGCTTCAGTCAGCTGATGCCACTGAGTAAAGCACATCTTCCATATTTAGCTTTTCACAGGTAATTAAGATCATCACCTTCACATCACGGTATAGACGAGATGATATCTATTCCGCCTTCAAAGATTCTTCAGCCATTTCTTCCTGTGTCTACCCACATACCTGTGTCCTATACGTTTATATTTCCAGACTTGTTTGGCCAGTCTTGAATCTGACATTCTAAGTATTCATTCCACCGTTGTTTGTAATCTTTTAATCGTTCATTCAAGTTGAAAACTTGTAATTCTTCTCTTATGGAGTAATTCTTTATACGATCAAGCTTAGAACACCTTTTAACTCCTCTTAAGAACGCCATTTCCGACGCATGTATTTTACTTTCTTGTTTCTTGGTTGTCGTCCATAATGCGCACTCATAGGACTGTAAAGGGGCTGTCATAACTTTTTAGAACTTTAATTTTGTATCTCGAAGTACCTTATTTCTAAAAATACGATTGATTGTCTCACAGATCGTCTTGAACTTGTCTAAGTAAACGTCAATATCATAGGTCTAAGTTGGCGTCAGAACTTGCTTAAGTTAACGCCTATAATTGTTATCATTGGCAAAAAAGTAGGTAAAATAGGCAAAATAGCTAAAAATGGATCACCTGTTCAACAATTTGATCATTAATTTATTATTATTTTTGTTGTTATTTCTTCCTTGCCTCGAAATGCCTTTGATTTTATAGTGGAGGTTTTCATATTATAATATTCGTAAATCTGATGAAGCTTAAAAACAGATTTTTGTAAAGCAGATTCTTTATTTTGAATTACAAGCAAGTCGTCAGCAAACAACAGTACATTAAGATTATGAATGGAATAATTAATTAGGCCTAAGGTAAAGAATGAATCAGAATATATATAAAGAAAACACAGCAATTGCTTTAAGTAAAGAGTAGCCGAGACCAGAGAATCGGCTCAGCAAGAGGTAGGCTATAATCACGGAGTGAACCAGAAGCTGTCTCTGAGCTACGTATGAGTGCCTTATCACTTTGAGGAAGGTGTAGTTGAGATGAAACAGAATGTTTTAAACGCTGTATTGAGAATAAAATTAAGGTTTTAAAGAAATACTGTACGATGTGTTTACGGCCCGATTAGCCTAAATGAAGAATACGAAATAACCAGGAGGTAAATGAGCTAATGAAGCATGAGGACATTGTAATATTCTCAAAGGCTCAACGAGTACAACGGCTAGGTCACCTAGAGCGGAGTGATGACCAGCGTATGCCAAAGCAAATCCTGAGGGTGCAAGTCTAGAAAAGCAGAAAGAGGGGCCGAGCTAGGATAAGATGGTTGGACGATGTGCTGGAAAATCTCAGAAGAATGGATGTTAGGGGCTACGTTGACATGACAACGGATTGGAGACATTGGAGAAGACTGGAGTTGGAAGCCAGGAGTCACGTTGGGCTGTAGTATTAAAGAGTAAAATTACTAATGCGATGTAATGGTACGCATGTTCAAGATAGGATAGGCTATTTGGGATATAATACTTGTGCCGGATATTTAAAGAATCAAGAAGAACTAAGAAGTTCTAACAGAAATAAGACTGCTGCACACCGCTACAATTTTTTTCGATCAGCGCTTTCAAGCTCGGATATTTCCGATGTGATGATGAACTGTGAAACTTAAAAACGGTAATGGGGTAATTTTTCTATAGTGGTGTGCAACAGTGTTATTTCTGTTTGCCATTATAACTACTAACACAACTTTGTTAATTAAATAAGAAGTTCTAATTTAGAGTAAGCCTACATCTATAACGAAAACGGCCACGATTATTCCACGGATACGATAGAATACAATGTTAGCGGTTGAACTGAACAAGATACTGAACAATACGAGAAACCTTGAAAAATGTTTCAGTGGAAAAACGGAGCAAAGTAATTAGGTACCGGTATTATACTCCTAACTAGAATATAGTACAAAATAGAATTAGAATCTAAATGACGGTCATCTCAAAATAACCAGCCACGTTTCGGTCATCCAAACACTGCGACTGTTGACCTTGGCAGTGTGTAAATGATAGTGTGCGTTTTCTCTTCCGTTGTTGTCTGTGTGTTTTTTCCTAGTAAATATTTATTTGTATTATTTGACCCTTCGGTCATATAGGCCTACTATGTGAACATTTTTTATACTTTTTTGATTCTCTGTCATTCGTTAATGGAATATTA
The DNA here is from genome assembly GCA_034769895.1 of Magicicada septendecula. Lineage (NCBI taxonomy): Eukaryota > Metazoa > Arthropoda > Insecta > Hemiptera > Cicadidae > Magicicada > Magicicada septendecula. The sequence continues at coordinate 368,646,989 of CM068372.1, forward strand.
TTTATTATTTATATTCATCATCGTCATCATCACTGGCTCGACAGCCCTTTCAGGGTCCTGGGCTTCTTCAGAAGATTTTGCCATTCTTCTCTATTCATAGCCATATTGTTGCAGTTTCGAATTCTAAGTCCACTAATGTCTCGACTCACCCCGTCCATCCATCTCGGTTTTGCCTTCCAACTTTCCTTTTACCTTCTGGCTTTGCATTAAATATCTTCTTAATAACTCTGCTTTCACAAGCACGTATAATGTGTCCAGTCATGGCCGGCTCTAGTAAAAGGCCGGAATATTAAACGTGGCAACACTGGAACCAGCTGATATTTGAAACCGACTAGACGATCTCTCAATTTATGTATTTCAATAATCAAATCGCATCATTTTTAATTGTTAACAGCAGTTTATAATTCTTCATTTTTTGCAAATTAAAAGTTTATTATGTAAAATACTGTTATATTATTTAAAAAATATACTAATTAACTCATTCATATGATACGAATTCAATAAATAATTCGAACAAAATTAATTCATTAGACCTAACACCAATTTACTAATTTCTTCAACTTAAACGTATAGAACAAAGTGTGCACAGACCTATATTTTAGAGTTAGCTATAAATTGGCCTACTCATGATTTTAGTAATGCTATGAAATTAAATCAGAATATAACATATTCACTTTAGCTATTTTATTACACTATGATTATAGGCCTCAGACGAAACGTTGCCACGTTTAATATTCCGCCCTCCTACTACAGCCGGCCATGGTTCAACCCATTCTAATCTTGGTAATTTAATAAAAGTGACCACACCAGGTTCATCACTTATATTCATCATGTATTAGTTTATAGTTGCCGGTTGTTCGCGTGGCCGTAACGAACGTCGCTCCTTATAATTTTTCTGCGGAAGCAAAAGTCCGTCATTTAGATTATAGTCTCTATAATCCAACACAGCTATTTGTTAAAAAACATAATTATGATGACAAGTAATATAAAAGATCAGACTTGAGTTGACAAGCTGACGTACGTAGGAAACGGTAGGTTTTGTTAAAGACGGGAGGAAGCAGATTATAAAGAAGGTCGTGAAAAAAAACTACGTGGAAAAAGAAGAAGAGTAAAAAGTTACAATAACTAGTTTCAGTGTGTGTGTGTGTGTGTGTGTGTGTACTTTAGGTTTCAACATTTATAATTAAGGCTTAAAAAGGAATACATTAGAATGAAGTAATGCACGTCCGTGAAGAGCAAACAAACAACGATAAGAAGACGGACGCGCGCGCGCGTGTGTGTGTGTGAAGGTATTCCAAAACTAGATATATACAATATAATTACAAGAGTAAATGGTGGTGTTGTAGTGTAATTAAGGGGATAGTTGCGTTTGTTTGCGTTTCGACTCGAGAAGGCAGTGGCGCAAGCAGACACGGGAACTAGATAAACGTAACAATAATTACACTTTAATTAAGTGCAGTACAAAGTATGAAACTACCGCTGCTGTGTGCTGTTGTTGCATGTCTACGACACGTTAAGCACACTTAAGTCACATGATGCACCTAATGAGACTGTTCCTTTGCGTTGCAGTGGCGTCGCTGATCCGTCTCCCTCGTTACGTTTGATTTTGGTCAGCTGTTTTGTAACACGACAATTTACTTTCGTTATGTTTGTTCACACAGGATTCGTGTTTTCAGAATTACTATTTTTCTTTAAATCGTCGTAACGATCGAAATAACTACTTAAACCAACCTTATCTAACCTATTGTCGGATTCATATACGTACTTTTGAAATCTACTAATTTTTACTTCCATGTTCCATACAAAAATGGAAGTATGGTGATGGCGAAAAAAATCGTGTTCGAGATAAGGCCTGATTCTAATTGTATTACCCTCAAAACATGAAGAAAAGTCATTTTCTGAAAAGTGATTGTGTCTGTGTCTGTGTGTCTCTCTCTCTCTCTCTCTCTCTCTCTCTCTCTCTCTCTCTCTCTCTCTCTCTCTCTCTCTCTCTCTCTCTCTCTCTCTCTTTGTGTGTGTGTAGAATTTTTTCTATGGTGAACGATAACTGCCGCAAATTCAAACAGAATCAAATAATTTGTTGCATATGTACCTGAGTTGTAGAGGACTCGAGGCTTATTGATTTTTGTGAAGACCAGTTAAGGGGAAGGGGTAGTTTACTTGCAATGTTTTACATTTTAACAAGAGTAAAGCACTTAATTTTGATAAATAAAGTATCCTGAAAATAAGGTCATAATAAGACACTGTCGAAAGGTAGATGAAATATCTATAAATTAAACGGGCAGTTGAAGGGGGAGTGGATAATTTTTTATACGTGTACTACGTTATCGGCAACAAAGAAGTAGTTTCTATGGAAATATTTCATTTCAATTTGTCAGACATAAAACTCGATTTACAAGGAACACACCTAACTTGTTAGAAATTAACAAACCGAATTCAAGTAAATGATTTTAAATATAAATCTTAGAACATGGAAGTCATGTACGGTTCTTCATACCGATATTCTATACGTGTACTGAGTTATCGGCAACAAAGAAGTAGTACAAAAACTTGATTTACAAGGGGGGATATTTTTTTAGAAATTATCGAACCGAATTGAAGTAAATGATTTTAAATATAAATCTTAGAACATGGAAATCATGTATGGTTCTCCATCCCAATTTTTGGAAACCGGATAGAAAATTTTGCTTGGCTAAGTATTCACATTTAAATTTTTACCTTTTAAGTACAGATTAATAAATCACTCTAATCCGCTGTATATTGCCATTAATCATAAATTTGTATGCTAATAAGTCTAATTCCTTTTTGAATTAAGAACGTCATACATGGCATCAGTGGCGTGGCGTGGATACATAACAGCTGTTGCCGGTTGTGATAGGTTTAAAACTTAGCCTAAAAATTAATCCGAAATTTTCCTAGTACCAAGTGTTCTTTTTAGACTCAAAATTTATTTTTAGAGCTAAAATATCTTTTCATAATATTGTCTATCTTTCGTTGGCAGAAGAAGAGGGGCGCGGTTCAACGGGATCTGACTCCATAATACTTAAACAGAATAAATGAGGACCAAATAATCGAATTAATAATAATAAAGACAAACAGAGAAACACATAACTAAAAGAGCAAAACATAAATAGGTAGGTAGTAAATGCTGCACGTTGGTTCCGAAACGAACATAGCTGCTAACTGAGCGTTTAGCCGTCTTGGGCCACAGCAAATTAAAAAGTGTTTTAAATTCATGCTTTCAGTATCCAAGCCACTTATACGTGTATGAATAGAATAAAATTTACCTATTTTATCCGTCTAATGGCTTTCCCTTTTTTATATTTCAGTACGCGTTTCTGGACATAATATGTCCTATCTTCAGGTGTAATCCCTCAGTCAAGTTTGTCAGATAATTAAAACAAATTACGTTTAATTACACGGTGTGCACGACGGTAACACTATAATCGACTCTATTGTTGGTGCGCACTAACAACACCGCGCGTGTTCCGTGTTCATTTATTTTATATTTATTTACGACGTGTGTAAATTATACGTAATTTGTTTTAATTATCTGACAAACTTGACTGAGGGATTACACCTGAAGATAGGACATACGTCCAGAAACGCGTAGTGAAATATAAGAAAGGAAAAGCCATTAGACGGATAAAAGAGGTAAATTTTATTATATTAAAAAATGTCTACATTAATCAATATTTCGCTTTCTATTCGAATATAATTACAAATACACCTGTTGTTGCACTTTTTTATCCTTGTTAAGTAACTTTTTCGTTTTTTTTTAATACAGTGCTTTATAATAATAATAATAATAATAATGGCTCCAATGTGTACCACCGAAGTAGCTTATGAGTAGGTGGGGTAGGCTGACTTATGTGAGCCTTACGGCATACAAGGAAGGCTGTGTGGCCAGTACTACGCTTCAGCCGCCAATTATTATCCCCAGGATGTTATCCCAGGTACTAATGTTCACAGGCTGAGTCGACCCGGGGACTGAAAAACGCACCTTGATTTTATGATGCCGGCCCGGGAATCGAACCCGGGACCTCTAGATTAGTAGCCCGGTGCCATTAGTGCTTTATCAACATTTTGAAAATAATTCATCAATTGAAATCTGGAATGTTTTTGTTATTGCGTGCGTACGTCAAACGAACCTAAGACCAAACGCGGCGTACGGAACGCCTTTCATAAGCGCTCTACGACTGTCTGTAGCATCTACCAGTGCACTGATTTGCATTCCAAATTTTCGGTCAACCGCTTATCTGCGTTAGTGAAATTTTTGTTTTTGAGGACCTGTAGTGTCCGTTTTACGAAAATCTTTTATTGATTTCTGTAGCAAAACGAATAGAGAGTTTCAATTTCATTTGTCTACAAGTATGGGAACAATAGTATTCCCAAAACATGTCCCAAATAAGTAAAAAACATCTTGAGGTAAAGTAATTATAAATATTCAATTTATTCATATCATATGTTTTTTTATATTTCAATAATAATAATACTGTGCCGGGGTTTGAATTTTCCTGGCGTGATTTGAACGTTCAGTGCCGCCAAGTGCGCCACAGCTAACTCGATTATTAAGATGTGATTGCCAAGCCCAGCCACGGCGACGCGATCTAGTAAGCCAGTCAACCGTGTCAGCTGCTTGCTGGACGCAGCTGTTAGTAAGCAGGTTACGAAAAGTTTATGGACGGCAAATCGGAACAGGTCGATTTTATGTAGGGGTGGGACCGAAGAATGCGGGCAGCGTTCTCATTCCTTCGCCAACCTTCCAGTGGAGTGTTCGATGGTCTGGCGGACCAGGGTTGGGTGCTTCGTGGATCTTTCAATATGACTTCATAGCCCAGTAAAGGGTTTTCAGGGCCCCGCACCAGCCGGGAGAAAGGGAAGGCAGAGATAGTGACATCAACACCGGTCACTATCCGCAGAGCAGTGCACCAGGATGCTCCCCGAAGCCGTCAGGCCCAGAAATACTCCTGCTACAGAACACCGAAGGATATCTGCCCGGAATGAGACTCGCTGGAAATTCACCACACTGTAAGGATCATCTGCAGCACTCATGGCACACTGGTCAACATGGTACCATTTGAGTTCTTCAACAAAAGTACAGGTGGGAGGGTTCTAATTATTAAACTTCAGCCAACAACAACTCAATAGACTGGCCCCCTGGTATTCAGGTTAAACATCTTGTTAATGTTCTTAAAGAAAATGGCACTAATAAAAAAATTGTTACTGGTTACAAGAGTGTTTATTGCAAATTCTCTCACTCTGTTTGGGCTCCAGCACACTTTTCGCTTCCTCTAGGCCAAGTAGCCTAGTTATTACATTTTACGCAACGGCCTAAGTGGCCGTTACAATACTTTTTACAAGAATTTTTTTTTATATTTGTAAATGTACATAATTATGTTTTGATAGTAATCTATCATCATCAGATATAAATTAATAAATTCAAAATTTTTTTTAAATCAATTGATCAAAACAACTGTTTTATATGTAGACTACATTTAATGTTTTTATATGTGTATATAAAATGTGTTATATAATTAATTGTAAAATATAATATAAATATGTATTGTTTTATTAAATTAGTAATTTTGAAAATATGATCAAAATATGATAATTTTTTGTATTAATCTGAATTTGTTCTGGTATTAATTTATTACTTGTTTTATGTTTAAATATTTATAAATTTTCCCCTAAAGTCATTTTTGGAACTTTGGAAGTATGTTTTAATAAAGTAATGTTATTAAATTTTTGTAAATGTGTGTTTGTTTTTGATTGAATGTGTAGGTAAATTTTATTTGTACGTGTATATCTGGTTTTAAATAGAAATTACGGTGTTGTGTAAATCTTTCTTTTAAACGTTTTTTTAGTTTGGCCAACATAAAATTTGTTATAATCAGGGCATTCAATTGTATATACTCCATTTAAATTATTAATTAATTTGTGTGTTGTAGGTTTGAGTCATTTAAAATCTGTCATTTACTATTATAGGTAATTTTATATGTTTATAATATTTTATAATATTATATGACTTCATATTATTATATGTTTTACGATTTTGTAGATTGTAGATACATGTCAATGTAACCCCTATGTTTCCAAACTTGCTTTCCTCATTACAACAATATAAATACCAAGTAAGGAGTTATTTTACTTTTAGCTTTTGTAGTTTTATTTAAAAAAAAATTAAACCATCACCAGAACCTGCCAGAGCCTCCTCTTCATAAGGAAATAATGGTGAGTTCCTGCTTCAGGTAGTCTAGTTTAACGAACACCCCGACGAAATGTTCTACATGTTCTATTCTTACTGTGAATTCACTTCAGAAAGACGATATGTAGAAAATTCCGTTGTAAGGAAGAAGACCTAATATAAAATTCAGTGTAAATTTCGAGAGCAAACAATGATTTGTAGTGCGTTTCAGATGAGAGAGAGAGAGGGGGGAGAGAGTTTATGCAATATTAGCCCAATAATAATAAAATTACAACAATAATACCGCAGTACGTCAAACGTCATTGATATGCAAAGGTTGTCCAACCCTTATTCTTGCGTCGCTTGGAAATTAGCTCTGGTTCTGACACGCCTACAAACAGCAGAAGACAGTCTTGAATACAAGCGACCCCTGTCGTAGGCAGTGTTAACACAACTACTTACAATTTATTCTGAAGGTGACCTTCATCACGACTTGATATTGGAGGAAGACATGGGGAAGATTTCATATACAGAGGAATACAAGTATTTAGGGTGAAAATTATGGCTAGTAGGAAGCAGGACAAAGAAATACAATCCAGAATTAATTTGGGAAAGATGGCTGTGTCTACATTAAATGGAATCCTGTGGGATAAGGAAATTACAGCAGAAACTAAAACAAAAATATTTAAAACCATTGTTAGAAGTATCATGAGTTACGGCTCAGAAGTTTGGACTACTAATAAACACACAAGAACAAAATTAATGACAGCAGAGATGGACTTTTGGAGACGTTCGGCAAGATTATCCAGACGTGAGAAAATTAGACATGAAGTCATTAAGGACAGAATGAATGTGAAAAATTCAATAGTTGACTTTACCCAAAAAAAAAAAAAAAAAAAATTACAATATTGAGAGAACGAGAAATTGAAGATCTCTGGGTTGGCAAGCAGCAGTGGAAGATGACAATTCATACACTCCTGTAATCTTGGTTCCGAAAAATGTGTAAACTTTGTACAGCCGAAAAAATAATAATAACTAATTATATACAAAAAGAGTGATCCCAAAAATGGTACCAAAACTTTAAAACTTTGCCAAATGATTCTATTGACTAAACTGAAGGAAAAATGTCCCATAAACTTATGCCGACAAATGCTTCGCTTTCCGTCTGCATGTCTGTAGGTGTTTGTAAAAAATTTAATTACTGCTGAGCGAGATGAGATGTGGGGTTTAAATTTAGTAGCCTATACATAGTAAAGGTGGATTTACACATATAGGACTGTGTTACTACTGTGCTGCGACTGTGTCTCGACTGTTTTAATTGCAAAATGGTCTTAAAATGGTTTTAATTGAATTACATGGGTAGACCGTTTTCAATTTACACATATACGGTTGTACGAGTGCTGTTCGCATACTCTACTGTCTTCGACTGATCTTGAAAGAGTTTGTCAGGGTCATGGCAGATGGCAGTCCGACATGGTACGCGCACAGTACCCTGCAATCCTGACTGACCGAGACTGCCATAAAACAACCTAAAACCGGTCTAAACTGCTTTTCAACGAGCTGTACGGTGGTGGTGGGGGGGAACTGCTTTTCACGTCTCAAATGAAAGCTCCTAGAAAAAGACAGTTGAGAAGAAACAGTATGGTATGCGCACAGTACCAAATGTGTAAAGTGAAACGGTAGACGGCAGACTAGTACAATACGGTACGCGCACATTACTACATGTGTAAACCAAAATAGTCGAAGGCAGTCGAGGTACAGCACGCGCACGGTACCATATGTGTAAATCTGGCTTAAGTTTGCCATTTCGTATAAACACACAACAAACCAAGCTGTTATCTCACAAACCAAAACAACATGAGGTAAGACGTGGACTAAATGCAGTATTATTACGCTGATCTAATAAATAGTACCACATCGATGAGTGCGTACGTGATGCTGGACACACGGCGGCGCGCGAGGCTGTTCCAGTCGTTTGGAAATTATTCTGCCCGACAGAGTTGCGTAACGTTCTGGTCTCTTCTAGACGTTTTGCCCCTTCCACATGTTATTCGGCTACACTACCGGCACCAAGGCTCGCTATTCGACTACAATGCAAGGCGGCGGCGGAGAACAGTACAACCTCTTTTATCCGGACCAAGTGGGACCGGATGTCGTCCGGATTAACAAAAATCCGGATAATAGAGGATCTAATATTTTAATGATAATTACTGTATACTAGTACAGTATATTCAAAGTTCAATACTTAATTACATAATTAAAAATAGGTTTGTTCTCATTGTACTGTTCTGTAACTGCACTTCGAAATGTTGGGTCATTGCACTCCGACGGTTGTTTGATTAGTTTTGTCATCGTTAGGATTCTATTGCTTCTTACATGCGACAGGCAAAGCCGTAAAGTTCAGTGCGTAGTTATAAACTGATATACAGTATGTATTACAGTACTAACCGAATTCGGGTGTAATAAATACTGTACTACTGTACTTGTAAAGCGACTCTTCTGTTTTAAACAAGTTTCAAAATACAAACATTATGTACCGTATAGGCCTAGTTATTTTCAATCCGGATTACAGAAGAATTCGGTTCAACGAGGTTCGTATACAAGAGGTTGTACTGTACTGGATTCGAAATGCCCCAGTCTTCAGTTTTAGACCTGGCGATATTCAAGAGCAGATCGACATATTGTGACGAAGTGATCATTGTGTTAAAGTGTGCGGAAATATAATAAGTTGACATTGATTGTTGTGTGTTGTACAAATTTAACTTGAATTACTGTATAAGGGTACTTTGTTGTTTATAACTGCTGAAGTTTCTGGCTTCGTTGGTGTCAGTTGTTCTGTTCCTACTGTACAACACGACGATCTCTGTGACCGTCGTAACATTTGTGTCAGAAGAATTGTCTAATCTTGGAGAACGGATTGCTGACAACGTCTTGGGAAAGTGCAGACGGGCGGGACGTGGTCATGCAGCTGACCGTCCCGTCGTAACATTTGTGTCAGAAAAATTGCCTAATCTTGGAGAACGGATTGCTGACAACGTCTTGGGAAAGTGCAGATGGGCGGGACGTGGTCATGCAGCTGACCGTCCCGTCGTAACATTTGTGTCAGAAGAATTGTCTAATCTTGGAGAACGGATTGCTGACAACGTCTTGGGAAAGTGCAGATGGGCGAGACGTGGTCATGCAGCTGACCGTCGTAACATTTGTGTCAGAAGAATTGTCTAATCTTGGAGAACGGATTGCTGACAACGTCTTGGGAAAGTGCAGATGGGCGGGACGTGGTCATGCAGCTGACCGTCCCGTCGTAACATTTGTGTCAGAAGAATTGTCTAATCTTGGAGAACGGATTGCTGACAACGTCTTGGGAAAGTGCAGATGGGCGAGACGTGGTCATGCAGCTGACCGTCGTAACATTTGTGTCAGAAGAATTGTCTAATCTTGGAGAACGGATTGCTGACAACGTCTTGGGAAATTGCAGATGGGCGGGACGTGGTCATGCAGCTGACCGTCGTAACATTTGTGTCAGAAAAATTGTCTAATCTTGGAGAACGGATTGCTGACAACGTCTTGGGAAAGTGCAGATGGGCGGGACGTGGTCATGCAGCTGACCGTCGTAACATTTGTGTCAGAAAAATTGTCTAATCTTGGAGAACGGATTGCTGACAACGTCTTGGGAAAGTGCAGATGGGCGGGATGTGGTCATGCAGCTGACCGTCCCGTCGTAACATTTGTGTCAGAAGAATTGTCTAATCTTGGAGAACGGATTGCTGACAACGTCTTGGGAAAGTGCAGTTGGGCGAGACGCGGTCATGCAGCTGACCGTCGTAACATTTGTGTCAGAAGAATTGTCTAATCTTGGAGAACGGATTGCTGACAACGTCTTGGGAAAGTGCAGATGGGGGAGACGTGGTCATGCAGCTGACCGTCGTAACATTTGTGTCAGAAGATTTGTCTAATCTTGGAGAACGCATTGCTGACAACGTCTTGGGAAAGTGCAGACGGGCGAGACGTGGTCATGCAGCTGACCGTCGTAACATTTGTGTCAGAAGAATTGTCTAATCTTGGAGAACGCATTGCTGACAACGTTTGGGAAAGTGCAGATGGGCGGGACGTGGTCATGCAGCTGACCGTCCCGTCGTAACATTTGTGTCAGAAGAATTGTCTAATCTTGGAGAACGGATTGCTGACAACGTCTTGGGAAAGTGCAGATGGGCGGGACGTGGTCATGCAGCTGACCGTCCCGTCGTAACATTTGTGTCAGAAGAATTGTCTAATCTTGGAGAAAAGATTGCTGACAACGTCTTGGGAAAGTGCAGATGGGCGAGACGTGGTCATGCAGCTGACCGTCGTAACATTTGTGTCAGAAGAATTGTCTAATCTTGGAGAACGGATTGCTGACAACGTCTTGGGAAAGTGCAGAAGGGCGGACGTGGTCATGCAGCTGACCGTCGTAACATTTGTGTCAGAAGAATTGTCTAATCTTGGAGAACGGATTGCTGACAACGTCTTGGGAAAGTGCAGACGGGCGAGACGTGGTCATGCAGCTGACCGTCGTAACATTTGTGTCAGAAGAATTGTCTAATCTTGGAGAACGGATTGCTGACAACGTCTTGGGAAAGTGCAGACGGGCGAGACGTGGTCATGCAGCTGACCGTCGTAACATTTGTATCAGAAGAATTGTCTAATCTTGGAGAACGGATTGCTGACAACGTCTTGGGAAAGTGCAGATGGGCGAGACGTGGTCATGCAGCTGACCGTCGTAACATTTGTGTCAGAAGAATTGTCTAATCTTGGAGAACGGATTGCTGACAACGTCTTGGGAAAGTGCAGACGGGCGAGACGTGGTCATGCAGCTGACCGTCGTAACATTTGTGTCAGAAGAATTGTCTAATCTTGGAGAACGGATTGCTGACAACGTCTTGGGAAAGTGCAGATGGGCGAGACGTGGTCATGCAGCTGACCGTCGTAACATTTGTGTCAGAAGAATTGTCTAATCTTGGAGAACGGATTGCTGACAACGTCTTGGGAAAGTGCAGACGGGCGAGACGTGGTCATACAGCTGACCGTCGTAACATTTGTGTCAGAAGAATTGTCTAATCTTGGAGAACGGATTGCTGACAACGTCTTGGGAAAGTGCAGATGGGCGAGACGTGGTCATGCAGCTGACCGTCGTAACATTTGTGTCAGAAGAATTGTCTAATCTTGGAGAACGGATTGCTGACAACGTCTTGGGAAAGTGCAGATGGGCGAGACGTGGTCATGCAGCTGACCGTCGTAACATTTGTGTCAGAAGAATTGCCTAATCTTGGAGAACGGATTGCTGACAACGTCTTGGGAAAGTGCAGACGGGCGAGACGTGGTCATGCAGCTGACCGTCGTAACATTTGTGTCAGAAGAATTGTCTAACCTTGGAGAACGGATTGCTGACAACGTCTTGGGAAAGTGCAGACTGGCGAGACGTGGTCATGCACCTGACCGTCGTAACATTTGTGTCAGAAGAATTGTCTAATCTTGGAGAACGGATTGCTGACAACGTCTTGGAAAAGTGCAGATGGGCGAGACGTGGTCATGCAGCTGACCGTCGTAACATTTGTGTCAGAAGAATTGTCTAATCTTGGAGAACGGATTGCTGACAACGTCTTGGGAAAGTGCAGATGGGCGAGACGTGGTCATGCAGCTGACTGTCGTAACATTTGTGTCAGAAGAATTGCCTAATCTTGGAGAACGGATTGCTGACAACGTCTTGGGAAAGTGCAGACGGGCGAGACGTGGTCATGCAGCTGACCGTCGTAACATTTGTGTCAGAAGAATTGTCTAATCTTGGAGAACGGATTGCTGAAAACGTCTTGGGAAAGTGCAGACGGGCGAGACGTGGTCATGCAGCTGATCGTCGTAACATTTGTGTCAGAAGAATTGTCTAATCTTGGAGAACGGATTGCTGACAACGTCTTGGGAAAGTGCAGATGGGCGAGACGTGGTCATGCAGCTGACCGTCGTAACATTTGTGTCAGAAGAATTGTCTAATCTTGGAGAACGGATTGCTGACAACGTTTTGGGAAAGTGCAGATGGGCGGGACGTGGTCATGCAGCTGACCGTCCCGTCGTAACATTTGTGTCAGAAGAATTGTCTAATCTTGGAGAACGGATTGCTGACAACGTCTTGGGAAAGTGCAGATGGGCGAGACGTGGTCATGCAGCTGACCGTCGTAACATTTGTGTCAGAAGAATTGTCTAATCTTGGAGAACGGATTGCTGACAACGTCTTGGGAAAGTGCAGATGGGCGAGACGTGGTCATGCAGCTGACCGTCCCGTCGTAACATTTGTGTCAGAAGAATTGTCTAATCTTGGAGAACGGATTGCTGACAACGTCTTGGGAAAGTGCAGATGGGCGAGACGTGGTCATGCAGCTGACCGCCCCGTCGTAACATTTGTGTCAGAAGAATTGTCTAATCTTGGAGAACGGATTGCTGACAACGTCTTGGGAAAGTGCAGATGGGCGAGACGTGGTCATGCAGCTGACCGTCGTAACATTTGTGTCAGAAGAATTGTCTAATCTTGGAGAACGGATGGCTGACTACGTCTTGGGAAAGTGCAGATGGGCGGGACGTGGTCATGCAGCTGACCGTCGTAACATTTGTGTCAGAAGAATTGTCTAATCTTGGAGAACGGATTGCTGACAACGTCTTGGGAAAGTGCAGACGGGCGAGACGTGGTCATGCAGCTGACCGTCCCGTCGTAACATTTGTGTCAGAAGAATTGTCTAATCTTGGAGAACGGATTGCTGACAACGTCTTGGGAAAGTGCAGACGGGCGAGACGTGGTCATGCAGCTGACCGTCCCGTCGTAACATTTGTGTCAGAAGAATTGTCTAATCTTGTAGAACGGATTGCTGACAACGTCTTGGGAAAGTGCAGACGGGCGAGACGTGGTCATGCAGCTGACCGTCGTAACATTTGTGTCAGAAGAATTGTCTAATCTTGGAGAACGGATTGCTGACAACGTCTTGTGAAAGTGCAGATGGGCGAGACGTGGTCATGCAGCTGACCGTCGTAACATTTGTGTCAGAAGAATTGTCTAATCTTGGAGAACGGATTGCTGACAACGTCTTGGGAAAGTGCAGACGGGCGAGACGTGGTCATACAGCTGACCGTCGTAACATTTGTGTCAGAAGAATTGTCTAATCTTGGAGAACGGATTGCTGACAACGTCTTGGGAAAGTGCAGATGGGCGAGACGTGGTCATGCAGCTGACCATCGTAACATTTGTGTCAGAAGAATTGTCTAATCTTGGAAAACGGATTGCTGACAACGTCTTGGGAAAGTGCAGATGGGCGGGACGTGGTCATGCAGCTGACCGTCCCGTCGTAACATTTGTGTCTGAAGAATTGTCTAATCTTGGAGAACGGATTGCTGACAACGTCTTGGGAAAGTGCAGATGGGCGAGACGTGGTCATGCAGCTGACCGTCGTAACATTTGTGTCAGAAGAATTGCCTAATCTTGGAGAACGGATTGCTGACAACGTCTTGGGAAAGTGCAGACGGGCGAGACGTGGTCATGCAGCTGACCGTCGTAACATTTGTGTCAGAAGAATTGCCTAATCTTGGAGAACGGATTGCTGACAACGTCTTGGGAAAGTGCAGACGGGCGAGACGTGGTCATGCAGCTGACCGTCGTAACATTTGTGTCAGAAGAATTGTCTAATCTTGGAGAACGGATTGCTGACAACGTCTTGGGAAAGTGCAGACGGGCGAGACGTGGTCATGCAGCTGATCGTCGTAACATTTGTGTCAGAAGAATTGTCTAATCTTGGAGAACGGATTGCTGACAACGTCTTGGGAAACTGCAGATGGGCGAGACGTGGTCATGCAGCTGATCGTCGTAACATTTGTGTCAGAAGAATTGTCTAATCTTGGAGAACGGATTGCTGACAACGTCTTGGGAAAGTGCAGATGGGCGAGACGTGGTCATGCAGCTGACCGTCGTAACATTTGCGTCAGAAAAATTGTCTAACCTTGGAGAACGGATTGCTGACAACGTTTTGGGAAAGTGCAGATGGGCGGGACGTGGTCATGCAGCTGACCGTCCCGTCGTAACATTTGTGTCAGAAGAATTGTCTAATCTTGGAGAACGGATTGCTGACAACGTCTTGGGAAAGTGCAGACGGGCGAGACGTGGTCATGTAGCTGACCGTCCCGTCGTAACATTTGTGTCAGAAGAATTGTCTAATCTTGGAGAACGGATTGCTGACAACGTCTTGGGAAAGTGCAGACGGGCGAGACGTGGTCATGCAGCTGACCGTCGTAACATTTGTGTCAGAAGAATTGTCTAATCTTGGAGAACGGATTGCTGACAACGTCTTGGGAAAGTGCAGACGGGCGAGACGTGGTCATGCAGCTGATCGTCGTAACATTTGTGTCAGAAGAATTGTCTAATCTTGGAGAACGGATTGCTGACAACGTCTTGGGAAAGTGCAGATGGGCGAGACGTGGTCATGCAGCTGACCGTCGTAACATTTGTGTCAGAAGAATTGTCTAACCTTGGAGAACGGATTGCTGACAACGTTTTGGGAAAGTGCAGATGGGCGGGACGTGGTCATGCAGCTGACCGTCCCGTCGTAACATTTGTGTCAGAAGAATTGTCTAATCTTGGAGAACGGATTGCTGACAACGTCTTGGGAAAGTGCAGACGGGCGAGACGTGGTCATGCAGCTGACCGTCCCGTCGTAACATTTGTGTCAGAAGAATTGTCTAATCTTGGAGAACGGATTGCTGACAACGTCTTGGGAAAGTGCAGACGGGCGAGACGTGGTCATGCAGCTGACTGTCCCGTCGTAACATTTGTGTCAGAAGAATTGTCTAATCTTGGAGAACGGATTGCTGACAACGTCTTGGGAAAGTGCAGATGGGCGAGACGTGGTCATGCAGCTGACCGTCGTAACATTTGTGTCAGAAGAATTGTCTAATCTTGGAGAACGGATTGCTGACAACGTCTTGGGAAAGTGCAGATGGGCGAGACGTGGTCATGCAGCTGACCGTCCCGTCGTAACATTTGTGTCAGAAGAATTGTCTAATCTTGGAGAACGGATTGCTGACAACGTCTTGGGAAAGTGCAGCTGGGCGAGACGTGGTCATGAAGCTGACCGTCCCGTCGTAACATTTGTGTCAGAAGAATTGTCTAATCTTGGAGAACGGATTGCTGACAACGTCTTGGGAAAGTGCAGATGGGCGAGACGTGGTCATGCAGCTGACCGTCGTAACATTTGTGTCAGAAGAATTGTCTAATCTTGGAGAACGGATGGCTGACTACGTCTTGGGAAAGTGCAGACGGGCGAGACGTGGTCATACAGCTGACCGTCGTAACATTTGTGTCAGAAGAATTGTCTAATCTTGGAGAACGGATTGCTGACAACGTCTTGGGAAAGTGCAGATGGGCGAGACGTGGTCATGCAGCTGACCGTCGTAACATTTGTGTCAGAAGAATTGTCTAATCTTGGAAAACGGATTGCTGACAACGTCTTGGGAAAGTGCAGATGGGCGGGACGTGGTCATGCAGCTGACCGTCCCGTCGTAACATTTGTGTCTGAAGAATTGTCTAATCTTGGAGAACGGATTGCTGACAACGTCTTGGGAAAGTGCAGATGGGCGAGACGTGGTCATGCAGCTGACCGTCGTAACATTTGTGTCAGAAGAATTGCCTAATCTTGGAGAACGGATTGCTGACAACGTCTTGGGAAAGTGCAGACGGGCGAGACGTGGTCATGCAGCTGATCGTCGTAACATTTGTGTCAGAAGAATTGCCTAATCTTGGAGAACGGATGGCTGACTACGTCTTGGGAAAGTGCAGATGGGCGGGACGTGGTCATGCAGCTGACCGTCGTAACATTTGTGTCAGAAGAATTGTCCAATCTTGGAGAACGGATTGCTGACCACGTCTTGGGAAAGTGCAGACGGGCGAGACGTGGTCATGCAGCTGACCGTCCCGTCGTAACATTTGTGTCAGAAGAATTGTCTAATCTTGGAGAACGGATTGCTGACAACGTCTTGGGAAAGTGCAGATGGGCGAGACGTGGTCATGCAGCTGACCGTCCCGTCGTAACATTTGTGTCAGAAGAATTGTCTAATCTTGGAGAACGGATTGCTGACAACGTCTTGGGAAAGTGCAGATGGGCGAGACATGGTCATGCAGCTGACCGTCGTAACATTTGTGTCAGAAGAATTGTCTAATCTTGGAGAACGGATGGCTGACTACGTCTTGGGAAAGTGCAGATGGGCGGGACGTGGTCATGCAGCTGACCGTCGTAACATTTGTGTCAGAAGAATTGTCCAATCTTGGAGAACGGATTGCTGACAACGTCTTGGGAAAGTGCAGACGGGCGAGACGTGGTCATGCAGCTGACCGTCCCGTCGTAACATTTGTGTCAGAAGAATTGGCTAATCTTGGAGAACGGATTGCTGACAACGTCTTGGGAAAGTGCAGACGGGCGAGACGTGGTCATGCAGCTGACCGTCCCGTCGTAACATTTGTGTCAGAAGAATTGTGTAATCTTCTAGAACGGATTGCTGACAACGTCTTGGGAAAGTGCAGACGGGCGAGACGTGGTCATGCAGCTGACCGTCCCGTCGTAACATTTGTGTCAGAAGAATTGTCTAATCTTGGAGAACGGATTGCTGACAACGTCTTGGGAAAGTGCAGATGGGCGAGACGTGGTCATGCAGCTGACCGTCGTAACATTTGTGTCAGAAGAATTGTCTAATCTTGGAGAACGGATTGCTGACAACGTCTTGGGAAAGTGCAGATGGGCGGGACGTGGTCATGCAGCTGACCGTCGTAACATTTGTGTCAGAAGAATTGTCCAATCTTGGAGAACGGATTGCTGACAACGTCTTGGGAAAGTGCAGACGGGCGAGACGTGGTCATGCAGCTGACCGTCCCGTCGTAACATTTGTGTCAGAAGAATTGGCTAATCTTGGAGAACGGATTGCTGACAACGTCTTGGGAAAGTGCAGACGGGCGAGACGTGGTCATGCAGCTGACCGTCGTAACATTTGTGTCAGAAGAATTGTCTAATCTTGGAGAACGGATTGCTGACAACGTCTTGGGAAAGTGCAGATGGGCGAGACGTGGTCATGCAGCTGACCGTCGTAACATTTGTGTCAGAAGAATTGTCTAATCTTGGAAAACGGATTGCTGACAACGTCTTGGGAAAGTGCAGATGGGCGGGACGTGGTCATGCAGCTGACCGTCCCGTCGTAACATTTGTGTCTGAAGAATTGTCTAATCTTGGAGAACGGATTGCTGACAACGTCTTGGGAAAGTGCAGATGGGCGAGACGTGGTCATGCAGCTGACCGTCGTAACATTTGTGTCAGAAGAATTGCCTAATCTTGGAGAACGGATTGCTGACAACGTCTTGGGAAAGTGCAGACGGGCGAGACGTGGTCATGCAGCTGACCGTCGTAACATTTGTGTCAGAAGAATTGCCTAATCTTGGAGAACGGATGGCTGACTACGTCTTGGGAAAGTGCAGATGGGCGGGACGTGGTCATGCAGCTGACCGTCGTAACATTTGTGTCAGAAGAATTGTCCAATCTTGGAGAACGGATTGCTGACCACGTCTTGGGAAAGTGCAGACGGGCGAGACGTGGTCATGCAGCTGACCGTCCCGTCGTAACATTTGTGTCAGAAGAATTGTCTAATCTTGGAGAACGGATTGCTGACAACGTCTTGGGAAAGTGCAGATGGGCGAGACGTGGTCATGCAGCTGACCGTCCCGTCGTAACATTTGTGTCAGAAGAATTGTCTAATCTTGGAGAACGGATTGCTGACAACGTCTTGGGAAAGTGCAGATGGGCGAGACATGGTCATGCAGCTGACCGTCGTAACATTTGTGTCAGAAGAATTGTCTAATCTTGGAGAACGGATGGCTGACTACGTCTTGGGAAAGTGCAGATGGGCGGGACGTGGTCATGCAGCTGACCGTCGTAACATTTGTGTCAGAAGAATTGTCCAATCTTGGAGAACGGATTGCTGACAACGTCTTGGGAAAGTGCAGACGGGCGAGACGTGGTCATGCAGCTGACCGTCCCGTCGTAACATTTGTGTCAGAAGAATTGGCTAATCTTGGAGAACGGATTGCTGACAACGTCTTGGGAAAGTGCAGACGGGCGAGACGTGGTCATGCAGCTGACCGTCCCGTCGTAACATTTGTGTCAGAAGAATTGTGTAATCTTCTAGAACGGATTGCTGACAACGTCTTGGGAAAGTGCAGACGGGCGAGACGTGGTCATGCAGCTGACCGTCCCGTCGTAACATTTGTGTCAGAAGAATTGTCTAATCTTGGAGAACGGATTGCTGACAACGTCTTGGGAAAGTGCAGATGGGCGAGACGTGGTCATGCAGCTGACCGTCGTAACATTTGTGTCAGAAGAATTGTCTAATCTTGGAGAACGGATTGCTGACAACGTCTTGGGAAAGTGCAGATGGGCGGGACGTGGTCATGCAGCTGACCGTCGTAACATTTGTGTCAGAAGAATTGTCCAATCTTGGAGAACGGATTGCTGACAACGTCTTGGGAAAGTGCAGACGGGCGAGACGTGGTCATGCAGCTGACCGTCCCGTCGTAACATTTGTGTCAGAAGAATTGGCTAATCTTGGAGAACGGATTGCTGACAACGTCTTGGGAAAGTGCAGACGGGCGAGACGTGGTCATGCAGCTGACCGTCGTAACATTTGTGTCAGAAGAATTGTCTAATCTTGGAGAACGGATTGCTGACAACGTCTTGGGAAAGTGCAGATGGGCGAGACGTGGTCATGCAGCTGACCGTCGTAACATTTGTGTCAGAAGAATTGTCTAATCTTGGAAAACGGATTGCTGACAACGTCTTGGGAAAGTGCAGATGGGCGGGACGTGGTCATGCAGCTGACCGTCCCGTCGTAACATTTGTGTCTGAAGAATTGTCTAATCTTGGAGAACGGATTGCTGACAACGTCTTGGGAAAGTGCAGATGGGCGAGACGTGGTCATGCAGCTGACCGTCGTAACATTTGTGTCAGAAGAATTG
Source organism: Magicicada septendecula (assembly GCA_034769895.1). Lineage (NCBI taxonomy): Eukaryota > Metazoa > Arthropoda > Insecta > Hemiptera > Cicadidae > Magicicada > Magicicada septendecula. The sequence goes on from CM068372.1 coordinate 368,666,233, forward strand.
CCTAATCTTGGAGAACGGATTGCTGACAACGTCTTGGGAAAGTGCAGACGGGCGAGACGTGGTCATGCAGCTGACCGTCGTAACATTTGTGTCAGAAGAATTGCCTAATCTTGGAGAACGGATGGCTGACTACGTCTTGGGAAAGTGCAGATGGGCGGGACGTGGTCATGCAGCTGACCGTCGTAACATTTGTGTCAGAAGAATTGTCCAATCTTGGAGAACGGATTGCTGACCACGTCTTGGGAAAGTGCAGACGGGCGAGACGTGGTCATGCAGCTGACCGTCCCGTCGTAACATTTGTGTCAGAAGAATTGTCTAATCTTGGAGAACGGATTGCTGACAACGTCTTGGGAAAGTGCAGATGGGCGAGACGTGGTCATGCAGCTGACCGTCCCGTCGTAACATTTGTGTCAGAAGAATTGTCTAATCTTGGAGAACGGATTGCTGACAACGTCTTGGGAAAGTGCAGATGGGCGAGACATGGTCATGCAGCTGACCGTCGTAACATTTGTGTCAGAAGAATTGTCTAATCTTGGAGAACGGATGGCTGACTACGTCTTGGGAAAGTGCAGATGGGCGGGACGTGGTCATGCAGCTGACCGTCGTAACATTTGTGTCAGAAGAATTGTCCAATCTTGGAGAACGGATTGCTGACAACGTCTTGGGAAAGTGCAGACGGGCGAGACGTGGTCATGCAGCTGACCGTCCCGTCGTAACATTTGTGTCAGAAGAATTGGCTAATCTTGGAGAACGGATTGCTGACAACGTCTTGGGAAAGTGCAGACGGGCGAGACGTGGTCATGCAGCTGACCGTCCCGTCGTAACATTTGTGTCAGAAGAATTGTGTAATCTTCTAGAACAGATTGCTGACAACGTCTTGGGAAAGTGCAGACGGGCGAGACGTGGTCATGCAGCTGACCGTCCCGTCGTAACATTTGTGTCAGAAGAATTGTCTAATCTTGGAGAACGGATTGCTGACAACGTCTTGGGAAAGTGCAGATGGGCGAGACGTGGTCATGCAGCTGACCGTCGTAACATTTGTGTCAGAAGAATTGTCTAATCTTGGAGAACGGATTGCTGACAACGTCTTGGGAAAGTGCAGACGGGCGAGACGTGGTCATACAGCTGACCGTCGTAACATTTGTGTCAGAAGAATTGTCTAATCTTGGAGAACGGATTGCTGACATCGTCTTGGGAAAGTGCAGATGGGCGAGACGTGGTCATGCAGCTGACCATCGTAACATTTGTGTCAGAAGAATTGTCTAATCTTGGAAAACGGATTGCTGACAACGTCTTGGGAAAGTGCAGATGGGCGGGACGTGGTCATGCAGCTGACCGTCCCGTCGTAACATTTGTGTCTGAAGAATTGTCTAATCTTGGAGAACGGATTGCTGACAACGTCTTGGGAAAGTGCAGATGGGCGAGACGTGGTCATGCAGCTGACCGTCGTAACATTTGTGTCAGAAGAATTGCCTAATCTTGGAGAACGGATTGCTGACAACGTCTTGGGAAAGTGCAGACGGGCGAGACGTGGTCATGCAGCTGACCGTCGTAACATTTGTGTCAGAAGGATTGTCTAATCTTGGAGAACGGATTGCTGACAACGTCTTGGGAAAGTGCAGACGGGCGAGACGTGGTCATGCAGCTGATCGTCGTAACATTTGTGTCAGAAGAATTGTCTAATCTTGGAGAACGGATTGCTGACAACGTCTTGGGAAAGTGCAGATGGGCGAGACGTGGTCATGCAGCTGACCGTCGTAACATTTGTGTCAGAAGAATTGTCTAATCTTGGAGAACGGATTGCTGACAACGTCTTGGGAAAGTGCAGACGGGCGAGACGTGGTCATGCAGCTGACCGTCGTAACATTTGTGTCAGAAGAATTGTCTAATCTTGGAGAACGGATTGCTGACAACGTCTTGGGAAAGTGCAGACGGGCGAGACGTGGTCATGCAGCTGATCGTCGTAACATTTGTGTCAGAAGAATTGTCTAATCTTGGAGAACGGATTGCTGACAACGTCTTGGGAAAGTGCAGATGGGCGAGACGTGGTCATGCAGCTGACCGTCGTAACATTTGTGTCAGAAGAATTGTCTAACCTTGGAGAACGGATTGCTGACAACGTTTTGGGAAAGTGCAGATGGGCGGGACGTGGTCATGCAGCTGACCGTCCCGTCGTAACATTTGTGTCAGAAGAATTGTCTAATCTTGGAGAACGGATTGCTGACAACGTCTTGGGAAAGTGCAGACGGGCGAGACGTGGTCATGCAGCTGACCGTCCCGTCGTAACATTTGTGTCAGAAGAATTGTCTAATCTTGGAGAACGGATTGCTGACAACGTCTTGGGAAAGTGCAGACGGGCGAGACGTGGTCATGCAGCTGACCGTCCCGTCGTAACATTTGTGTCAGAAGAATTGTCTAATCTTGGAGAACGGATTGCTGACAACGTCTTGGGAAAGTGCAGATGGGCGAGACGTGGTCATGCAGCTGACCGTCGTAACATTTGTGTCAGAAGAATTGTCTAATCTTGGAGAACGGATTGCTGACAACGTCTTGGGAAAGTGCAGATGGGCGAGACGTGGTCATGCAGCTGACCGTCCCGTCGTAACATTTGTGTCAGAAGAATTGTCTAATCTTGGAGAACGGATTGCTGACAACGTCTTGGGAAAGTGCAGCTGGGCGAGACGCGGTCATGCAGCTGACCGTCCCGTCGTAACATTTGTGTCAGAAGAATTGTCTAATCTTGGAGAACGGATTGCTGACAACGTCTTGGGAAAGTGCAGATGGGCGAGACGTGGTCATGCAGCTGACCGTCGTAACATTTGTGTCAGAAGAATTGTCTAATCTTGGAGAACGGATGGCTGACTACTTTCTTGGGAAAGTGCAGACGGGCGAGACGTGGTCATACAGCTGACCGTCGTAACATTTGTGTCAGAAGAATTGTCTAATCTTGGAGAACGGATTGCTGACAACGTCTTGGGAAAGTGCAGATGGGCGAGACGTGGTCATGCAGCTGACCGTCGTAACATTTGTGTCAGAAGAATTGTCTAATCTTGGAAAACGGATTGCTGACAACGTCTTGGGAAAGTGCAGATGTGCGGGACGTGGTCATGCAGCTGACCGTCCCGTCGTAACATTTGTGTCTGAAGAATTGTCTAATCTTGGAGAACGGATTGCTGACAACGTCTTGGGAAACTGCAGATGGGCGAGACGTGGTCATGCAGCTGACCGTCGTAACATTTGTGTCAGAAGAATTGCCTAATCTTGGAGAACGGATTGCTGACAACGTCTTGGGAAAGTGCAGACGGGCGAGACGTGGTCATGCAGCTGACCGTCGTAACATTTGTGTCAGAAGAATTGCCTAATCTTGGAGAACGGATTGCTGACAACGTCTTGGGAAAGTGCAGACGGGCGAGACGTGGTCATGCAGCTGACCGTCGTAACATTTGTGTCAGAAGAATTGTCTAATCTTGGAGAACGGATTGCTGACAACGTCTTGGGAAAGTGCAGCTGGGCGAGACGTGGTCATGCAGCTGACCGTCCCGTCGTAACATTTGTGTCAGAAGAATTGTCTAATCTTGGAGAACGGATTGCTGACAACGTCTTGGGAAAGTGCAGATGGGCGAGACGTGGTCATGCAGCTGACCGTCGTAACATTTGTGTCAGAAGAATTGTCTAATCTTGGAGAACGGATGGCTGACTACGTCTTGGGAAAGTGCAGACGGGCGAGACGTGGTCATGCAGCTGACCGTCCCGTCGTAACATTTGTGTCAGAAGAATTGTCTAATCTTGGAGAACGGATTGCTGACAACGTCTTGGGAAAGTGCAGATGGGCGAGACGTGGTCATGCAGCTGACCGTCGTAACATTTGTGTCAGAAGAATTGTCTAATCTTGGAGAACGGATGGCTGACTACGTCTTGGGAAAGTGCAGATGGGCGGGACGTGGTCATGCAGCTGACCGTCGTAACATTTGTGTCAGAAGAATTGTCCAATCTTGGAGAACGGATTGCTGACAACGTCTTGGGAAAGTGCAGACGGGCGAGACGTGGTCATGCAGCTGACCGTCCCGTCGTAACATTTGTGTCAGAAGAATTGTCTAATCTTGGAGAACGGATTGCTGACAACGTCTTGGGAAAGTGCAGATGGGCGAGACGTGGTCATGCAGCTGACCGTCGTAACATTTGTGTCAGAAGAATTGTCTAATCTTGGAGAACGGATTGCTGACAACGTCTTGGGAAAGTGCAGATGGGCGAGACGTGGTCATGCAGCTGACCGTCGTAACATTTGTGTCAGAAGAATTGTCTAATCTTGGAGAACGGATGGCTGACTACGTCTTGGGAAAGTGCAGATGGGCGGGACGTGGTCATGCAGCTGACCGTCGTAACATTTGTGTCAGAAGAATTGTCCAATCTTGGAGAACGGATTGCTGACAACGTCTTGGGAAAGTGCAGACGGGCGAGACGTGGTCATGCAGCTGACCGTCCCGTCGTAACATTTGTGTCAGAAGAATTGTCTAATCTTGGAGAACGGATTGCTGACAACGTCTTGGGAAAGTGCAGATGGGCGAGACGTGGTCATGCAGCTGACCGTCCCGTCGTAACATTTGTGTCAGAAGAATTGTCTAATCTTGGAGAACGGATTGCTGACAACGTCTTGGGAAAGTGCAGATGGGCGAGACGTGGTCATGCAGCTGACCGTCCCGTCGTAACATTTGTGTCAGAAGAATTGTCTAATCTTGGAGAACGGATTGCTGACGTCTTGGGAAAGTGCAGATGGGCGAGACGTGGTCATGCAGCTGACCGTCGTAACATTTGTGTCAGAAGAATTGTCTAATCTTGGAGAACGGATGGCTGACTACGTCTTGGGAAAGTGCAGATGGGCGGGACGTGGTCATGCAGCTGACCGTCGTAACATTTGTGTCAGAAGAATTGTCCAATCTTGGAGAACGGATTGCTGACAACGTCTTGGGAAAGTGCAGACGGGCGAGACGTGGTCATGCAGCTGACCGTCCCGTCGTAACATTTGTGTCAGAAGAATTGGCTAATCTTGGAGAACGGATTGCTGACAACGTCTTGGGAAAGTGCAGATGGGCGAGACGTGGTCATACAGCTGACCGTCCCGTCGTAACATTTGTGTCAGAAGAATTGTCTAATCTTGGAGAACGGATTGCTGACAACGTCTTGGGAAAGTGCAGACGGGCGAGACGTGGTCATGCAGCTGACCGTCCCGTCGTAACATTTGTGTCAGAAGAATTGTCTAATCTTGGAGAACGGATTGCTGACAACGTCTTGGGAAAGTGCAGATGGGCGAGACGTGGTCATGCAGCTGACCGTCGTAACATTTGTGTCAGAAGAATTGTCTAATCTTGGAGAACGGATTGCTGACAACGTCTTGGGAAAGTGCAGACGGGCGAGACGTGGTCATGCAGCTGACCGTCGTAACATTTGTGTCAGAAGAATTGTCTAATCTTGGAGAACGGATTGCTGACAACGTCTTGGGAAAGTGCAGACGGGCGAGACGTGGTCATGCAGCTGGCCGTCGTAACATTTGTGTCAGAAGAATTGTCTAATCTTGGAGAACGGATTGCTGACAACGTCTTGGGAAAGTGCAGATGGGCGAGACGTGGTCATGCAGCTGACCGTCGTAACATTTGTGTCAGAAGAATTGTCTAATCTTGGAGAACGGATTGCTGACAACGTCTTGGGAAAGTGCAGACGGGCGAGACGTGGTCATACAGCTGACCGTCGTAACATTTGTGTCAGAAGAATTGTCTAATCTTGGAGAACGGATTGCTGACAACGTCTTGGGAAAGTGCAGATGGGCGAGACGTGGTCATGCAGCTGACCGTCGTAACATTTGTGTCAGAAGAATTGTCTAATCTTGGAAAACGGATTGCTGACAACGTCTTGGGAAAGTGCAGATGGGCGGGACGTGGTCATGCAGCTGACCGTCCCGTCGTAACATTTGTGTCAGAAGAATTGTCTAATCTTGGAGAACGGATTGCTGACAACGTCTTGGGAAAGTGCAGATGGGCGAGACGTGGTCATGCAGCTGACCGTCCCGTCGTAACATTTGTGTCAGAAGAATTGTGTAATCTTCTAGAACGGATTGCTGACAACGTCTTGGGAAAGTGCAGACGGGCGAGACGTGGTCATGCAGCTGACCGTCCCGTCGTAACATTTGTGTCAGAAGAATTGTCTAATCTTGGAAAACGGATTGCTGACAACGTCTTGGGAAAGTGCAGATGGGCGAGACGTGGTCATGCAGCTGACCGTCGTAACATTTGTGTCAGAAGAATTGTCTAATCTTGGAGAACGGATTGCTGACAACGTCTTGGGAAAGTGCAGACGGGCGAGACGTGGTCATACAGCTGACCGTCGTAACATTTGTGTCAGAAGAATTGTCTAATCTTGGAGAACGGATTGCTGACAACGTCTTGGGAAAGTGCAGATGGGCGAGACGTGGTCATGCAGCTGACCATCGTAACATTTGTGTCAGAAGAATTGTCTAATCTTGGAAAACGGATTGCTGACAACGTCTTGGGAAAGTGCAGATGGGCGGGACGTGGTCATGCAGCTGACCGTCCCGTCGTAACATTTGTGTCTGAAGAATTGTCTAATCTTGGAGAACGGATTGCTGACAACGTCTTGGGAAAGTGCAGATGGGCGAGACGTGGTCATGCAGCTGACCGTCGTAACATTTGTGTCAGAAGAATTGCCTAATCTTGGAGAACGGATTGCTGACAACGTCTTGGGAAAGTGCAGACGGGCGAGACGTGGTCATGCAGCTGACCGTCGTAACATTTGTGTCAGAAGAATTGCCTAATCTTGGAGAACGGATTGCTGACAACGTCTTGGGAAAGTGCAGACGGGCGAGACGTGGTCATGCAGCTGACCGTCGTAACATTTGTGTCAGAAGAATTGTCTAATCTTGGAGAACGGATTGCTGACAACGTCTTGGGAAAGTGCAGACGGGCGAGACGTGGTCATGCAGCTGATCGTCGTAACATTTGTGTCAGAAGAATTGTCTAATCTTGGAGAACGGATTGCTGACAACGTCTTGGGAAAGTGCAGATGGGCGAGACGTGGTCATGCAGCTGACCGTCGTAACATTTGTGTCAGAAGAATTGTCTAACCTTGGAGAACGGATTGCTGACAACGTTTTGGGAAAGTGCAGATGGGCGGGACGTGGTCATGCAGCTGACCGTCCCGTCGTAACATTTGTGTCAGAAGAATTGTCTAATCTTGGAGAACGGATTGCTGACAACGTCTTGGGAAAGTGCAGACGGGCGAGACGTGGTCATGCAGCTGACCGTCCCGTCGTAACATTTGTGTCAGCAGAATTGTCTAATCTTGGAGAACGGATTGCTGACAACGTCTTGGGAAAGTGCAGACGGGCGAGACGTGGTCATGCAGCTGACCGTCCCGTCGTAACATTTGTGTCAGAAGAATTGTCTAATCTTGGAGAACGGATTGCTGACAACGTCTTGGGAAAGTGCAGATGGGCGAGACGTGGTCATGCAGCTGACCGTCGTAACATTTGTGTCAGAAGAATTGTCTGATCTTGGAGAACGGATTGCTGACAACGTCTTGGGAAAGTGCAGATGGGCGAGACGTGGTCATGCAGCTGACCGTCCCGTCGTAACATTTGTGTCAGAAGAATTGTCTAATCTTGGAGAACGGATTGCTGACAACGTCTTGGGAAAGTGCAGCTGGGCGAGACGTGGTCATGCAGCTGACCGTCCCGTCGTAACATTTGTGTCAGAAGAATTGTCTAATCTTGGAGAACGGATTGCTGACAACGTCTTGGGAAAGTGCAGATGGGCGAGACGTGGTCATGCAGCTGACCGTCGTAACATTTGTGTCAGAAGAATTGTCTAATCTTGGAGAACGGATGGCTGACTACTTTCTTGGGAAAGTGCAGACGGGCGAGACGTGGTCATACAGCTGACCGTCGTAACATTTGTGTCAGAAGAATTGTCTAATCTTGGAGAACGGATTGCTGACAACGTCTTGGGAAAGTGCAGATGGGCGAGACGTGGTCATGCAGCTGACCGTCGTAACATTTGTGTCAGAAGAATTGTCTAATCTTGGAAAACGGATTGCTGACAACGTCTTGGGAAAGTGCAGATGGGCGGGACGTGGTCATGCAGCTGACCGTCCCGTCGTAACATTTGTGTCTGAAGAATTGTCTAATCTTGGAGAACGGATTGCTGACAACGTCTTGGGAAAGTGCAGACGGGCGAGACGTGGTCATGCAGCTGACCGTCGTAACATTTGTGTCAGAAGAATTGCCTAATCTTGGAGAACGGATTGCTGACAACGTCTTGGGAAAGTGCAGACGGGCGAGACGTGGTCATGCAGCTGACCGTCGTAACATTTGTGTCAGAAGAATTGTCTAATCTTGGAGAACGGATTGCTGACAACGTCTTGGGAAAGTGCAGCTGGGCGAGACGTGGTCATGCAGCTGACCGTCCCGTCGTAACATTTGTGTCAGAAGAATTGTCTAATCTTGGAGAACGGATTGCTGACAACGTCTTGGGAAAGTGCAGATGGGCGAGACGTGGTCATGCAGCTGACCGTCGTAACATTTGTGTCAGAAGAATTGTCTAATATTGGAGAACGGATGGCTGACTACGTCTTGGGAAAGTGCAGACGGGCGAGACGTGGTCATACAGCTGACCGTCCCGTCGTAACATTTGTGTCAGAAGAATTGTCTAATCTTGGAGAACGGATTGCTGACAACGTCTTGGGAAAGTGCAGACGGGCGAGACGTGGTCATGCAGCTGACCGTCGTAACATTTGTGTCAGAAGAATTGTCTAATCTTGGAGAACGGATGGCTGACTACGTCTTGGGAAAGTGCAGATGGGCGGGACGTGGTCATGCAGCTGACCGTCGTAACATTTGTGTCAGAAGAATTGTCCAATCTTGGAGAACGGATTGCTGACAACGTCTTGGGAAAGTGCAGACGGGCGAGACGTGGTCATGCAGCTGACCGTCCCGTCGTAACATTTGTGTCAGAAGAATTGTCTAATCTTGGAGAACGGATTGCTGACAACGTCTTGGGAAAGTGCAGATGGGCGAGACGTGGTCATGCAGCTGACCGTCGTAACATTTGTGTCAGAAGAATTGTCTAATCTTGGAGAACGGATGGCTGACTACGTCTTGGGAAAGTGCAGATGGGCGGGACGTGGTCATGCAGCTGACCGTCGTAACATTTGTGTCAGAAGAATTGTCCAATCTTGGAGAACGGATTGCTGACAACGTCTTGGGAAAGTGCAGACGGGCGAGACGTGGTCATGCAGCTGACCGTCCCGTCGTAACATTTGTGTCAGAAGAATTGTCTAATCTTGGAGAACGGATTGCTGACAACGTCTTGGGAAAGTGCAGATGGGCGAGACGTGGTCATGCAGCTGACCGTCGTAACATTTGTGTCAGAAGAATTGTCTAATCTTGGAGAACGGATTGCTGACAACGTCTTGGGAAAGTGCAGATGGGCGAGACGTGGTCATGCAGCTGACCGTCGTAACATTTGTGTCAGAAGAATTGTCTAATCTTGGAGAACGGATGGCTGACTACGTCTTGGGAAAGTGCAGATGGGCGGGACGTGGTCATGCAGCTGACCGTCGTAACATTTGTGTCAGAAGAATTGTCCAATCTTGGAGAACGGATTGCTGACAACGTCTTGGGAAAGTGCAGACGGGCGAGACGTGGTCATGCAGCTGACCGTCCCGTCGTAACATTTGTGTCAGAAGAATTGTCTAATCTTGGAGAACGGATTGCTGACAACGTCTTGGGAAAGTGCAGATGGGCGAGACGTGGTCATGCAGCTGACCGTCCCGTCGTAACATTTGTGTCAGAAGAATTGTCTAATCTTGGAGAACGGATTGCTGACAACGTCTTGGGAAAGTGCAGATGGGCGAGACGTGGTCATGCAGCTGACCGTCCCGTCGTAACATTTGTGTCAGAAGAATTGTCTAATCTTGGAGAACGGATTGCTGACAACGTCTTGGGAAAGTGCAGATGGGCGAGACGTGGTCATGCAGCTGACCGTCGTAACATTTGTGTCAGAAGAATTGTCTAATCTTGGAGAACGGATGGCTGACTACGTCTTGGGAAAGTGCAGATGGGCGGGACGTGGTCATGCAGCTGACCGTCGTAACATTTGTGTCAGAAGAATTGTCCAATCTTGGAGAACGGATTGCTGACAACGTCTTGGGAAAGTGCAGACGGGCGAGACGTGGTCATGCAGCTGACCGTCCCGTCGTAACATTTGTGTCAGAAGAATTGGCTAATCTTGGCGAACGGATTGCTGACAACGTCTTGGGAAAGTGCAGACGGGCGAGACGTGGTCATGCAGCTGACCGTCCCGTCGTAACATTTGTGTCAGAAGAATTGTGTAATCTTCTAGAACGGATTGCTGACAACGTCTTGGGAAAGTGCAGACGGGCGAGACGTGGTCATGCAGCTGACCGTCCCGTCGTAACATTTGTGTCAGAAGAATTGTCTAATCTTGGAGAACGGATTGCTGACAACGTCTTGGGAAAGTGCAGATGGGCGAGACGTGGTCATGCAGCTGACCGTCGTAACATTTGTGTCAGAAGAATTGTCTAATCTTGGAGAACGGATTGCTGACAACGTCTTGGGAAAGTGCAGACGGGCGAGACGTGGTCATGCAGCTGACCGTCGTAACATTTGTGTCAGAAGAATTGTCTAATCTTGGAGAACGGATTGCTGACAACGTCTTGGGAAAGTGCAGACGGGCGAGACGTGGTCATGCAGCTGGCCGTCGTAACATTTGTGTCAGAAGAATTGTCTAATCTTGGAGAACGGATTGCTGACAACGTCTTGGGAAAGTGCAGATGGGCGAGACGTGGTCATGCAGCTGACCGTCGTAACATTTGTGTCAGAAGAATTGTCTAATCTTGGAGAACGGATTGCTGACAACGTCTTGGGAAAGTGCAGACGGGCGAGACGTGGTCATACAGCTGACCGTCGTAACATTTGTGTCAGAAGAATTGTCTAATCTTCGAGAACGGATTGCTGACAACGTCTTGGGAAAGTGCAGATGGGCGAGACGTGGTCTTGCAGCTGACCGTCGTAACATTTGTGTCAGAAGAATTGTCTAATCTTGGAAAACGGATTGCTGACAACGTCTTGGGAAAGTGCAGATGGGCGGGACGTGGTCATGCAGCTGACCGTCCCGTCGTAACATTTGTGTCAGAAGAATTGTCTAATCTTGGAGAACGGATTGCTGACAACGTCTTGGGAAAGTGCAGATGGGCGAGACGTGGTCATGCAGCTGACCGTCGTAACATTTGTGTCAGAAGAATTGCCTAATCTTGGAGAACGGATTGCTGACAACGTCTTGGGAAAGTGCAGACGGGCGAGACGTGGTCATGCAGCTGACCGTCGTAACATTTGTGTCAGAAGAATTGTCTAATCTTGGAGAACGGATTGCTGACAACGTCTTGGGAAAGTGCAGACTGGCGAGACGTGGTCATGCAGCTGACCGTCGTAACATTTGTGTCAGAAGGATTGTCTAATCTTGGAGAACGGATTGCTGACAACGTCTTGGGAAAGTGCAGATGGGCGGGACGTGGTCATGCAGCTGACCGTCCCGTCGTAACATTTGTGTCAGAAGAATTGTCTAATCTTGGAGAACGGATTGCTGACAACGTCTTGGAAAAGTGCAGATGGGCGAGACGTGGTCATGCAGCTGACCGTCGTAACATTTGTGTCAGAAGAATTGTCTAATCTTGGAGAACGGATTGCTGACAACGTCTTGGGAAAGAGCAGATGGGCGAGACGTGGTCATGCAGCTGACCGTCGTAACATTTGTGTCAGAAGAATTGTCTAATCTTGGAGAACGGATTGCTGACAACGTCTTGGGAAAGTGCAGATGGGCGAGACGTGGTCATGCAGCTGACTGTCGTAACATTTGTGTCAGAAGAATTGCCTAATCTTGGAGAACGGATTGCTGACAACGTCTTGGGAAAGTGCAGACGGGCGAGACGTGGTCATGCAGCTGACCGTCGTAACATTTGTGTCAGAAGAATTGTCTAATCTTGGAGAACGGATTGCTGACAACGTCTTGGGAAAGTGCAGACGGGCGAGACGTGGTCATGCAGCTGATCGTCGTAACATTTGTGTCAGAAGAATTGTCTAATCTTGGAGAACGGATTGCTGACAACGTCTTGGGAAAGTGCAGATGGGCGAGACGTGGTCATGCAGCTGACCGTCGTAACATTTGTGTCAGAAGAATTGTCTAATCTTGGAGAACGGATTGCTGACAACGTTTTGGGAAAGTGCAGATGGGCGGGACGTGGTCATGCAGCTGACCGTCCCGTCGTAACATTTGTGTCAGAAGAATTGTCTAATCTTGGAGAACGGATTGCTGACAACGTCTTGGGAAAGTGCAGACGGGCGAGACGTGGTCATGCAGCTGACCGTCCCGTCGTAACATTTGTGTCAGAAGAATTGTCTAATCTTGGAGAACGGATTGCTGACAACGTCTTGGGAAAGTGCAGACGGGCGAGACGTGGTCATGCAGCTGACCGTCCCGTCGTAACATTTGTGTCAGAAGAATTGTCTAATCTTGGAGAACGGATTGCTGACAACGTCTTGGGAAAGTGCAGATGCGCGAGACGTGGTCATGCAGCTGACCGTCGTAACATTTGTGTTAGAAGAATTGTCTAATCTTGGAGAACGGATTGCTGACAACGTCTTGGGAAAGTGCAGATGGGCGAGACGTGGTCATGCAGCTGACCGTCCCGTCGTAACATTTGTGTCAGAAGAATTGTCTAATCTTGGAGAACGGATTGCTGACAACGTCTTGGGAAAGTGCAGATGGGCGAGACGTGGTCATGCAGCTGACCGTCCCGTCGTAACATTTGTGTCAGAAGAATTGTCTAATCTTGGAGAACGGATTGCTGACAACGTCTTGGGAAAGTGCAGATGGGCGAGACGTGGTCATGCAGCTGACCGTCGTAACATTTGTGTCAGAAGAATTGTCTAATCTTGGAGAACGGATTGCTGACTACGTCTTGGGAAAGTGCAGATGGGCGGGACGTGGTCATGCAGCTGACCGTCGTAACATTTGTGTCAGAAGAATTGTCTAATCTTGGAGAACGGATTGCCGACAACGTCTTGGGAAAGTGCAGACGGGCGAGACGTGGTCATGCAGCTGACCGTCCCGTCGTAACATTTGTGTCAGAAGAATTGTCTAATCTTGGAGAACGGATTGCTGACAACGTCTTGGGAAAGTGCAGACGGGCGAGACGTGGTCATGCAGCTGACCGTCCCGTCGTAACATTTGTGTCAGAAGAATTGTCTAATCTTGGAGAACGGATTGCTGACAACGTCTTGGGAAAGTGCAGATGGGCGAGACGTGGTCATGCAGCTGACCGTCGTAACATTTGTGTCAGAAGAATTGCCTAATCTTGGAGAACGGATTGCTGACTACGTCTTGGGAATGTGCAGAAGGGCGAGACGTGGTCATGCAGCTGACCGTCCCGTCGTAACATTTGTGTCAGAAGAATTGTCTAATCTTGGAGAACGGATTGCTGACAACGTCTTGGGAAAGTGCAGACGGGCGAGACGTGGTCATGCAGCTGACCGTCGTAACATTTGTGTCAGAAGAATTGTCTAATCTTGGAGAACGGATTGCTGACAACGTCTTGGGAAAGTGCAGACGGGCGAGACGTGGTCATGCAGCTGACCGTCGTAACATTTGTATCAGAAGAATTGTCTAATCTTGGAGAACGGATTGCTGACAACGTCTTGGGAAAGTGCAGACGGGCGAGACGTGGTCATGCAGCTGACCGTCCCGTCGTAACATTTGTGTCAGAAGAATTGTCTAATCTTGTAGAACGGATTGCTGACAACGTCTTGGGAAAGTGCAGATGGGCGAGACGTGGTCATGCAGCTGACCGTCGTAACATTTGTGTCAGAAGAATTGTCTAATCTTGGAGAACGGATTGCTGACTACGTCTTGGGAAAGTGCAGATGGGCGAGACGTGGTCATGCAGCTGACCGTCCCGTCGTAACATTTGTGTCAGAAGAATTGTCTAATCTTGGAGAACGGATTGCTGACCACGTCTTGGGAAAGTGCAGATGGGCGAGACGTGGTCATGCAGCTGACCGTCCCGTCGTAACATTTGTGTCAGAGGAATTGTCTAATCTTGGAGAACGGATTGCTGACAACGTCTTGGGAAAGTGCAGATGGGCGAGACGTGGTCATGCAGCTGACCGTCCCGTCGTAACATTTGTGTCAGAAGAATTGTCTAATCTTGGAGAACGGATTGCTGACAACGTCTTGGGAAAGTGCAGATGGGCGAGACGTGGTCATGTAGCTGACCGTCCCGTCGTAACATTTGTGTCAGAGGAATTGTCTAATCTTGGAGAACGGATTGCTGACAACGTCTTGGGAAAGTGCAGATGGGCGAGACGTGGTCATGCAGCTGACCGTCCCGTCGTAACATTTGTGTCAGAGGAATTGTCTAATCTTGGAGAACGGATTGCTGACAACGTCTTGGGAAAGTGCAGATGGGCGAGACGTGGTCATGTAGCTGACCGTCCCGTCGTAACATTTGTGTCAGAGGAATTGTCTAATCTTGGAGAACGGATTGCTGACAACGTCTTGGGAAAGTGCAGATGGGCGAGACGTGGTCATGTAGCTGACCGTCCCGTCGTAACATTTGTGTCAGAGGAATTGTCTAATCTTGGAGAACGGATTGCTGACAACGTCTTGGGAAAGTGCAGATGGGCGAGACGTGGTCATGTAGCTGACCGTCCCGTCGTAACATTTGTGTCAGAGGAATTGTCTAATCTTGGAGAACGGATTGCTGACAACGTCTTGGGAAAGTGCAGATGGGCGAGACGTGGTCATGCAGCTGACCGTCGTAACATTTGTGTCAGAAGAATTGTCTAATCTTGGAGAACGGATTGCTGACAACGTCTTGGGAAAGTGCAGATGGGCGAGACGTGGTCATGTAGCTGACCGTCCCGTCGTAACATTTGTGTCAGAGGAATTGTCTAATCTTGGAGAACGGATTGCTGACAACGTCTTGGGAAAGTGCAGATGGGCGAGACGTGGTCATGTAGCTGACCGTCCCGTCGTAACATTTGTGTCAGAGGAATTGTCTAATCTTGGAGAACGGATTGCTGACAACGTCTTGGGAAAGTGCAGATGGGCGAGACGTGGTCATGCAGCTGACCGTCGTAACATTTGTGTCAGAGGAATTGTCTAATCTTGGAGAACGGATTGCTGACAACGTCTTGGGAAAGTGCAGATGGGCGAGACGTGGTCATGTAGCTGACCGTCCCGTCGTAACATTTGTGTCAGAGGAATTGTCTAATCTTGGAGAACGGATTGCTGACATCGTCTTGGGAAAGTGCAGATGGGCGAGACGTGGTCATGTAGCTGACCGTCCCGTCGTAACATTTGTGTCAGAGGAATTGTCTAATCTTGGAGAACGGATTGCTGACAACGTCTTGGGAAAGTGCAGATGGGCGAGACGTGGTCATGCAGCTGACCGTCGTAACATTTGTGTCAGAAGAATTGTCTAATCTTGGAGAACGGATTGCTGACAACGTCTTGGGAAAGTGCAGATGGGCGAGACGTGGTCATGCAGCTGACCGTCCCGTCGTAACATTTGTGTCAGAGGAATTGTCTAATCTTGGAGAACGGATTGCTGACAACGTCTTGGGAAAGTGCAGATGGGCGAGACGTGGTCATGCAGCTGACCGTCCCGTCGTAACATTTGTGTCAGAAGAATTGTCTAATCTTGGAGAACGGATTGCTGACAACGTCTTGGGAAAGTGCAGATGGGCGAGACGTGGTCATGTAGCTGACCGTCCCGTCGTAACATTTGTGTCAGAGGAATTGTCTAATCTTGGAGAACGGATTGCTGACTACGTCTTGGGAAAGTGCAGACGGGCGAGACGTGGTCATGTAGCTGACCGTCCCGTCGTAACAGTATTATTCAGTAGAATTAAAAGTATTTAAATCATGGAAAACGACCTAAATCAACTTTAAGCATTTACTCACGCGTGTAATCTTAACAAAATATTTTAGTTTGTTAATGATATCCAATTAAAATTAGATTCATTTGATATTAAAATTGTAGTATTCGTTAAAAATATTAATGATTAATTGTATTAATATATTTCAGTTAAACTTTACGAATTGAAAAGAATAATCCAATTTCATTAAATTTTCAACAACGCATACAAATACATTCTTTCAGTACAATGTCAGTTAGTGTGAAATAGTACTTAAACTGCATAAATACGTGATTATTAGTTACAGTTTCAGTATGTAGGCCTATATAGGGTGTATCCCGTTTAGCACGCGGTTTTCACGAGGTTGCACGGTTAAGCGAGACTCTTAATTGTATTGCCTTACTTCAAACAAACAGCTAAGGTTTGTGAAGTATTTTCATTACTTTCTGCCCTTTTTACATACTGAACTGTGAATATCCGCAGTGGTCGCGCATCCAATTCCGCGGATAATCGGGAGTCTACTGTAGGCCTATTGTTTATTATATACGTCTATATAAGGCACATTAGCTTGTATATGGTTAGTATTCGCTTCTATGTCTTGTATGCTTGTATGTATACCTGTATGTACAAAATCAGAGAAGCCCCAGTACGGACTAGGAAAAGCGCCTATTCAGTTTGAACACAAGGGACGCCTGAAACACAACACCATAATATGCCTTTGGAAACACGAAGGACACAGCTGTTTCGGTAGCCTGAACAACCTTTGAGACCAGCTTAAAGACAAGTATCGAGGCTGAATCTACCAGTCATGCACGAGGACGAGGTCAAAGGAAATAAATAAACTTACCCCAACACATAAACCAACACAACTGGAGAAGAAATCATTCCACAGGGTAGCAAAATGATGTAGACAAACTATCGTAACCGACACGATCAAATACGCAAAATTATGATTACAAATACGTTAATAATGAATCTTACTTACGGTATAACTATCGGGAACCTAACCACGTTTTTAAACGTAGAAGAAGATATATGTGTAGAAAAAATGTAATCATTTCATAATCGATTTTGAAGACTTTTGTAGAGTGTTTGTTGGATATTTTCATTACGGTTTCAAGATGATATCGAGTTTCGGTCTAATAAAAATGCAGTTTTTATGCGACGTTTCGAGAATTTATTCTATCTCATATTCATGCCTACAACATAAAAAATAAAGTAATATAATTGTAATGAGAGTTCTAATTATAATATAAGTTAACACCGGTGTTGTGTTGTATAGAATAACTAATAATACTTACATATTATATTGTTGAGTCACAACAACAATACATCACAACGTCCCTGTTAATATCACACAACTTATATATTATAATTTGAACTCTCATTACAATTATATTACTTTATATTTTATGTTGTAGGCATGAATATGAGAGATAAAATAATTCTGGAAACGTCGCATAAAAACTGCATTCTTATTAGACCGAAACTCGATATCAACTTGAAACCGTAATGAAAATATCCAACAAACACTCGACTTCAATTTGAAATCATAATTGACACGGTCAGTAAATAATATTCTTATTTTCATTACTATTTTAATGTGTTGCCTTTCTACGTTTGTATGATTATACTTCGAACGCTGTTTTATTTTTCCAAGTTTATTACAGTTTATCCGCGAATACGTACGTAATCCGTGGGACTGACGCTAACATGAGACAATCCGCCGACAGTAGGTCACATGTGACACAACACAAATTGACTTTTACATTACAATATGCATAATAATATTGTACGTTATAATTATCTTTAACCTTAGTGCAATTAAATTACAACCTTCACGTTTTATGATATTTAATCCGCGAACGCGACGACAGAAAAAAGGGAAATTGTAGATTGTAATGTCAGCCAAGTGTTCCTTCTACTGTAATACACATTTCTATTGCAATATTAATACCTACGTACTGAGACTAAACTCTTTGCACTTAATACTAGTACGCTCCTTGAGCTGCAGAACTCGTCCATTATTTTGAACGAAGTACATTTGCTGTTATGTTAGATAAATTTCAGTATTAAATAATTTTTCAGCTATGAGAAAAAATTCCGATTTTTCGACTATTTTTTTTTAGTTAATAACTTAACTAAATAAATATACTAAATAACTTAGTATAGCACACAAAGCCAGAAAAGTGAAAATATATAAATCAGTACTATATATAATTTAATATTAAGTACTAGTGTTTCCAGTGTTAATTGTTTTGAAAATTGTGTTGTGTTGATTTGTATTTGTTCAGGTGTTAGTTTGTCTTAAAAAAAAACACTCAAAAAAGAAAAATATACACTATACTCACACACAATTACACTAATTTTAAACTACCAAAAGCCAGGAAGCCATAGTAACAACCAACCTGGACACAAGTATTCCACAAGATTAAAAACTAAGATGTCTGAGGATGGCCAAACTATTTGATGCCCGAAACATGTTTCACGTAAGGAAAACAATAGGCCTATATCTTGATTGAAAACTAGTAGTAAATATTAAACCATCCACATATCAAGAAAATGACTGTACCTAGAAGTATTACACCTCACATTTTTATATATGTCATTTTTTCTCCTTTGCGCAAAAAAAAAAACCATTAAGAAGTATTAGCGTGTTTAAAGTAATACGGTAGTGGTGAATCTTTTACGTTTGTTTAAGAACGCATATATTTTATCTGGGAAAATACGTTGCGAGGCAGTTTCACATAGTAACTACGTCGCACCGTCATACGCGCGCATACACACACACACACACACACACACACACACACACACATAGCACAGCATATGGTTTAAGATTAGCCTGACGAAAACACAAGTAAATAATGGTAATAAAAAATTAATATTAATAAGGACAACAACAACAATAATAAAAGCAGGGTGCGAGAGAATTTCCGGACACGCCTACAAACACCTTGCCAACAATACGAAAACCAACCCCATCATCGGGGCTAATGATAATCGTACATAAATTTGCGGTTAAACACGTTGAAAGGGAAATCGTAAACGTATCCGGGGCAATTTGGAGTTGGCAGATTTACATACGATTAGGCCTATCCAGACGGTATCGGATGACACCGAGTGTATCGGGGAAGGGAACGGATTTCTCCTCCAAGGACCCAAAATGTCGAATATTTTAACGAGGTATAGGCAAAGTAGTTCATCCAAACGAAGTTATCGCACCTAGGCCGTTCACATAAGCGAACTAGCACAATGAACTAGGCCACTAGTTCAATCTGTCGAACCCCTCTTTTTTCAAATTTGTATAGACATTAAAAGAGCAAAAATTGTCATCTTCCTCTTTCTGTTTATCTTAGGTTATAGGTCAGGGAAGACCAGCCTCCTCTTGCACGTGAGATAACATCAAAGTGCATGAAGATTAGCTGAAAGATAAGCAATACCTATTTTTGGGCGCTTCAACAAAACAGACGTAATAAAATATTATTTGAATACCAAAGAAATTATGAAAATAATTTTATTCATGTTGCATATAACAGACATATGAAATAACAAAAATAATTCCTTATTATTTATTCCAAAAATTATTCCTTTCAGTTATTTAATAACTTTTAAAGCACTTCCTCCAATCCTACCACACGACATTCTCTACTATTTTACATATTTATACCAAATAACAAATATTGTCGAAATAGCAAAAATCAGACAATAAAAATTGTTTTCAAACAATCGGGACTGATACACGTTTACTTTTGTAAATCCTTGTCTTGAAAATGAATTATGTATATAAAAATTAATTATTTAACAGTATAACAAAATAATTCGAAACATAAGAATGTGGAGCTTGTAATACCATAAAAACTCCAAAAATATACTGCAGTCAAGAACAGTAAACGATTTAAACAATGGACCGACAGCGGGCAAAAGCACTCGGTTCTAACACTCGTTATTCATCCACGAACGATCTACTGAAAGCGAACGACCCATTATAAACTACTGAAAACAACGACCTCCTGCACTCGAACGACCTACTACAAATGAACTACTGAACTACGAACGAACTACTGTCCTGCGACACGAACGACTGTAGTTAGTAGTTCACTTGACGGAGTAGTTCTTTTTGCCTAGCTCGTTCGTTAACGACTCACCACTAATTTTAACCAGTAAGCTCCGTGAGCTGCAAAGGCCTGACCTTTACATGTTTTGGACAATTTTCACCTCCATTTTCAGCTCGCGCTGCCTTAAAGATACAAATTTTCAAAGCAAACATTACATTCGAATTTGGGTTAACGTCATTTCCTTTATTGTGATGTTTCCCATAAATCGACATGTATTTTCAAAATTTTAATACTTTTTTGGTGTCCTAACATTTTTAAATATTCAAACCTAAACACTATAATCGGGCTGTGGTTAAAATAGTCTTTAATTTGGTTTTTGCGTTTTACTTTGAAGCCTTTAGTTCAGTTGCCGGACTCGTATGCCCTTAAATTTTGAAATTTCAAAACCTTAACACTATATTCAGATTGTAGTTAAAATTATGTTTAATTTGATATCCCATACGGGCTTGTTGAAATTTTTTCAAATTTTTGACCCCTCACATTTTTACTTCCCGTACCAAATTTATTGGGGATCAACTTAAATAACAACAGAGTTCTTGAGGTTAAATGTATGGACACGCATTCCAAGTTTCACGAAAATCTGTTAATACTTTCAAAAGTTATCACGAGCCATACCTTGAAGAGACAGACAAACGGTCGAGTTAAAACTAAAACGCGCTTCGCTCGTTCAATTATACTTTTCGTCATCATCATCACCGTCGTCGTAATCATACTACTATTCTCAACCTTCTCCTTCTCCCTCTTCCATTACATCATCATCATCATCATCATCATCATCATCATCATCATCATCATCATCATCATCATCATTCTATCGCCTGTATTATCACACATAATAATATAACAATCTTTAAGTCTGAGGCCCTGATGTGAGCACCAGAATTTGACTCAATCACAGTTCCCACCACTGTCGTATATTTTTATGGATCCTACACCAGAGGATAGATTGAGTCCTTAAGAAAGGGTAACTATTCTGTTGGTGTAATGACTGGTAGTCTTATAAATATGGAGGTGAATTTGGCGGCCCCGCTACTGTCTCAGGTTATATATATCGTAAAATTGTTTAGAAATAGACTGAATTCAGTCTATATTTTATAGTAAGTATTAAATATAATTAATAATTATAAGTAAGTAGGGACTTTAGGATGTTTTCACATCCAGGAGTAGGATATGCGTAGTGTAGAGCCGTTTGAACCAGAGCCTCTACATACTCACAACCGTCGTGCGTGGTGAAGAGTTACACCCTTTTCGAGGTGGTCTTATGACAGAACACGACGGATCTAAACCAGAGAAGGTCGATAAAAAATCTAGCGGGCAGAGAGTTGGTTGCCCTATACAGTGGTCTTAATCAACAACTCACAGTTCCAACAGTAGTAGCCTCGGAAATCAGGTCAGGTACAATCCTAGAGGTAGAAGAAAAGTTGGTAGGCCTAAGAAAAGGTGGACTGTGGAATAGGAACAGGCCGCTAAAACCTAAAACCGTTAAGAAGATGATTATGATGAAGTAAGTATATTTTTTATAGTAAATATAACGATAATAACTGTAACGTATTCACATTCTTCACATTAGTACAGATTCATAATAATTAATCACTCCATTAGAGTGGCGCCATGAGTGCTGAAACGTCTGAAATGGTAAATTTCTACAACAGGAGTAGCTTAAACAAACGAGACCGTATGGAGCTTCTCCAACTGAGTGACGACTCAAGTTGCGTGGGAACACAAAACATACAAATATTATTATGGTCACACAAAAAATGAATAGTTTTAAAAACATATGTGCCACACATTAGCTGTATTGTATACAATGATAACAGTTATCTGCTCCCACACGTAAAATCTGCATTGTTAATACCACACATACGTACTGTCCGGCCTCTCCGCTCGTAACAGTTCCGATTATGAAAACGACGATCGGAAGTTATTTAACAATAATCTTCTACACAATATAACTGCTGGCCTTAGTTTACTTCCTCGTCTCTGCTCGCTTAAAGAAAGAACTTCTACCGCCTATTTTTTTACAGCAGACTCCACAGCGTCTACAATCTTTCCACAGTAGAATTCAGTGCAAAGAGCTCACACAATAGAGATTTTGTCGAAACAATTCAGACCATCAGCTGCTTGTTCTAAAAAAATAATTACTACCTACATAAAAAATCGAAGTTTGCGAGAGCGGCTAATGGCATCCTATAGGACTGGGCCCTCTCGCAGCTGGGTCTACCTTGGTGCTGCCCGCAGTAGCTGGTGTTGCAAAGAAATGAATAGCCACTTTAGCCTTCACGTGTGCTGTTGATTCTAAGAACTAACCGTATCGCATGGAGACATTAGTTGTAAAAAATATAGCCCAAGTAACTTCACCACAAAATGAACAATGGACGCGCCAAATTTATGAATGGTAATTAACCATCAGGAATTCACTTGCATCTGATTCCTACAAAGCACTAAACATGAAAAACTGACTGGATGTGACAAATTCGTTTCAGGAATTACCCCCTCCAGACCAATATTCCATATTTCGCATCGACTTCAATACGTAATAAAACCAAGCCGTTTCGTTTATAAGAATGATTCTAAAACCATAGAATTCAGTAACACGTTTCTCAATAAAACGAAATAGTGTGGAACAGAAAGAACTAAAAAATATATAGACTACAATATATAATATTTGTAAAGCCATCGCTACGTCATCCGAAAACACTCACCATTTCAAATTACACTCTGAAATACCCACCAACCACGCAGATTCCCGAAACTCGGGCAATTGCCTGCCAATCGACAACACTGCTTTGAGGTTAAGTTTTGAAGAATACCACCTGACATACCAAAGAATATTCGTTTCTGTCGCCTGAATTCTTCTCAGATATCTATTGCCGTGAGCCAATTTCATGTGTAGGAAAGAGTGCTAGTGATATAACGTATAGTTTAATTACCGTTTTTCTTCAGGTTACTATTATTCTAAGAAGTATGCTCCCACAGCTGCAGAACTCCTCACTATTTTGAACGAAGTACAATAAACATGAATTTCAATATTAGATAAATTTTCAGTTCTAGGAAAATTACCAAATTCCCGATTTCTCTACTGTTTCGTCAGTAATATAACAACTGTAGTGATCATACAATAAACACTAAAGTTCGAAACATTCGGCTTTGGGTTATAATTCCTTTTAGTCTCTGATACCCTGCTGAATTTTCACAAATCCTTTGGTTTATTCTTTGGGCTATGAAGTACGAAAATTTTGAAATTTTCAAAAATGATTACTATATTCAGATTGTGGTTTAAATTCCCTTTAATTTGAAACTGCCCATGGGCTTTTGCAATTTTCCACAATTTTGACCCCCTACATTTTTGCCTCCCGCACCCTATTTTTGAGGGATCAGTCTCACAAAAATAGGGTTCTGTAGGGCACGCATGCCGAGTTTTACGGAAATCGGTTGATACGTTCAAAAGTTATCGTTAGGCATGACCCAGATAGACAGAGAAACAGGCAGTTCTGCACACTGAGAAATGCAAAACGGTCGAGTCAAAACTGAGAACTCGCTTAGCTCGTTCAATAAAGCCGCAAAACAACTGAATGTATTAATGTTCTATCTACAATCTAATAAAAAAAATTGCCGTCTCAAAGTTAACCACGTGCACTGAAGCTCAGACTGTACGCGCACTGAGGCGCACGTTCGAGTCCCGTATGACGGGTCAGACTTTCCTGTGAGACGCGCCGGTCCGTTTTGCTACTCTCGATTCACACCAACAAATTTTAACTTTACTTTTGGTTCCCCTTAATAATATTCAGATTGTAGTTACTAAAGAATTATATCTAAATTAAAATTGAAAACTAATTGATTGGGGTATGTATGAAAAATGTAACTTACAATTAAAGTAATTTATTGAGAGTGGTATTATAGGAAAATCGGGAATTACACTGAGCGTATATACTTAAGGAAATCAAGTATATATTTTTTTAAATATAAGTACTTAAAACACAAAAACTGAAAACTTATTATTCAAAACTATAGCTTCTTACCGCTTGGTCTGTTGTCCCGGTGCAGTATCAGACCAGAGTTTGGACCTTTGGACAGGTCACGACTACATAGTACACGCGTCCACACATAGAGCGCGCATCTCACCAAACGCGGGCATTTAGGCCTACTGCTCATATAGCTTACGTGATTGTCTGAAGCCTAAATTGCTTTGGGCTGTGTATCCTGAATAACAACAGATCACTTGACAAACGCTTGAAGATTAGCATACCTTCAGGCTGAAAGATCGTGTAAAGATGTAAAGACGAATCATTCAATATACCTACGAAATTCTAAATTACTGAAAAAAAGTGAGACGATGAGACACTGGAAATATATAAAACATTCTCAAAAAAAAGAAGGCTTTCCATTTCACAAACTAATATGGAATATGAATAAGAAATATAACACGAGTATAACATAAATCTTCTTCTTCTTCCTCAACAAGAACTAAGGGCCTTCCGACTTCATAGGATTTATTCCCATGTTTTCTATGGTCTCCATATGCTTCTTCTTCCAGCTGGTTGTGAACACATGAATAAGAAAGTTTTTCAAATAATTTTCCGTTTGCGCGCGTGAATGTGTTTGTGCGTGCCTGTGTGGCAAAGACAAAAGCAATTTGACTTTTGTTAATTTGTCTATTACATAAGAATTCTGGAGAGGAAAAAGAAGACACGAAAAAATAATTCAGTTCTTTCTTTACGCGTATTTGTAGAAACACTATACCACTTGTAATGAAGCAACAGTCCCGAAAGTAGCCGAATAACTTAAACCGGGATTCGCTGCGAACCGCAGTTACACGAAGCACAATTTCCTACTTAATTACTACGATCAATTTCTGATAGATTGCTAGTTCATATTGTTTGCTCGTAAGTGATCAGAGTCCATTAAAATCAATGGATCGAACACAGATGATACAAAATAAAAATATGCAAATGAATACAAAACGAAATAAAGAATTTCGGCGTCAGTAAACACGAAGTGTCCATAACTATGTACACTTAACCTGTCGGAAAAGCAAATGTATTTTCTTTTTTTTTTTAATATTTTTCCTTCTCTTCACCGTCTCTCAAATATGAAACGTTTAATATAAAAGAAGTGTTAATAATAATATAAAGAAAAGAAAAAAAAACAGAGAGGAAAAAAGAGCATCGGTGGCAGAGGGTAAGTGGAGAGCATTTTTAATAACAGTAACAACAGTGACTGTCCCAAGACGTACGGAGCGAGTAGTAGGGTGTATATCCGCTGAGCCCGGGAGAGAGGGCGCCGGGGCGGGCGCGGGACGCATCGCGGCGCCAGACAGACGCCGGGGAAAAATACAACTAAAAAAAAAAGAATAAGAAGAAAATAAAGAGTCACAAAGTGAAAGAAACGAACAAGAAATACACGCGGGGATAAAGCGAGGTAAAAAAAAAACAGAAGCAAAAGAGAAATATCGGTAGGATAGTTTTAAATATTTCTCGTAAGGTTAACAGTACGCTACGGGGCACGAAATGAGCGCACAATAATAACAGACCGCCGCGTGGTAACTGGTGATCAGTTCTGTGACAGGTGTCGTCGAGTGGCTTGCAATTTGTTTTTGGCTCAGACTGTATTATGTCCATCTCCCATTCACTCTCTCTCTCTCTCTCTCTCTCATGCTTACAGGCGAACTGAATGTTTACCATACTTCTGTACTTATGACAAATATTCCAATAAGTGTTGATTGTATTTCAAATTTAAATAATAATTAATTTCAATTATTTAAACTAAAGAACGGACGATTCCCACTAAAGATTAATCAACAGGTTTGGCAGTTGGGTAGGCTTAACTATGGGGGGAGATCGATCCCCCCAAAAGCTATATTAAAAATTTCAGCGAAATTCCGTAACCATTTAACCATTTAGATCAATGGAAGGCCTACCTGCTAAACCAGTTGAGTGTGTTAAAATAAAGATTTAATAAAAAAATAACAAAAGAATAAGAAATATAAAAAATAAAAAGAATAACAATGTTTGTAAATTAATAAATTAGAGTTAGAGTTTCCTCAATAATAATAATAATAATCACTCAACATTTAATAAATAGTGTACATATTTTCAGCATTAAAAGAAACAATTAGGCCTACACATGCGCCAGAAATCGAAGGCAGAGCCTATTTCATAACATTTAGCATGCTTGGCCTGCTTTTACCTGACAGAACTCTGTTGTTGTTTTAAGATTGATCCTCCAAAAGTTGGGGGGGGGGAGGCAAAAATGTTGAGGGTCAAAATTGTGAAAAAATCGCAAAAGCCCATGTTGGGTACCAAATTAAAAGGAATTTAAAGCACAATCTGAATACAATGTTCATTTTTGAAAATTACAAAACTTTGGGACGTCAGTATCCAAAAAGTGAGTGAAACGTTTCTGTTAAAATCGCAAACACTCATGTGGGGTGTCATAATTAAAGAAAGTTTTAACCAACGTCTGAATGTAGTGTTAACTTTAGGAAATTTCAAAATTGTTTGATCTTAGGACCCCAAAAAAGAAATTAAAAATGACGAACATTGTGAAAATCCAGCAGGATATCAAACTAAATGAAATTATAAGTCAAATCCGAATGCTTGTAAATTTTAGTGTTTGTGTGTTATGTTAGTAAAGGTATAGTAAAAAAATTGACATGTTAATAATTTTTCCCATAATTTAAAAATAATATAATATGGAAATTTATGTAGCAATAAATGTAGTTTGTTCAAAATAATGAGCAGAGTTCTGCAGCTCTGGGAGCATACTAGTTTGTAATGTCTTGAAGTGGCAATGTCGGTTTTAGATTAGAATATTTAAAACATCAATTGGAAGGACTGTTGAATACGAAATTTTTAACGAAAAATCAGCTTTTTACACGAACAGACTAGGCGTAGACCACGCGAATATCATTTCCTTTTCTTCTCCTGCCAGAAGGCCCTCATTCGCACACTATGCGCCGCCTTCCTTTCCACTGTCCACCCCTTTCTCGTCTTCTTCTCACTGCAGAGAACCTCAAGATTTTGGATTTTGTTCCTGTATGTATTTTTAGCCACACAGTCGTTCAAAGGTCTACCCAGTTTCATGATTTCCTCCTTGAGTTGTTTGGTGTGTCCGTTCAGACTGGAAAGTTGCCAAATATAGTTGAAAATTTGTTTATTTAATCTGGACCGATCCATCCGAACCATAAGTCCAAGGAATCTCAGAATTTTCCCTCGTAAAGCCGTTCCCGGATATTCCAGATCCCTGTACAGCTCTTCTTTGGGTTTATGCCTGTACCCATCTTCGGTTTCTTGGGGCCATAAATTTTCCGAACAATTTTTCGTTCAATTTTAAGAAGTTCCAAATTTTGAAAGCACATTGTTTCCACTCCATACATCATCACCGGCCTGATCACAGAGCTATAATGGCGGACTTTCGCACTTCTGGAAAGGCTTTTTATTCCGTACAGTTCCCGGGTTAGAGTAAAGGCCTGAGTTTCCTTATCTTAAAGGATTCTTTGTCTGAGGCGTTTCAGCATATGTTTTCTCCAAGATATTTAAAATTGTTAGTATATTTTATATCTCCATGCGTAGTGTCCAGGCACGTTTCAGGGAATTTCAGCTTTGTTTAATTACTTAGATTAAATTTATTTGTCAAATGGAAGTGTATAACACAATCGTGTTTGCCATATCTACGTTGCCTTTCACTTCACAAGTCCACACATATCTTTTCACTTCACAGACCTTGTACAGTTTTCTGTCAGTGGTAAACTTCAACTTGAAAAAACGAAAAGAGAAGAAGAATAAATGTACAATGCTGGAACAAAGTCTACAACAATTTTTTGGTACCTGTCCCATAATCTGGGACACTGGTTACACAGTGTGGTTTTTCTTTTTAAATAAAAAAAAACCTATAATTTATGTGAATAATCAGAACCAAATTATTGGAGCTTCAGCTATCATACGGGGGGAGGGGATAGTGTTGGCAAAAGCGCATGACGCCGAGGTCATGAAATAGTTATACACTACGTATCTGTTGGGTAAACAAACCGTAATATATGATAATTTCTTGTACTTTTTTCTAAATTCTTTGGTAACTTTGTAGGTGATTTGGATTACTCATGTTTCAGTTGTGTAATAAAATTTCGATGTCCTACGATTTTAATTCAGAAAAATGACCAATTTTCTATAAAAATTACTGAACAGAAATAATTTTAAATGATACATCATAAATGACACGATTTGTTACTTTTATTTAAATTCCTTTGTAAGTGAATCGTTGAGTTTCCTGCAGGTCTCCCATGTAATATCTTCAAATAAATACACTGCAAGTAGGTTTATTTTCACCTCAAGTAGGTGAAAATAAACCTACTTGCAGTGTGTTCCTCTGTGTGCGGGGGACGTGCATGTGTGTGTATATTAATGTTGAAAATTTTACAGCTATATAATTTATTCACAAGATTATGAAGTATGTCGACAGATAACTGTTATTATCAATATTATTGAAAAAACTAAAAACGAATGAACAAAAATCTGTAGGCCTACAATAACAAAAAATAATCCTCTACTGTATATCATCCTAAATTTATTAAGTCAACAAATGTATCAACGAAATAAAAATGATTACAAGAATGAAGCTGAATATTCTTGTTTATTAAATGTGTGTGTGTGTACATTTACAGCTGCGTATTATTTGCTGAAGTGTGTCGAAGATAACTGTTATTATCAATCACTGAAATAAAGAACAAATAAAAACGTGTGAAACTAAAATCTTGTTGAACGATTAAAAAAACTCTCCAGCGAGGCTATAAGCTATCCTAAATTTATTAACTCAACATACACATCAACAAAATAATAAAAGTGGTTACTACAAAAAAGGTGAATATTTTTGTTTATATAAATCGGTGTGTGCGTGCATGCGTGTGTATGTGAACCATATAAGAGAGATGTTTGATGTTTGATTTTGATGTTTTTTCGGCCCCCCCCCCCAGCGCACACACATTCTCTGACGGGTCTGATCGTGTTTCTCGTATACACTACAACGTTTCGCTCATATCCTGCTAAATGATGAATTACGGGTTTCTGAGAGACGTGGCTGTCGTCACTACTAAGTAGGTACGTTGCCCCCGTCTTTCGCTATTCATCTGATTGCCACTATTACTGTTTTCATAATTTCAGTTCTCTCCATCTGTAATAAAAAAAGCACGCCCAGTATTCAAACTAAGATTCGTTTAGTACTACAAAGCGTTGTTGTTCATTGTGAGAACGCATCACCACCATGTTCAATTGGCAACTCGTAAAGGCGTTACGTTCGCAGTATTAAGTGATTATTTGTTACGACACGTGGTTTGTTTACAGCTGACATTACAGCTTCGTTTTTGCCAGCTGACGTAGCAGAAGTACAACGTTGCCAAGATGCATGGAAAAATCACGTGAGATGCAATCTAGAACGCGAAGTACGGCAGGAGAAACTGGTAACGGCAGGGGGCTAGGAAACATCAGCAAGGAATGACCAGTTCAAAAACGCCAAATCCCCCTCCTGCTTCTACATTCAAATGTCAAAAAGGAATATGGATTAAGTAGACTGTAGTGATTGTTCAGTTATTACATTGATTTTCTGAAATAGTATTACATTGATTACTATGAAAAACACTAGTAAGCTCTCTCAGCTACACAACTCGCACATTATTTGAAACGAATTACATTGATTATTGGATAAATTACTTTATTATATAATGTGTCTATTATAGCAAGAATTACAAAAACCCCGAATTCTCTTCTACTTTTTTAGAAATATAACAATATTGTAGAGCATCCAACCATGCTATAAACACTAAAACTTCCAAATATTCGGATTTGGGTCACAATTCCTTTAGTCTGTCACCCTGCTGGATTTTCACAACTTTTTCAAAGTTTTGATATCTTTCCCAAAGTTTGGGTCCTAGTGTCCCAAAACTTATAAGTTTCCACAACGTAACACTACATTCAGATGTTAGTTAAAATTTCAGTTGATTTGTTACGCCACATAATTTTTTGTGATTTTAATCCAAATTTTCACCACTTTTGGACCCTAACATCCAAAACATTTTGAAATTTTCAAAAATCAACACTATATTCAGGTTGTGGTTTAAGCTTCCATTAATCTGATTGTAGGGGGGTCCTTTTAATTTTGTTCCCTCTACAGTTTTTTTCTTCCCAACCCCCTATTTTCACAGGGATCAATCTCAACACATAGACAAATACCATACGGTCAAATCAAAACTAAGAGCTCACTTCGTTCATTCAGTTAGCGTACTCGTTGTTCATCTATACTAATCTATACAGTAGAGTCTCGTTTATTCGAGTTAATGTGGATCACAGCCACTAGGGGTAATCAAAACCTGGAATAATCGGCAAAATGAAAAAAAAAAATCAAAATTACTTTACTATGTTTATTGGTAAAATGCTATAATTTTTAAATTCCGTAGGGTTGTAAGCTTACAGTTTACAGTAAATCCAGAAGAACAAAAAGAACAATAAACAAAGCAATTTAATAATGTATGTACAAATAGTGTATCAAAACAATTTAAAAAACTCGGCCTTTTTTAAAATAAGTTGTGATGGTTATCTGCTTCGGAGTAATACTCGCTCTTTCCCTCGTTGTGATGGCTCACCATCTTTTTAATAAAATTAAATCGGGCACTTGAGCTTCAAGTTGTAACGCCAGTTCCTAGGCAGCCAACACGTCAGCATGTGAAATGCGGGGAGTTGTACTTTCTTCATCAGACGAATCTTCCGTGTCGGCATTCGAATTTTTCTCACGAATTGCGCTAATTTCTTCGTCAGTAAATTCGTTTCGTCTCCGTCTTTTATCATTAACCCATTCAGCAGTAACTCTTTTAACGACATCTTGGTATCCAGGAAACGTGTGGTTTATTTCGTGAACGGTCTCGTTCATTTTGTGCATTCATTAAAAAAAAAAAAAAATTATACACTTATGGAGTGTGTTACGGATATATGTATATTAAGAAAAGTGAGACAAATGAAAGTGAGACCTCGGATAATTAGGAACTGGAAAGATTGGGGCTCGGATAATCGAGAATCTACTGTATACTATGAAGAAGAAGTGTCAGATTAACTGAACAAACCTTGTGATTATAGACAATTGAAGACCACAGAAGTAGGTGGCGTGAACACTTGACTTCTGGTGTGAAAGTAATATGTGTATCAGTTAATAATTTTTGTGTAAACATACGAAAACGTGTAACGAAAAACGTTAGTTCTGTGATAAATAATCAGTGTACATATGGACTGTTAACTGATTTCATGGCATTATTTTTCACTCAACTACACTGGAGAGAGAAGTAAGTGTGTTGTTTGTATTTATATATTTTAGTAGGGGAAAGTCTTCTTCTTCTTCTTCTGCACCTCAGGGAGTAGACACTTTCCCTGTTCCGTCTCCATCTCGCTCTCGGTCTTCCTACATCTCTTGTACCAAAGGGTCTACATCGAAACACAACCTTAGGTAGTCGTCCATCTTCCATTCTGTCCAGATGCTGTAACCGTTTCTTGCGATAAGTCTGGATTTTATCATTTATGGAGAATATCTGTAGCACTTCTCCAATATCCTCATTGCGCAAACGATTCTGTCTCGTGCAAACCTTTGTTCATCTCAGAAACTTCATTTCTGAAGTGTGAATCTGGTTGTTAATGTTCTTTGTAGGAACCCACGTTTTACATCCACATAGTACAACAGGCACTGCCATTGTTTTATAAAATTTAAGCCTTGTCTCTTTCCTTGTCTTTGTCCTCAACGTTCTGTGTATGACGCCGCACATCATCTGAAACCTCGATATATTTGTAGTAATATCTCGGCCTATGTCGTTCGCAATACTGATAGTGCAACCCAGGTAACTGAAGTTCAGAGAATTGTAGGGGAAAGTTTGCTGCAAATGTATAACGGTCAAGTGACAAGAATTTCTGGTATGACAATATCAACGTATAGACCTATGTACTGTCAGTTTGTTGTCCGGGACTTATATATATATATCCCCCGTCTTTAAAACAACGATTAGATATGTTTTCTGTAAGGGAATAGAATCCCAGGTTGCATCACCTTACGAATTGTACGCGTGTTACTTTACATAAAGCCCCTGTCTCTTTTCTTCGATAACCCTATGAAAACTACTAATACTGTAGTATTAGTACACACAAAAACTCGACTTTGTTGTAAGTAAGTAAAAGGTAATATATAATATAACAGAAAACTTCTTAATTTCTTAATATAACAAGTAACTTGATAGGTGACGGAAGTATTTGATAAGAAACAATCCAGTTATAATTACATTTATCTGTGTGTGTGTGTGTGTGTGTGTGTGTGTGTGTGTGTGTGTGTGTGTGTGTGTGTGTGTGTGTGTGTGTGTGTGTGTGTGTGTGTGTGTGTGTGTGTTTCCAGGCGACTTCATGTGTCAATGTACATTAGATTATTCATTTCAGTTTAATGCTACATTTATATTTAATGGCTAAAGTAAAAGCAATTAATTGAAAGGCGGATAATAATTAGAGCATTAGTTATATATAATACTGTGACAGTTCAGCCAGTACAGTCAATGCTAGGTACAAGTTGACAAAGTACAACTAGTAGCCAGCTGCGGGCGAAAGGGACCTCGCGATTCTAGGTGTCATTGCAAGAGTAGTTGCTCAGAATGGCGCGCCGACACAATGTGCAAAGTTTGCGGCGCGCGCAGGCGCCAGAACAGTAAAAGCGCAAAAAAATTCCCGGCGAAGAGGAATTTTTGAAAAAAAAAATAAATAAAAATTATTATTCGTCAAGCACATTGTATTAACCTTTTCGGTGCTCTGGACAGTGTAAGAAATTTTACACTGTCAACCGTTTATTTCTAATTTACAAACGAAGTATACATCAGATAACTTAGTACATTTATTCAAACAGCTTAATCACAGATTATCCAAACTTTACAATTGGTCTTCGGATTCTTTTGTCACTACCGGTGTCTGTAGCATCTGCGAAACGATCCGTTTTAAACTTAAAATTATTAAAAACTGCTTGAGCCCCAAAAATGGTACTAAACAGACTTTCAAATCTTACCATTAGGTCTATATCAGTAGAATCAGATATTTTGGAGCCAATTGATATACACGAGATTATTCGAGAATTTGCATTAATGAAAGCTAGAAAAGGTTAGTTCACCAAATGATTTTCCTTTCTGTTTAAATATTTACTTACCTATTTCTTTAGCAACTAATGTTTGTAATATGTTCCTATTTTATGTACTTGTAAGTTTATCTGTTTCTTATTTATATGATATCTACACAAAGTAAAAACATCAAAGTAATGTTCTTGCCAAATAAAATATAGTAAGTTTAATTATGTACCAAAAAATATTTAACATTTTTCTTTTTATAAAGCAGTAAGTTTATCTGATAATTTATTACGTAAAACTACTAAGGTGCAATTGGCAAATGATTTTCTTGACAAATAGCATATATAATTAATATATTTCGTATTTTATTTGTATTCACTGATAGTTTTTTATAAAGTGACATTTTTATTGTGGCGGGGGGGTATAGGGGCGCCAACCAGTGGCGGCTGGTGCTATGGTTGCAGCGTTGTACAACCACCAATATAGAGTAACTAAACTACAAAATAATATACGGAAACATTAAGCAGCTAAAAGTATCATAAATTTCAACGGAGAGCGTATTAGATCCTACGCGGTAATATTAGCGTACAATTCAAATGTGGCGGTTGTAGGCCGTTTGCAACTTGAACAGTATATGGCAGAGCTTACTACACAAACATATGGGAGGTCGTGCTCTACTCTTCACAACTGCCCTATGTTCCCAATGTTAGCTAGGCGGTTGCAAAGCGTTCTGCAACGCTCCACTAGTAGCGCTGAAGAAAACTTTGTGTATGACATCAGCACAGCCTTCTTGATTTATAAGTTATGTCAGGTGTAGTGTTTACGTTGGTTCAAGGTAAACGTTATCCGTTGTTTGAGGTGATAAATTATAGTAATAATTTTGTATAACTGTGATTATGATAGTTTAATGTCTTTTAACCGATCTCCCATCCACTCAACCAACTACTGCAACCACCAAAATTTGGAACCACCAGCCGCCACTGGCGCCAACTAAAGTTCTGCACACAGGAGTCGGACGCTACTGGCGCCCTTTTTGGTTGTTCGCTTGTCTTTATTACTAAAACGAAAGCTGTAGTGGCTGTGAAATAAAGCTCCAAACGTTTTCCACTGTACCGACGCCAGCTCGGTTTGATGTGACACTGCCGTCTATTCCAAACCCTGGGCCTTTTACAATGGAGCCGGGCATTCGGTACTTTCTACAAAATGTTCATATTTCAGGAAACCGTCCATAATATATAGGCTACAGAAAGTCCTCGACTTCCGAACATAATGCATTTCCGAAAACGAGTTCAAAACTCAAATTGTCCGAAAGTCAATACTCACTGTACACTTAACTACTTAACTAAGTAGTAAGTCAATACTCACTGTACAGTACGTGTAGTTGGTTACATTTAGGCGTAGGCGTACCGTGCACGTAAGTTAGTAGGATCGGTTCTGAGAACTGTAGTACATTATACTATAATGAAGTAGCATAAGAGTAATGACCACTCTTACTACAAAAAGACATAAAACAGAGTAACGTGCTAAATTAATCATTCTCGTACATTAGTAAAGTTTATAAACAGTGATTGTGGAACAGCTTACAGCACAGTCTTATTGTCTTAAAACAGGAAGTAATCGTCTTAACACTTTGGATTTTTTATATAATGGCCTAACATTAAAAAAAAAAACATAGCAGAAGGAATAATAACGGATGTGCGCACTTGTCTTAGGCCTAACGTTCATTCACAGTTCACATCTCCGTCAGTGTTCTTCAGACTTTCGGAACAAACACATTTTGAATGTCCGAAAGAGCGAAATGTGCAAAAGTTGAGTGTCCGAAAGTAGAGGACCTCCTGTATATTGTCTTCAGTTAGAAGACTGAAAAACTGTTCAAATATTGACGATGAACAGGACACAATTAGTACATAAAAACCTAACCACGTATACTTAAACTTAACAGTAATCTGACACGTATTCAACGACTATTCAGATAGCCAGTACGGGTGAATATATATCCATATTAATTGAAGTAAATCGTCTTCATTGTATCTCCACATGAATTCACGGAGGTATGAATCTATCTGATTTCTACTAGTTTCGCACTGACACGAGTTGCGACGGTTAACGGCCGCCCACAACGACTGCCTCGTTTACAGGACCTACAAAATTTTGACTGTGACTGACTTGATAATTTCAGATTTTTAAAACTTACAGAGGGCAAAGCACACGAGTTTATAGAAGATGGCTACAGATACGGTACTTGACAATAATGAGCTGAAAGCTGTCTTCGAAAGGTTTCAACCACAGCAAAGACTACTGAATATTTCAAAATTTGTGTAGGCCTATTCCTTATCGAACACCTAAACAGAAAGGAATCGTACTTAGTTCCTACTTTTTGAGGAAAACCACAACAGGGTTCTTACCATCCTGTTTAAGCAGTTTTACAAGTTCATAGCTTATATAACGTATAGAAGAATAGACGTTCCTCGGGTAAAGTAACTAAACTCTTGGTACGGGGTAGATCTACGGAGTATTAATGGAGGGAGGGTAGCAATATTCAGCGTTTCAGGAACGGTACCATTTCAGAATAGAAAGCGACGATTCTTAAAAACGTTAGATTTTAAAATATATTCAAGATCAGTTCATTTTACATTGATGCTTCCAGTCAAGCATCACAGACATGACTATAAAATCCGGATTGATGACTGCTGTGTAGCCGAGACTCCCTACATTTGTACGTGAGCACAGGCATTAACTGTTGATTCTATAATTCGCATCAATTGAACACATCGACGAAAGAAAAATTACGTGATTATTTTGATTACTCAAAAGTGATCAAAGTACACAACAGTTACTCCACAGAACGCTGACGCTAAGAATGTATCACTGGCTCTCCTCTGACCGACTTTTTTCAATACTCCCTCTTCGTCCATTAATCAAACTGCTCTAGAAATAACATAAATAACACAGATATGAGTGTTGCGTGTTGTCTATTACGTATGTGTGAAACGGAATTCCAAAAGTTATTTAATAAGATATTTCAAAAGTGAAA
Organism: Magicicada septendecula; assembly: GCA_034769895.1. Classification (NCBI taxonomy): domain Eukaryota; kingdom Metazoa; phylum Arthropoda; class Insecta; order Hemiptera; family Cicadidae; genus Magicicada; species Magicicada septendecula. The sequence goes on from CM068372.1 coordinate 368,702,508, forward strand.
TATTTAAAGTTATAACGTAAACAGACAAGCTCATAGACGTCTACAAAAGTCAGCAAGATCTCGAACTGATGAAACTTTTCGTGCTAAAGTAAACTTCATACATAAATGTATGTCTGTTTATATATATTTTTTTTATTTTACATGAACGTAATGTATTTACATAAAACAACATAAAATATTTACAACCATAATCAAGTGAGTTTTATTTTCTTCTGCGACAAAGCCAAGCAGTCAACAAACTGCACTGCTTCTCTGATTGAGAACGGTTTGATTTCTCTTTATTCTTCTTCTTCTATTTCTTGTTCTTTTTCTTTCATGTTATCGTAGTTGCTTTCTTGTGCCGTTTGTCTGTGTCATTTTTTTTTCTTGTTGTTATCTGTTTGAACTTTCTGACCAAACAGCGGAGACGAGACTCTCAACTTTATTGCCAAACCTTATCTAAAGTTATATTTGTTGATGTATAACACAACAAGGGTAGTGGTGTGGGAGGATTGTCGCTAGTGGTGGCGGCGGTAGCGGTGGGTGGTGGGTGTTCCTGCCCTAGCCTAGCCCTAGCCCTAGAGGAATCTCTGTGTGACACATCGATACACCCTGTTTTCCGGAATGTGACCTAGTTAACTACTACTACTACTACCACCACCACCGCCCCCAACCCACCACTTGCGTAGACAAACTTTCATCATGCATTACGCTGGACGCACGCACACAAGTACTAACTTTTTACTTTATCGTTATTTAAGACAATATTTTTACATATGTAGGTATGCGTGGAACGTTGGTTGTTGGTTGTTGTAGTGTATTTATCACAATCTCACACAATAATACCAATTTAAAACGCCAAAGGCCAACAGGAAACCATAACGACAACCAACCAACACACAAGTACCTCACAAGAATCAAAATTAGGAACGCTGAGGATGGGAACACAAAGTGTCCCGACACATGTTCCAAATAAGAAAAAACATCCTGAGGTAAAGTTATTATAAATACTAAATATACTAAATAATTATTTACACCATTATCACAGTACGACTACAAGAATCTTCGAATTACAATTTAATAACAGCTATACACTATTGTAAAAACACTAAATGTAAGTTTAATAATTAACATTCACATTAATTAGGTATATATTATATTATAACATATTATTAACGAATATATATAGTTCTGTCATCATACAAGTTCCCAAGTAAGTGATTCAATCTGAACTGTCTAGCACTGTCCGATTGTAAGTATAGGGGTGCATACAAATAATACATTGTATGTACGCAAAAATCTTAGATTGTTACGATTTATTAGCGTAAATTAAAGAATATTATAAGCCGGCAAACAATTGACCGCTGTACGGCAGTTATCGTAATGCGGCAGTTCGTGGAAGGTGAAAGTCCTCCTAACAAGGGGAATAATTTAACACATCACGTAGGCAGTGTTTTACACTTCCGTTAACATTACGCGCTTCCGTTCGCTATGAGAAACAATTTTTTACTTGTTCTTCATCTGCTTATCATTATTATGCGTAACGTTCTCATTGGCCTGCGGTCCGATCCTCACCTACAGATTGGTTGTTATTAGAGACCATTTTGTTTGCACAGTTTCAACTACAGTTAACCAGCTTCCGGTTTCTGCAGATATTTGCAAGGCTAAAGATACGTTTCAGTAAATTACTTTGAAACAGAAATTTTAGTCAGCATAACTGAAACCAATAATGCCGTTCGCAAAACACTTTTAAATAGCAACAGCTAAAAAAAAAGTAGCTAAACGGACTACACTTCATATTCCATAGCGTAAAATTAAAAAATTAATATATTTAAAACACGTGCTTTTTTAAAAAGATTCGTGCAATTTTTGGATTTCAATAGTAAAAATACCTGATTCGAAAACTAATTTTTTATGATGTTGGTACACCTGTTTGTGACAGTTATCTACGTTTGTATAGTATAAACCTGACAGCTATCTGAGGAAGTTGTGTTTTAGAGTACCTGGCGATTTGCAGCATCCTACAATCGAAGACTGAAAGGTTCCGTTTTGTCTAAAGAATGAGATAAACTGCTCTTTCGAGGAGTAAATTTTTCAGAAAGATTTTTGTGAGCCCAGTACGTATGAACGGGATGTTTAAACGCTGCCCAAAAGCTTCAAACAAACGCTGTGAATGAATTGAAGTTCCTGATAATAAGATGAAGATTGTTTTATCGAGTTTGACGAATTTTTATTACTAATTATTGAGGTCAATAAGGCTATAGGCCTACTGTGTGAACAATTTACGTCATTTGCGTGAAGAGTATGACAGAAAACGTGCAAATGTTTGAAGGATGATTTATGGAAATCGCGTCAACATAATCCACCAGAAGACACAAATATAGACTGTAGATTATTAAAAATATGAGGGTTGAATACATACCACACCTCAGCATTCTTACACTTTTCCGGTTTTACAATTCCTGTGTCTACTTAAGGCGCTGTTTGCGCTCTCTTGGTCAAATACTGACCAAAATTTCAATATTTTGTCATCAGTATAATTTGTTTTATTATTTGGGCTTTCCGTACTTGTACTATTCTGAATGCACAAGGTCGACATGCCAGCTATTATGGAGCTTAGCTTTTCGATTCCCGACTTTGTCGTAATATCGAAATATCAGTTTTTCCAAAATTAACTCGACTACTTTGTGAGTAACTTAGCGCAGTGTATCATGTCTATGATCTACGGCTTAAAGTTAAGAGATTATCCTGCTTCCCAGTAGCAGCTCGATGAGACAAACGTATGTACATCAGTATTCCCTCTGAATGTTCTCTGCTCGTTGGCGACATATTTACGATTGAGTGAATATTGAACCATCCCTATTCTGTACCATACGTATCTGAAATATACGAAATTGTAATTCGGTACTGCGTGGGGGGGGTGGAGAAAACTGGTGGACAGATAGACACGCGTGCACAAAGACGAATATCATAAAAGATTACATATAATACAATAAACAAACGGTAAAATAGAATTAAAACACGCGAACATTTGATAAAGAAAAGAGAACGTGCTCGAGAGAAAGAGAATGAAACGAAGGATGGAGAAGAAGAGACAGGAGAGGTAGTCATGCTGAAAAGAGACAGAAAGAGGGAGAGTGATTTTGATAAGGGGAGAAAAAACAAGTGGCGGTTAGAAAAATAACCGACCCCCGTACATCTGCTGGTAGGACGTGGCATCGGCGTCGAGATGGATGGTGAGGAAAGAAAAATACATTTCGCAGAGTAAACAGAGCGCGTCGCGTCACCGACGCTGCTGCTGCCAGGCCACCTTTGTTTTTCTTCTCCGTCGCGGCGGTGGAAAATGGAAGAAAAACACTGGCTAAGCCTGCGGACGAAGCGGCAAATCTATAATCATGTTGCTTTAATTGGAAATTACAAAAAAAACCTTGTGCTGTGCCTCTACTACTCTACTGATAAAGATGATAGGATATAGGCCTACCTGTGCTCTCTCTCTCTCTCTCTCTCTCTCTCTCTCTCTCTCTCTCTCTCTCTCTCTCTCTCTCTCCCTCTTTCTTTCTGTTACCGTATACACAACCCCACCCCCGCCTCCGCATACAGGACAGAAAGCACGCTCGATCTCTCCTATTCCTCTCCTTTGAATTTATTTTACATATGTCTCTCTGCTGTAGTTTGTTTTGTTTTGAAATTAATGTTTCTTTCAAATTTTTCTCCTGTTGTCTGTCCAACCAACAGAAAAACGGTTTTTATAAACTAATAACGGGAAGCGGAAATGGTTCACCTAATTATTTTTAAAACAACAAATAGTGTATCCCCGTTTGGGTCAATAAAACACGAAAATGTTTGTATAATGTTAGTTGTTAGAAAATCGTCGGTATTTATTTTCAGTTTTTATTAAATTTGTATATATAGCAAAAAAGAGTGGTAAATTTAAATCCCGTTATGTAATGTGCTAACGTTGCACGTTTCATCCATCATCGGGTGCAAACGTTGTCACTTGGTTGAGGCAACACATAACTAGGCTACATCGCATGTTTAAGTTCAAGTGTGCAAAGCAGACAGTACGATAATCAAAAAGCAGTGAGTAATGAATGAAAATAATATACTTTCGTTATTCATTTTTAAAAATCTATGTTATATTTAAAATTGGTAAATAAACAGTTGTTTTATTTTCTCTTCAAAGCTGCCGTAACTCGCGAGACAATACATATTTTTTTTTTTTTTTCGAAAAACCCAAGTGTATGTTCCCTGAGCTGCAGAACTCGCTCACTGTTTTTAACGAAGTACATTTGTTATTAAATTAAAGTCGATATTAGATATTTTTTAAATTATGGGAAAAAATACAAAAATCCTGATTTCCCAACTATTTATTCAGTGATATAACGATTGTGGAGCACACAGTCATGCAAAAAACACTAAAAATTAAAGCAATCCCTACTAATCTGACACCCTACTGGATTTTCAAAATATTTGCAAATATTTGATCTCTTTTTCTGGACACTGGGGTTTCAAAACTTTGGAATTTTTATAACTTAACACTACATTCAGATGTCAGTTAAAATTCTCTTTAATTTGATAACCGACATGATTTTTTGCGATTTTATCAAAATTATCGCCCGATTTTAAGGCCCTTACGTCCAAAAATTTTGAAGTTTTAAAAAATGAACACTCGGATTAAAAAAAAATATTCAGATTGCGGTAATATTCCCATTTATTTCATACTCCACATGGTTTTTGCGTTTTTTTTTACAAATTTGCCTCCCACCCACCGCATTTTTGGAGGGATTAATCTCAAAAACAATAAGTTTCTCTAGGATAAATGTATGGACACGCATACCAAGTTTACGAAATTCGATTGATGGTTTCAAAATTTATCGTGAGACATAACCCAAATATACAGACAGGTAGATAAATGGCAAACGGTAGACTAAAAACTGAGAACTCGATTACCTGGTTCAAATATTATTAACATGTTCAACCAAGTGACGAGCGACCGTTAAATCAATGTAATAAAAAACGTGTGTTTTAGCCGAGTAAAAAAAAAAAAAAAAAAAAAAAAAAAATTACCAGAACTCTTCAAGATAGTTGTAGAACTATTCCATTCACACACATCCCTTGTCCTTGATGATTACTGATGACTTTATGTCCGTGTGTGTGCGCGTGAGGCTGCAATTTTCAATAACATAGGGCTCAACCTTTATCAGTTAATAATACAGTGTAGCACAGGCTTCACTTAATAAGAGATTAGTGGTGAGTGTTACTATGTATTCCATCCAGATTGCCTGTACACACACAATGTAGGCTAAAGTCTTATCTTGTATTTGGATTTCATCGCCAATGTCGGATATTAACGGAAGCTTACCAAGTAAACAAATAGGCTACCGTGTAACCATATTGAAGTGAGCTATGATGTAATGTTTGTGTTAAAATTTCCAACACATATGTTGGTCTTCTTCTTCTTCTTCTTCTTCACTACATGGCTTGGGCTATTGCCCGTTCCGACTTCACAGAGTATCTGACCATTTTTTTCAGGGTCTTCCACGATCTCTCGTCCCCACTGGCCTATGTTCAAACGCTTGTTTAGGAATACGCGTGTCTACCACGCGTTCCACATGTGACTTCCAATTCTGCCTGTATTCCTGTATTCTATACAGAACCGACTGTAACTTCAGGTCTTTCCTTATGCCGTCGTTTTGTAGACGATCTCTCAAATTACAATCCTTTAACTGCTCTTGAAAATTTAATTTCCGAGGCATGTACTTTTGAAATATTCTTTTGCACGAGAGTCCATGTTTCACATCCATACATTAAACTCGGCACAGCCATACGCTAACCGTTTGGCATTTGTCTGCCTGTCTTTCTAACTGTCTGTGCGTCTCACGATAACTTTTCAACGTATCGACTGATTTTCGTAGAACTTGGCAAGTATGTGCACACTTTTATCTTACAAAAATCTATTATTTTTTTGACACTGATCTCACCAGAAATATGGTGGTGGGAGGCATATATGTGAGGGGATCAAAATGGTGAAAAAATACCAAAAAGCCATTGTGGAGTATCACGTTAAAGTAAGTTGTAACCGCAGTTCATTTCTGAAAATTTCAAAGTTTTTCGACGTCAGGGTCTATAAAAAGTGGTGAAAATTTTGATAAAAAATCGCAAAAGGCCACGTGGAGTACCAAATTAAAGAGAATTTTAACTGACATCTAGAAGTGGTGTTGAGTTTCTGAAATTTCAAAATTTTTGGACTCTACGGCCACAAAACGAGATTATAGGCCTAAATCTGAATTTTTTTTTATGCAGCAGATTATCAGACTAAAAGGAATTGTAACATAAATACGAATGTTTCGAATTTTCATTGTCTATTCCACGATTGTGTGTTCTACAATTGTTATATTGCTAAATAAAGAACAGAGTAATCGGTATTTTTGTAACTATAATTAAACAATTATCTAATACCGAAATATATGCAGTAATAAATCTACTTTGTTCAAAATAGTTAGCGAGTTCTGTAGCAGAGTGATATCTTTGTAAGTAAAATGTGTTGGTACTGTATACTTATGTTAATGTCTGAAATATGCACAAGCATGTGGTTTAACTTTTAAAGATTCGCAGCGATAGTTGAGTCGGTATTTCAGATTCTGATACGTATTGATAGGCTTGCCATAATTTTACTTCCATGTTCCATAAGGAAATGGAAGTATGGTGATGGCAAAAAAAATCGTGTTCGAGATAATTGCAGATTCTGATTGTACTACCCTCAAAACATAAAAAAAGTCATTTTTCGAAAAGTGTCTGTGTGTCTGTCTGTCTGTCTCTGTGTCTGTAGATTTTTTTTATGGCAAACGATAACAGCCGCAGATTCAAACAGAGTCAAATAATTTTTTGCATACAGCCCTCTGAATTGTAGAGTACTCAAGGTCTGTTGATTTTGGTGAAGATCGGTTAAGAGAAAAGGGCAGTTTACCAGCCACATTTTATGTTTTAAATGGTAATTTTATTTTTATGACGAATGATAACTGCCGCATATTCAAAGAGAATCAAATAATTTTTTGCATGTATTCCTGAAGTTTCAAGTACTCAAGATCGGTTAAGGGAAAGGGGTAGTTTACCTGCCACCATTAATGTTTTAAGAAAAGTTATTGTTTCTATGGCGAACGATAAGTGCCGCACATTCAAACAGAATCAAATAATATTTTGCATGCATCCCTGAATTGCAGAGGACTCAAGAGCTATTGATTTTGGTGAAAATCAGTTAAGAGAAAGGGGAAGTTTACCTGCAACGTTTTATGTTGTAACAAGAGAAATTTTTTCATGACGAACGATAACTGCCGTAAATTCAAACAGAATCAAATAATTTTTTACATATATGCCTGACTTTTGGTGAAGATCGGTTACGGGGAAAGGGCAATTTACCAGAAACATTTGTTGTTGTAACAAGAGTAAAGTACTTATTTTTGATAAATAAAGTATCCTGATAAGAAGATCTTAATAATCCACTGTAGACACGTAGGTGAAATATCTATAAATGAAGAGGCTAGTTGAACGGGGTGGGGGTAATTTTCTATAAATGAAAATTATAGTTGAAGGGGGAGGGGATAATTTTTATACGTGTACTACGTTATCGGCAACAAAGTAGTAGTTTGTTGTTAAAATTCTTTCCCGGGCTGTTTGGCCGTAGTCCAATGTTTTCTGCAAACCAGACGTTTCGGCAGTGCCGTCGACTGCCATCATCAGTGAAAATCGAGTGCGATAACGTGTGGTGGTATACGTTAGTGACCACAGTACTGTGGTTAAGGCTGAAGCAATAAGTGGAAAGAAGTAGTTTCTATGGAAACATTTCATTTCGTTAATGATTTTAAATATAAATCTTAGAGCATGGAAGTCATGTATGGTATGGTTCTCCATACCGATATTTTTATTAACCAACCGGAACATCTGTTTAGCGGGGGAGGAGGTGAGAAGGCAGACTGGAATTATAAAATATGAACATTACAGTGTTTATTACATTGCTATTTTTATTTTATTGGGCGTATATAATGTATAAATATAATACTTAATACATATTACAGTGCAAATAAAAAAGAAAATAATTTTTACAAACAGAAGTGCAGTATATTAAATTTTTGAATCAAAAATTGCTCGTTGCATTAAGAATTTGCAAGAAGTTTGTAACTTAAAGTTGTTTTTTAAAGCAGTCATATTTTTCACTTGAATGCACATTTCTCAATATATCTTGTTTTTTATTTTGTCAAAAAATTCATTACAACTAAGTCCAAAATTTACTGTACACAGCATCAGCGCACGCACTGTTGACTCTGTCACTTGCCCAAGGGTTGTTCATCAAGGAGAACAGTCTCTCTACACTCTCTCGCCCATTACTTGTTCTCGGAACAAATGCACCGACCGCCGGGACATTTCGGCAACCGGGCGGGACTGCACTCTGAAACCGGGACGTACGGCAAGCCTACGTATTGATAACGTTTCCTTTGATATGTTTTGATCATCATACCACCTGCATAATATAATACTTACTGACTATAAAAACCACGAGTTTTATGTGCAGACATGTATATATGAAAATAATATAGACCTATTTATATTGACTAGATCGATAAGACTTCAATGAGACACGGGACCGATCGACATAAACCGTGACGAAACAAGTTGTGACACGCCGGTGAAAGTTCGTGTCGAACCACTATAGCAATAGCGTACCGTGTTATACGGTGAAAAAATCGCCACGTTTCGGATGACAATGATTATGTTGATGACAACTGTTGATTAATGGCTCGTGGTTTAAATCGCGGCTAGACTCTAACGTGAGGGATAGCCGATGGTGACGATGACGACAACGACATGAAAATGATGATGATGGTCATCACCATTGTCACATCATCATCATCTTGTTAACGGTTTTAGGCTTTAGCGGCCTGTTCCTATTCCACAGTCCACCTTTTCTTAGGCCTACCAACTTTTCTTCTGCCTCTAGGGTTGTAATATTTCGCCATCTTCGGTATTCTACTTTCTTCCTTTCTATTGATGTGTTGAATCCATTTTCTTCTCTATTCTTTAATCCTTTCAATAACTGGAAAAATATCTAAATCACTTCTTATCTCTTCATTTCTTATATGATCTCGTCTAATACACCTTTTAACTGAGCTCAGAAATTTCATTTCTGCTGTTTGTATCTTCTGTTCATCTGTTTTCTTTATGACCCAAGTTTCGGAACCATACAGTAGTGTGGGTATTCCCATTGTTTTATAAAATTTTATTTGCGTTTCTTTTCTACATTTATTTCCCAACGTTCTCCAAATTGTTTCACACGTTCTTGTGAAATTCGTCACTTTATTTTCTATATCTCTATCTTGATCACAAGTAACGTTACGTCCAAGACAGTTGAAATGTCTTACTTGTTCTGTGCATGCGTTGTCTATGTATATTTTGGTCCGAACCGGTTCTATCCTATAAAGGCCATTATTTTTGTCTTTGATTCAGATTAGTTACAGTTATATTCGTTACCATTATGACACATATTGTAAATACAACAAGAGACTCAACTAAAATTTTACAAGGTAATGGCTGCGCCAACGTTATTGTGTGGTTTTGAAACTTGGGTTCCGGCGAAAAAAACATCTGAGTAGAATAACGGGCATCGGAGATTAGAAGAGTCTTGCAGTCTGCAGACAAAGGGATAGATCCTAAAGTGAAGAAATTCGTAAAGTGTTGAACATTGTTAATATCCAACATCGTATTGCAGAAAACAAAGACAGATGGACTGCTCAGCTCATCTGAATAGGATGTCAGATAGCAGGTTGCCTAAGGAAGTTTAGCAATACAAGCCTGTTGGACAGCGAAGTATAGGAAGACCTAGGAAGCGTTGGTGAAGTGCATATATATATTCTTTTGGGACCGGAACAGGTGATTCGCCTAGTCCCTGATAAAAGAAGATTACGAAGATAACCCAAAGAGAGCAACAAGCGTCCTACTCATCGGGTACGTTCAACTGCGGATTGTAGTCGGTTCTCGTACAGACAAATGACACTAACATTCGCAAGGTGTCACTTGAGTATTTGTTTACTTCTATTTAACTATGCACTTATTTGTCACAATTCCTGTGAAAGTCGTTGAAGTAAAAACTCTTGACCGTCGACGACGACGATAACAGCTGTTATATCAGCGAGGTAAACAAGTTACACAAGTAGGGAACAGCTGATTTAAATTACGCGCGCACGTGTACGTAACAATGGACGTCTTAAGCCGCATTGTCACACGGACGTAATCCTCAACTAATTTAGATAAGCGAGAGATTAACAATACTCTAGTTTACTATTAATTAAATCACACTCATAATCAGTATATATAGCCTACTAGTTATTGGGCGTGACAAGAGCTGTTTGTATCCACTAACACTTACACAAGAGTATTGACTTGTGTTTCGTTAAAATTAAACATTCAGAACGTGTATTGAATTCATCCGTCTGACTGTATACACAAAACTCTCCATCATCAAATAGGACTGTATACACCTTTCTGTCGTAAATACAATAGTCCCCTTAAGCAGTGACTGGCTCTTATACGAAATGTCAGTTAAAGACAGATATAGAGTTAGAATGTAGTTGGTTAGTTGTTAGTCTACCAGAGGTTGGTTGGCTTATGCAGTTCCGAAGCCAGACCATACCTTCTTCCCAGGGGCGTATTTACAGGGGAGGGACAAACGGGACCGGACCCCTCCCACACACAGTAGAAAAAGTCGACGAATTTCGTTAACTTCTTAAATTTTTAGGCTGTTTTATTATATTTTTCAGCTGTGTACGCTAATATAGTAGTAACTATTTTTTAACCTGTAGGCCCACAAATAGGTTTATTACGCAGCATTAGCGTATACGTTTGAAATATGAAATGTAGGAAAATCAATTCAGGCAATAAGTATCTTGTAATCAACGTTTCAATAACGCGTATTTTATTGAGTTATTACCGTTTACTTTAACGGGACTGATTTCAGCCACTTTAAAGATAGTAATGTTGATCAGTCTTAAATTTTTTTTCTTTTGTATGAAGCGAACTGTCCCGGACCTCACCCCAAGGCCAAATTCTAGATACGCCACTGCTTCTTCCTCCTTTTATCTCATCCATACACCCTGTCTGGGCTTCCTCTCCCCTCTACCACGGAGTATAAGCTTAAGGCCTTCCTAAAGTAGGAAGGAGTGGGCGATATTAAAATTGCAAAAGCAAAGTCTCTAGTAAAAATACACCAGCCTACACTTTTGTTTGTGTGTGTGTGTGTGCACCGATAACTTATCCGGTGAATACTGGATTACTGGTGGTTCTACTCCCAAAACGAAATGTCTTGCGCGATGACGAAACATGACGGAAAACTTGAGACGTCTTTTCGATTTACAGTAGGTCTAATGTAATACAGAACCATCACGTGCCGTGCCCGGATGTCTGTCTCTATACAGAAAACAAAGTGGGTAACTGCACCTCAGTAGCTCCAATATTTCCTTTGTGAGACAGTAAGACTATTAACATAAGTCAGTGCAATCCAAACAGCTTTAAACTCAGCGTAACAAAGAAAATAAGATTAAACTCATGTAGTAAACTTACTCATTTACTAAAAATGAGCCTCCATGTAAACAGGCTATAAAGGTTTCAAGTGGCATAATTTTAAACTCAACAAGTATTATTACTACAACTTGAACGAGGTATCGAAGCGGCGGCAGCAATTATGTAAAAAGAAGAAGAAGAATAAAAAATAAAAATAAAAAAAGACGGAGATGTGTTAGAGAGTGCGCAAGCAAGGCTAGACGGACGGACGGACGGGGATTTCAAAGTATTTCCATTATTCAGTGAGTTCTTCTTGATGGAAGTCAGCCGGGTAAATGAAGAATCATGCGGAACCGCGTGGACAATGGCCGCCCTTTCAGAGAGCAGCATTTCCATATCAACCCGCGGCCAGCCGGCCAGCTACGTCTTCTTTGTTGTCGTCAGTCAGGGAAAGCCTTGAGAGGAAACCTCCACCACACCACGACTGCTACACATTCCATTACACTAAATATAGAGACTGGCGCACGCGCGCGCCGTGTACTCTACAAGACGTACTCTCTGTTCATAAACTATCAAAACAGTTGGCTATACTCGGTGCCGGATTAATGGGGATCTAGGGGGGCTAAAGCCCCGGGCCCCGCTTGTTGGGGGGGCTTCAGCCCGACCATTTAAAAATTATCATTTTCGAATGAATAAATAAAATGTTCCAAGCAAGTGAAATATTTAAAACCTCACTGACAAGGAGGGTACCTGAAGTGCAGATCACGGATTTAAATGAAACTTGGGGACATATTTAGGTACATAAGGTTATGGAAACAGCCAAAGCAGTTCTCAACTCAAAATTTCTCCAGTTATAAGCTACCACAATTGTTTTATGATGATTTTTGGAGAAGGCTCGAGAAAAATATACGTCCCTTTCAAAATCAATAATTCAGATATTTAATGTGCTTAGATATACTTACTAACGCAAAATGAAAGTAGAAAAGATAAGCTTATTTTGATTCTTCTTGAGTGTCGAAATATATTTATTAAATATATTACTAATTAATATATTAATTTAATATTAAATATATATTATAAATACATTAATTCCATACTATATTTATTAAATGATCGTCTGAATAAAGTAAAGTATTGTGCAAAACGCGAAAATTTCATACATGGGCCCCTGCTCTTAAATAGCCCCGGGCCCCCCATAGCCTTAATCCGGGGCCATGGCTGTACTGTAGCAATGGAGTAATTGTGGTCTATGAATGGATACTGTACTGGTCAGTTCCAGGCGCGGACTAAAATATTACTTGGCTTTACGACAATCAGTCTGTCATAACAACCCACCAAAACTATGTCCCCCTGTCTACGTAGGTAGCGTTAAACTGTAGGTTGTACGGTGCTATTGCGAACACTCACCGCTGGCATAAGCTACACACGATTCTATTGTACACCACTTTTGCATAGCTGAAGCGTATTAGAAAATTTGCTCTACCGAACGACACAACGATTTCTCGATCCTTTAATGGAACTGTCAACGGCGCGCTTCCAAATGAGGGAAATTAATTAATAAGGTAAAAAATTCAATTGTTGATTATCAACACAAAAAAATTACAATGTTATGGACACGCGAAAAGAATGGCAAAGGAAAGATAGCCAAGGAGAGTTATGGAATGGACCCCACCAGGGAGAAGGAAAAGAGAAAGACCAGCTATCACCTGGATAGAAGAAATTCAAACTATATTGAGAGAAAGAGAAATTGAAGAAGATCTTTGGATGGACACGCAGCAATGGAAGATGAGAATTCAATCACTTCTGTAATCTTTGGTTCCAGAAAATGTGTAAACATTGTACAGCCGGAAATAATAATAAAATTAATAAGGTAGTGTCACAGTTAACGGCAGTCAGAAACGTTCGAGGAATTCTAACGTGAAAGATAGATGATGATGATGAAGACAACGATATGAAGATGATGATGGTCATCACTATTTTGACATATATTATGAAGATAACAAGAGACTCCTCTTATAGTTTAAAAAGTAATGGCTGTTCCAGTGTTATTGTATGGTTTTGAAACTTGGGTTCCGGCAAAAAAACATCTTAGTAGTAGAATACAGACATCGGAGATCTTGTGCATTCTTGCGAGCTGTTGCACACGAAGGGATAAACCTTCGTCTCATCTGAATAGGACGCCACATGGCAGGTTGCCTAAGGAAGTTCAGCAATACATGCCTGTTGTAATACCAAGTATAGGAAAACCTACGAAGCGTTGGTGAAGTGTACAGGAACAGGTGATTCGCTTCCACAAAATCAATCACCCTCTTGACAAGTGGCCATTATAACCTTGGCTGAATTTATAAAATGAAATTTGAAGATAACGAGGCATATTCTGTAGTCACGCTACATACAGAATCGTCTTCCGATCCTGGTTGAAATTCTTGAACAAACTAAGAGGTATATATACGCTATAATACCATTAAAGATTACTTAATGACAAAAAAATAATTTCCTTCCTGAGTAATCAAGACAAGTAAAGAATGCGTAATCAAGATCTATAAATAATATAGTTTTTAAATTTCAAAACATTCTGACGAGGATAGCAGTTTTTGACGGTTAGCAACCTTTAGTACAATGTAATAAAATTTTAAATAGCAGAAAAAGTAACAGTCAAATTTTATTAAAAGCAGAATAGAACAGTCACACTCGCCTTACAGTAATTCTGTTATTCTGTTAATTCTGTTACTACAGACATCCGTTATGCACTACACACGACACGACCTGTAGCGGACTCCGAACACAGAGCACAAGAATTGAACACGAGAGTTGCGTTACACTGCCATGAAAATCAACAGACATCCCAATGAAAATAGCGACTCCGAAGAGGACATACAAGAAACATTAACGCTACCCCATACGGACAGGATCATCAGAATTGTACGGAAATGGCTACAGACCACAACAAACCGCCGAATTGTTACTGAGAAGTCCGAAACCACATAGAAGAACAAGACATGTATGAGGTACCTTGTGGTGACTCCTAACTGCTTCTATAAAGGTCATATAAGTCAGTGCGGCAGAGAATACTGCTTGAAGTGGGAAAAGGCCTGAAAGCGTCTACGTTATTCCAGTATAACCCGGAATCGGTTTGGACGCGACGAAACTGCTGGTTGTCAGGGAAATGCTACAGACACGTATCATTAGGAAAGCAACAAAAATCTGAAAACGATCCGACGCTTTCCACAAACGGGACGATGGCCAGCCGTCACTTCACATTCTAAATAATCGGATACCACTAACAAACAAGTCGATGAATAAGCTGCAGTTCTAATTCGTCGATGAACTCTAATTCAGTTCTAAGTCATAATGAGGGGGGATCTGCTTGAACGTTTCAAACAACAGCAAAGTACAACGCGGGATTCCACACGTACCGCACAATCCGCGAAAATTTTGGGTTTGTGTAAATAGGCCTATATGTAATATATAGTTACGTAACAGAGTATTTCCAACTGTAGCCAGGCTACAGTTATTACCAGGCTGGTTTGTTATGCTACTTAGTTGCCTGTTTCTCTCTTTTTTGTTTTGTCGAATCTTTAACCGCAATGCCTTCGATATTGTGTTGTACGGCTATCGTCTTGTAAAAACCGTACAAGGAAGTGAACTGACTGCTAACAATGCCACTGGTGAGTAAATAATACGTTTATTATTAGTCGCTGCATGTACAACACCTTCCTGCTTGTATAGTTTTTCCTACTTTCCATGGCTTCGATATCTAGCGCTACTTAATTATTCAATGAGCGTTATTAAAGCACGCATGTAGGTTGTCAAGGACGCCGTCAGTCCTATTGTCAATGCGTTCTGTAATAGTTCCCTAATTCTCCAACTAAACGAATAACATTTTCTTCTCGTGGACCTAATATTCGATTGCGTGTTGAGTTAAACGCCATCCATGCTCAGAAGACGAACCACGCTACTGGATACTCCGTCTGGTTTTTTTGTGTACTAAGAGCTCGATTACATTAGGCAAGTTTGTTGCGCCAATGAAGATGTAGGCGAGTCAGCTAGCGCGGCAAGTGGTGATTATACACAACTTTTGAACTCGCTCAGTTGCCCACCAACTATCAACCACCTGCAGTAAATCGTCAAACTGGGCACTATTTAATCTAAAATATTCCTGTAAGCCACAGGATCTTCGTCCTTCAACTCTCTCAATAAACTGCTGGATGCGCCATATTTCTTTCGTCTTCCTATCCATTTTTTCTTTCTGCACAGTTTTGTGCTGGATGCGCACAGTTTTCTTTTCCTCAATTTGTTCTTTTTTCTAACTCCTTCCTGATAACAAGAGCAAGAACAACAACTCCCGCACGAACTACTTCTGTCGACATTTCGCAATCAGGAACCACTGAAAAATCGCAGCGATTTCACTAGCAGCTGTGATTTACACACAGGTGGTTTACTATAAAAAAATAGCTAGATAGTGAACGCGCCAGCGAGTAGTATCTAGTAGTAGCGAGTAGCGAGAAACGTAGCCCAGCCTTCAACTTTACTCGCACTAGCAGAGTAGTAGTCAACGTGGTTACACAGAGCGAATTCAATAGCATCTGGTGAATTTGCTGGCGAGTAGCTAGAAAACTCGCCAAATGTAATCGAGCCTTAACCTATCTTAAACATCGCGTTAGTAGGCCTATACATCGAGTCCTAAATTATAAACTTTTACGTGTTAACGGTTAATTAGCAGTGAAGTTAATCAAGGATCGCAGCAGAAATCGTCTCTGCTTCACCTACTGAGATTAGCAATCACTCAGTTCGATGTGAACATTCCTACTTTACTGGCTGCAGGTGATAGTTTTCACAATGAGAATTATATGCAGATATAAAATGCTTAATACCTTTCTTTAATCTTCATTATTATACTGACATAATAAAGAGTGCACCGTTAAATATGTGAGGTGATTTATGTTACATGTGTAAATTGCCTCTGTTTACTTATTAACTCAGTAACTGACTGCTTAAATAGTGACTTTTTTTGTTTTTACGTTACGTCTGGAAAATTCATCGCTAATCATGTGGCCCGACGATAGGTTTCTAAGTTTAATTATGACCCTCAGGCGCTTTTAAGTTGGAAACCACTAGATGTGGGCTGATATACCTATAACGGGTATTTTGGAACGATTGTTTTTGTGGAACGGATATAACAGTGACTGAAAAGTTAAAATACCTGTTCCGATTCAACGATAACTGAAAAGTCGAAATACTCGTTCCGATTACTCGAGGCCTTGGGGTTCCGAGTCGCGGGACCCCTATGCAACTAACGAATAAAAAAGTAAACGAGTACTACGAGTACAAAGTGACAGTTATTGGCGCTGAGTACTTGATTCTGCGCATGTGCCGATTGCCATACAAGTACGAAACGAAGCAAAACAGCGAGGATCAGAATACCTCTATGCCAAAGAGACGAAGCTGTTTTTAATGAATGAAAAAAATTCATACTGATGTTATATTTATTCTCGTGTGTTATGCAGATGTATAATACAGATTATAATAACAAATTACGTATATTACGCTACTCACCAACTTGTTACATTTTGAAAAAGCGAATTATATTGTGTTATAACCTACAGAGTGGCTGATAGGCCATATAGTACTTTTTGTTAATGTGATTCGGAGATGATTTTAACTTCAATGCACATCTCATGTAAATTTTTTTTTGTTTTTGACATTATTTGTTGTCCTATTACGTGCACTCTAAATTTAGTTGTTTGGGTTTCGCTAACTGATTTGTCTAACAAAATGGAATCAATAATTTAATATTAAATCTATGTCAGTTGTTTACTCCTAGTGAGAACTTAAATTAGTAGGCTATTCCTTAATTTAGTAGGCTTGTAAATTCTCTTGTTTCTTAATTTCCTTTTAAACAGTAATAGCTTAATAAAGTCTCTGTATAAAGTAACACTGTTGATACTTTTAGTTTCAATTTATTTGTTATAACAAATTATGTAATACATGTATATGTATAATAGGTGTATAGCCTCATAACAGGTATTTGTACGTGTTATTTTTTGGAACGGTTTCGTTCGTACCTCTTATTTTCAAATACAGGTTTAGCACACCTCTAGAAACCACTGAACTAATACATCAGTTTTTCAATTGGTAACTTATTTTTTCTCATTATGTAGAAGATGAATAAAGTCGTTATCAGCTTTACGGACAATTCCGCAACAAAAAACCTCATCTGTGTATGCTGAGGTGTGCGGCGTGCATAATCAGCTGATACGATAAATTAATAAACAACAGGAGTATAACGATTGCGTCAGTGTTACACCAGACGTTCGATTAATCTGCACACAACATAATACGGATGACACTTTGTATTGCCTTCTTAATCGCGGCGATTCTCTTTGCTTTGAACATGGCCCATTGTGCTACAGTCGATTGTCGGATACAATAGCACACAAATAACTGACTAACGTTTACGTTTTAACGCTTAATTATATTGCTGTTTACATCATTGTTTAATGTGCCTCAACAGCATACAACAGTTTTCACACAAGACGGGTTCCATCTAATGGTTTTAACATAAAAGAAGGCAGTAAATAAGATAGAGAGTTGGCTTATTGGAAAGTCTGTTTAATATTGCGATTGAATGTGTAATAATAGCGTATAGGCTAATACCAAAGGATCTAGAAAAGTCAGTATAAAACCTATAACTTTATAAGTGACTTGACCATTTTAACCAGTAAGCTCCCTCAGCTGTAGAACTCGGGCACTATTTTGAAACACTATTAGGTAAATATGAATATTAGATAATTTTTTTAATTGCCAGAAAAATTACGAAAACGTCGATTACTCTATTTTTTTTATCGGCCATCTAAGGACCACATGCCAGTTTCAAATCTTTATTCTTTGTTCTTCTCTTTTTCTCCAATATTCTTTCAACTTTTCGCTGTGTCTCTTCTTCCTGTCTTCGGTCCACTTTGAACCTGCGTTTTTCTCTCTCCTACCCTGGACTCCTTCCATTTTTAACACTTTTGTCCGAAAAACTTCTCTTTCAATTGCTTCTTCTGCGTTTATATTATTTTTCCTTAATCCTTTTAAGCACAAGTTGGTTTAATCCAACTTGATGTTGACTTCTTCCCCCATAGATATTTGAAGATCTGCTTTGTTAAGGCATTTGTTAATCCATTCTATATAAATGTACAAAAAATAATAGTCTTCTTTTTCTCATTGTTTGTGTTATATTTTCTACACTCTGATATATTTCATCATTACTTCTTAATTTCCAACCTTCTGAAGTTTTTCGTGGGCCCAATATTACTCTAAAATTTATTATTACGTAAAATTATAATTTTAAAACAGACAATCATACCAAAAAACACTAAAACTCCGAAACACTTCAGTGTTTTTTTTTTTAGTTAAATTTGTAACCATAATGTCTAAATGACAAATAATAATCCTAGTCCTAGCTTTTAAGGTTTATGTATGTTTGCATAGACATATACAGGCCTATAAGTAATACTTTTCACGAAGTTACATAACCGATGATCATATTGTAACGACGGAACGCTCTCGAACAGTCGAGAGTGTCGTTCTAATCGCTTCTCGGCTACCCGAGCAGGTGCTTGTCTCTGTCAGGTACTTGAGCAGGGCCGCAAAAAAGTACCCTCTACACTTTTCGAGTCCTTGTTGACGCAAATTATGTAACATTAGTCTACAACATTTGCAGGCTACATATAGCATCTGTCGCTTAGAAGTTAGTTCCGTTTGGCGATTTATTTAAGAGTGGATCGAAGTGGTTGTTACTGGAAGTGATTATTGTGTTATAATTAGTGTGGAACTATAATAGTTGATATCATTATTGCGTGTGGACAAATTCAATACTGTATGACAGTATCTTGTTGATTTCAAATTGTTATTTTTGCTTCATTAAAGCTAGTTATTAGTGACTTCATTAGTGTCTGTATTTTGTTTTCACTGTACCATACGATGATCAGTGAGACTATCGTAAAATAGCTTATAGGAAACAGTTTTTTTTTTTAACATAGCTTACAAACGTTTTAAGGCGGTCCTTAATTTGCAAGGAGTCTTGAGAGAGATATATTAATTATCACAAATTATTTAAGTTTCCAGGTTTGTAATTTCAAACAAAATTTTCATAACTTGAATATCCATATAAACTTTTATAATTTCCGTGAAATTCTTTTCTATTTTTAACCCATGGTGCCCCGAAATTAAAAAAAAATCACAGTAAACACTACATTCGGATTGGTTAAAATTCCATTAAGCCTGACATCTGACTAGATTTATATACTTTTTTCTAATTTCGGATGCCTTTTATGTGCCTTGGTATCTTAAAATTTTGACATTTCTATGGCTGTACACTATATTTAGACTCAGATTAAAAATTCTCTTTAATTTAATGGCACACACGGATTTTTGCGATGTTTTCAAGACTTTATGGGCCATCGTATTCTATAATTTGGAATTTTTAAAAATAAAAATTATATTCAGATATTTGTTAAAATTCATTTTAATTGATACCTCCATATGGACTGGTGCTATTTTTTTTTTTTTTAATATATAATGACGCCTCGCGCGTAGTCCTTTAATTATACTAAACAGGAAGTAGTGTAAACTTCTCGTTTAATGTGAGCATGTATGAATGACCAGTGGGCTCTATAACGGTGAACGATTAAATTGAATATAACTCATGTAAATTGTCAGTCTATTTTAATGTATAATATAATAAACCCCATTACTCAGACTGTCCTGAAAATTTTACAATACAATTAAGTTCGCTTGCGCGTGTGTGTTATGATAGCAGCAAAACATCTTCTCTAATGTAATACTGTACTCGTATGTTGAGTGAGGTCGTCCATTAACCCACTGAAAATCATTACAAAATAAGGATTTTGGAAGCCAAGCAGAGTGTTCTGAAACGAGGAGAGCAAAGTGAAGAACATGCCGCTAATAATGATGAAAAATGAGAGTACTGAGAGAGAAGTGTTTTGAAAATAAAAATTACAAAATTTTAAACACGGTTTCCCGTAAGTGCTTATTTTTAACAATTACAAGGTATTGGGTATTAGTAGGTACCGAAACGCGTTACTGACTTTGTACAAAAGACAAGACGCGTCTGGCCAGTGGGACAGCAGCTTAATGGAAAACTTTGGCGGAGCGATTGTAACACACACACACACACACACACACACACACACACAATGCTATTTTTCTTCATCTTCAGCACTACAACCCAATGTGAGCCCTGGCTTCCAACACCAGTCTTCTTCAAAGTCTCTTGTCCCTTGCCATCTCAGCGTAACCACTCACATCCATTCTTCTGAGATCTTCTAGTACATCATCCAACCATCTTATTCTAGGTCGGCCGTTCTTTCTGCTTTTATAGACTGACTTGCGCCCTCAGAATTTTCTTTAGCATACGCTGATCATCCATCCGTTCCAGGTTACCTAGCCATCGTATTCGTTGAGCCTTTATGGATCTTACAATGTCCTCATGATTCAATAGCCCATCTATCTCCTGGTTATTTCGTATTCTCCATTCGTCATCTTCTTTAAGCAAACCATAAAAATGTCTTTCAGTCTTTCTTCCATCTGATAAGTGTTTTATATATTTATTTTCATTTTTGTGTTACGGCTAATGAGTTTGCTTCTCAGTAGTCTGCTGTTGGCATAATATGCCCTATTTCCCATTTGTATCCTGTCATGTATTGTCTGTCGTGTTTATGGACCCTTCATGACAGTACCACGTTACCCAGGTGTCTGAACTTATTAACTGCATCATATGAATTTTCCTCTATACATAAATTATATTTGATTCAGCTTATTGTATAGATAGGGGAGCCGTTGTATTGCCCTGGCTATTATCAGATCGTCAGCGTAAGAGCATAATATTTGGCTTCTCTTATTTAACACTCACAATACACTTCGACATAAATCTCTAGTGTTGCATTAATTATTTTTATAAGAATTTTATAAATCCTTAGTTATTTTTATAACTTGCAAAGATGCGTTTAATCAGATGTACTCGTCACCTCAGTAACTCAGCCACCCACCATGAATCTTATATACCTGTTATAATTTTTTCAATTTTACACACGAATGTAAAATGCTTGTTAGTGTTCTATTCACTCCACTTAGTCGGCAAGACGCGGTCGCGTCGATCAAAAGCTGTTCTGCTGGAAAGTAAACAAGGAATTGGCAAGACCTACTTGATTTCCTGTACACTCGCCTGTAGGTCAGACGGTTAAATTGAATGTGCAAATTAAAAACAAAAAGTGTCGGGTTTTGTACCACCTGCTTGATTCCCTGCGACAAGAAAGCAGGCTATTACATAGGAACCTTGCAAAATGACAAGAAAATGTTTAACACACAATTCGACAGTGTCTCTAAAACACACACAAACAAGCCACCAAACGCAAGCAGCTGATAAGAGAATTTATTATTTGTTTTTCACTTTTACTCAAGTTACTCAAGAATAAACAGTACTTTCCCAATAACTGTACCCACACTCATTTTCGATATTTCGATTATGCGAAATCGGTTGTAGTGAATATCGCATATAATTTTTGTTAGATAATAGAAATCGTGAAAATCAATTAGTATATGTTATAAAATAGCTTGTTAACGATTGCAATCGTGTTTCAATGTCATATTTTTTACGAAAAGTGTTTCTAAAGCCCTGATGTGTACCTATGACGCTAAAACTTGACGTTTTTAGGTTAGCATGAAAACTAAAAGTACACTTTGAAACCAATATGCCTTTAAAACATTACTCGCTGTTTGTTAAAACCACGTAAAAAAACAAATCGAAGTAAGGCTCATTACTATACATGTCTCCTATTTTTTGGAAGACCTCGTTATCTACTAATACTCGTCTTTTCACTAATACTCGGTTTTTTGGAGATCAGTGGAAAACAACCAATTCCAAGTAAGGCGAGGTGACATACAAGTTTCTTTTTTTTTGCATTTCGCACAAAATTCGCATGCGGTGAAGTTTTCCAGATTTTACTAAATAACGTACAAGAATGTTGGCCGCCTGATGAATAAAAAATCTTGTTTTCATTTGTTAATACGTTGTCTTTTTTTGCACTTTACATTTTCTGTTGTTGTTTTGTCAAAAAAATGTTACGTTCATTATTTTAAATTTTACTCCGTTATAAGCATTGTATATACACATTAAATGTTATATTTTCCTGCCCATGGATTTTACTTCTGTAGATATAGTAAACTAATAACAAAAAAAAAAACATTTATTGCCTAACCTCAGAAATTAAAACATTACGTACTTTCGCTTAACATTAAGAAATAGAATAATTTACAATCAGTACACTTCTTTGTCTTCACATTGTGGTATATCGATACTATCGTTCATTCAAAACATCGAAAATGAAGTGTGGGTAAGGATACTGGGAAAGTAGGCCTACCAAACGAACTAACGCATCAGAGTTGATAACAATTCTGATAATAACCTGCCGTGGTTTCTGAACAAAAATCTAAGTAAATTATCTTAAACAAATTAACATTGGATAAAGATTGTGTAGGCTATCTTGCGACTTTATGGTACAAGAGAAGTGAACATTTGTTTATTGTCCCCCCCCCCGACTTTCTTACGTTTGGGGATTAATGGATTGGGTAATATAAATCCGTAGGCTCAAACTTGTGAACAGACTAATCAGACGAATCATAAAGAAAGGAAGAGAAGAAGAGAGTTAAAGTCTTCCTTCAGTTTCATGTTCTGTAGGGGCTTCTTTACTTAAGCGATTAGTCTTCAGTTCAGTTCGGAGTGTTGGACATTGCAACATCACACCATCTAACATGAATAAATAAATTAACAATTTCCGCCGCTATTAGTCTCACTCAGAACTTGCTTCACATAAAACTACATTCGTCTACAAGGGCCTTGCAATCCTATTTTTCGCCCTTTCTTTTAAATTCCTATGTGATTATTTCTTAGATGATCCTTAAAACTACAACCTTCATAGAATTTAAGGTTTCACGTACCAGTGGTAGGCAAGACCAGTGGTTTGGAATAATTTTTCGTGAAAATTCCAGATTATTTTACACATCTGCATACTTTTATACCTTTGTTTACGTTTATTTATGCAATCTGTTAATAAATAACAATAAGCATAATTGTTCACAGAATACATGGAATGAAGAGAACTAGTCCACTGACTAGTTCTCTTGTATGAGTACTTAAAAGTAAGATGTACAATATATTTATAGTGTTACAGTCTAGGTAAGTCCAGAGGAAATGTTAACTTTAGACGTCTTGTCTGTAGGCTGTTGTCTAGTAGATTTATGGCTAAAGGATACGTGTGCTCTTCAAGCCGGTTCACATATATGTGCTGAACATCGCAATGGTTTCACTGACTGAGGGCAGGTCCAGGTCTCTATAGATGTCTTTGTTGCTTATGAACACGGTGCGTTGGTTATAGCACGCAGCACCTTGGTCTGACCATTATGACGATATTGGATTTAGATGCAGTTCCGCAAAGCTGTAAGCCGACTTTTATACATAAAAGGATTTATGGTTCTTTGGAGCAATCAATCCCTCATCCTGATCTTAATCATCTTTTTTCAACTTCACCACAAGTAAAAATAAGTTTATTTGACATATGTTACATATCTTGACTTTCATTATAGACTATGCCATATTATAATTTAAATAATTAAAGTTTAATTCTTGGTCCAGAATTTCAGCGTTCCAGAAATTACGTTCGTACGAGAAAACTAAATAAATTTCGTGTCTCTGTTATAGTTTTCGAAATTTTCAAGTTGGTTTTTCTGGCATACTGTGACTAGCCCATGAATCACGACTATGAAGTCTCCACCTTTACTGATTTAATTTATTACTTCTGCTGTCAATACTATGTTTACTTCGTAGTGTAGTTGTTGATCTGAAATCGTAATTACTATTCTTTAAGTTTTATTATTAACATTTGACCAGAGAATTTTAATTTTATCTAACTAACTTAGAGCAGTAAAAATCCATTTTGTAACTACGCCGACAGGAGTAAATCAAAAATTGTTTTGGGTTAAGAATAGTTGGGCGTTTTTGAGACAGCGGAATTTCAGAGATTGGTCACAGAATGAGGACGGATTTTCTCTTTAAGATGGTTACTGACCTTGATGGTAACGTTTTTCTTCTTCTTCTTCCAATCAATAATTAGGCTAATAGACTTCTGGGACCTGATCATTCCACCTCTTTTTTGATCTTACGAGGGGTCTCCGTCCTTGTGCTCGATTGATCCCTCAGACCACTGTCAGTGCGGGCGAGGGGGTTTGTGTGCTCAAATAAAACCTTAAGGGCTACTCCAGCGGTAGAGTAGGCCAAAGAAAAATTGTTGTGTAGCGACGAAGTTTTTTATCACTAACATACAAACATCGAAATCTGTAAAGAAAGCAACCTGACGCTCTTGACGCTTCAACCACACTGAGGTTTCTTCCTAGTTTGAAGTGACAGTCCGTTGCAATACTTCAGTTTACAGTAATAAAGAAGAAGTGTTGGACAAAGAATAGAAAAATCTCGTGAGTAACATTGCTCACAGCCAGAGAGATGCGGCTCGCAGCTTTCTCCGAGCCACAGGAACAAATTAATATTATACATGAATATTTATTGAATTTTACATATTTTAGGCGAACAAAAAGCGAGTAAAACTAAATGAAACCTGTCATCCATTATGTGAAGCAGCAGACCAATAATTCTCTTTCCATGCTTCTGAGACCTAACGTGTTGTTGTTCTCAAGCAAAAGGCAGCAACAATTACTCCGTCCGTAATTACCTCGACGATTATTTATATCAATTTCTCGGTAGTCACTCTGGTTCACTGTGCGTTTTTAATAATCACACTCTTTTGTTCTTTTCAACTTTTCTCACTGTGAACCTTTGTGCATTGTTGTACGTTATCGTCGCCTTATCACGGACGGTGTCGTTTCGCAGAAAAGACGCGACCTCTTCTTTTTGCCAATGTCCAATCGAATTCCGCTGCTGTAGCGAACACAGTTGATAGTCGCTGTATATTTGAAGATATAACATGGGTGACCTGCAGGAAACTCATCGAGTTACTTAGAAAGGAATAATAAAAATACAATGTTACTTTAGCTTTCTGTACGCATGTTGGGTTCGTGGGGGGGTTTCACGTTTCACAAGGAAAGTGAGTCATTTTTTCTACTGAAGAAACACGATACCTTCGACTTACGTGGTCAAACTTCCAGTTACAAAGGCTTTTTAATAGACCTTGGACTTATAGAGGTTTGCACATACGTTGCTTCGAGTTATAGAGATTCTGTGATATGGTCAGCAAGTGATAGACATTCGAGTTCTCAAGTTTATTTTCAAACATATTCGTCTTATAAAGGTAATTCAACATCGAGCGTGTAGGGAAAGTGAAGGAAATGAAAAAATCGAGATAACGAGGAATTCGAGTTATCGAGGTTCGACTGTATTTTGCTTAATTAGTACGTTAAAACAATATAATTGCTCTAGCAAATGCTTACGATTATGAGAGAAAGAGAAAGAGAGAGAGAGAGAGAGAGAGAGAGAGAGAGAGAGAGAGAGAGAGAGAGAGAGAGAGAGTGAGTGAGCCGGTGTGGAGGACAGTAGTTTACACCATATTACGCCGTGACGAGCCAAAACTGTAACAGCCGGATGTAGTCCAACATCTACAAGTGCAGATAAGGGCAGCGCCGAGTAGCCGTTATCTATTGTGTATTGTTCTGGTAGAGTTAATTGTTTAGTACCGTGGCTGGATTAGAAAAATTAACATTCACTGATAACAGAAGTCAGTGAGTGAGTAGGTAAAATTTAACACTCTGCTCCCTGCAACAGTTAACTAAAATTGATTTATGAACAGTAAATATTTTTATGTAACAACGAATAACTAAGTGAGTTTAATGGTTAATAAGAAAGTTACGCGCCTTGTACAGATCAGTCAGAATTCTGGGAGGGGGATTCTGTAGTTAATATCTGTACATTCTATTCATTTTGTCGAGAAGTCTGATAACATTAATTTCTTTTTAATTTACCGTTAATAAAGTTGAATTTTAATAATAGGTGGAAATTAATCAATATTGACATTATTAAAACTTGGATAACCGATAATAATATTCAGGCCGTGATTGTCTCTAGGAGTCTGGGGATTGGCGAATGGCCTGAATTGAAGTCTTTATGTTCTATGCTCTCCCCCTCACCCTTTCTCTCTCTCTCTCTCTCTCTCTCTTTCTCTCTTTTTTTAAAATTCCTAAACAATTTGAAACCCTAGCTGAAGTCAGAGAGCAAAGAGCTCACCCTAGTAAGCTAACAAAATTTAGACGCATCTGTGGTACGATTCATAGGTACCTGAAAAATAAAACACGGAAGGATACCCGAATGAAGTTTTATAAAACCGTGGCTGTCCCCACATCCCTGTATGGTGGTGAGATATGGACTCTTGGTGAAAGGGACGTGCAGAGGATTCAGGCAGCCAAAATGAAATTTCTAAGAAGAACGCAAGGTTGTTCTCTCTTGGATCGAAGAAGGAACGAGGATATTAGACGCGATTTAAACATTGTCACAGAAGGAGATGGTGTGAACACTTGAATCCCATGCCTGATATCCGTCTACGTGTGGCTGCCTTGGGTTATCACCCTACTGGGAAGACAGATGTCGGTAGTCCGAGGAGGAGATGGTTTCCGGAACAGGTTTAAGGTCTAATCCTTTGAGTGGCGATGATGACGACGATGAGCTACAGTCATCCATGGAGGTCGCTTCTTTGGCCTTCCACATTAATGTCGTTATTACTATTATTGTTATTGTTACGACATCACAGAACAATCTACGTGTTTGTCGAATGTGCCAGAAGAATCTCGATGTAACGCGTGTGGCGTACGTGCTTGTCGACGCATTTTCGAGAGTTTTCTCGAAGGCGCCAGCCGCGCGGACTGTGTCAAGGCCGCAGTTAATTACGTAGTTCACACGAGCGCTAAGACGCAATTATTATCTGTATACCTAAGTTGGCGTCTGATCCGGCGACTACTTGGGGCTGGCCCGGGTAATCCCAGATAATAGGAACTTTCTGGTCTGTGAGCGCAGGTATAAATACATAGCGGCAGCGGCCTTAAGTCAGTACAGCAGCGATATATTTACAGAGCGGTTCGAGTTATTATCGGGCGAGATTACTGTGCGCGTTCAAGTGGTTATTAGTTAAGGAGTGGTGTTTTATAATCGGACGGTATAATTGTAATACAATTATGTTTAATTTTAGTGGACATTTTATTGCGTGCGAACAATTTTCATTTGATTTGTTGAAGAGACTGTGTTGTTAATTACGACCTGTTTAACTGTAAAAATTAAAGGTGTGATTAGTGACTTAATTGGTGTCTTGTATTTTTGTTTCCACTGTACCTACGACGATCGAGTAGACCGTCGTAACAGTGGTGTCAGAAGTGAGATAAAACGGTTAACAGTGGAAACAGTGAACATTTTGTACAAGACGAGTGTGATTCGTAATTAATCGGTAAACATGGATCCCAGTCAGATGCTGGAAGCTTTAAAAACACTGCTGCGGCAGACACTGGAAGAAGCAGAAAAACGACAGGATGTGAAACACAGACAGGAGGCGGAAGAAGCAGAAAAACGAGAGGATGAGAAACGCAGAAAGGAGGCGGAAGAAGCAGAAAAACGACAGGATGAAAAACGCAGGCAGGAAAGAGAAGAGGCTGAGGAACGTCAGAAAGCATTAATTCTAGAAACAGAAGAAATACAACAAGATAAAACGGAAGATCTCTTTGAAGCTATGCAGAAACAGTTGCAAGAACACAGTACCGCAGAATTGGGTCTCCTACGAGGTGAGCTTAATAAACAAGTTACTAAAATATCAGAGGTACAAGAATCAATGACATTAAAAATAGCTGAAGTAGAAAAATCTGTGTCGAGTGTTGAAGAATCGATGTCTAATAAAATAGCTGAAGTAGAAAAGTCAGTCACGAGTGTGGAAAAAGCTATGTCAACAAAAATAAACTACTCGATTACAAATATAAAAGAGCATTATATAATTTACCTTATAATTTCCGTCAAGTGACATCAAGCGTAATTTGTGCTGGGTTACGCGTTTCAGCCCATATGACCCATCTTCAGACCTTCACTCCAAAGGAGCTCGTTATATAATAAAATCCATATTAACAAACACATAATAAAAAAATACGTAAAACACACTGAATGAACATATTATAAGCGTACTATTAACCGACACGGTGCACCGCGTGTAGCATGTCAATACTGTGTCGATGGGCACTATTATCTAGTATTATCTGTAAGCGATCGCAGCGCGGTATCATACAGTGGGTTGGACCTGAAGTTAAGTTTATCATTGAGTATGTCGTCACATATATTTGGGTTATTATGACCTCTATATATCTCGAATTCTTCGAGTGCATCCATGTAACGGCCCTTACTACAATAATGTAGAGGTATAAGGTTAGCGTTGAAATTGGTATATGAATGATTGCTCGAAACTAGATGCCGTATAAAGTTAGATTTAATATTATCTAGGGAAAACTCACCCCTATAAAAGTGGCTGTGTAGTGTGTGTTCACGGAATCGTTTGATAAAAGGTCTACCCGTTTGGCCGATATAAAAACGGTCACAATCGTCGCATATAAGCTTATAAACACCGGTTTTGGATTCAATGTTGGTCTGAACGACTGGACGAACAAAGTTCTATAGACGATTATTTGTTTTAAAGATAACGGTATAACCTATTTTACTTAAGGTGGATGTTAGGATCTTAGGCATCAACTCGGTGTATGTTGTTGAGATGAATTTGTTATTAGGTGTATTATCTTGTGTCCGTCTGGCACGACGGGATTTGTGTTTTTTAAGGATGTTGTCAATCATTTGGCACTCAGCCGTTGGCCATGGCTATGTGTTTAATTATGTTGAGTTCACACTCGAAATCATCATTATTTAGGGGGATCATCAAAAGCCTGTGAATGAAACTGTTGTAGGGCCGTTATTGTAGTAAGGGCCGTTACATGGATGCACTCGAAGAATTCGAGATATATAGAGGTCATAATAACCCCGATATATGTGACGACATACTCAATGATAAACTTAACTTCAGGTACAACCCATTGTATGATACCGCCCTACGATCGCTTACAGATAATACTAGATAATAGTGCCCATAGAATATGAAGCTGCCAAGTCAGCGTCCCGCTACATTAATGGGGTTGTGCCATCACGTTACAGTCAGAAGATTCCTGTATCACATTGCCGTTACGATGGGTGCAGAAAAACAATGTTATCGGACAAACAATTCAAAAGAGTCGCAACGATTTGAAAAAGACAGAAGACCGAAATGTTACAACTGTGGAAAACGTGGTCATCTACAGGTAGACTGTTGGGAGAAGAAGATACCGAGGGAAGAGAGTGATCGCACCAATTGGAGACGTAAAGCCCCAGAACAGCACACAGTTTCCACGCTACATAAGACCAGTGAAAACTTGATCGTTAATTGTTTTGCGGAAGGTAAACCAACATCATTTACAGTTGACACGGGCGCAACAGTGTCCATTGTGCCCCCTGACTTAGTCAACAACCGCCAGCCTCTAATTAGCTCTTGTACAATACAGACTGTGACTGGAAGCCCCGTCAAGGTGCTAGGAAAGGTAGACGTACGTGTACGCCTGGGTCTTCTCGAGTTTAGCCACCAAATGCTGGTTGCAGACATTGTCGATGAAGTGATTCTTGGCACGGAATTTATGAATGCCTACGGATTCGTTGTGGACTTAAGAGAGAATGTCCTGAAGGTTGGCCAAGAGAAGATAAAGCTTTGCATGGCTAAAATGACAGGGTCTACCAACCATTCGATTAAGCGAGTGACATTAGTCGAAGAAAAAGTCAACAGTTCTGTGCAAGTGGAACCCTCCCAATTGCAAGCGGAAATGGAGGAAGAACTAGCAGAGGAAATACAAATAAGTGTAAAGACAAAAGAAGTGATTGGAAAGCCAACTATGGGTGTCGAGACAAAACTCTTGCTTGTTCCTGAGCTGACAGAAGCGCCCGAGGGCAAAGTGGCTGAAGATGAGGTTTCGCAAGAGGTTGTTGACGAGAACCAAACAAACTTGGATCAGCCAGTGGTGTTTAGGTCATCAGTACATGACGCAACGGGAGTGATTCCAGCAAAAATAGTGGTTGAGCGGAAGACTCGCATTCCTGGGAACGTGATGTTCGGATCACACGAGACTGAATTCGAAGAAGGGGAGAATTATCTTTCTCAAGGACGTCCACCTAGATCGCCTGGTCGAGTATTACTTAGAGACGGTTTACCAGTTCGGGACGAACAGGCTTTAGGAGGGGGAAGTGTTACATCACAGAACAACCTACGTGTTTGTCGAATGTGCCAGAAGAATATCTATGTAACGTGTGTGGCGTACGTGCTTGTCGACGCATTTTCGAGAGTCTTCTCGATGCCGCCAGCCATGCGGACTGTGTCAAGGCCGCAGTTAATTACGTAGTTTACACGAGCGCTAAGACGCAATTAGGAACATTCTGGTCTGTGAGCGCAGGTATAACTACATGGCGGCAGCGGCCTTAAGTCAGTATAGCAGTGATATATTTACAGAGCGGTTCGAGTTATTATCGGGCGAGATTACTGTGCGGATTCAAGTGGTTATTAGTTAAGAGTGGTGATTTATAATCGGACGGTATAATTGTAATACAATTGTGTTTAATTTTAGTGGACATTTTATTGCGTGTGAACAATTTTCATTTGAATTGTTGTAGAGACTGTGTTGTTAATTACGACCTGTTTAACTGTAAAAATTAAAGGTGTGATTAGTGACTTAATTGGTGTCTTGTATTTTTGTTTCCACTGTACCTACGACGATCGAGTAGACCGTCGTAACATTATTATTAATATTACTTTTATTATTGTAATAACATTAGTGTGGAAGCCCAAAGAAGTGGCCTCCATTGAATAAATGACTGGTGAATGGTTGGTTTTAAAGGAAAGCAAGTTCTTCTTTCAGAGGAAGAAGGAGGTAGGTGGTGCAGCTACACACTGAGAGACACGAAGCCCAGATGCCGGAGAGCTGGCTGAAAGCTTGGGAGCAAACAGGGCGAGGTCGCTGTACGAGAAGGCTCATCAAGCAGGTGCTGCCATGGGCGGAGAGGAAGCACGGCGAGATCGATTTTTACCTCACTCAGTTTCTGACTGGACACGGGTATTTTCGATCTTACGTGAAGAAATTTGGAAAGGCCGAGTCACCAGACTGCCTGTACTGCCCGGGAGCTGCGGACGTTGCCAGACATACATTTTTCGTCTGCGACAGATGGGAGCAGCACAGAAGATCGTTACAAGATGATATTAGGCAGCAGATCTCCACGGATAACATCGTTGAAGCGATGCTTAAAGGGGAGGACAACTGGAATTGTGTGGCACGCTTCGCATAAGAGATTCTTCGGGCGAAGAAGATAGATTTGGACAATACAATATAGAAGAATAGCAAGTCGGATGTCAGCCCTTGGGCTGAAGAACAATGGGCCTAGACCGAAGTAGTGTATCCAACAGTTCCAGGTTAGTGTCCTAGAATAGGAAAGGGGAATGATTTTTTAGTGGGCCGGGTATAAAATACTCAAACCCACATACCCGGGAAGTGTGGACCCTTCCAAATATTTGTACAGAAAATGTTTCCACCTGCCCTCGAAAAAAAAGTATTATTATACTATTAAACTCCAGAACTCGCTCACTATTTTCAACGAAGTACATTTATTATTACATAAATTTCGATATTATATAATTTTTCAATAATAAGAAAAATTACAAAACTCTCGATATTTCTACTATTTCTTTAGTAATAATATAACAATTGTAGAGCAGACAAATTGTACAATAAACACTAAAAATTCGAAACATTCGGATTTAGGCTACAATTGTTGGGAACTCTACACAATGCTGGATGGTCATAACATTTTGAAATTTTTGGTGTCTGTTTAGGAACCTGGGATCCCAAAATATTGAAATTACTAAAACATAACACTACATTCAGATGTTAATTACAATTCTTTTTAATTTGATACCCGACATGAATTTTTGTGATTTTATCAAAATTTTCACCATTTTTTTTTTGCACCCTGACGTCCGAAAATTTTCAAATTTTCAAAAACGAACACTATGTTCAGAATTTGATTAACATTTTTGGGGAGCATAAGACTCTAGCTTCAAGGTTGGACTCCCCCATTTTCCTCAGGGCAAATGAGAAATTCAGAATTATTCCCATATAATTTTGTAAAAGCATTTTGTAAATTCTTCGAGTCTCAAAGTTTTTTTAGTAAACCAAAGCGAAGTACAAGGGTTGAAAAAAATATGGAAAGCGTTGATCTGAAAATATTCTATATTGGACTAGCTGTTATTCAGTTTACAGGTAATAAATATTATGCCATTAGGAATCATATTAATTCTAAATTTTTAATATTGTTAATAGAACTTGTGAGAAAAAGTCTAACTGAAGACATTCTGAAAACCCAAGTTTATTACCCCTTAGCACTTTAATTTAAGGGTGGAACCCAAGAATGTTTTAAGCAACTTATATTTCGTATTTAAGGACGTTACTTTCTACGTAAAATCCAACAATTAAATCTTCTTATATTTCTGAATGAATATCAATAAACTGGTACTTTACTTCTACAAAGACGACATAGACAACCCAGTGAGGGGACGTGTATCTGGGCGGAAAAGATAAACGTATTATACTTATATTATATTATATTTTACCGACTTAATTTTGGGGCTAAATGTGTTTAAAATATGCCAAAATGTGACGAATTAAAATACTGTTACTACTGTGTACAATTTGTAGATTTATCTAGTACCATTATTTTTATCGGTCGAGGTTTTCAAGTCGCGTAATAGTAGCGTACGTAAAACCCATAAACGCAATGTATTTCCCTATCTCGCCCATTGCCTCATCCGACTGTGGAACCAAGAATACGTTTACCATATTACCCCAGACACACGTCCCCTCACGGGGTTGTGTGTGTCGTCTTTGTAGAGGTAAAGTAGCAGTTTCTTGACATTCAATAGATTAGTGGGCCCTGCCTTCATTTTCTGGAGCGTGCATAATTTTTTTGTTTAATGTTGCCTATACACAATGCCGTAAAACATTATTTACCATTTGTTGAACGATTGTCATTTCTAACTAAACTCTCACTTGATTTTATCAATAAACAAATATTTTAATTCCTTTTATTTCTACAATTATTTACAATTATTGTATTATAAGCAACTCTACTAGTTTCTTGTAGTATTCTTGATTAATATTATATATTAACAAATTATGTTACTTCTCTAAGATGTTGATATTATTTTTTTAATTATTATCCTGACGTACTTTATCCTGATAGATTAATTAAAAACATACAAAACGGTAAACAAATTTGGGAAAATCTGAATATTTACAAACACGATAACAATAATGTACTAATTAAAGAGCAAACTCAAATAAAAACAAAACAAGATGATCTATTTAAAATTATAAATTTATTAAAATAAAAATAAATACGCCTTACATAAATAAACCTAAAATATTTCCAATATAACCGACAAAACAGCTGATTCAGTAAATAAACATCAAACAATCGATAGTTAAGTACGAATTATATTGATTATTTATTATTTTATATTGAAATTGAAACAATTTCCATTATTCGTTAATTTGTTTTATATTTAAATCAAATCATTTCGATTATTGTAATATAATTTGATAATATATAATATTAATTATTTATAAGCCTTATTTTAACAGATTCAGCTGGCTTAGAAATAGCCTAAGTCAAGTGATTATGGAATTCCTGTGAACTTTGTAATAACTCTGGTTAGGGGATTGTTCCCATGATCCCCCAACCCCGCGTAGTTCCGCCACCGGTGTGAGCCATGTATCGAAGATGATAATCGATATTCTGGACCTAATAATAAACGACGCTGATGTCAAACAATTAACGTTTAACAGCTTAACATTCCGACTAACGTAATGTGCCAGTGCCGGGTAGATTACGGACTGGACAGGCCTACATCCGTCCGCGTAACGCCGGCGCTTTGGAAACACAGATTACAAATTGGTAATTTACAGTACAAACTAAAACCATACTTCACCATGTTTGTGCGGAAATTCCACTAGCGTATACTATCGTCAGTGAAGAAGGTGTTGTAAGTTTCGACCAAGTATCACTTTTACTGTGGCTGCAGTTTTTCCACCGCAGAAACCCGAACAATAATGACGACACTGCCATGACTTTTGAGAAAGATATGTTTAACACTACAAAGATATGTAACGAATATTAGAAAAACCAAGTTTTGAATAAAAGGGTGCGAAACAAAAGTAGTTTTCAGGCACTATCGACAAACAGAATGTGCTCAACTGTGAAACGGTGTACGCACATCGACTTATAGAGATAACGTCGAGCGAGACCTATCCCACACACACGTATCAGTACAGATAGATAGCCATATAGACAAACCTCTTACACACACACACACACACACACACACACACACACACACACACACACACACACTCACACACACACACACACACACACACACACACACACACAACCGTTCTCGTTGCTTTAGCATTACGTACACAGAAACGATTATCAAACAACAAAATGTTGTAAACAAATAATCAAATGACAAGTATCGTATGATGTACAAACATGTCGTCGTTTGTTTACACAGAGGAGCGGTCGCAGTCCCGCGATAGGTCCCCCAATTATTGTAGTTAGCCTGCGTGTCGATTCCGCACGAAACGCGCCGGTAATCATTGATTTAATTTTATGGAGAAAAGAAAGAAAAGACTCATTGACATTTCAGGTTAATTTACAAGCAGTGTTGCTTCAATCGATGGTCCTAAATGGTATGCTGTTTCAAAATGGTAAAAATAATAAGGTCCCTAATTGTAGAACTTTTTGAACAAAATATTTATCAATAAGTTGTCATTTTTTGCCTATAAAGTTAAAACACATCTTACAGTAAAAACTACATACAGTATACATATAAATTATATATAATGCAATATTTTCTCAGTTAAAATTCTTAAAATTCTAACAATTATTACAAAAGACGAGTCAAAATTGACTGGCTGGCTCCTTATGTCCACTGTAAGTTCCTTGAGATACCCCCCCCCAAAAAAAAAGAAAACAAAAAACAAAGCTCATTAATAACGATCGTGTACTGACGTAAATGCCGCTACCGTTTCTAAGCGCACGCTCACACACGGTGCTCTAACGGAAATTCCACTTCATGTGTCAAGAATGTCGAGCACAGAGTTATGGAACCAGCAGGCTTTGAAAAATAATTACATTATTAATTTCAATTTATATTAACTAATGGTTTCGGGCTAGAATGGGTTTTTTTCTAATAAATTCGGTAGCTATTTATTAAGTATTAAATAAAAAACATCATAAATTGTACAATGTAGACAAGCAGCCTGAGGGTATCGTTCTTCGCCACAGAAAAGAGCACAGAAATTTATAATTTAATTTTAAAACAATTAATGTCAACAGATGTTAGTAGAACGTTTTTTTTTAAATTCCGCCTCAATCCACTTAATACACCTGGGAGAATAAAAACATATATATATATATATATATATATATATATATATTATTTCACGAAACAAGCTACACGCTGTATGAATTTATATTGTTATTAGTGTATATTGTTGTGTGTGTGTGTGTGTGTGTGTGTGTGTGTAGACCGGTGGAAGTTACTTCCAGACATCTAAATATTTGACTGATGTGTAATAAATATTATGGAATCAAGCCTACGGCCGAACGTTTAACACACCGATCGGCTTCTCATAGCCGGTACACGAAATGCATTATACTAATCATGTAACCGAACCTGTGACTTTTTTTTCTAGATCTCATAGAAATAACCATTATCTGTATATTTTTTTACATCATTTAACACGCTAAATAATAAAAAAAATTAATTACAGTTTATTTATTCAGTTCGGCGTTTGTTTTAACGAGGTATTAAATAAAAAAAACAATTTCCTAAACCATTTTAAATGTCCATATTATAATATTAAAAATTATTAAAAGTTACGAGTTTCCCAATACCGACAATTTATTCAGTCAGTAGAACCAAGATGCACCCGTCAGACTGATCACTGTGATAATAAAATATCTGCAGAAATCAGATTCTACAGTAACATACTCACGAACGTACTGTTTACGACATGCTACTTGTGATCGATTCCGCGACGTTGTCTTATTGGTTGACTTCATTGTCAATTTAAAGAGTCGCCATCGAGGATGTAAAGAAGAAGAAGAAGAAGAAGAAGAAGAAGAAGAAGAAGAAGAAGAAGAAGAAGAAGAAGAAGAAGAAGAAGAAGAAGAAGAAGAAGAAGAAGAAGAAGAAGAAGAAGAAGAAGAAGAAGAGTACCGTTCCTCAGAAAAAGTATTGGTTCACTCCGTGTGAAAATACGCAATATTTTTATGCATAAGGTTATTAAAGGTTAGGTTTAGTTTTTAGTTTATTTTGTAAAGAAAACAGCACTCACATGATAACAAATGAAAACTTTTACCAAGTAAATGCAATGATTTTTAACACAGTAACATTTTAAAAACCCATAAAAAGAACGGTTTTAACAAATTACAAATTGAACATTAAAGTTTTTAAGCACCAACTTTAACTATTAAAAGTTATCTATGTTCGGAACATAGTAACTTTAAGAAACACAAAAAAGTGGATAGAACAGGTTAATAAAGGAAATTGTATTAAAACTTAAAAACTATCGTATCTAACTTGTGCAAGAAAACATTACGTATTTTTACACATATGTACCATGTGAAAAATACATGAGTGTGAGTATTGGTAACATTTTAGTTTCTTGCAGAATTTACCGTCTTCTGGTAACCTCAGTTCGAATACTGATGGGTAGGCCTATCTATAATCTAAACTGCATCCGGTAATTCTGACGATCGGTCTCTATTTAAAATGCCTGCATTCTCTTGCATAGTATATATGATCATAGAAATTGGAATGGAATATTATAAAAATCATGTAATTAATATTTTATAGAATATTTCTAATGAGACAGGTCTAACACTTAACAACCCAGAGCCAGTTGTTAATGAAAAATCTCGCATTTGAACGAAATAAATATTATTTTCAGTTGTTCATTTGCTCATAATTAAGTTTGGGGCACGTTCGGCCTACCATTCCTTATCGAAAATGTTTTGCTACTCAGGAAGGCTTCAGGTAGGCCTAGGTAGCCGAAATGATCGAAAAAAATATGGATAATTTAATACGCGCTTGACCACGGCCAAACAGCCCGGTAGTTTTTGGTTTTTTAATATTGTCTGCGGCCGTGACAGCCTGCTTAATAGACTTATTCATAGTTGTTATAAAACAACACGCAATAATCGAAATGTGTAAAAATACAGTTTTCGAGTTCATGTAAATTGCAAAGGAAGCGGTAACCACAGAGGTTAATGTTTCCGCAGGTTTAATGACAGCCAGTGGATGCACATGTAGCATAAAGAGAGACTAAACAAGTACCGTAATCCGTAAATGCAATAATGAATAATGACAGTGGAACAGAACGAATTTACGAATCAAATCCAGTGTAGGTTTCAAGCAAAGAGGAATTAATGAATAGGAAGAGAACGATGATGATGAACCTTCATGTACAGTGTTTAGACCATGATGGACAGAAAGGAGAAAAGAAATCACAGTGATTCGTATTGATGAAGAAAAAGACAAATGAATTAATATTAAATGTACTTAATTATTAAACTTTATTTTATTATTATTTAATTTTACAACAATTTTTGTGTCTATAAATACTAGCATGCTCCCTGAGCTGAAGAACTTGCTCACTATTTTCAACGAAGTACGTTTATTATTACACAAATTTCGATATTAGATCATTTTTAAAGCATGGAGAAACTACAAAAATCCCGATTCCTCTACTGTTTCTTTAGTAATGTGTATAACGATTGTAAAGCACACAGTCATACACTGAACACTAAAAATTCGAAACACTCGGAATCGTGTTTACAGTTTCTTTTGGTCTGACATCTTGCTAGATTTTCACAGTTACAAAAATTTTTGATTTTTTTACTTGGTCCTGGAGTCATAAAATTTTGAAATTTCAAAAACTTAACATTACATTCAGGTGCTAGTTTGAGTTCACTTTAATTCGATACCCCATCTGAAGTTTTGCGATTTTGTCAACATTTTCACCTACGTTTTGAGACCTGGCGTTCAAATTTTTTTTTTAATTTTCAAAGAACATGGAAGGCTACGACAAGAGTATGATACAATGACAATAAAGTAGATACGCAACGGAACTGCAAAGACATCATTTGCATAACTAAGGAAACTACACGGGATGAGAAAACATTTGGAGAGACAACGTATGAAATATATAGGGCTACAAGTACCCGTTAACTCAAATAAAAAATAATTTAAAAAATTAAAAAACACGACTGCCAAAAAATAAATGAATAAATAAAAAATAAATTGATAAAAAAACTAAATAAAAATAATATTAGGTAAAAATCACAAAATCTAAATAAAGTCGATTTAAAAAGCCAAAAACAAGGTACTGAAATTCAGCTCTGATCAGATTTAACGAAAATGTTATGAATGATTAAACGCATAGTAATTTTATTAGATTTAAATTACTTTTCGATGTTGAATATATATCAATGCATCATATGAAGACTACAATTATAAAAAATATTGCTGATAAAATTTTGCTCTTCAATTTTAATTTTCAATGCAGTCGGGGGCTGTTTAATGAAAAGAACAAATCTATTTAGAAACAGCCCCCGACTGCATTGAAAATTAAAATTGAAGAGCAAAATTTTATCAGCAATATTTTTTATAATTGTAGTCTTCATATGATGCATTGATATATATTCAACATCGAAAAGTAATTTAAATCTAATAAAATTACTATGCGTTTAATCATTCATAACATTTTCGTTAAATCTGATCAGAGCTGAATTTCAGTACCTTGTTTTTGGCTTTTTAAATCGACTTTATTTAGATTTTGTGATTTTTACCTAATATTATTTTTATTTAGTTTTTTATCAATTTATTTTTTATTTATTCATTTATTTTTTGGCAGTCGTGTTTTTTAATTTTTGACGTGATAACGTCTTATAAATTGATGAACACCGGCTGCACGCACGAAAAAGTGTCACGTTCCGTCTGAGCCTGAGTATTATTTGCTATTGGTTGATTCTGTAAACATGTGTCAGGCGTCGAACACGCGGTCGTCGATGCACTCAACGAACGCAGCTGTACAACGAGAATCAAACTTGTGACGAAAATACTGTCCATTTGTTTCATTATCCGCCTATATCGAAAGTAAATTTTATTTTGTCACTCTTCTGGGGTTCGGCTGATGTCATTTAAGAATGCCTTTGGAATTACTGTCGTTTAGTATAATTTAGCACATCAAATTTAAAAATAATAATTTGTTATGTAAACACTGTTGTATCGTAATTTTGACTGAATCAGCTGTGAAACAACAATTCTATGAAATCAGCTGTGCTTTCCTGTAGCACTGAAAAATATTAATGTTTGCTACTAAATACGATAACAGTTCTACCAACTTACTGTATCTTTAACATGGTGGAGATTTCCTATCATCGTCCTATCCTTAACAGAATAACGCAGATTGGAGGATCTTAAATATAACACATAAGTTGTAAATAAATTGTTAATAGCACATTGTTACTTGTAATTAATCTGTATAATTTAAGTAAAAATATTTGAATTAACGAATGTAAATAAATGTTAATTTATCGAAAAAATTGTAATTTTCAATTAACTCCTTCTTTGTATTATACAAAATAATGATAATTCAGTGATAATAATTCAATTCAATTCATAAAAGTATGCAATTTTTCATCAATGTTTCTTTATGACGTTATCACGTAAAACTATCGTCCGTAAACCGACTTTACAGACGACCAATTGATTTTTTAAATTATTTTTTTATTTTATTCCTTTTTGTGTTTAAAAAGAGTATAATGGGAATGTGCAGTGTGTGCGTGCGTATGTGTGAAGTGCAAAAAAAATTTCAATTTTTACATAGTTTTATTTAGAAACTTTATTATGTACATAGTATAATTAGCGTATGAACTTATAAACTTATAAATATAGTATAACTTTATTTTACATAATATTATATAACTAGTGTAATACAAACATTTCGATAAATTGTTTTATAAATTATATAATTAACTAAATAATTTCATTTATTAGAAATGATAAAGTGGTGGGCTCTATCTTTACTCCAATACCAGCAGTATTTCCCCTAATTGATCTGTCATCAAATTCTACAAATACGGCTTGTGGAAGCTCACCAGGTTGAAGCTGATCTCGACGTAGTGAAGGCCACTCAATTTTTCTAATGGTGCCGATTGCTCCGTTGACCAGACCATGATTAACATTAATGTTTTTTCGCAACATTACCCTAGATCCGACTCCGGTTACTAAAGAGTTTGGAATACCTCCAGTTTTGTTTGGATCCGTTGGTATGAAGTCTTTCTTTAACTTTTGTCCGTAATTCTTAGCTTCGACAGACACATCCACCGCTGCGATATCGTAAACTTTAGATGATGTTTTCAACTTTTCAGTCATTATAGCATTATATTCTTCTACCTGTTTAGTGGTTGGGAAAATACGCAGACATTCGCCATCAGCAAATTCATCTGTCAAAGGAACTCTTCGACGATCTAAAATTTCTAGCTTCTGCATGGTGAGTTGGCCGACTCGTAAATTATTTAGAATGTCTATAAAATTAGTGTCGTTAGTTTGCCGCATATTTTGAGGTAATTCACAGAAACTAAACTGTGTCCACAAATTAATTTCAGCTGATAAGTAATGAGACTGCTTGAAGCAGTAGGTACCACCAACTGCTTTTGATACAGGTGGCAACTGCATTAGATCGCCAAACAAAATAATATTGATACCCCCGAAGAGAGCATCATTCATTTTAAGCTGTTGCAACCTTAAGTGAATATTTCTTAGGGTAGTATAGGGTACCATTGAGATTTCGTCAATGATTAGCCAATTAATATCCTTCCACCTTATCCGTTCCCTTTGAAGACGCTCACCAGTAAGAGGGCGATGAGCTGTCACCTTGCCTTTTTCGATAGGAAGGGCAAAAGTAGAGTGCAAAGTGCTACCTCCAATCAATCTTGCAGCGACACCTGTGGGTGCTGCTACCGTAACAGCTCTGCTTGCAGGTAAATG
Organism: Magicicada septendecula; assembly: GCA_034769895.1. Taxonomy (NCBI): domain Eukaryota; kingdom Metazoa; phylum Arthropoda; class Insecta; order Hemiptera; family Cicadidae; genus Magicicada; species Magicicada septendecula. The sequence continues at coordinate 368,744,303 of CM068372.1, forward strand.
AGAAAGACGACGAATCTGTTCTACAATAATTTTCAGAGTAAAGGTTTTGCCGGTGCCTGCTCCTCCAGTAACGAACACACGTAATGGCTCAGTATTATTTTCACTTGGAAGCAATCTGTCTGAAATCATTTTGAACAATTGGCGCTGCTGAAAATTCATTAAGTTTACTTCTGCGGCATATTGTTGATCCGTCATTTCATGTATTTCAGGTTCACCATCTCCGTTAGCTAAAGCAATTTCATCATTATGTTCTTCAATAAGGTTTTGTTCGAAAATTTCACGCATATTATTTTCGACCACGTCAGCATCTAAATTAACTTCATTAGCTAGGTTTTCTGCTACAATTCTAGCTACACCTTGCTGAATCTCTTCCTCCCACCTAGCCATTTCCTCCACTTTGTTTCCACCTTGCATTGGTCGTAACAAACTTTGTTTTGCTACGAACGCTTGTTTTGCACTGTTATACCCCTCCATCAATTCAGATTCAGAGCGGAAAGGAATGTGCGTGCCTAAAAGAGAATAATAATATGCTTCCGGATCTGAGTTTGGTGTGCAATACCTAGTTCGTAAGACAGCTGGGCGCTTACGCTTTTTCATTTTTCCCTGATTATCAAGAAGAGTGATACATCTCTCAGAGGCATTTTCTTCTGGAGCCTGTTCGTAAGCATCAGGATCCTGATCATCTTCTGAGAATCTATTATGCGTCACTGGCTCATACCAGACAGCGAATTCATGCAAACTTAATTCTTCGAGCGCGTGAGGCCTGGCAACGTAGCAGTCAAAAATATTTCTGTATGGCTCGTTTGCATTATCATCAATTCTCAACATCCGGTACCTTAACTCAGGAAAGCAAGTATTAACAAAGATCACTTTTTGTGACGAATCCCGCATTTTAAGGTGACACAGACGTACTGCGCACTCACATGCTGACACCTCTCTGTGCGTTAAAATAGAATTTTGAATTGCAAAAACTTGTTTCGCCATGCTGCCTCCGTTTTCTTGCACACGTCGAATAGCGTCGCAAATATTACAGAATACCTTCCACTAGCGCCACCTGATGGACCAATAAACGAACAAAATAAATCCTTAGAACCGATCACTTGTATTCACTTCCGGTCAAAACCGGAAGTCAACTCACGGTGATATATAGCCTATGACACTTCTGGTGAAGTAAGGAATCCATCGAGCCATCGAACATCAAAATCGGTAAAGCCGTTAAAAAGTTATAGTGGAACAAACATACATACATACATACCCTACCACTGAAAACATAACACTCCTTTTGGCAGTCGTGTAAAAAGGTTAGGTTCTTTATTTTAAGTGGTCCTGTGTTATAAGTATTGTATATACAATTAAACGTTACGTTACGTTCTCCTCAACCATGGCTTTTATTTATTTCAGCAGTAAACTAAAAACCAAAAACCGTTGTCACCTAACCTCACAAATCAAAACAACACGTATTTCTGCTTTGCATTACGAAATAGGAGAATGTACAATTAGTATACTTTTTCTTTTCCACATCGTAATAGCCTATATCGATACAATCGCATATTAAAAATATCGAAAATGTACTGCAGGAACGGATAAAGGTACAGGTTCCGATGCCGCTAAATAGGTTTTGTTTATTTACTTGTTTCTATGGTAATTAATTCTGGTCTCCATGGTGCTGTTGACATCTTTATACACGTCAACAAAAGGGCGTAAATCGTGCGAACGGGGCAAAATATCAAATTCCAAGTCAAACAGTGTTTTTCGTCTTGTGTCAAAGGTTACCTGTGCAAAATTTGGTGGGAATAGGTGTAACAGTGAGGATTTGTATTCAATACAAATAAATCCTCAGACTGAGTTGTATATATATGAATGTCTTCTCCTCTGATCGGCATCAGAACGATTTGTCCGTTTTCATCTTTTTAACAATTCTTTTCCATTCTGCACTTCTCACTCCCCTATTTCCTTTACACCATTCCCAGTGTCACATTTCAATGTCTTGGAATGCAACACCAATAAAAAATCGCCTTAACGATTCTGCTCTGATCAGTTCAAACTAAATGCCCATCCAGACAGTAGCCCTACGTAATGATGTGTTGCCTATTACGTCAGCTCCTCGCACAATTTCTTTTCATTTATAGTTTTTCTACACACACACACTCGCGCGCGCGCACAAGGGTGATAAATAAAGTTTAATGATGAAAAGTTTAGCGAGGATCGGTCAACAAGTATAACACAAATTTTTTAATGATTTGTGTTGGCGTTTCAACAATATTTATTGTCATCATCAGAACCTGTGTACGGATACACGTGAAAATATCAAGCACAAGATGAATTAATACGTATTGACCTATCCTCGCTAAACTTTCCATCCTGAAGAACACAATTAAAACGTTGAGACGTTTTATGTATGAAGAACGACAGAACGTTGTTATGTTTAAAAAGGAAAGCATTTTATAAACACAACGAACTGCTCAGGGTTCAACGTTACTAACACAACCAAACACATAACATTAGTGACGTCACACGGCCCGCATGCAACGCGCTAATGTGTTGTACGAAATTTGCAAATATTTTTATTGCACGCAATAATAATAAAACAGGCCGTTACTGAGATTAGCGCGAAAAGTGTGTTCTTGTTGCAAGCCGATAAATTTGGCAACGACGTTTTTGGGGGCATTCGTGATAAGGGTTATCAGCAGAAGACGGTTATCAATTCCGCACAAGGTTTCGATTAGTGAGTGAGCGCGTTTATGTGTGCGTGTATGTGACACATCCATACAGAACCAGTCCCTTTCTCGCTCGCTCTCACCCTCTCTCACTCTCTCTCTCTCTCCCCTCTGAGTCTGTTGTAAAATATACAATATTAGTAACATAGTTCTTGAATGATTCCTTAATTTAGTAGCGACCGGTGATGAATAAATTTTAACGATGGAAACTTAACCGAGGATCGGTCAATAAGCATAATACAAATTTTATAATATTTGTGTTGGCGTTTCGACAATATTTATTGTCATCATCAGAGCCTGTGTACGGATACAAGAGAAAATATCAAACATAACAAGATCAATTAATACGTATTGACCGATCCTCGCTAAACTTTTGATCGTTAAGAACAGTAACACAATAAAAACGTGATAAGGTATATTCAGAATTCTATTTCTTCGAATACATTAACATTCGGTACTACACATAGCGCGCTACGTAGGCCTACTTTGCTTCACGATTTCCTTTATTTCCATTTACTTTTCCATGAACTAAACAATTTTCAAATCCTCGCATATGCAGGGCCTGACTGTTGATATTTTAGCGCCCTCAGCTGATGAATTTTTTCTCCTCCCCCCACATTATATTCCAAACAACGATTTACCCATATATTAAAGGCTACTTATTATTTAGAAACGTTTGGGTCGTATAAACAAAAATTCGCCTTGTTTCCATTTTAATCACGTAAATTTATTTATTACAAAAGCATGAGCACATTGACAAATTATATAAATAACAAGAATATTACAAAAGACCCATACTTTACTTAACGTTTACACAAAGTAAATCAAAATACCAAGAACAAAAGATTTTCAGATAATTTTTATGAACATTAATTGCTGAAAATTTGTGTTTACTGAAAATTATTTTTCTAGCTGTCGCAGCTGAAATCGATGAACTATTTCATTAAAACAAACGCTTTGCAGAAAATCATTTTCAATGTACACAAGTGGCAGCAATTATGCCAGCAATGTTTTCCGGGTTGCAACATCCGCCTAGATTAAGAGGGGTACGGAAATATATTACTTTCGGGAAAGATTTTACGCGTGAAACGGAATGATGAAAAATATATACAATACAACAGGAAAATTATACAACATTTTAAAATTGTTTGATCTCTTAACATCCCCCCCCCCCAAAGATTGCGGCCTAGGCTACAGCCTACTCAGACTACTGGTAAATCAGGCCCTGCCAGCATATTAATGTGTCAAACCAGTGATTGGAATGTATCAGTCCAGTCACACAACGGCTGATACTGTACGCATAATTCTGGTGAAAAATATAATTCAATCACCGTACACAGACATGGACAAATTACATACAGGCGGCCTACTAGTATTTTGTGCCGGACACGACTCTGCATTGCTCTGAATCACGGACCGTGTGGAGAATAGAATAAAACATCAGCAACAGACAGACACTTTTAATTTCATGATCATGTTACATGAAAACCCTCGTACATGAAACAGAAGAAACCCCGGACGGATGGCGAGACTAAGATAGACCACACTGACGTCCGTCGGATCAAGAGGTATCACAGAAAAGGTCTTAACATGAAAGGGTTCCTAAAGAAGGAAATTCATCCTCTGTATTTTGTCCGCTGCATTTTAGATGTTTAATACTCTGTGGCATCTTTAGACTACGTGTAAGAACTTAATTTTTAAATCAGTACTACCAACTAACGCAAAATTATTAAGTCGCATGTTTTACCCTATACAAAATTATAATGAGGATCGTGGGCTTCAACATTAAACTTGGATCCATGTAGTGTTATTAAGGTATGTACCTTGAGTTTTGTACGGTTTAATTACTCTACTCATCTGATCATCCGAGAGAAAGAAGAAAAAACACAACGGCAATCAACAATGAATGTTATTCTGAAAACTCGGTGGCATAAATAATTGACAGCCATTGTAAGCATGAAACCAGAAGGTAAAGATAAATTAATAAGAACATAATTCCATAATATTTTTTGGTTCCTCCCTTATTCTCCTCTCTCTCCCTCCTCTTCCACATCTCCTTCATTCTTGACCGATGCATTCCATAATATTAGGTCTAGCCTATTATATATCATTTTTTGTTTATTTTCCATAGATTCAGGTGATAGAACAGTCGTTTCAGTTATAATAAAATGAATGAATTAATTAATTATATACACCATGAACAATTAACTTACATAAAAAATTCATTATGATTCAAAAATCTAACAATAATCATTTTTGTCTGAAAACAAGTTCTATGCTATCAAGGTGGCGCCGCCACTAAGATGAAGGCATCTGATCTGCGGACTAGTGACAATTTGCCATCTGTCGGTAAAATCATCTCAGCTCCAGTTCGCCTACTGAGCTTCACCGTTACTCAGCAAACAAGTTTTTTTTTCAAATTAGTGAAAATTAACACCAGAAGTTAAGAAAGCGTCCGCCTTTTGTAATTAAACGTATAAAAAGAAGTCTGATTTCGTAAAGATGGGTTTCGCTAAATCGATACGTTGCAGAGTTAATAATTACGCACTGTATATATTTCGTAATATATAACGTAATAAGTTTTTTGGGTACTTCCCGTTTTTCAGAAGCAGATGTTTTTTCACTTTAATAGAATGGCTTTAAAAAAAACCGTGTACGAAGTTTGATATATTGAGTAATTTCTAAACGGCGGGAGCTCATTAACTAATTAAATCTAATTGCTACTTCTTCTGCTTCTGCTTTCTAATAGTTGCCATCATCTTCTTTCTCCTTCTTCTTGGTTGTTTTTTGTGTTCGACCAATTCCACATTGTGTAACTCAACAATTTGTATAAAACAATTTGTTATCGCCTGTTATTGTTTTCTTTGAGATTTCATTTCTTTCGCCTTTTCTTGTACTAGTTTTTCGTGCCCGCGCATGCGCGAACAACAGATGGCGGCTACATGTAAAATTGAAACGACCTTCTTAATTACAAGAACACATAATTTAACATGAAAATGTGCAGCGATTAAAGAAACAAAATATCCTTTCATGGAATCAACAATGTCGTGCACGAATCTCCGTTGTAAACAAAAGCATTCTTACAAAAAAACATCGTATATCATAACAGCATAAACTAACAAATCGTCCATAAAATTTCAAAACTAAGCAATTCTACTAATAAACGAAAAAATCAGATGCTTTTTTTATTTTTAAGGAAACTTTGAAATTAAACAATAACGAAAAAGAGGAGAGAAAGCGCAAGGAAAATTTAAAGTATAATGGAGCACTAACCTTTTATCACTGAGTTCGATTTGTGATGAACAGTTTTTGAGGTGTTATAATTTCTAAGATCATATCCACTACTATTCCTACAGACTAAAGAAAAACAGAAGAATTGAAGTGAACTGTCCAGGTAAAAAGATGGTTAAAATAATTGAATCAATCTGAAGCTAAGGGCTCGTTTAAGAATGAGTTACATAAGAAGAAAACGGAGAAAATGGTCAAAGAAGGAGAAGAAGAAGAAGAAGAAGAAGAAGAAGAAGAAGAAGAAGAAGAAGAAGAAGAAGAAGAAGAAGAAGAAGAAATGTTTCTATCTATCTATCTAACCGTGCACATTGTGTAGCGACTGCCGCCTCTTTCGCCATCTTCTCCAGTATGTCCTAGACCTATCGCGTTTCTAGGTCTAACAAGCTGTCAGAACAAGTAAATTTCAGTCCAAATCACGAAAATAACAAGAAATAATAAACTGTGTTTTACTTTTGTTATTAAATCTAATTATATAACTGATCAGACGATGACTGCGAATCAACCAAATATTAATAAACATGACTTGCACAATTAAAAACATATTTTCAGTAAAAAATAATTAATTGTAACAACATAAGAAAGGAAAATTTAAGTGTACGCGCACTTAACTCAATATCAGGAGTACATTTTGTTTCAAGATAGATACATTCTTAACCTACCGTATTTCTCATTACAAAATTACTCATTAAATCGCATGAAACAAACACATGAGAATAGTTATTGCTAGTTCCAGGGCTTTACAAGCGTGTTTTTTGTTTTGACCCATAAAATAGTAGCTATTTAAAAGTGACGATGCGACATTTCGATAGCGTCTCTGTTGTCCTTCCAAGTGTCTCTAAAATCCGCAATCGTTATTAGGAAAAACACAAATTACAAGAAACACCATCACTACCATACGCGAAAGATATTTTCTTTAAAACATATAATACGGTACAAGGCTCTCGATTATAAAGCTACTATAACATCATTGAGAGAACGAAGTACATTTATTACTACATTACTTTTAATATTAGATAATTTTTTTAAATATGAGGAAACCACTCTAACGTTTCTTTGGTAATATAACAATTCTAGAGCGCACGCACAATCATACAATAAACACTAAATATTCGAAGCATTTCGATCTGGGTTATAATTTCTGTTAGGCCGACACCCTGTTGGATTTAAAAATTTTTTTTCAAATTTTTAATCTCTGTTTTTCGACCAAAATATTCCGAAATTTTAAAACTCAACACTGCATTCAGACGTTAGTTAAAATTCTCTTTAATTTCAATAACCAGATGAATTTTTGAGATTTTATCAAAATTTTCATGCACTTTTTAGCGCAAAATTTCAGTGCTCATCCAAAAAAGAACATTACATTGAGACTGGTTAAAATTCCTTATAGGCCTATATAATTCGATACCCCCACATCAGCCTTTGCACTTTTTCACAATTTTGACCCCCTCAGATTTTTACCTCCAGCCCCTTATTTTTTGCAGGGACCCCCAAACAGTAGGATTCTGTAGGGTAAAAGCATGGACATGCATGCCAAGTTTTACGAAAATCGGTTGTTGCATTACAAAGTTATCGTGAGACCATTCCTTTCCCAGATAGACAGACAAACAGACCAGGTAGACAGGCAGACGAATGACAAACGGTCGAGTTAAAACTGAGAACTCTCTTCGCTCATTCAATAAAGTGAATTAAAGTTGCAAATGTGGAACGAAAACTTTGAAACTTTAATTCGGTAACATATACCTATAAAAATGACGTCCTGCCGTTATTGTGTTATTTTTCCAAATACAGTACTAGTACGTAGTATATTACGAACGTAAAAACTACATTTAGAAGTTTGTTTCATCAAAATTGATAAATAGTCTCTATGATAGCGAGGTCAAAAACAAATATCCTCCAGATATAAACGTTATCGTAGTTGCCTGAATCGAAATTAGTAAAAAACCAAAATTTCGACGAAACCGAAACATCGAAGCATGATAATGTTTTTAGGCTTTAAAAATAAGATTTCTAGACTGTGGGGAATCGAAAGTGTGGAAAAAATATAGTGTTAACATCACCTGGAGCGTTACATTTTTCGATGACGTTACACATTTTGCATCACGCAATTTGTGGAATTACCCCCAGCCTAAAAACATTATCTTGTTAAAAACACAGTTAGCTTATGATTTTGGGAAGATCACGAAAGCACCTACTAAGCGGTACGTTAATATTAAAACGCGCCTTGTACAAACGAATATGTTTACTAGGTGATATTTTCTAAATAATAAAAGATTTATTAATTTTTATTGTTTTGTTTATAATAGTAGTAGTAGTAGTAGAATTTTGTTTATATTTCGCAACACATGAACGGGACATCGCGGCAGTATAAACAAAAATGACTGAGTATGTTTAGAATGAATGAATGGAGACGTTTCCTGAATGCGGACTTCCTGTGTCGTGTCAAAGGGGGGGAGTAGTGACGGTTGTGCCAAACCTCGCACGCCCACTTAAGCAATCCTACAATACGGTTTACGTATCGGCGTGATGTATCCACAATACAATTAATTATCCACAAGTATAAACTTGTACGTTCCCTCCTGAGCTGCAGAACTCTCTCATTATTTTCAACGAAATACATTCCATATTAGACAACTTTTCAATTATGGGAAAAATGACCTCTACTATTTCTCTAGTAACAGGTCCAGTACAATTGTAGAGCACACAATCATACAATATACACTAAAAATTCGGAACATTCAGATTTGGGTTACTATTCGTTTTGATCTGACACCCTGTTGTATTTCGACATTTATTTGTTTTGAAATTTCTGATCTCTTTTTTAGGCCTTTTGAGGTCCTAAAATTTTGACATTTCCAAAACTTAACACTACATTCAACTTGGTAGGCTACACCACGCAGAATTTTGCGATTTTATAAAAAACGTTACCCAATTTTCGGCACCGACGCCCAATAATTTTGAAATTACCAAACACAACACTACACTCGGTAGTTTACATTCTCTTTGCTTTGATACCCCATATGGAATTTTCCGATTGTATCCGAGTCATTCTAAAGAGATTTTCGAAAACCCAATTTAATTACCCCTTCCCGCTTTAATTTAAGGATGTTGTCCCAAGAATGTTTAAGCAACTTATAGTTTGCATTCAAGTACGTTACATTTTATATAAAATTGAGAAATAAAGTTCTCTCATTTTTCCGAATTAAAGACAAGAAACTGCAAGTTTATTTGGCCAAAGATGAGGGTCAAATTACAGGGATATTACACTAGAGGAGCCATAACATTAACCTTTGTTTCATTTGAAGAGGGCCCGTATTTAAAGCAACTTGTTAATACTTTTTTAGCTACTGACGCTGATTACTCACTGCGAATCATCTTTGCGACCTTCTACTGGGTTACGCGACTCCTGATTTGCAACCGCTGCCTGACCACCAAAGTGTTTAAAACGTACGCTCGTGTTTCCATTAATCTTAACAAATAAAGACAGAAATTCGATCGTGGGTTTTGTACGCTAAAAAATAATATCGGGTGATTAGTCCAACAACACATGCCACGGCTGATATTATTACTAAATAAATCTCCAATCTTAGTGGTATTCTAACTAATAACGTAAATGACCGGACGCGAAAAAAAAACTTTAATAAACCCAAATGTGTATCAGCTAAGGAGCCACTGGACTTCTTTCCCACGTAACTCAATTTTAATTAAATTAACAGCTTCGTACAAAATTAATTTTGGTTGTGTGTGTGTGTGTGTGTGTGTGTGCGCGCGCGCGCGCGCGCATGTGTGTGATACAATGGTTAAGACGTAATCCAGCCAGCAATGACTTGAAACCATGGTGACCAATTTAAGCTAGTTTTCTTATTTCGTAACTCCATGCAAAGCAGGAACAAACACACATGGGTTTACAAATATTTTTACGAATATCAGACGGAATATACGAAAGCATGTGTCGGTGGAGGATGAATTGAAAAGAAATGGGAATACAGTGTAAAGTGTAAAAGACTTAAACGGTTTGGACACTCACGGTACTAGAACACAGCCGGGTTCTCTCTGTGCAAGTGGTAGACTGGAAACCACCCCAACGCGTACGAGACAATATACGTATCATCATTTTCAGCATAAGTTACATTAAGTTCAACCTTATGTGCGGACCATTAAACGAACCCTTAAGTCAGCAAATAAAGGAACACGCCTAAAATTCCACAAGGTGATGGCTCTTCCCAAACTTCTTTACGGGTCTGAAAATTGGATTTTAACGAAAGGCCAGACCAGTTGCATCCAAGCGGCTGAAATGAGATTTCTCAGGCACGTGGCAGGGTATACACTCCATGATCATAGAGGAAACACAGATATACGGCAGGAACTGAACATTATGAGTATACTCGACAGGATCGCCCAGTATCGGCTGAATTGGTGGAAACATCTTTGCCGAATGGATGACTGCCGCATCCCCAAACAACTATGGAACTATAAGCCGAGGTGACGGAAATGTGTGGGACGTCCGAGGAAGCGCTGGAGTGACCAGCTCTAATCTTTGCCTATTTGAGACCGGAACAAACCATTCTTGGTTTAATCCTTGACGATGATGATCATCATCATTTTCAGCTAGGATTAAACAAAAAACGGTTTGTTACTATCCCAAACGGAGAGACTAGAGCCGGTCACTCCAGCGCTTCCTCGGACGTCCCACACCTTTCCGTCACCTCGGCTTATAATTCCATATATTTTGGGGATGCGACAGTCATCCATTCGGCAAAGATGTTTCCACCAATTCAGCCGATACTGGGCGATCCTGTCGAGTATACTCATAATGTTCAGTTCCTGCCGTACATCGACATTTCTTTTGCGACCTTGAAGAATATATCCTTCTACGTGCCTGACAAATGTAATTTCGGCTGCTTGAATATGACTGGTCTGGGATTTCGCTAAAGTCTAAATCTCAGACCCATAGAGATGTGTGGGAAGGGCCATCATCTTGTAGAACGTCGCCCGTGTTTCTTTACGCGTTGACGTTAGAGTTCTCCTCATGGTCCCACACATATGGTTGAAATTGTGCAGTTTCTTCACCAAATCATAGAGAGACACCGTTATATAGAAACATGCTGAAATAAAATGTTTAAGGAGAGCCGGAGGATACATCCCAAGAGACCAGATAAGAAGTGCAGACATAAGGTAAGAGCTGAATACATACTCAATAAACGATAAAATTATACGAAATAAAGAAAACTGGATACAACACATGAACAGAATGGGTGGTGATTAGAGAATACCCAAAAATGTAATCCAGTATAAGCCTCTTGGAGAACGAGATAGAGGCAGACCAAGAAAACGATGGCTGTGAAGACAGAACAGGCTGCAAGCTTAATCCTTGAAGAAGAAGAAGAAGAAGAAGAAGAAGAAGAAGAAGAAGAAGAAGAAGAAGAAGAAGAAGAAGAAGATCTCTTTCCATTACCGGTAAGTCTTGGTGTTGGTGTAGATTAGCCTTCGGAAGGACTGTTTTTCATTGGGGTGGCCTGCTAAGGTGTTCAGGTACCTTCTAGCTTGTCGTTTTATCAGATTTTTACACACGCAACATTAAAGCCGATACATAGACTTTGGCATGAAACATGAAAGAAGCGTTAACCAGTCATTGTTCAGAGGGCTGTAGGTTATGTTAAAAAAGTGACACGAATCTCTTAAACGCTCACTCGTCTTTTCATACAGGAAAAGTGTTCTGTGCTTATTACATGAGCCAAACCATTTCGGATCGCCGACAAACTAGGTTTCTGTTTACATTCGGCATCAACATTCACATTTTGTTTAATATCGTAACAAGTTATTCTAATTTTCGTATTGTTATAACTTATTTAACGTAACTGTGCATAATACGCTTTTTTCGTATCGGCCATCTAAGGACCACATGCCAATTTCAATTCTTTATTCTTTGTTCTTTTCTTTTTCTCCAACATTCTTTCATTTTTTCACTGTGCCTCTTCTTCCTGTCTTCAGTCCACTTTGAATCTGCGTTTTTCTCTCTCCTACCCTGTACTCCTTCCATTTTTAACACTTTTGCCCGAAAAACTTCTCTCTCAATTGCTTCTTCTGCGTTTATATTATTTTTTTTTTCTAAATCCTTTTGGACTTCTTTAATCCAACGTGACGTTGACTTCTTCCCCCACAGATATTTGAAGATTTGCTTTGTCAACCTATTGTCGTCCATTCTATATAATTTTCCAAAAAAATAATAGTCCTCTTTTTCTCATCGTTTCTGTTATATTTCCTATACTATGATACATTTCATAATTTCTTCTTAATTTCCAACCTTCTGAAGTTTTCGTGGGCCTAATATTTTCCTAATAATTCGCCTTTCCAATACTTGTAGTTTGTCTAAATTATAATTCAGTGCTAGACATTCACTTGAATGTGTGTATTCTGGCTTCACTACTGTATTGTAATGCCTTATTTTCGCATGCGTTTATATTATTTTTTTTTTTCTAAATCCTTTTGGACTTCTTTAATCCAACGTGACGTTGACTTCTTCCCCCACAGATATTTGAAGATTTGCTTTGTCAACCTATTGTCGTCCATTCTATATAATTTTCCAAAAAAATAATAGTCCTCTTTTTCTCATTGTTTCTGTTATATTTCCTATACTATGATATATTTCATAATTTCTTCTTAATTTCCAACCTTCTGAAGTTTTCGTGGGCCTAATATTTTCCTAATAATTCGCCTTTCCAATACTTGTAGTTTGTCTAAATTATAATTCAGTGCTAGACATTCACTTGAATGTGTGTATTCTGGCTTCACTACTGTATTGTAATGCCTTATTTTCGCATTTTTAGATATCCATTTTTTATTGTATCTTTAGTTATACCATATGCTCTTTCCATTTTATGAATCCTTTCTTCTATAGCAGATTTTTCTAAACCATTCTCTTGAATTATTTCCCCTAGATACTTAAATTTTCTAACCCTCTCTATTCGACCAATATCTGTTAACAGGAATTTTGTGCATTTTTAATGTTCCTGAGAAATTTGTTTTTTTTTCTGCAGAAATTCTTAAGCCTATACACTTTATTTATTAGGATCCAATAATGAGCATTACGTAACTTTGCTATTAGTTTATTCGAATCTTCTGCTATATGTTGTAGGTTATATGATGTCCCATGTTTACTAAACACAATCAATGACCGTACTGTGGTACATTTGTGTATAGCTGTACGTATCATTGTGTATCATTTATTTACTTATTCAAAATATTTCCAGTTGGCATAGCTCGTGATCTCATACAGATAACATTTGTTTCAAGCTGTATTATTGTATTCATTTGAAATTGACGTCTGAGGGTACTAATTTGGGTCAAAAGTCTTGTTTAAGTCGTTCTATTAAAATTACACACACACACACACACACACACACACACACACACACACACACACACACACACACACACACACACACACACACACACACACACACACACACACACCAATTGCATAATGTGTTTCACTGACGCACTGCCGTGACGTTACCACATAAGAACTGACAAAAAACAATTATTTACATTCTCAATACAAACACGCATAGAGTCTATATTTAGTTAATTTATGTACAGCGACTCTGTATATCGAGTTAATTTTTGTATTATCAAACAGTAATGTAAAAAAATTTCAGTAATTAATATACCGATTTATTATTTTTGAAATTGTTATTACTTATGTGGATATGTGATTGAATACAAATTGGTACAGACTGTATGCCTGTACTGTGTTTAAAATCAATCTAAACAGGTCAATACCTCTCAGCTTTTATATTCTGTTAAACGTCAAGATTAAATTTGTAAAAGCTACAGAAATTCACTTAGCAGCTGTATGCGTATTTAAGTATAAGCCTGTTCTCTTGGTGTCAGTATCAATCAGTTCAGGTAGTTAATCGCTTGTAGGTCTTAAAAAAGATGTATTGACGTTACTGTTGCATTCGGTACTATAGCAATCGTTTGGAGTTCTGACTTATGTTTACTCATTATAAGAATACAACTCTCATTCCGCCTCCTTCTTCTTCTTCTTATTATTATTATTATAATTATAATTAGTAGCAGTAATAGTAATAGTATTAGTAATAGTAGTAGTAGTAGTAGTAGTAGTAGTACTATTATTATTATTATTATTATTATTATTAGATTGCCCGAGAACGTAGTTCAGCTTATGCTTCGTGGTAAGGCGGAATTGGACCGCATCAATGCATTTATTCGGTGGGTCCTACTAGAAAACAAAAGACAGGCCCAACTTGCACCCAACGGGCAGTAGAAGATGAGGAACAAGTAGAAGGAGCCCGATAAGGGTGCAATAGGCTCCATACTGAAGTAACGCACTAAGTAGTTCCAGGATGAATATGATTGCCTGAATTAGAGGTGGGATTTTTAGTGGGTGTGAGTCCCACACACCAGGGGAAACGCGGTTTCCTCTGACAGTGCATAAAGAACTGACTGTTCCCCTCTCTTAAAAAAACTATTTTTTTTTAGTTGTTTTGATAGTTCATCTTCTTTTTTCACAGCACTAAATTAATATTGGTTATTAAACTTTCACTTGTGAACTTACTTTGTTTCCTCCCGTACGCGTTTCGGCGATATGTGCGCCTTCGTCAGCGGTGTGAGACAGACTGTCAGTAACTTGTAACGGTTTTTTAGTTGGTAGGTTGAGTGGGGGTGGTGTGTGGTGGAAGGGAATTGGCGCGGGGATCCGAATTATTGTTTGTTTTATGTATAATTGTGTCAAAGAGTGTGTGAGATTTATAGTGTAATTGGTCGTTAAGTATGTTGTTTGGCTGTGTTGTGCAGTGTTTGTATATTTCATATTGTTCTGCTGTGTTAAGTTTCGACTTTTAGGTAAGTAGTGTAATATCTTAAGATTAGTATCTATGTTGGTGTAGCTGTGGTTTTTTGTGTGTATGTGTGTGGCAAACGCGGAATGTATGTTGTTGCTGGATAGAGCTTTTAGGTGTTCAGAGTAACGTGAAGAAAAAGATCTTCCCGTCTGGCCTATATAGAAACTATTACAATCATTACAGTTTAATTTGTAAACACTTGTTTTGTTGTATTTGTCTATGTCCGTGTTTGTATCATTGATGTGTTTTTTTATGGTATTGTTTGTTCTGTATGCTATTTTGTACTTGTGTTTCCTGAATGTGTTGGAGATTTTGTGTGTGTTGGAGTTATGGTATGTGAGTGTGATGTATTTATTTTGTTGTGTGTTGTTGGTTTTTATTGTTTTGTTGTTTTTGTTTATGATGTGTTTGTGTAGTTTGTTTATTAAATTAGGGTTGTAGCCGTTTTTTATTACTATATATTTGATTGTGTTGAGTTCTTCGTTATAATCCTGTTTACTTAATGGTATTTTTATTAGTCTATGGAGCATATGGTTGAATGCCTCATGTTTGTGTTGCGTTGGATGGTTTTATGTGTTGTGTATGACCATGTCAGTTGTGGTTGGTTTTCTGTATATTTTATACGTGTGTGTATTGTTTGTTTTGTTAATTGTTAGGTCCAGAAAATTTATACTATTGTTTTGTTCTATTTCCAGTGTAAATTTTAGTTTGTGGTGTATTGTGTTTATGTATTTGTGGAAGTTCTCGACCTGTCTTGTATTGCCATTAAATAAAAGTAATATATCATCCACTTACCTGTGCCAATAAATGATTTTGTTGGTGTATTTGTTGTTGTTTATTATATGTTTTTGTTCCATGTTGTGTAGCCAGTATTCCTGATATTCCGATCCCCGCGCCAATTCCCTTCCACCACACACCACCCCCACTCAACCTACCAACTAAAAAACCGTTACAAGTTACTGACAGTCTGTCTCACTCCGCTGACGAAGGCGCACATCACGCCGAAACGCGTGCGGGAGGACACAAAGTAAGTTCACAGGTGAAAGTTTAATAACCAATATTTTTTTTTCTATTTGTTTCGGCCATCTGAGGACCACATGCCAATTTCAATTCTTTATTCCTTATAAAACTATTATTATTATATTGTTTCTGCTACTATTAATGAATGAGTAAGCGATCTCTTAGTTTTAACTCGACCATCTATCATTTGTCTGTCTGTTTATCTGGTCAAGACATATCTCACTATAACTTTGGAATATATCAACCGATTTTCATAAAACTAGCCTACACTATACATATTCATACTTTTAGTGAAATTGAAAACCGCCCAAAATTAAGGGGACGGGAGGCGAAAACGTAAGGGGTAGATTTACGACGATGGTTTAAGACAGGGAGGCATGGTGAACCGTGTTAGGATTGTGACGTCACGGAACTCGACACGGACGACCGACAATGAAGAGAGACACCAAGTTCCTCAACGTTACGATATAACAATTGTAATAATAACAACAACAAAACACTTTAACACCGTCAGTCGCGTACACCAAGTCAGACAATTTTAAAAGACCTTCAGATTTCATCAGTGGGTGAAGAATCACGTAAAAAGCACCACAGTAGCGTCGTGTTTAATTCTGCTGGAGACTAGGCGCACATAGCTTTTGATAGTACTGGCGTAGTGAACCGTTTGAAAATAAGCCACCAAACACACCTATCTACTAAAATTAACGTTTAAGTTCCATTCTTTTTTTTTGTTATAAGTAATTTATATTATATAAGAGAAGAATGTTCAATGGAAAATCTTCCACATGTTATCACTTGTTTACTTGTGTGTTTTCATTTATTTCACTTAACAATTTTTGCAGATAGCTCATTTAAATAAATATGTAAACAAGCACCTACATAATAGTGTAATCATTTATATAATATTAAAAATGAAATATAAGTTTTTCTTGGAAAATACACGTATATCTGCGCCCTCTATATGACATTATAAAAATAACGTAATCAAGAACATCGAGAAAGCCGCTCTGATTCTTCGTAGAAAATGAAGAACTAAAACCGTTGATCAGTTCAAGTAATTAGAAGGCCCACCGCTCCAGGGCGAGCATTCAGTTCACGAATTGTCATGACCGAGGCCGCATTCAGATCAACCACAGTTGACAAGCAATTTGAGTTTGGATTTCCAGAAGAAACTGATAAAGTGTAACATCTGTAGCGTCGCTCTAAGTGGGTTGCATAGACACTATGAATAATGGAAAAAATATACAGTGGCACCTCGATACCACGAACCTCAATAACACGAATTCCTTGATAACACGAATTTGTTTCAATTCCCTTGAATGTGCCATAACACTTAATGTTAAAAATACCTCTATAACCCAAACTCCTTAGTTAAAACCTTGATAAGCTGAATTTTCGTTGATTTGAGATCAAAATACTGTACTAATTAATCTTTATAACACGAATTTCTACTCAACAGAACCTCTATAGCACGAATTTGACCTCTATAAGGCGAATTATCCACGGCAGCGAGCTCAGTAAGCCGAATATTATGAAGCAGGACCTTGATAACACGAACCTCGCGTTGATAAATTCCCCGATAACACGAATTTTGTATAATCCCCTTGAGATTCGTGTTCTCTAGAATCCACTGAATATATATCAATTTGAAATGCATTCCTAGAGAAGAATGAGAAAAAGTAAAATGGTCACACAAGGGACAAATAAAAATATCCTAAGAAAAGTGATCTCAATCCTGAATACAGTTACTCGTGGCAGGACACTGAATAAATTATGTATTGAAAGCCTGCTGATTTAGATTTTAAAAATTAAACTGTGTCGGCTGCTTATATGTCTGAGGTAGGTTATACATCGGGACGCAACCTGTTCCAGTGTCATCGCGGTAAAGTTATCACGTGGTAAAAAGTTGATAAAACATTGCATGAGGTAACATGTAACAAATTTGTGAGTAAAGAAAACAACAAATAGTTTTCCAGACCATCAAATAAAATGTTGTTTTACATGGCTCTAAAGTATGACCAATGACGAAGAACGTCGTCGTCGTCATCATCATCATCATCATCATCATCATCATCACCATCTTCACAACACGACATAGGCAAGGGGCTGGCTGTTTCGCCTTCAAAGATCCTCCAGCCATCCCTTCCTGGATCTACCCACACACCTGTGTCCTATATTTCCAGACTTGTTTGTCCGTCTTCAATCTGACATTCTTTCTAAGTGTTCTTTCCACCGTTGTTTATAATTTTTCAGGCTTTCATTTAATTTGTAAACTTGTATAAGCCTTCTCTTATGGCCTCATTCTTTATACGGTAAAGTTTAGAACAACATATAACTCCTCTTAAGAACGCCGATTCGGTGGTCTGTGTTTTACGTACTTGTTTCTTGGTTGTCGTCCATAATTCACACCACAGGATAGTACAGTGACTGCCATAACTTTGTAAACTTTAATTTTGTATCTCGACGTACCTTGTTTCTAAAGATACGATTGATTGTCCCACAGGTCGTCTGCAACTTGTCTAACTTAACGTCAATATCAGAATTCTTATCTCACCCAATATCATTTCCCAAATAGACATGGCTCCCTGTTCTATACTTGGATCATTAATTATTATTTTCGTTCTTATTTGTTCTTTGCCTCGAAATGCCATTACGTTTGATTTTTAATTGAAAATTTTCATATTGTTTTATTTGCAAATCTAATGAAACTTAAAAACAGATTTTTGTAAAGCAGATTCTTGATTTCGAATTACAATCAATTCGTCAGCAAACAACACCACATTCAAATAGGCCTATCTGTCTAGTGATATCTCAATACCAGGGTTCACTAGATGTTTTCATTACGAAGGACATAAAGAGGTAAAATGAGACAACTAAGACGAGAAAGAAACGTCCAATTTTCAGGAATGTGGAGACCGATGGGAATATCATGTTCCGTTATAAGATCGTAGAAAACACGGCGGTACGGCCATATTAACAGAATGAATGAAACCAGACGAGCCAAAAGAATATTACAGTGCCGACACCCAGAGAGAAAAAAGATAAAAGAGGGAGGTTGGCATAACAAACCTACGTCAACAGCTCTGTGGAGGAAAGGGAGTTGGCAAACAGAATAATAGAGCCCGTGGAAAGAAATGACGGCAAACTCATAAGTGGTATAAGCCAAAGAAGTAGGAGGAAAACAAGAAGAAGAAGAAGAAGAAGAAGAAGAAGAAGAAGAAGAAGAAGAAGAAGAAGAAGAAGAAGAAGAAGAAGAAGAAGAAGAAGAAGAAGAAGAAGAAGAAGAAGAAGAAGACTGAATGAGGTGAAAACAAATTACATGCTGTTTGATCCTTTTATAAACTACTGAGATTCTTTTAGTTTCTTTCAGTTATGGAAGATACGTTCTGCTATTCATGCAGCAATGCGTCGACTTTGCCTGATGCATAATGATTATTATTAATTTTGTTATTGTCGCCATGTTTCATAAAGATTAACAAATATTATAAGATTTCAGTCATCAGGTAAGTTGATGATAAATTCTACACTTGTGGTGGTGGCAAAGAGAGACTACCAACTTGTAAAAAAAGGTTTAAGAATCAGTAAACAAAACGTTCTTCTGTAAACGTAACACGAACTATGCCCAGGGCCGGATTAAGTTATCTTGGCGCCGTAGGGTAATTATATTTTAGCGCCCTCTCACCTCCCATAGGCTACTCTTACTTTTATTTCCAAAAGCTGAATGAAGCTTTAAACACCCTAAAATATATTTCTTATTTAGGAATATTTCAAATATCTTACTGTTTTTGGAAACAGTCTCAAGAATTGAAAACTGAGGCTATTTGTTCAGAGATTGTTTTAGAGTTACACCTTCAACCATTTGTAGTTTGGATGGCTTTCATAAGGAAAAAATTAACTAAGTAGTTACAGACTTATAACAGTTTCATTAAGGGTACATTTAACATCATTTACACAAAGAAGACAATCAGTTAAATATCTTGTGGATTTGTTAAGACTCATGTAAAGTTCAAACTAAATTCTTTTTTCTCGCTTTAGATTGAGCAAATGTTTTAATCACCTCAATGAATTCAAGTCCTTGGAGAAAGTCACTTTCAATGAACAAGAGGGCTACACTAGTCAGTTTAACCTGGCGCAAATTTGAGCGTAAATAATTCTTCACCCACTTCAAAGCTTAAAAAGATCTTTCGCCACTGCAGTTAGTGACGGTCATGGTAAGGAAAATGCGCAAAGCTATCTCAACATTAGGAAGCATTAATTCTAAGTTAAGCGGTTACAAAAAATTCAACAGTGGTTTTGCTCTAGATCGCTTTTTCTTCTTTTCTTCTCCTTCTTGTTCTGGATTGACAGGTCCATAGTCTTTTAAAAACTGAGCTAAATGCACACACTCATCAGGAATTGTCTGGCCAAGTCAACAGCATAAATTTCTAGAAGGTGATTAGCTTTTTGTCTTATTATGTCATTAATTAATTCAGAAAGTTCAGGTAATTTCCATAAGAACCCAAACTTGTCATGTATTATCACTGTAAATTGATTTTCTTTTGTTCAAATTAAGCAGAAGCGAATCTAAGGCAACGCCTGTGATAAAAATGAACTCAAATTTTTATCCTTGTAATTTATTACCAATTTTACATTTAGCTATAAAATTGTACTATTTTTTAGCTAAAATTTTGCGCCCCCCAAAGTGCCGCTCCCTAGGCTACAGCCTAGTCAGCCTAATGGTTAATCAGACTATGCCGTTATATAGAGAAAACAGTGAATTTATGTCAGCAACAAGAGTCAAGAGATAGGCGGAAGGTCTGTGTCCAGAGCTTTACGCTAGTCCTGAAACGTGAAGTGGAAAACGATCACGCGCCAATGTACGGTGAAGGAGTAAACAGTTATGTATAGGAGAAGCGCAATTGTGGCGGGACTGCCAACTAGATATCTTACAACGCCTTGAATACATTTCTTATCGATCTATAATCCAAATGTTTGCTGATATAAATAGCAATGACGACGACCGCTGAAAACGATACACTACTTATGTCGAGTCCCTTGTTTATGGTCGCAGATCCGTTTCTTGTCCATAGACACCTTCTAAGTGCTTGGAACTCTATCACATACTCAGTCTGTGCATATGCGGTACAATAAAAACAAAACACCCACACAATTCTATCAAAAACAATTCTATGTGTACTTGAAAAGTAAACATATGATCGTGCAACGTTATTCATTTTTGTCATCGAACCTATAACAGAACTTTTAGGCCGTGTCATAGCACGAACATCAAGAACATCTGACAGATATACAGGAGGCCGTGGTATTAAAATCTACGAGTTTCAAATAGAGAGAACCTCAGCTGACATTACACATTTATAAGAAAATCGTTTCAGTATTTGACAACTTGCGGCTGTTGAAACATGACCACTCCACACACATTAAAAAGCGTATTAAAACAACATTTAGATTATCTGTTAATTTATTACAAACATTATTTAAATGAATGTTTAATCATAATATATAACAAATTACATAATTGTATTTAAACTCCATATCTCAATTAGGCCAATTGCCTTTCGATAGACGAAAATGCTGCACAAAATCATGACATTTCCATTGCATGTAAATTACGATCATCTGTAACATCTGGTTCAGAAAGCAGTAGTAGTAGTAGTAGTAGTAGTAGTAGTAGTAGTAGTAGTAGTAGTAGTAGTAGTAGTAGTAGTAGTACCAGCAGCAGCAGCAGCAGCAGCAGCAGCAGTAGTAGTAGTAGTAGTAGTAGTAGTAGTAGTAGTAGTACCAGCAGCAGCAGCAGCAGCAGCAGCAGCAGCAGCAGCAGTAGTAGTAGTAGTAGTAGTAGTAGTAGTAGTAGTAGTAGCAGCAGCAGCAGCCGCAGTAGTAGTAGTAGTAGTAGTAGTAGTAGTAGTAGTAGTTGTTGTTGTCGGTTTTATTTTGAAAACGATGACAAGAATTTCAACCACATTGCCTATGGGTCAATTATGACGTTTATATATGTTGTCTATTGTCTTTACACCACATTACAACTGAGTAGTGGTAATGTTGTTAGTAAAGAACAAATAATAGTGAAGAAGTGTTGATAGGAAACTGTAAACTTGAGAGGGTAGTAATCAGTCGTACGAAACAGTAGCAGCTGATAAGATTAAGAGAAGAGCGGAGATAAATTAGATAACACAGGAAGGCCAAGAAGCATTTTTTTCAATCAAAATGTTCAGGAAGGACTAAAGAATTAGTAAAAACGCCAAAATTAAAATATACAAAGCAGCAGTAAGACCCGTGGTTACGCACTAGGCAGACACAATGAGAGACGAAGAAAGACTGCGGACACAATATTCGAGAGAAAGATTGTAGAAGGACGCAAGGGGCAAAGGCAATGGGAGGAGATACATATCGAAGGATGTAACATTGTGAAATTTAAGAAATACTTAAAGGAGAAAATATAGGTGAGCTAAGAGAGATTCAAAGTACACTCTGATATGGTAAGGTGTGCAGAATATAAGAAGGTTTAGCTTTACAGGAAGAAAACCAACTGAAAATTAAATGGAATGAAAGGAGTGGGAAGGCAAAACTCGATGGGAGGACCAGGTATTGAAGGATGTAAAAAGTATGGGAGCTATAAGACAGCGGGAACACGGACAGATGGAGAAGGGTATTTGAAAAGTTTACAGACTTATAGTACACTGAACAGAAGAATGTGTGTCGGATGACACACCGCAACAAATGGATATAAGGAACTCAAAAAAATAGAGTGATCACTATTGTTTCAATACCAACACCATGGCCGTTAAATGTAAAGTACCAGCGAGGACTAAGATAGTTACAAACGACGCCACTTTACAACAAGTCAGCCGTTTCAAATATCTCGGCTGTGCTGTAAGTTATGAATCTGAATATGATATAAGAGAGAAGATAAATAAATTTAGGAATATTTATGGTACGATTCATATAAATCTTAGAAATAAAACAAGACACAGCACAAGGATTAAATTTATAAGACAATTGCATTACCCATGTTGATTTATGCAAGTGAGGCGTGGGTCATGACAAAAAGGAAAGCGGCAAGATTCAGAGTACTGAAATGCAGTTTCTTCGAAATACTTTAAATTATGCATTTCAAGATAGAATAAGGAATGAAGATATCAGAGCAGAACTCGAAGTAAAGGACATAAATGAAATTATTTCAATTTACAGAACATAATGGTGGGATCATTTGCAAAGGATGACAGAGGATCGAATGCCGAAAGCGGTACTAAACTATAAAGCCATTGGTAGAAGAGACGTGGGTCGTCCGAGGATGAGATGGGTGCCGGAACAGGTTTATATAACCTCACCTTTGAAGAGGAGAAGATGAAGAAGAGGACTATTGTTTCATACTATAACAAGGTCTTATTATCATACTATCAATGGTAATGTCATTCGGGTAATGTTTCCAAAACCAGCCTTCACGATTCTTCACCAATAAAATACAGGGGACTGAAGACGGAAGTATGGTAGGCCTATGTAAGAAAATGATGTAATTGTTTTCAGTAAGACACGGTACGGCTAAGCGATCATTCATTCCGCTCGTAAGCCTTTGTGCTTTTCACTATTACAAGTATAAAGAATACCATTTTAAGTTTTGACAGTCTTATTTTTCTTTTAGCATTAACCGTTTTGCCACTGAGGTTGTCGTCTTGTAGAATGAGCGAAACGTTGGGAACTAAAAGAAAAACAAAACTTGTTGGTGAGACATGTATCAGCATGTTTTCAGCATTTTCTTGTGACGCACAATGTAAAATAGAGTAAATTATAACAGGGGGAGAAATAACAAAGAATAATTGAAAAAAGATCAAAACAAAGATATTAACAATACTACCAGTCATTTATTAAATTAACTACTGCAATTAAAAGCATGTTTGGGTTGTCAATTAAAATTTCCTTTTTAATTTTCAGTCAGCAATAGTTATGATCAAAGGCGTCAAACTTTCCAGGCATTTAAAAGTCTTAATATAATATTAAGTGTAATACTACAAATGATGAAACAGTAGGTCAGAATAATAAACTGAGAGATTTATTACCAGGAAAAAATTCAATCTGAAAAAGTTAATAGTTTTCTTTTATATACGAATAAATGATAAAACAATCTGTTAAGTCAAAGTAAAATCGTGAAAAGATTTAAAGTGAAAAAATGCAAGTGGACAGACTTGTAAAATAACCTCACTAGTAGCTAGGGTTTGGGACAGTTAATTTGGGAATTACCTATAAATAGCCGGCATTCGCAGACCTCATTGCCTGTACAATTTGCATTGCGAACCATTAATCCTTATCGTTTGGAATTTCAAACGCTTGCAGTGTTTATCGTTTATTAAAAGAATTGTTTACAAATATAAATGTATGTTGTGTAATTGATAAGGAAAGAAGGAGTGAATGATGCGAGCGTCGCGACGTCGACGCCAACACTCACCTTACAAAACGGTGCGGATGCCGTCTGTCCAGATACAATCGTGTCAGTGTAGCGTTATCACTGGTATCGCAAGCAAACACGTGTCACTGCAGTGTCTACGCATGACGTCGGCTCCCCACATGCACACACGTACTCACACACGCGTCGCGGCGCGCACGCACCAACCGACCTCAAGGAAAAACTAGGAAAACTCAAGATGATTTTTTTTTTGCCCGTGTATATATCTCGCACCACCACACACACTTGGCCCGAGAGAGGAGAGGAGTTCACCCACTGTACGCGAGTTGAGGTTAGTTCGCGCGGCGGCCGCCAGATGACACTACGCGCCAGACTTGGGGTACTCTCCGTGTGTTGAAAAAATTGATCGATAAAAAAATTCCTGCGCTGTTTTTTATAACGTACAGCTTTCGTTTTGCGCCCCTACCCCTCGCTCGTCGTATCCCCCCACCCACTCGGCCGGCTGTTTGTTGACACTTCCCCTTTGTTTCCCCCGCTCTCCCGCACCCGCCGACGCCGCCACCGCCGCTACGGCGTTCCTGCATCCCTTCAAAGCCTCCTCTCCCGTGGGACTCTTGTGCATGCATCATTCAACTCTTATTCTCCTCTCCATTTCCCATTCATAACTACGATACGACAACCGACTCTCTTCACGTCGTAGCTTTCTCTGCTACTCTAGGAGTATACACACGCGCGCGCGCGCGCGTACGGCGGAATCTTCACTAGCACACGAGACTCTGACCGTCGCTGATTCGCCGTTTATTATTCAGAGATGTTATTTTTTTTTACTCCGTTGACGAGTCTCATGCATTGCCACCCACCGACGCTTATCCGGACGCTTCAAACACGGTCAAGTTTGAAACACTTGAGTGTCGCGTGTGTTGTGTGTTCGTTGTTTTCTTATTACTGCGTCAAGTGGAAAAAGTTATAATTACTTTTTATATTTCATGTTTTACATTCCTTCTTTGTGATTTACTCTTCTAGTTTTAAGTGAAGCCATGGTCTGTCTACACCAAAACGTCGCGCCACGCCATATTTTAGGACAACCTCTACTTCTATTTCCGGTGGGGATACTCTTCATAACTATTTTGACGAGTCGGCCCTCTGTCATCTCTCCACTCATCCGCGTGCACTCTTCTCTTCTCTAAACCCAGTCATTTATTTTCTGGCAGCTGCATCTTACCCCTTATATCGTCACTTCTCTCCCAATCGAAGAGAGATGTACAAATCATTTTTCTCCTTCATTGTGGATACAATAATACAAACGATTAACATAAGCACAGCTTTCGCGACAAAGTACGTTATATTGTCTCAAATATCAAACACTACCGTAATGTTTTCCCTGGTCTTCATTGGCTAAGCTGTGCTACCTGTGCTTGTTATCACTTCAGTGATACGCCTCATCTTTGACTCTAGCGCTCTTTCCAAATACATTCTTCTTCTCCTTTTGTCCTTCCTGTTGTATCTACCGTTCCACCCCATTTTCCATACTTTTAAAGAATATAACGTTGAAGTACTCACCAATAATTGAACGAGCGAAGCGATTGCTCAGTTTCAACTCGACCGTTTGGCATTTGTCTGTCTGTCTATCCACCTGTCAACCGTTTGTCTGAACGTCTGTTTAGTGTATGTCTGACTAACGATAACTTTGGAACGCATCAACCGATTTTCGTATGACTTGGCATGGGTGTCCATACTTTTACTCTACAGAACCAAATTTTTAAAAAATTTGATTCCCCCAAACCGGGGGCGGGAGACAAAAACGTGAGGGGTAAAAATTGTGAAATAATAGCAAAAGCCCATGTGGGTTATCAGATTAGCGGAAATTTTAACCACAATCTGAATATAGTGTTTAAATTTGAAAATTTTTGGACGTCAGGGCCCAAAGAGTGGGTGAATATTTTGATATAGTCGCAAACATTTGTGTAAGGTATCAAATTAACTAGCATCTGAGTTAAGTCTTTGCAATTTAAAAAATTTTCACCTTAGAGCCCGAAAACGAAATAATAAAATATTTGAAAAAGTTGCCAAATCCAGCAGGGAATCGTAGGCCAAATTGTAACCCATCGGGAAACTGCCAAATGAGAATAAAAGAAACTGTAGCCCAAATGCGAATGTTTCGATATTTTAAAGTTCGTTGTATGAATGTGTGCTCTACTGTTGTTATATTATTAAACAAATTGTATAGTGATCGGGATTTTTGTAATTTTTCCCATATTGAAAATTTATCTAATATCGAAATTTATGGAATAATAAATATATGCCTACCTCGTTCAAAATAGCTAGCGAGTTCTGCAGCTTAGGTAGTTTACTAGTACTTTATAATATTCAAATGAGTAGAGTAAATTGTTTCAGACGTGTTGGTTACTCAGTGACTATGAAAGGTAGGAATGTTAATAGTAAGACATTATCATTTCTTCTTCTCCTTCATTTTGAGGTCTGTTCAGTCCTCTAAAATCTCTTCAACATTTCTTGTTTCTAATGTTTGGTAATTCACTGTTTACGTTGGAAGTCTACACGATGACATTCGTCCCACACACACATTCCGCCGATCTGATCTTTTTTTGACGCCTTGATGTCACTAATATATCTTCAACATTAAGTTCTTGTCGGAACGATGTCACTGTACACTCCTCGAGTCTTCTAAAACATTTTATCCCAGCGACTTGAAGAAGTTTTTCCTAGTTATCAGTTATGTCCCAACAGTCGGAACAATCGGTGATTCATTAATGGACGGTTTATTGTTCCACACATCTGCGTGAACTTGTTGGCCTTAGTCGTCACATTACAGCCACAACTTCGGTGCTGCGGATCCGACACCCCCAGCTTGTAGGGTCTCGGTCTGAGTATGGTCAGAAGCAAAGGGATAAATCCCTAGTTTCATTTAAGCTTTTTGAGAAAGTCTGGCCAGTTGTGTGATCATAACCAGATACAAAGAAATTATTTACATTACTCTGCATCTTGAAAGCTAAAATCCGGACTGTACAGTTGATATGATATAAGCGTGAAAAATCCCTCCCTACATTCGCGGCTTCGATATTTGACCACAGTGTAGTTCTCTAATTCTGCTACCCCGATCGGTCCATATCATCCAAAAATCTTTCTACAAATTATCCATTTGATATTATTTCTATTGACAGTCACAGTATAACGATGTGACCACGATTGGTCAAGTACGGTAATCAGGGATGCAGCAGACGACAGCACGGTTTATGGATACCCTACATCGATTTAGTAGCTAATTAATCGCGTTCTTCACCTCAACTGAACACCTACATCGAGAGGCGTCTGACAATGTAGCCGGGCCGGCATCGATGCCGTGGTTACATAACTGATTATTTTAAATTCAAAATTTCAGAAATTCAGATCGAAAAAACACAAATGTTTATATAAACACAATTCAAACAAACAAAGTTTGTTAAAAATAATTTAAGAACAATGAAACAAATAACTTAAACAACGTATAAACAATGTATCTTCATTTAAATAAAGATAATTTAAGCAAATTAATCCATTGATTACGTTTTTACTTACTTAACATTACCTCTCACGCTGGTGAGGGTTAAAGATTATTTTCCAAGTGAAAAAGTATTAAGAAAGTAATTTAAGATTAAGTATGACAGAAGATCTAGCTACAATAAGTACTGAAAGCGACGTGACATAGGTGTAAGTTGTATTATAAAAATCGGTATGGAGAACCATACATGACTTCCATGTTCTAAGATTTATATTTAAGACCATTTAAATATAAATTAAAAAATTTGATAAGCTTGTCAAATTGAAATGAAGTATTTCCATAGATACTACTCCTTTGTTGCCAATAACATAGCACACATATAAAAAATTACACCCTCCCCCTTCAACTACTCTTTTTATTTATAGATATTTCATTTACCTTTATACAGTGGATTATTATGACCTTCTTTTCAGGATTCTTTATTTACCAAAATTAAGTACGTCACTCTTGTTAAAACGTAAAACGTTGCAGGTAAACTACCCCTCCCCCATAACTGATCTTCGCCAAAATCAATAGGCCTTGAGTCCTCTACAACTCGGGCACATAAGCAAAAAGTTATTTGATTCTGTTTGAATTTGCGGCAGTTATCGTTGCCATAGAAAATTTTCTACACATAGATACAGAGACAGACACACAGATAATTTTCGGAAAATGACTTTTCTGCATGTTTAAGGGTAGTAGTATTAGAGTCAGTCCTCATCTCGAACACGATTTTTTTCGCGATCACCACACTTCCATTTCCTTACGGAACATGGAAGGAACAAAGTTGCGATAAAAGTATGAAGAAACGTGATTCGGTGTTGAAAATTAACAATTTTCATTGTAACTGATATTTTTATGTTATCAGATACTCAGATTAACGCATGAGTAAATTGTTTTATGTTAAGAACGTATTGCTTCTATGTTACGCTCACCGTCTCTAACCCGCAACTCATAGTGGCGTAAATAACACTCTGCACCCTGGCGGTGAATAAAGGACAGACACCATTGTCTACGTTAGCTTCCTTTTAATCTCACATTTGGATGGTACAATCTGCTTATTTTTATTACTCCTGCTTCAAATAGAAGTGTAAGTTTTAATCACCATTGGGTAGATGGCGTGCAATGTAGCTGACGAGAGAGGGTGAAAAGGCGAGTTTCCAGCAGCGCCTATAATTTACTGGAACATATCGGCTAAGGGAAGAAACCTCAACAGAAAATCTGGGTCCTCCTGCAGGGTGTCGTGACAATGGGCTTGTTCCTCATTTCCCATAAAAGAATTTTAATGCAAAAAAGCCTAATACTAGCATCGGACGAAAGGACAGTCTAAATGGATGGTCTGAGTCGAGCTGCTAGAACGTCAAGGCTAGAGCTAATACGAAATGAAACGATATGAGAAGAAATGGGCGTACAAAAGACAATCATCGACTGCACTGAAGGAAAAACTAATCTGGTACGGGCACGTACAACGAATGGGACAAGGCCGACTGCCAAAGACAACAATGAGATGGATACCCTGAGAGGACAGAAAGAAAGGAAGACCCAAGAAAACATGGATAGAGGGCATAAGGAGATGAATGAGGGATAGAGGACTAAACGATGAAAACTGCAACGACAGGCAACAATGGAGGTGGGGATCGGACAACGTCGTAGGACGTTTGACCCCCAAATTAATAAAATATCGGTACGGAGAACCATACATGACTTCCATGTTCTAAGGTTTATATTTAATATCATTTTCGAAATGAAATATTTCCATAGAAACTACTTCTTTCTACTTATTGCTTCAGCCTTAACCACAGTACTGTGGTCACTAACGTATAGGCTACCACCTCACGTTATCGTACTCGATTTTCACTGATGATGGCAGTCGATGGGACTGGCAAAACGTCTGGTTTTGCAGAAAACATTGGACTACGGCCAAACAGCCCGGGAAGGAATTTTAACAAAAAACTACTTCTTTGTTGCCGATAACGTAGTACACATATAAAAAATTATTCCCTCCCCCTTCAACTATAATTTTCATTTATAGAAAATTACCCCCACCCCGTTCGACTAGCCTCTTCATTTACAGATATTCCATCTACGTTTCTACAGTGGATTATTATGATCTTCTTATCAGGATACTTTATTCATCAAAATTAAGTACTTTACTCTTGTTAAAACATAAAACGTTGCAGGTAAACTACCCTTTCCCCGTAACGGATCTTCACCAAAATCAACAGGCCTTGAGTCCTCTACAATTCAGTGACGTATGCAAACAATTATTTGATTATGTTTGAATTTGCGGCTTTTATCCTTTGCCATAGGAAAAATTCTACACACAGATAGACAAGCAGACATACAGACAGACAGACACACACACAGACGCTTTTCGAAAAATGACTTTTATTCATGTTTTGAGGGTAGTAAAATCAGAATCAGCAGTTATCTCGAACACGATTTTTTTCGCCATGACTATACTTCCATTTCCTTATGGAACATGGAAGTAAAAAATAAGTTTTAATCACTTAATATGCCCTCAAGACTGCTGAAAAATGATATGCTGACAGAGTATGTTCCTGCGGTATACATGAGTGTGTGTGTGTTTGTGTAAGTATAACATGTCAGGTATCATTAGTAAAATATCTAGAAAAAACAATGATAGTAGTAATGAACAGTTCAATTAGTCAAGTCTTACCGATAATGTACGTAGATGGGCGGTGAGCTGTCATCCCAAGAATTTTAATTAACAAGACTACTTGATACACGTGCGGGCGTCCACACTTACCTGAAAATAAAAGACATAACATAATGTTAATTATCTATTGAATCGACACAACCGGGTAACTACACGAATAAATTATACCATGAAATTTAGTAGATTTGAATGAAAATAATATAATTAAACATGTAATAGTTTTGAAGACGGTAAAGGGTAAAAGCTTTCCTCTGAGAAGACACGGGAAGGTGATGATACATGAGATGTAGGATTGCAGACTAATGAAGGAAAGACGGGAAGTAAGGGGCACAGGGAAGCGGGAGGAGCATTGAAAGCTTGGAAGTCCAAAACTCTAGTGAGTAATGGTCGATGAAACATAACTCGCTAGTGTGAATTTAGTGAAAAGGCTCAAGGAGTTATAAAACTGAAAATAATATCGCAGAAGCTCTAATGAAGGGAGCTTCGTGTCACTGTATTAAAGTAGTAGTTCAGGTGAATAAAACTTATACTAAACAATTAATACACACATACACATGCAGACACAATTCATTATCATCATCTTCTTAACGGTTTTAGGCTTTAGCGGCCAGTTCCTATTCCTATTCCTATTCCAGAGTCGACCTTTTTTTAGGTCTACCAACTTTTCTTCTGCCTCTAGGGTTGTAATCTTTCGCCATCTTCCGTATTCTACTTTCTTCGATTCTGTTGATGTGTTGAATCCATTTTCTTCTGTATTCTTTAATCCTTTCATTAACTCCAAAAACATCTAAATCAGTTCTCATCTTTTCATTTCTTATATGATCTCGTCTATTACACCTTTTAACTGATCTCAGAAATTTGATTTCTGCTGTTTGTATCTTCTGTTCATCTTTTTTCTTTATGACCCAAAGAGTAGAACTACAGGCTACAGTAGTGGGAGACACAATTAATCAATTAAAATAAGACACGACAAGATTTCTTACGTCTTATGCAAGAAATAAATGGTTCGGAACCGTATAAATACTCCAGATATGTGTAAGAGACACATACGCAAAGATTGAATGTTTCTGTCAAAACTGAAGGCGGTGTGGAGACATCTTTAATGGGTTTAAATAGCGGTGCATCAGTGTGAAAGAGAAGAAAGGTCAACAGGTTGCCGAATTCCTTCAACAGGTCAATGCGAATCCCTGGGGGACACAAGTGAAAGGGGATCTCAGCGACAATATATAAATAAATAAATATATATATATATATATTGTAACGTGGTATTGTTTCCAATTATAATTACTAATAAAATTTAAATCTCTAAATCTTAATGTAAATCTTACCCTTCATCAATGTAATTATATCCTGCAGCTCCAATTTGTGGGTATGCGTGAAAGTGAAATAAAAAATTTAACTCGTATTCTGTCTTGTCTTATTTTCAATAAATTTTATTATTCTATTAACATAATAGAATAATAAATTATTAAAGTCGATGTACAGTGAAAGTCATACATATGATAGAAAATATAATAATTATAAATCGGTTTCAGTAATGTGATGTTGTGTATGTGTGTTGGGTCATAGGTTCTTTGGATTTTACAAAAGAAACAACTTAATCAAATCTGAACAACTAATAACAATATTACAATGAGAAAATAAAATTAATAATCATAATGTTTATAGTGTTTTTATTATATCACTTCACTGTTCTAATGCTTTAAATTAAATAATGATTGAACAAATGTATGTCTTAGCATAATAGAACAATCTCACCAAATTGTAGTTTAGTTTACAGATTATTTTCTTATTAGAATTCTTCTGGCCTTCAGTTTTCCGTGTTTTCCGTGTATTATATTAAGCCATTATACTTCTCATTATTTCCGGAGTTTTCCTTCATTAATTTACTGTGTGCCATTTATTTTGTAGAAAATGTTCAGCTTCAAATTATATCTGTTCTGGCTTCTTTTCCAAATTCAACAACAATAAGATTCCTTTTAATCTCTAGATTCACTTAGTAAAGCTCTTGGCTCCACGACATGTGTATGGGTCACAGGTTTGTTTTTATACCTTATAATTAACATGGTTTATTATAATCTTCTTTTCACTCGTCACTGATGTATATAATTAGTTTCTGGGGATATATTCCACTAGTTTTAATTATTGTACACATTGTTTAATTTTATTATATTAGCTATATAGTTGTTTTATATAAATTATATGTGTTATTCACTGTTTATATTATAACCAGGTCTATTTCCTATGCACTTTCACTATACACTGTTTTTTAAAGTTAATCACCGTAATTTTCGTCATTTCCACTTTCTTACGTTAGGTAATTTGTGATTATTGTTTAATATTATTTTAATTGTTTTTTTATATCACTTACAGTTCGTATTGCGATTACACAAAATAACTGCTTGAGGTTCGCAGACCTCTCTATAGTTTAATAGGCTTATACAATAACAAATGTGTTTTTACTTACTTCCTAACTTGTTAACATTTATTCACTATATTTCTATTTATTAACAACTATTTACATTTTTTTTATCATTCAATCTTCCCTCCTGGGTGTAGTAGTCATAGTCATGTCGTCTGATAGTCTTGTCATTGTCATTAAACTTATTAATTAATAAGTTTTCATTTCCTATTTCCATTGTATGTACTTATTATAATATTTCCCTTTTGTTTTTTATTAGGCCTACCTTTTACTCCTTGACATTATTATTTATTTTTAAATATTTACATTTTATTTTCATTTCTTTATTTGTTAAATTGATTTTATACTTCTTTGTATTTTATTAATACAACAACAATATAATAATAATAAATTTCCCATAATATAGGGTGATTTCAAAATTCCACGGCAATCTCTCGGGTGCTGATTCTTTAGCTAAAAATAAGACAAAAAGTCTGTATAAACATAGGTTCGAAAACGGTTCGTTAGCGAGTTACTGCTCGCGAACCAGTTCGCCCTGATGTCTGCTTCCACGGTAAAATGACGCCATACTGAGATTCTTGAGGTATAAAGTGAAAGGTAAATTTAGTGGTTTCTTATGGTTTTTGATCTGAAAAAATGAACAAATGAGATCCCAGAGCTCTATCTTAATTAGTTTCTAAGGCAAACTGTGTTAAACACAAAACATTGGAGTCGAAAAACATACTTTTTTAGATTTGGGATAAAATAACTTCGTTAATTTGCCAATAAACAAATAAAAATTTCGAACTAACTTTGTAGATAATTTAATTGTGAGAAAAGTGATGTGTATGATGTTTATTAAAAATAAGTACAAATTTGAGAAATTTGACTTTAATTAAAAACAAAAACGGACCAAAATGCGCCATAAAAGTGTTACAATTTACAAGAAATGACATTGTAAACTTCCGAAACTCCCACACTAGGACAGAAGAAAACCCACACGAGACTGCTAAAAGACATGACCAACATACTTTTTCATTTAATGTGTGGTGCGATCTTCTTGGTGATAATCTCTTAGGCCCTTTTTTCTTACCACCAAGCCTTAATGGAAGACAATACTTACACATTTATTGCAAACGAATCTGATAGAACTTTTAGAAGATATTCCACTTACAGATAGAGTGCAGATGTGGTTTTTGAATGACGGAGCATCTGCTCACTACTGTCATGATTTGACGCACCATTTAAATAATACATTCGGTATGCGATGGATTGGTCGAAACGGACCAGTAAAATGGCTACCTCGATCTCCTTATCTCACGCCATCAGACTTTACCTTTGGGGTTGGATGAAGTAGTTAGATTATTCCGTTCGTATTGGCACACGAGATGAACTGAGACATTATACAGTAGAATCTGCAGATACTGCTAAGAATAATCCTGATGGTATAAGACGTGCCCAGCTGGCATGGATTCGCCGAGCTGAATTCTGCATTCAACAAAATGGCCACATTGAACAACAGCCTTGAACGAACGTTTCCAGCTTTATCAATTTAACAATTTTTATGTTTAATGATTTGAAGGAAAAATTCAATGATATAAGTTTTCAATTTGTTTACAATTACATTTGTTGTGAAAACGTTTACGAAAACCTTTGTTCTGTTTAAAATAGTAACACTTTTATAGCGCATTTTGGTCTGTTTTGTTTTTAATTAAAGTGGAATTTTTCAATTTTGTATTTACTTTTAATAGACTTTATACACATCACGTTTCTCGTAATAAAATTACCTACAAAGTTAGTTAGAAATTTTTATTTGTTTATTGGCTAATTAACGAAGTTATTTTATCCCAAATCTAAAAAAGCGTGTTTTTCGACTCCAATCTTTGTGTTTAACACAGTTGTTTTTTAGAAACCAATTGAGATAGAGCTCTGGGACCTCTTTTATTCAATTTTTCAAATCAAAACGCATAGTAAACCACTAAATTTACCCTTCACTTTATACCTCAAGAATTTCAGTATGGCGTCATGTTACAGTGGGAGCAGAAGTCAGAGCGAAGTGGTTCGTGAGCCGTAACTCGCTAATGAACCATTTTTGGACCTATGTTTATATAGACTTTTTTCTTATTTTTAGCTATAGAATCAGCATCCGGGAGATTGCCGTGCAATTTTGAATCACCCTGTATATAATCAAACTATTAATTAATACAAATACGCTTACTATGAAAAAAACTACAACACTCACAAACCACATGCACACTGGACTCGAGCACTTGCACACCAACAAGGTCAAATAATATATTACTTTATAATTAGCCTGAAGACGGCTGCCGATTGTTACGGTTTACATTATCAACAAGGTAAATTTCGCGCTATGGCAACCGGAACGTAAACCCTGATTCCAAATATCCAACTGATGATGAGCTCAGGGACGGATCCGCGAGTAATTTTGGGTGGGTAAGAGTTAACTTTGGGGGGGGGGATTTGGAAAGCCTTTCTTTAAAAGCCTTAAGTATAAACCATAGGAATGAGTACACATATACATGCATATACAGTTGTTACATATACATGCGCACGCAGATTTGTTACGACGGTCTCACGGCTCGTCGTATGGTACAGTGAAAAACAAAACACAGACACCGATTAAGTCACTAATAACCAGCTTTAAATATCAGAAATAACAGTTTGTAATCAACAAGATTATACTCGTACAATAATTCAAGTAAAATTTGTTCACACGCAATGATAATGTCAACTAATAGAGTCCCGCACAATAATAATCACTTTTCAGTAATACACCACTTGAGACGCACTGAATATGACTTCTAAACGGCATAAACTGACTTCTAAGCGGCATCTGTTGCCTATTTATAGTCCGCAGATGTTCCATAATTTGCATCAACAAGCATTCGAAAAGTCTCGAGCATAACGACACATTCCATTGTTGGAGAATGTTCCTAATTGCGTAACAATGTACAATCGTTATTATTAACACAATAAGTTTACTGACGTACGTACAAAATCATATCTGTGTTTGTCAGTTCAATGCTCTTTTAATAATATTCACTCACAGTTTATAATACACGTTACACATTTATTGTCTGTATCAAACAAAAATTAGCATAGGCAAGGTAAGTTACAGTTACAATTTAAAGTAATTTTAGAGTAAACCCATGAGCTCATCTGTATAAGATGATATGAATTTTTTAATATACACACAATCACAAAACCATTATAAATCCACAAAACGACGAAAAAAATTTCGTTTGAAGTGATCATTTGGGAGGGGAAATTTCCCTCTTCCCCCTCCTTGGATCCGCGAGCCTGGAAGAGCTACGGCAACACAGTGCAAAATTTGGCTATTTAATAATTGGCTACGTTCAGAAAGTGTCTTCTGAGCTTCTGAAATAAACACACCTGTAATTTGTTTTGAGTGCAACGAACCTCTACCTGCTACCTGTAGAAGACTCTTGCGCGCGCGCACACACACACACACACACACACACACACGGCGTTGTCTGACAGAATAATTTATTATATAATTATATACGACTGGTGCACGACTTTACAAGTAAGTTCATTTTGTACGTGAAAAGGTCACCGCGGTTGCCTTTCTCCACACTACTCCACACACTCGGCTAAGTAACACAACGTACTTAGTAGAAAAACAATTTATAAATGTTATATGTTATATTAATTAATTTTAAAATAGTGGTGTTATAAACGGCGACCTTGACTTTAAAACGACAGCGTAAACACTGCCACAAGCCTACTGGCATTGCGTACGTCTGCCAAAGGACCAGTCCTTGAAGGGTATGAAGTCAGCTGATTGTAGTTTTGTGTGAGTGTTTGGTCTGCATAAAGTGAGGCGTATTCTTTGATTCTGTAAGGTGTTCATTAGAAGGTTAGCGTTGCTGAGAAATAAAGGTATAGGGAATGCTGAGTATTTGGGCAGAATTTAGCCAGATATCCCATTGTGTAGGCAGATGTTCCAATTTTTGCGGGACGTGCCAATTTCAGAGGCAATATATAAATAATGCCCTTCTCTGGGCATATTAAATCTTGATTTGTTATGCCCAAAACATCGAATAAAGATTTTGTTAAATATTCAGTATTGAATTTTTTAAATCTGAATCCTTTATTTTGGCTTGTATAGAAATTACTGTACGAATAAAAAAAAACACTGGTTTGATTTGTTTCACAGAAAGTGTATAATTGGTGGGAGAGTATATAGTCTCAGAAATTCGAAAAACTACGTCGCCAATATAAAATAGGTACAAGTTCATTTTTTGGCCTGCGTAACTGTTAGTAAATGACTTGTGCTAAAACTCTGGTATTGGACAAAACGTTAGTCCACATTTCCAGTTTGGATTTCCCGTGGTCAAAGTTAGACCACTTCCGGTGATCTAATAATCAAGTAAATTACTATTCAGATAAGAAAATTATAATGTAACTTTATTAGTACGAGTAGGTTCTGTTTTATTTTATTAGAATTAATATCTACATCCAGTTTTCACATACCTCAAATGGAATTTGCGATTTTTCAAACTTTCACTGCACTTTTTGGGCCCTCGTTCCCAAAATTTCCAAAACATAACACTACGTTCAGATTTTAATTAAAATTACACCCACATTTTGGCTTGCAGTGTTCCAAAATATTGAAATTTTCATAACCAAAATTCATAGTTTGGTTAAAATTACCTTTAATTTGATACAACACATGGACTTTTTCAATTATTTTAAAATTTGGAACTTCTCAGATTTCTACCCCGATCCCTGGTTTTTGGGGATCATTTTCAAAAACAACAGAGTTCCGTAGGATAAAAGTATCAAGTTCCAAACCGTAGTGCCAAGTTTTACGCGTGATGCGTTCAAACGTTATTGTGACACATACCCCAAAATAGACTGACAGACAGACAGACAAATTCCAAACGGTCGAGTTAAAACTGAGAACTCGCTTCGCTTGTTCAGTTAAGTAGGCATTAAGCTGGAACCCGCAGGGGTCTAGGAAAGCAAGATGAGCAACGACAGTACTTCGTACAGTAGAGAAGGAACTGAAGAATCAGGAAAGGATCTGGAGATGTACAAGTACTGGGCTGGGTGAGCAGACGAAAACGTCAGACAACCATTCGAGGTCTGTCGGCCTGAAACAGCCATCAGCTTGCAGTTTATTTGATTTTATTTGATTTGGGCTAGTTTATCATTTGCAGTCAAGTCTGAACATTTCACTTAATGGATTGTAACAATCTGAAGCTCAGATACCGATATCTTTCACCCGAGCAGAGAAAATTACGAGTTCGCCGGAAGAGAAAAGAGATTCGTGAAGGCTGAAAAATCTATAGGTAACGGATTAGGCACAGACAAGCGTAATCGTCAAAAGATATGAAGATGGGGAAGAAAAATGTAAGTGTGGACGAAATGAAGACGAAAGATTCTCGAAGGCTGCGACGATCCATCAAGCTAACTTGTGTCTGCGAGTTGAATACGTATTTTATCAAGAATTCATGTCGACATTCCTTCATTAACTCAATGAACAAAAAAAAATTAACTAACCGGATACCACCAAAACGATGACAGTACCCCCGCCAAAGTAAATAAAATTAACAGAGGAGAATATTGTCACGGGCAAGTGCAGACCGTATTTAGCGTCTGCTTTTCAACATTCGTTGTTTTTCTCCTCAGTAAATTCGCTACCAAACACTAATGGCAGAAAGTAAATTACAACAATTCCATAAATTACGACCGACTGCAATTTCAACAGTGTGCAGCGCAACCGGACATTTTGGGGTCACACCGAAATTAAACGTGCCCGCCAGCATCGTGCCTGCGGATTTTTATTTATGTCAATTGCCTGTCATCATCAGTTTTTTTCTTCTCTTTGTTCCCTTCATATCGTGACGTAGTTCCGTCACTATATGACACCACGAACACACTACAGCCCATCAACTGTCAAACTGATAAAAGGTACTTAAAAAGACAAAAACAAAACAAAAAGTAAATACCCACTAATTAACTACTTATGACACTAATCAGTATAACAGCCAGAACACGAAACAAAAAAAAGTAAATACCCACTAATTAACTATTTATGACACTAATCAGTATAACAACCAGAACACGAAATAATAAGTAATAACAGCACACGTGTTGTTGGAATTGAAACTAACTACCTCTGTGTCCTTACGTTTCTAACTCGTTTTTGAAATAAGTTCTTGGTGGTTTTTGTTTTTAGACCTCTTTGTTCAGTAATTGCTTTCATAAATGAAATCAACCATCTCTTTCCTTTCTTTCCTTTAGATGTTATAAGAAGAAGTTTATGTGATCATAACAACAACGATGCAATAACGATGATGTGTGGTATAAAAGTTTTATACGCGGCAAATGGATTCTCGATAGAAAGAAGAATGTGGATATAAGGACGGAACTGGGGGTCGACCCATTGTTGGAACAGCTAAGGAGCAACAAAAGAAGGTGGTGTGAACATTTGGGAAGAATGGCGGGTGACAGGATTATTCCAGTGCTAGCAATGGAATATAGACCGGTGGGAAGAGAGATGTAGAACGGCCGATAGCGAAGTGGGTCCCGGAACAGGTTCAGGATGAGCCTACTACTTGAGGTTGATGATGCTGATGATAACGATGATGGAGATGTTGCAGAAGGAGGAGTATCCGACAGAGACAGCTGCGTATGCGGAAAGGATTCTGCGAAAAATAGAGAAACAGAGTTGGCAACTAACTCTGATAAGAGTAGAAAACGGAAATAATAATAAGTGTTTAAAAAATGAGGAGGCCTCAAAAGATACTATCGCGAAGTATTGTGAAAACTTAGTGCCGCGTTGGATCAAATGCCATAAGAAAGGGTTTCTTTTTAGTGAGTCGCTCTCGTTTAACCTCACATATCCTTGAAGCGCGGTTCCTTCCATGTATCTGTTGGCAGTTTTTCACATTCCACCCGTGAAAAATAATTATCGTAGAAGGATTTATAATTTCTTGAGTTCTGATACTGGTCCCAGTCTCCTTCTGTACCCACTGTTGTCAGGCGTATATATACTTGGTTATGTTCCACATCTGTTTAATGGCCATAGTTAAGTCCTGATATTTGTCGGAAGAAACTAATATTCCTGTCAATTAACACTCCGACGTACTTAGCCACAGGGCTTGTCTCCGATCCACAGAGGCAAGATGAAGATAGTTGGAATCCTCTTCTTGGTGGGGATCACGACCCCAGTGTTGTTCAAGGCCAGCGACAGTCCGTGCGCCGCCATCCAACTCGTGTCGTTCCGCATGGCTCTTTATTTAGTTTGAGCGGACCGAACCGCCACGAGTGCTGCTACATCGTCAGCGTATCCGACCAGGCACGTCTCTTCGGACATCTGTATTCGCAGTACAGCGACGTAGGGCACATTTCAGAGTCCGACTCTAGAACCGATCCCTGGGCTGCCCCAGCGTGACCGCCATTCTCCGCTGTCCTTCCCTAATTGTGTAAAATAGGGCGCGATCCTTCAAGTAGTCGTCCAGTATCCGCGAAAGGTATCCAGTTACGCGAAATGACTGAGCGAGTCTCTCCAACATGTCACACCACCTCGCGAAGTTAAAAGCATTCCTCACGCCAAGCGTCGCGAGTAGCACCATCCGCCGAGAGAAATACTTGTGGTCTTGTGATCTTCGCCTGCAGAATCGCGTGGATCGTGGACTTCCCCGCTCTAAAACCGTACTTCCTTGGTGGAAGATCACCGGTGCCTTCCATCGGTGTCATCAGTCTTGTCCGAATGAGCGAATTAGGCGACTTTCCCGCAGTCCAACATGCACAGAGTGCGATAAGAGGAGGGAAGGTCTGGGTCGCTCTTCCTGACAAGCACAAGAAGTACAACCTTCCGGCAGGAACGAAAAACCCCGAAGTCGGGCATACGTTACTCATATTAAGCAGTAGGCTCGGGTTGTCTAACAGTATAATAATAATAGTAATAACAATAGTCTCCCAAAATACTGGAGAGAATGGGAAATGCCAATTGGGTCCCATAACCTTGATGGAGGGAAACACCGCACCTCCTCGTGGTGAGAGATGGACACCTTGTGGTGGCTAACGCGGGACTGGAGACCAAGTGTCAGCCGGTATAATCTGTTCCCCTCTACCAAGTGCCAACGGCCTCTTTTGAGGTCGGATGAGCGGGTAGAGGTGTCCTTGGAATGGGAAACCGTTCGTAAAGGCGGCAGTGTTTGACCCATATTGGGCGGCTGTTGATTCATTTGCCACTATCGGATTACAATACTAACCCCATGTCCGGGGTAACGGATTAAATCCTTAACGGTTTGTATTTGAACAATAGTGGAAGAGGCTGTCCTCTGCCTGGGGTTAGTACAGGCAGGAGCTCTGTTGAGAAGTTTTGAGATGGCAGCCCCTCACTCAACTTCCCTTCCGAAACGTTGCTAGCGTATCCAAGGGATACTTAGATTACTCGCAAGGGCCAAAGGAAATGTAATAGCCGGGCAGATATTAAGGTACGGTATAGAGAAAGTTGGAAACAATACATAAGCAGAATGGGCAGTGACAGATTCCCCAAGGTAGGCTTATTGCATCAGCCAAAAAGGAAGAGAATCCTGGGAAGACCCAGATGGTCCGACCCGTTTGCAGCCGGAACAGACTAAACAGTCTAAGCCGTGACGAAGAAGAAGAAGAAGAAGAATAACAGTAATAAAGTGGATTTTTTTAACCGCCTAAGAGTTAGGCAGGGTAGGTTGCCTTATGGGAGCCGTCCGGCATACAAGGAAGCTACTGTGTGGCCAGCACTACGGTTGAGACGCTCATTATTGTCCCAGGGTGTTATCCCACGTCCTCATTTGCACATACTGATCCGACCTGAAAACTGAACGACGCACCTTAATTTTATAATGCGCCCGGGAATAGAACATGGATCCTCTAAATCGGTAGTCAGGCCCCATAACCACCGATCTGAGCTCCCTAATAATAAAAACATTACTATCAACAATAACAACAATAATAAAAACAACAACTAAGACAAAATTCATTTTGTTATCATTCATTCAAAAAATATAGGACTATTTATGCATGAAGTTACAATTCGAAGAATTTTTCAATTAACATTAAGAATGCGGTAATAATGTTTAGCGGTATGTGTCCGATGACGCGCGCTCTTTAATGGTAATCGTTCAGTTACGGGGTAACAAGTAAATAAATAATAACTATCACGAGTAATAACAATAATTTAGAATGTAATTCCAGATGTGCCCAACACATGGTGTCTTCTAACGAGCTGACCATATAACAAATTTGTTTTAAGATTAGTTAACTCACATTATTGTTTGTATTTAAATGTGCAGATCGAGGACCGTCATAGATTTGCTACCGTCTCACAGTTGCACATTAGATTTCACCAAAAAGTTACCGTAATTTTTGCTTATTTATAAAATTATAGCTTTATACATCATACATTATAGCTTTATCGGCTGAATTGGTGGGAACATCTTTGCCGAATGGATGACTGCCGTATCCCCAAACAACTCTGGAACTATAAGCCGAAGGGACGGAGAGGTGTGGGACGCCCGAGGAAGCGCTGGAGTGACCAGCTCTAGACTCTTCGACTGTTTGAGACCGGAACAAACCATCCTCGGTTTACTCCTTGAAGATGATCATAGCTTTATATATCTGTACTTATATTGTTGTCTTCTTCGAAGTAATCTCTACTGGTGTTTAAAAACATTTCTGGAGACCGCTCTTGGACTCACTCTCAGCGATTTTTGGTTTACTTCCTTAGCGGTCGCGAAACGTTTCCTTCCTTTGAAAGACGACAAGATCGAACTGGAACAAATATACTGCGAATTCGGCGATTGCTAATTTTATCCTAAAATTATTGTGGATGAATTAATTTTCAGAAAATTAATGAGACATGGTGGAAATTTATTTTAGACACTTAGGCACGTAGGCCTATACGGTATTACGCATTACTTGGGCAGTTATGCACGCACACAAATTTATTTTAGACAGTTAGCCAATTACAGTGTTTTGGTCAAAAATAAGTGTGTTCTGGCGCATAATTAGGCTGAAATTTACACAAATTATTTTTCATAACAAACTTTGTTTCACAAACGTTTAGCGAAAGCTTACAGACTACAGATCGCAAACAAAATAACAAAGAAAGAATAAAAGTCAATACCTAATTGAACGAGCAAAGCTAGTTCTCAGTTTTGACTCGACCGTTTGGCATTTGTCTGTCTGTCTGTCTGTCTATTTGGGGTCTGTCTTACTCATGATAACTTTTGAACGCATCAACCGACTTCGTAAAACTTGGCATCCGTGTCCACACACTTTTACTAAACACCCCTATTGTTTTTTAGATTAATCCCTAAAAAAAATGGGGGTACGACATAAAAAGTTGGGAGATAAAAATAGTGAAAAATCGCTACAGCCAATGTGTAGTATCAAATTAAAGGCCATTTAAACCACAATCTGAATATAGTGTTCGTTTTTTAAAATTT
Organism: Magicicada septendecula; assembly: GCA_034769895.1. Taxonomy (NCBI): domain Eukaryota; kingdom Metazoa; phylum Arthropoda; class Insecta; order Hemiptera; family Cicadidae; genus Magicicada; species Magicicada septendecula. The sequence continues at coordinate 368,787,696 of CM068372.1, forward strand.
CGTAATTTTTTGACGTCAGGACCCAAAAACGACGTGAAAATTTTGAAAAAATTTTGAAAATCCAGCAGAGTGTTAGACTAGCCTAATTGTAACAAAATCTGAATGTTTCGAATTTTTAGTGTTTTTTTTTTTGTATGATTATGTGCAGTTACTAAATCATTAATCTATTAAAATATTATGTCAACAGTACACGATAAATAGACGAAATCTTTGAAAAGTCAGTGCGGGAGCTCACCGTATTCACAGTGGTTACGGATATTTTGTTTTTTGTGAAAATGTTTTAATTCTTCTACAAATGTTCGGCGTGTCTGTGTAATATTTTTAATTCTCACTGCCATTATGATAAGATAATAAGGTTTATTCAAGGCAGTCGAGAAAGGTCGTGGTTCTGTTGTTTACATGAACACCGTAATAAAATGATACTATGAATTGAAACCGCGGCTGTCTCTACGCAAACCGACAATTTGGAACAACAACACGTTGTTGTCAAGTAGGTCATAATTTGTTTGCCTTTTCTTCTTCTACTACCGAAGTAACGTCGCGATTGTACAGTCCAACGCTTTTTACAAAGCCACTTGAAAATACGCTTTTCTCCTAACTTTTTTTAACTTTAAGACCGTAAAATTATGCGGGCTAGATTTTTGAGATTACGCCATAGTTTTTAATAATTCTTTTGGGATCGACGATGCTTCTTCGAGTCTCCGCATATTGTCTCACGTTGTTTTTAATTCAACACACGGTTTAACCATTTTTTTCCTTCACGGCTCGTTTTAGTGTGGAGTATTATTTTGTACCGTGACCCTTAGTTGAGGAAAATTCACGTAGATTGAGCTAGTCGTCTGTTTTGGTGTTAAGTATTATCGGGCGCCATTATTTGCCACGTTTTGCAGTACATGTATTACAAAAATAGCTACAGCGGCTGCTGTCTTCGTGCTTCCAGTCACTGTTTCTACCTGTCTTCTAGCAGTTCTGCGTTTCTAGAATTTATCTTAGTTTCTGTATAATCTCCGTGGGTAAACTCCTCCTCCTTTTTTTCTTCTCTTTCTTCTTCTCTTCTTCTCTTCTTCTTCTTCTTCTTTTACGTCTTCTCCTTCTCCTCCTGCGCCACCTTCACCGTTATTGTTCTACAATAGAGTCGTCTATCTACTCTTCTGTAATGTCTGTAACGCTCATAGCTTCGAAGTATTAATCACGTAGTTTTCCGTCTTTATTCGGGACACCTAATTTTTACGTTTCCATATTATTCGTTCTCTCGAACTCGACTTCAGTTGCAAAAATTTTCCTTTTATTGTTTCTAAATAACATCCAGTTTCCAGCACCATACGTCATTAGCTCGTCTTTCTCTTAGGATTTCTGGTAAGAGGCCTAATGTATTCAACTGTTCAATTCTATTCTGTTGTTGACGTTTTGCTATATCTTGTACCATTATCTGTTTCCTAGGCTTTCACAACTGCGTCATACTTATTAAGATTACTATCCCGTCTGTTAAGTCCGTGATCTTCCAATTTCTTCGTGTCGAAAGGTGTTAAACAAACGTTTCGGCCTCACCTCTGGAGGCCATCTTCAGTGTAAGGATTTAACGAATTGATAAGGTGTGAGGCCGAACTGTTTGGTCGAGTGATTAACACCTTTCGACACGAAGAAATTGGAAGACCACGGCCTTACAGCCCGGATAGTAACTTTAACAATTAGTTGTTCCATTATGTTTTTTCGTTTTAGTATTTCCCGATGTCACCGATTTCCAAATTTTCTATATTTCTTCAACGATGGAGCCTAAACATTTAAATCTTGTCGTCACATTTGCAGACTGTTGAGAGCAGTGGGATGTCACTAAAGCTGTAGAAGGTACAGTTACTAGATCCCATCTATTGTCTACTGTCTACTGACTGCTTCTCTGCCTTCCAGCAGCCACATTTGATTCAGTTGTACTCACTTGCCTACTGAGGACGTTTCAAATTATTAATATTATTTAAAAAAATAATATTAATTAAAAAATTCGCGGTTAAATTGTCCAGACGACAATTGTCCGATGCCCAACCTCCATTATTGTCTGTCGTTGCAGTTTTCATCGTTTAGTCCTCTATCTCTCATTGATCTTCTTATGCCCTGTATCCATGTTTTCTTGGGTCTTCCTTTCGTTCTGTGCTCTCTAGGTATCCACCTCATTGTTTTCTTTGGTAGTCGGTCTTGTCCCATTCTTCGTACGTGTCCGTACCAGATTAGTAGTTTTTCTTCAATGCAGTCGATGATTGTCTTTTGTACGCCCATTTCTTCTTCGATCGTCTCATTTCGTATTCGCTCTAGCCTTGAAGTTCTAGCAGCTCGTCTCAAAGCATCCATTTCTGTAGCTTCTAACTTTCTTGTTACCTGTTCCTTTATTCTCCATGTTTCGGATCCGTAAGTCAACGTGCTTTTAATCATACTATCGTATATTCTTTTCTTCCTTCCTTTTCCAATTTATGTGCTCCAATTTATGTGCTATTTCGTTTCAAATTATTTACTTACTTAATCATTACTATTTGTACCTTTTGGAGATGATTGTCACTTTAAACAAACATTCGATTTGCCCCTATTCCATCACAAGTCACGTTGGCTTAGGATAAAACGGCTGTTTTGAAATGAAAGGCCTACATATCATGATGGAACTACTCAATTAATGAACTCAAAATAAAAATCATTATTGTGTAGGAAGGAAGATTTCAACGCTGTAAATTAGATGGACGTGTCACTTCAAATAACTGCCGGGGAGGCCTCTAAGCCCCGGCTTATTGGTAACTCAACACCAGTACCTAACACACAGAGCGTCCGTTTTTAACTAATAGAAGATTATTAATGAAAACGGGCCCTCAAGACTAAGTTTTGAAACATCCACATAAATTTTTCAAATCGAATTTTATTTATTAAATATTCGTTTGATGACATCAGTGGGTCTCATAAATTTGCGGCATATTGATACATATTCTTGTTCCTTGAACGTGTTTCTTATCACTTGAACTTTATATAATTTTGGACTACCGAAACTGTACAACAATAATATAGGTCGCACGTGGAACCAGTCCTAGGGCACATTTTGTAAGCGATAAAGATAATTAGTCAAAAAACAAGGCGAACAAAAAGAATAATCTTGTCTTAATTAAACCGAATTTTTTCTCTTTTTGCGAAAAAATTATCAGCGATAATAAATTTATATTGATTTCAATAGCACGAAAAATCTACACCATTGGGATCGATCGCTACGTGACGTGTCGGATCGCAAAAACTCTGTGTAAATGTTGAGCATCACATTCACTGGCGATGGCTCCTAACGGCTGTCAAGGAACAGAATACTTTGCTTAAAATTTAGAAAAACAGTTTTCATGCGTTACACATTACTGACACAATCTCTTTTGCTTTTCATTCAACCCGGACTTGCAGTAATAATCATTGAATAAATATTAAGAGCGTCGATAAACTGGAGCTGGAGGGGCTGGCGATGTGTACGAGGCGGAGAATGAGGTAGTGAGGCGGGTGGATAATATAATTAATAAGGAATCGTTGTAAAGGATTGCCGAGAAAAGATGGAAGAAAGAAGATTAATTGGTTGGGGCACTGGATAAGACGACACTGCTGAATGGAACACTTGGGAAAAACGATGAATGGAAGGGCGGAGGTGCAGGATAATGGACTCGATTAAGATTGGAAAAGGATATAAAGACAGTAAGAGGCTGGAGAATGGCGTAGAACAGAAAAACAGGCAATCAAAATATTTCAATTAAACTCACACAACATTGTAGGAGGAGGCGCAGTTCGGAAACAAGATGGGAAGAGGGCCAAGTCGAAATTTAGTTAACCAGTTTACATCTCTTGTACAGATTATGATGCGTTACTTAAGGTAAGACCTGTGTAAGAAATCTCTCTCTCTCTCTCTCTCTCTCCCCCCTACACACGCGCGCGCGCGCGCGCGCATTAAGAATTTTGACGAAACCGAAACATCGAAGCATGATAATGTTTTGTAAACAAAAGATTTCTAGACTGTGGGGAATCGAAAGTGTGGAAGCGTCACATTTTTCGATGACGCATCACGCATTTTGTGGAATGACCCCCCAGCCTAAAAACACAATCATGTTAAAAGACATCGAGATCAGCCAGGGAAGACCACAACACGGTTCAGTGTCAGTCAAAGAAAGACAAACAGCTGATCACAAGCACCTATAACTTTTTATATCACGCCTTAACGCTGTTAAACCTCAACTACTTACAGCAAAGGTGTACTTTGACACCCTTTACAATTCTGCACTTAAAACATGCCACATACAGTCACACACTATAAAACACAATAAAACTACAGCTCTGTTGGCCGTGGTCGATGGGTTATCGATTGATACACGTTTTTCTCTCTAAACCTTTCGGCCACTCACCGGAGGCCTTCTTCGGTACTAAACAATGTTCGACACGCGATGTCAGGCCGAACGTGCCCCAAGCTGAGGTATAACAATGATCTCAACTTATACATGACGGTAGCAATGAGATATATTGCTTACACATCAGCTTGGAACACGTTCGGCCTGACATCCAGTGTCGAACATTGTATACTACTGAAGAAGGCTTCGGAAACCTTTAGTGAGAAAAGTATGTAGAGGTTCCACATTATCGATCGAAGCTTCGTGGTTTTCACTGACAATGACATCAATGTTTCACGGTGAAATACACGTCATTTGTTTTCCCTTAAACTAAAGGTTTCGTCCATATCATCAGTCTCAGTCAACCCAATGAGGATGCCTTATCGTAGTATGGGTGAAACGTAAAGAAAAATAATGTGACATGTGTTAAACCGAAAAAAGTGTTGATATTAGGCTTCCGGTATTACTGCATTGCTAATAATCGAACTTAGGGTGGTAAGACTGTAGCTGTCTGTCAAGCCACACGAAGCGAACAAAACAAAAGCTATATGTTGAAATGTCTCGTTTGACATATGTAGAGACAGTATTACCTTACACCGAACAAAATGAAGGGATAATTATTGTTTGTTAGAAATGATACCCGCTTGCGTCAACAGTTGGAATTCCAATGACACAGGGTCAGGGAAAATTGATTTTGCCAGCAGCTACACATGTGGGGATGATGTGATGGGGTGGCGGGGTTCCTTGACCCGGTGACGCCAGCCGTCTTGTGGCAGGTCAAGAAAGGAGACGACAACGACGCCGACGCTGCCGACGCCGCTTTGATACAACAAAAGATCAAGTACAGACTTTGTTCCTTCGTAAATATTTCATCCGCCCTTTTTATTTTACCGCCCTTTCTCTCCGTTATACTGTATCTCTGTCTGTACATCTGACAGCACTTCACCTATCCTTCAAAGTCGCATGTTGTTATTATTTATTTTTGCTACATTTTCTTGTACTTTTTCACCGATTTCTCACTTTAAATCCTAACTTTATTAACTTCTTTTAGTCAAATTTTCAGTTTTTATTTCTCGTATCTTTTTCATTTGCATCCAGACTTTCTCATCCACGCTCACACAAACACAAGTCTGTATAATGAAGCGTCGTCGCATGCGAATGGCAGCAAAAACATCTCCGACACAACACAACATGTCAGCAATAATGTAATAAATTTGATGGGGGAGACGCAAGCCCGCGACGTCTCTCAGCGCTGCAATAACAATTGACATTTTCCTTGTTTGTTAGTTTGAACTGTTTAGTTTCTGCAACTGTCTGAATGTCGTCTGATGTCTGTCTGTTCGCACTATTACTGTTATTATTATTATTATCGTATATAGTTTTCTGTAGCCATTATTGTCCTGTTTGCTGTGCTGTCTCTTCCTCTTCTACTTTTTGTTCTATTATTATTATTATTATTTCTCAAACCTTCCTTTTCCGTTTCATCCGATTATGGGCAGCGACTAGATAACTTTTTTCACGTTCTGGAGGTTTTTTTTTACTCCTTCGTGAGTATTTTTTCATTTTCTTTGCACATTCTTTTCCCAATTACACTCTTTCGGTTTTCCTTGGTTTCTCTTCGGGAAGATCTTTCACTTTCGCAGTGTTCCTTCAAAACACTTTGTTTCCCTTTTTTAGAACAGGCTGTGTAATGCCAACCTTCCATACCTCTTGGATTTTCTCCTTTGACCACATTTCCTTAATGATCCATCTGAAATCATTTAGGTTTATAGTCAATAAGAATTCCATATTGTTAAATACCATTTTCCCATTTAGGCGACCCACGGTTGATTTCCGTCACGGTTCTCCTCCCCTTACTACATACGTACAAAACGTTTTCAACGTCACGCAGTGGACATATCTATACTAGTTCCTTCCATCCTTGTGATTTTCAATCACTCGGGTTTTTTTTTGTTAATTTCATTCGCCATCGTAGCGATTGCTTCTACTTTGATGCTGTAAAGGCGTCTTCTAATTTTCTTGAATATTTCGTCTCCAGAATTAGGTGCAATTGAAATATTTATGATTAACATAAAGGAAGAAACAGAAGACTTACAATCAGCAATGCGAATTTTAGATTAAAATTGTGATTTTAAACTTAACGGATCTTACTTACCCAACCGTATGTACGTCTTCTTCTTCACTACATGGCTTGGCCTATAACCCGTTCCGACTTCCCAGAGTCTCTGATCATATTTTCCAGGGTCTTCCACGATCTCTCGTCCCCACTGCCCTATATTCAAGTACTTGTTTAGGAACACGTGTCTCTACCATGCGTTCCATCCACATGGGACTTCCAATTCAGCCTGTATTCCTTTATTCTCTCCAGAACCGACTGTAACTTCAGGTCTTTCCTTATGCCGTCGTTTTGTAGATGATCTCTCAAACTACATCCCTTAACTGCTCTTAAATATTTCATTTCTGAGGCCTGTATTTTTGAAATATCTTTTTGCAGAAGAGCAATGTTTCACATCCGTACATTAAAGTTGGCATAGCCACGACCTTATAGAACTTTAGCTGTGTCTCCCTATACGTTTTATTCTTTAATAGTCGTCTTATTGTTCCACAGGTATAACTAAATTTATTTCATTTTCTCTCGGTATCTTTGCCCTTCCTATATATCACATCCCACACAACTAAAATGTGATTTTTGCTCTTACAGGGGTTTTCCCTAGGAAGGCCATTGTTTTTGTCTTAGTATTTGAGATCTTTTAAGATAATAAAAGATCGTAAACATAACTTTAGTTGTGTTTCTGGCACATTGTATGCAAGGTATAAATAGACCTTTGTAACTAATTTTCACTCTTCCCTATAATTATTTGGTCATCTGCGTTTACGTATTCATTAACCAGTTTTGTATATTTAAATTTCTATGTAAGGCTTAGAGATCTATAAACGCGATGTGATTACGTAACCCTACGTTTGTACAAAGATAAAACACGTTTATCGCGTAGACTAAACAACAGGCAATTATATACAGTACGTGTGGCTAACTACAGTTTGTGAAAATTGTTTTAATTGCATAGCAGTAAGTGACTGTAACTTAATTACGTAAGAGCACTTATTTCCCGTTCTAGTTTTCCCTTGAGAGCGCGCGCGCGTGTGTGAACGCGCGTTACACGCACGTCGCGGGTCTGTTTTGTTGCAGTGGCAATGACTTTTCCTTTGACAAGGCCACGGCTTCGATCGCTTTCCAAGGAAACTCACTAGGCATACGCAACAGCTGACTCAATTCAACTGACACTGCCCAGTAATTTCGTATGAAACGTAGACCTACGTGACGCCACCGTTTTAGCTTGTTCTTTATTTTTAAAATATACAATAGCATTTAGTTAGTTGATTATATTCACCATTTTGATAGAAATCCAGTTTTATTAGTTTTATTAGCAGCCATCTTAACACCAACTTTGTCACTACTTATTGCCACACTGCTAAATACTTCGTTCTTGACGAGACCTTTCGCGTTTAAGAGACCTGAAGATGGTGGAGACACCGAAAGGTCTCGTCAAGAACGAAGTATTTTGCAGTGTCGCAATAAGTAGTGACAAAGTTGGTGTTTGATAGAAATAATAAAAAGAATATCACAGTCGTTAGACCCTTAAAAAAATTAATTAACACGTTACTTCAACATACATTTATACGTTCGTTTAAAGAAGATAGTAAATATACACGACAATGTCAACATAAAATGTATAGTAGATTGTAGATAAGACTACATTTTACGTGAACAGAATGTAGGCTACGTTTATATTGGTGGAAACCTGTCTTAAGTCTGTTGTCCTTTTACCATTTATTGAAAGAGCGAACGAGTTCTCAGTTCTTACTCTACCGTTTAGCATTTCTCTGGGGTATGTCTCACGATTACTTTTGAACGCATCGACCGACTTTCTTAAAACTTGCCGTGCATGTCTATACTTTTACCTTACCCTATACTATGAACTCTACTGTTCTTGAGACTGATCCATCAAAAAAATATGGAGGCAGGGGGCAAGAATGTGAAGGGTCCAAAATTTTAAAACAAATTGCAAAACCCATGTATATATACCGCACAAGGTTGAAGGGAATTTGAACCAAAATGTCAATTTAGCTTCGTTTTTGAAAGATTCAATATTTTGGAACACGGGGAGGGGGGAAAAATATGGGTAAAAGTTTTCTTTTTAATCACAAAACTTCATGTGGAATATTAAATTATAAGGAATTTTAACTAAAATCTGAATGCAGTGTTACGTGTTGCAAATTTCTAAATAGTGGAACGCCAGTGCAGTGAAAGTTTGATAAAATTGCAGTAAAGGAGTAAATTCGATTTGGGATATCAAACGAAAGGGAATTTTAACCACAGTCTGAATACACTGTACAGTTTAGGAAATTGCAAAAACTTTTTAACCTAGGGCCCAAAAATGGGATGAATAATTGTAAAAATCCAGCCGGGTGTCAAACTAAAGGGAATTTTAACACAAATACGATTGTTTGGAATTTTTAATGTTTATTCTCTTATCACTCTACAATTGTTATTTTACTAAACAAAAAAGGATAATCGGGAGTTTTGTAATTGTTATGATAAGTGTATATTATCTAATATGAAAATGTATCCAGCAATACAGTGGTTCCCAACCGGTAGTACGGGTACTACTAGTGGTACGCGGAAGGATCCAAGGTGGTACCGCAAGAAGACCTACCTAGAAAAAGTATTTATTTAAAATAAATAAATAAATAAAAATTTATGTTTAAAACAACAATAAATTTTCATCGGACATGATTTAAGATGATTACCCTTATGCCATAGACTCGTTTTGGATGGTAACAGAAACCGAGTACCCAGGTCTTCATAAGTAGGCATTAAAGTCTTTAATACTTTTATGTCAAGTTACTTTTGTGAAAGTGGATCCATTGTAGTCGTTTATGTTAAAAACAAATATAGGAACAGGATGACTATTGGAGTATGATTTAAGGTTACAGGAACAGGACGTCTAAGGTTAAAAATAACAGCAATAGAACCTGACATGAACTCTCTGGTAAAAAGTAAGCAGGAACAAGTTTCACATTAACTATTTTTGTTTTCATATGATGTTATTTTTAATAGTACTTACAAGAAAATCTGTCATGAAAGTAATTTAAGTTTTAAAAATCATTTCTTCAAATTTTAAAAAAATGTAGTAATTTTAAAAATCAGTTTCCGTTTTGTAAATTCTGTGTATTAGATTTAAATAATTATACGTAACTTGGAATAACAAGATATACTATTCATGTTGTATCACGTGTTTTGTTGAGAAAACCCCAATAACCTTTCTTCAAGCTCCGGTGGTACTCGAAATGAACGCAGAAGACCAAAGTGGTACGCGAGTCTGGAAAGGTTGGGAATCACTGCTGATAAAGAACATACTTCATTCAGAATAGTGAGCGAGTTCTTCACCTTAGGAAGCGGGTGGGTTTACTCGTTCAGTTCAATCGTGTACTATACTAAGCTGCTCCACCAAGTGTAGATGTATATTGGCACAGAACTGATAGTTCACAACAGAAATTCGTATTGTAGCATGGGCTCCTCCAATACTCGGAAAATCATTAATCTGCGGTTGCTGTTAGACAGACGTAGTCGTGTTAATGCACAACTAACTAACTTGTGTCTGACAGATGTGCATTTTATCTTAATACGTACTTAAATTATACTGTATACTGTATACATTATCTATATGTACTGACTTGGAGCGTAACAGTTGCAAGTTAAACACGCTATTTAGATAAGCTACGTGTTTGCGGCCGATTAGTACACTGGCGCCCACGCCCGCGCTCGTACGTCCTAAACAAATCGAGTCGAATGTTTGTCTGTTTATCGTCCGAATAGACAAGGGTTTTGCCAGTCTGTTTCTTAGGCTTTCACGCTCGGCGTCATAATTGTTTTAATTACTATCCGGGCTGGAAGGCCGTGGTCTAGGTGTTGTTCGCGTGATCAGACGTTTCGGCCTCACCTCTGAAGGCCATCTTCAGTGAAAGGACTTTGAAAAAGCTTTTGTCAGAGTACTGTGGTCGACTCACGTTTAAAGCTGACTTTTAAAGCCGAAACGTCTTATCACGCGAATAACATCTATCGGCATGAAGATTTTGGGAGACCCACGGTCTTACAGCCTGGATAATAATTTTAAAGCTTTTACTCTTATACGATTCAGTGTGGGGCTATTGACTACAAAAAGAAACTTTTACAGCTTTGCAGAGAAACAATTCCCATGAAGCATACGGAAGTAGGCCTACTACTCCTTTCAGAAAACACCATGCCTTACCGTACAGTCCACATAATAACTAATGAAGAACATAATGCAAACAAACAAACACAAATAAACAGAAACAAATAAACAGAAACAAATAATTTTCGAAATTCAAACTAGTAAGCTCCCCTCCCCATAAGCTGCAGAACTTTCTCACTATTTTGAACGAAGTGCATTTTTTTTGTATCGGCCTTCTGAGGACCACATGCCAATTTCAATTCTTTATTCCTTGTTCTTTTCTTTCTCTCCAATATTCTTACATATTTTCACTATGTCTCTTCTTCCTGTCTTCAGTCCGCTTTGAACCTGCGCTTTTCTCTCTCCTACGCTGGACTCCTTCCATGTTTAACACTTTTGCCCGAAAAACGTTTCTAGAATTGCTTCTTCTGCTTTTATATTATTTTTTTCTAAATCCTTTTTGACTTCTTTAATCGCACTTCATGTTGACTTGTTTCCCCACAGATATATGAAGATCTGTTTTGTTAACCTATTGCCATCCATTCTATGTAAATGTCCAAAAAATAGTAGTCTTCTTTTCTCACTGTTTCTTTTATATTTTCTATACTTTGATATATTTCATCATTAATTCTTAATTTCCAACCTTCTGAAGTTTTTAGTGGGGGTCTAATATTTTCCTAATAATTCGTCTTTCCAGTATTTCCAGTTTGTCTAAATTATACTTCAGTGCTAGACATACACTTGCATATAGGCATTCTGGCCTCACTAATTTACGAAATGCATTTTTATTATTACACAAATTTAATGTTAGAAAATTTTTCAGTAATAAGAAAAATTACAAATATCCCGATGTTCCTACTATTTATTTAGTAATATAGCCTAACAATTGTAAAGCACACAATCGTACAATGAACATTAAACATTTTAAACACTCGGATTTGTGTTTCAATTTGTTTTAGTCTGACACCCTATTGGATTTTCACAATTAAAAAAAAAAAAATTTTTGTTGGTGCCCCTAGGGTCCAAAACGTTTGAAATTTCTAAAACGTAACACAGCATTTAGACGTTTGTTAAACGTTAATTTGATACCCCACGTTAATTATTGCGATTTTATCAAAACTTCCCCACTTTTTAGGGCCTGACGTCCAATTTTTTTAATTTAAAAAAAATGAACACTATTTTCAGATGTCGGTTAAAATCCCCTTTATAAAATTAAAGGAGATTTTAACCGAAATCTGAAAATAGTGTTTATTTTGTAGGGGATAAAATACCCTACACGGGCTTTTGTGGTTTTCCACAATTTTAATCCCTTACGTTTTTGCTTCTTGTCCCTCTATTTTTTGGGAGGAATCAACCTCAAAAACAGTATGGTCCTGTAGAGTGAAAGTATGTACACACATGCCAAGTTTTACAAATATCGGTTAATGCATTCAAAAGTTTCCGTCGGACATACCCCAAATAGTCAGCAGATAGACAGACATGTCTTTTTAGTCTATAAATGTCTTCACCATTATCCAACAAATCAATAGCTAGGAGACTGGGATGATACTCTCTAATTTAGGTATGTGGTTCCTGCTGAGGCACAGCATTTCTTCTTTTATAGTATGAGCTGTTAGGTCTTGGTGTATAGAGTCGTTGGAGAGAAACCATGGAGCCTCGACTATTGATCTCAAAGTTTTGGACTGAAAGTGCTGTAGAATCTCGATGTTACTCGTAGGCCTACTAGCAGTACCCCAAAGTTAAATTCCATAACTCCATATCGCTTTAAGAATTGCTTTGTATATTAAAAGTTTGTCAATGAGACTTAACCGCGGTTTTTACCTATGAGCCAGTAGGTACTTCTGACATTTAAGAATGCACTTTAGAACACAACATGAGGGGAATAAACAGAGATAAGTGGAAAATTTGGAGCCTAATCACGGAGAAACCAAGTGACTTGAACGAAAATAGATTCGCGTCAACTGGCACACAATTTTGACTGGTAACAAGAGTTTACAGGACTGTGTGAAAACCAACTGTTAGCGACGCCAACTGATGGTCGCGACTTTTGTAATGGTATCAAACTCGTGAAAAAGTGGAAGACACCGACCAGTAGTAATGACAATTGGTCTGCGTGACGACTGGGTGGAACTACGCGTATGCTTACCCGTCGATCTCACAGCTTCTCGTATTACGCACAGTCTCCCCGACCCTGCCTACTCAGTGTTATCGGCCGCAAAGGATTCATTAGTTTAGCTTGACCGCGGGCGTCCAGAGTTAGTTCAAGACGGGGATACATGTACTCACGTCAGGACCGGTTCGTTCACTGGTGACTTGCTTGGGGAGACGTAATGTGAATTACAGATCCCTAACTAGCAAAAGTCCAGACGATAGTTTTCACGGCGATAACTGGGGAAACAATAACATCTTTGATAATTTTTCAGTGAAGGGTTTGTGAGGATAGGTCAAAAATATAACACAAATTTTTAAACTTATTTGTGTCGACGTTTCGACAATGTTTATTGTCATCAACAGATATAGTAAAATTTGATGTAAGATCGTAAAGTTCTACAGTTATTGTGTAATTTATATGTTTCTAAATTATGATTGTTTTTAATACCAGTAGTGACTGAAACCTGTTAAAAATAATTTTTAATAATTGCATAGTTGAACATCCCTTAAACTGTTTTTAGTTATAATATATTTTACTATGCTATATGTTGACTGCTGTATGTACCTATAAACGTTTTGTGTACCAATCTAATATCTAATTGTTGATTATTGCTTTTATAATTAATTACAAATATCATTACATATAGTAATATAAATTGTAATAGTGTATAAATTAAGTTCTGTGATATTATAATTTTATAAGTTTTTAATATATATAAAAAAATATCTCAACTCCTTCACATATACAATGATACACTCACACGCACATATACATACGCACGTATACGCGTGCGCGTATGTGAGTGCACACACATACTCACATACAGGAACACGTTCACCCAAATAATTGTTCTGTTGTGTTTGACATTTCTTTTGTATTCATATGCAGGGCCTGATGATGACAATAAACATTGTCGAAACGGCAACACAAATAAGTTAAAAAATTTGTGTTAAAATTTTGACCGATCCTCACAAACCCTTCACTGAAAAATTCATTGATTGACGGTCACTACGAATTTAAGTATTTAATAATAATGTTGATAATGACGACAATTGTTTCTTACGTCGTTCTCACTCAAAACAAAACAATATTCTCAACAAAACTAATTTGTATATATTGTTATTCTATGCGAGTATTGTTAACGTTCACGTTCAACAATGTGGTTTCTTTTGTAGTAGTATATAATTTCATTTCATAATTTGACAATTAACTGAATAAATAGAGAACGCTTTACGTCGGTCATCTTAAATCTACGATTTTACGCTTATAAAAATAAGTCTGTCTGACACAGTGTGTGTGTGTGTGTGTGTGTGTGTGTGTGTGTGTGTGTGTGTGTGTGTGTGTGTGTGTGTGTGTGTGTGTGTGTGTGTGTGTGTGTGTGTGTGTGTGTGTGTGTGTGATCTTCTCACAGTTATCGTTGCGATAAACCGTTATCTAGTGTTAATGTCACGCACTCTCGCTCTAACGTAAGACATCTCTTATATAAAGTAATTATTTTCGTTTGTTACATATTCGGTTAGCACAATACACTGTTATTATTATGCTGTTCTAACAATGCCGACCCCTACACGATGACCTTGCGGGCGATTACACATCATATGACCGCCCTCCACGCCGAACCAGATCATCTGGATTTCATGACCACTCCGAATGACCCCGGCTACACATCGACTTATCGTGTTTTTAAATAGCACGTTCTTATCTATTGGTTTTTTTCAGAGTAAATGATTTATACATATTTATCTGTTGAACCGTGCTAATATGAAACAGCGTGAGGCTGGTGGCTGTGACGTCCGCACAGGCGCGCTCCCCGGCAATATAAATACTAGATACTAGACACAACCGCGTATACACACGCTCGCGCGCGCGCGCGCGCACAGTTGGTAATTTTATCTCTTATAGGGTTTTTCAGTATACGCACGTTCTTAATTATAGAAATGAATTGTTTCACTAGCGAGTAATGTTTCGATTAAATTGGAAGTTCAAACCAGTATCGTCGAAGTGAAATCTATTCTATAGTAGACTATAATAAATGTGTGCGCTTCCACAGAAAATTCATAAAAAAATATAACGAATACATCTATTGCGTAGACAGTCATGGCGGGAGTCGACAGTATCAGTTGGGCCGTGGTCGGTTGCTTACGTTTTCATTACATCCATACGTTTCGGTCACACCTCCGGACGCCATCGTCGGTTAAAAGAAACACGTTTGCTTCGACAGTGAAATGCGTTCGTCTTGCCGTTTGTAACCATGCAACCACACGACGAACTACGGTGCATTGGTTGTGGTACGGAGCATCTTGGTCAAAACCTTTCAATAACAGAAACGTTGGATTTGTAAGCAGTTCGCCAAACCAACAGCTTAATTCCCATCCATAGCAATGATTTTCCTTATTTTTTGCCAGGGCCCTACTGCCACAGTTTCCAGACCTTACTCCAAGGCTGCTTTGAATACAAGTATTTCAAAGTTTTACACGAACAGGTTACTGGTCTGCTGCACAACCACCTACCAGGAGGATCGTTCTGAATATGATATAAGAGAGAAGATAAATAAATTTAGGAATATTTACGGTACGACTCATAGAAATCTTAAAAATAAAACAAGACACAGCACAAAGATTACATTTTATAAGACAATTGTAATTCCCACGTTGATTTATGCCAGTGAGGCGTGGGTCATGACAAAAAAGGAAAGCGGCAAGATTCAAAGTGCTGAAATGCGGTTTCTTCGAAATACTTTAATTATACATTCCAAGATAGAATAAGGAACAAAGATATCAGAGCAAAACTCGGAGTAAATGACATAAATGAAATTATTTCAATTTACAGAAGACAATGGTGGGATCGTCTGCAAAGGATGACAGAGGACCGATTGCCGAAAGCGGCACTGAACTATAAAGCCACTGGTAGAAGAGACGTGGGTCGTCCGAGGATGATATGGGTGCCGGAACAGGTTTATATAACCTAATCCTTGAAGAGGAGAAGAAGAAGAGGTAATGATTTTCTGCCCGGGAGCCAATAATGCTTGCAAAACTTAGTGTCCAGCTGTAGAATATAAAGATTATTTCAAGATATAAAACGCCCAAATAATATTTCCCGAGCCACTCAGGAAAATAAATGGTTCGTACACAGAGAACTGGGAACCATATGGGAAGAACTGGAAGCGTGATTATGGAGAAACACCAAATGGTCTAATTATAAAGAAACTATAATGATTCACATGTAAACGACGGTAATCTAACACAGCAGCTGGTTATACGACTTGTTACATCCAGAGCAATACTGCGCATTATATAACTGTCGCGTGAACGTAACCTTATTTTTAATAAGGTTTTGCAATGAAAAATCACCATGTAACGAGATCAAACAACATGATTATGTATCCAGAAGGCAGTATTAGCGAGAAGCGAATGATTGCCGAGTGATCGATCCCAACCGTCACTTGACATTAACCTAAAACACTGTCGTTATCTGAACGTTATCTATCCATTGTATGTACTTAAGTACATCAGCAGCAACAACAACAAAGATTATCAAATGTACAAAGTGCAAGAAATATATTATTCTTGGCAAAAGTTACAGGTTGCCTATTGTGTTTAATTTTTTTACAGTTAGCATTTATATCTAATCAAGACACAGACTATACACTGTGTATTAGGCACACGAAACACTACCACACTGGGAACGCGAGCGTGGCCGGGTGTGTGAGTTTGTGTACGGCTATAACTGAGGTTACAATAAATCAATCAGAAATTGATAATTTGAGTAAATATAATGTTTATCATGAAATAACAATTATAGTTATCTGAATTTTTGTTTTACGTTATCGAGGAACAATTGACGTGCATGCGATTTTGTTCTCTTGTCTTACACACCCACAAGTGCTCTTCACCGCCATTGTACTTATGCAAGTACAGTAGTAGGTCCTCTTTTTTGTAAAGCAGACCTTTCGAGTGTTTCGAGTGCTGCGGCAATCTTTTTCAGTAGATCTTCTGTTTACTTATGTGTTGCACTGTTATATGAGGCTGCGCCTCGAAGGCAGTCAATCCTCAGCCTCAATAGA
This sequence comes from Magicicada septendecula, assembly GCA_034769895.1. Taxonomy (NCBI): domain Eukaryota; kingdom Metazoa; phylum Arthropoda; class Insecta; order Hemiptera; family Cicadidae; genus Magicicada; species Magicicada septendecula. The sequence goes on from CM068372.1 coordinate 368,804,544, forward strand.
AAGGAGGAGGGCTTGAGGCTGAATAAGGCCGGTACCGACACCATGATGTTCTCGGATCGTATTGTCCAAGTGCTTTTCTGAAGCATTTTTGGAATATTGTATACATATTGTCCGAGTGCTTTTCCAAAGCATTTTTGGAATATTGTACATATTGTCCGAGTGCTTTTCCGAAGCATTTGTCGACATATGTTTATTGGATATTTTTCCTTCAGTTTAATAACTACAATCATTCCAGAAATTTAGCACCATCGTTTAGGAAACATTCGTATACATTTATAATACTTTATATCCTAAGTTACAAAGTACTACATAAGTAGTTAACTGAACTTATCTACTTTATATTTAAATTTTTAAAGTTTACGATCATCCCCAGTCGCTTATATGGATGCAACTTATGGTTATTAAGTATATATATATATATATATATATATATATATATATATACACACAGTAATACCTTACTTTTAAGTTATATAATTTATTTTTTGTTTGTTTTATTTCGTTAAAATTAATTTCATTATTTGTTTCTTAATGACTTACCTAGTTTAACGATTTAGGCCTCACGTTGCATGCCAAATATGTAATACCAATTCATTTCAATATTTTTTATAGAGGTTTGAAATACTTTCTTTTTTAAATTAAAATAAATAAATAAATCTTAACATGAATTACCCTGGCTTAGTGTATTAATGTTCAGCGGTTGGCACTATTGAAAGTATTCGATATCAGGATCGTTATCTGTTTACACTATGTAAATACGTATAACCATGTGTGTTCTTTTGACTACAATAATTATTGAGAACAATGTCATTAGTGAAGTACAAAACATCACAGTTTAAAATTATAATATGATACAACAAAAGAATAACTTATAACTATAGTACTGAACAGTTCGTGAGTGCCGAACAGTATCTTTTTAGGTTAAGGAATACTGCACTTCTTTAAAATTAAACACAGAAAAATAATTACTTAACCACTAAAAAATACAACAGTGTTAGTGCTTGATAGTGTTTGTGAAAAAAATAGTTCACTAGTGTATATAGTGTCACAGGTTGGTTTATAATAACTGTTAAAAAGGATTTTTTTTTAATTGAATTATTATCACAATACTTTCCTTTTTATGTTCACACTTTCTTATTCCTTTTTGGTTGTTTCACTACATAATTCATTTATTATTATTTTAACAACTCACTATATAGATTTATCACTCGATTATAATTTAACTCAGGTTCACTGTACACCTAACCTATCTGATGTTCGAGCCCTATTGCAATTTCCTGTCCAAAAGTGTTACGGAGGCTCCGATCTTTACTACTCGAGGTTTAACAATCAACTAACTAGCTTGGGTTGAATTTTGGGGCTTTCTGGTGAAAAATATGCGAAATTCCCATTGGCTGAAACTCCAAGCATTGTCATCTCTTGGCGTCGGTTTTTCTTGTCAAAATTACATCAAAATATTAATTTTAACATAACAATTCTTATGCTAGGTACAATAGTAATACAACTATTACCAATGAAATCTTCTTTCTCTACTGATAATTTTGAGATCTCACAATACAGGTTTTTGTTCAGTATTTCTCAAAGTGACATTTTTTAATTTTGGCCTAATATAACATTCATGTTTAAGAGTATTCTTTTTGATACACACCCATTTCCCTTTACTTTACATATGATCTTAACTGTTAACAAAATTGATTTTAATACTAATTATAACAAATGTGAACAATAATTTCTTATAAAACATATTGATTATACCATAGACATAATATTGTCTAGTGTACCCTTGAACATTATCTATTTCCTAATGTACAAATGCTTATTTACAACACATAATAATATTAAGTATCTATTCTTTATCCTTTATACAGTTCTTTTTTACCTTCCCTGAAGTAAATGCAAGTTCTGTAAAAATAACATTGAATCAAACAATTTTAACTCATCTACTACCAATAATCATTATGACATATTACCTAATATAACTACACATTTTAGAAAATAACATCTTACTGAACAAATTCTTAGTTAGTCTATTACAAATAATTATTATTACTTATTCCCTAATATAATAATCGGTTCATGTTTCATATTCCTATTACTACAAATATCATATAACACTATTAATTACATCTTGGTACTTCTTCAACATATAATAATGGTCATTCTGACAAACTGGATTACAATAAATAGTTTAACAAATATTACAGAACATTATTAACTACATCTTGTTAGTCCTTTAAAACTTAATAATTGTCATTTTGACAACTCAATACTACAATAATTAGTCTAGCAAATATAACATAACATAATTAACTATGCATCTTGGTAATTCTTTAAAACATAATTATTGTCCTTTTGCTAACTCTATATTATAATAATTTTAATGTAATAAATCTTTATTTACACATTTAGGTAATACCATTTTTACTCTCTAAATTGTCTATATGTTCATTTATCATAGGTAGATACAACTACCTAATCCAGTCATACTGTTTTTATTACATTTTATACCTACTACTAAACAATCATTGTTTAAGATAACTGACTGATGGATGTACACACCTTCACTTCACAGTCCAATGTTAATCAGCTATACTTGATATTACAGGGCTTTTACCTATTCTTAATATAATTTACTATGAAGTCTTTACTTGAACTAGTGGTTACAAGATTTTAGCTAGACATGTTTAATATTCTTTTATTACATTCTATCATTATTTAGTCTTAACTACACCTATTAGTACATATAATTTACTATATAAGCTTATTACTTCTCTATTGTTCTGTACTTCAATCTAAATGGGTTTCAAATCTTTATTTTAAGGGAACCGTCACGTTACATTATATATATATATAGGGGAACTGCGCCTAATATCGCCCATATTCCTAATAATCGCACACCACCGTATCTTTCCCGGTAAGTGCTGCAGCCTAACGGAAATCATCTCAGTTTGTAGTTCCAGTCTAGCCCGCAGTGTAGACGAAGCGGGAGCATTGAGACAACGTGTTTACATTATTTGTGAATTAAAATCAAAAATTGTTGTGTTCTAAGTTTGTGGGGACGTGAGTTTTTCATCCTTATTAGTGCGGAAAGGTAAGTGATATAATTTTGTAACTACGCTTAACGCTTAGAGTAGATTACATAGTTAATGTTCACGTAAGTTTTGAGTATGTTGTAGTTCTCCTCCCATGAACCGCCATATTTGTATCTTTGTGTGTTCCCAATATCGCACACCAATGGTAGTCATAATATCGCACTGTGCGATATTGGGAACATTCCCTCAAACATCAGCAAACCAAAAGTAGGTTTTTTTTTTGTTACAGATACCTCCTAAAAAACGAAAGCAGTGGTTGAAGGAGAACATGAGGCGTGCAATAATTGCTGTTAGTGCAAACGAAATGGGGTTATTGCGTGCATCGAAGCTCTATGATGTGCCCAAGTCTACATTAAAAGACAAAGGTAACAGCGAAGAGAAAAGTGTTGACACATTAGTGTCAACTTAACTGGGGAGGAAACCAACGCTTAGTGCAGATCTAGAAATGGCTTTAGAACAATATTGCTTAGACATGGAAACTCGTTTTTATGGACTTACGGCTAAAGATGTGAAGAAAATGGCATTCCACCTAGCGGAAAAGAATGGACTTAAGCATCCCTTTCCTGAAAAAAATAAATCTGCTGGATGGAAATGGTTGCGTTCTTTTATGAAGCGGCATCCGCGGCGTAGCCTCAGAAAACCACAGGCTACGTCAGTGAAACGAATCAAAGGGTTTACAAGAGAAAATGTTAAAAGGTTTTTTGACCTCTATGAGCCTCTGTTAAATTTAGTTAATCACAATCCATGTAGGGTCTATAACTGTGATGAAACAGGGCTAACAGTTGTCCAGCACAAAACAAGCAAAGTTCTTTCTCTGAAGGGTAAACGCCAAGTAGGAGCCGTTTCGTCAGCAGAAAGAGGCTCACTGGTAACTGTTGTTACTTGCATGAGTCCAAGCGGTCATTTTATCCCCCCTCTTTTGGTGTTTCCGAGACAGAGAATGAAACCAGAACTACTCGATGGCGCTCCTAATGGATGCATTGCTGTCTATCTGTCACAAGTCAGGGTGGATTGAAATGGACAGTTTTTTGGAGTGGTTCCAAGAACAGTTTTTGCCTAGTACAAAGCCGACTAAAGAGGATCCAGTGATTTTAGTTTTGGATGGACACTACTCCCACACAATAAACTTGCCTCTTCTTGAAGTCGCCCGTGACAGTGGTGTACGCATTGTAAGTTTACCACCCCACTGTTCTCATAAAATACAACCTCTGGACAGAGCGTTTATGTCCCCTTTTAAGACATATTACACTCAGGCTGTTGAAAACTGGATGAAACAACACATTGGTAGAGAGGTCACCCACTATCAAATCGCTGGATTGTTAGGCGAGGCTTACAAGAAATCAGCTACTGTAGCTACAGCTGAACATGGGTTCAGGGTGACAGGTTTGTTCCCCCTCAATCCAGATGTCTTCCAAGCACATGAATTTGCTGCGATCGACGACTCTGATCCTCCCACTCCTCAACACCCGGGGACAGTAGGGCATCAAGAAAATCTGCATGAGAATCCCATTAACCAGATGTCTTGTTCGTCCAACGCTCAGAACATTTTATCTGTTGACATTCAGATAGCCGGACCCTCTGGTGTCCAACTTCCAAGAAATTCTATCACACAACAACATGAAGCTGTCAGCATCCAACAAAATGTCTCCATTAATTCAGGAAGTCCAAAAGTAATGCCTGTTGACATAAGTCCCCTACCATCTTTCAAAGTTCAGTCCAATCTAAAAAGGGAAGAGGAAGGGCAAGTTGTCCCGCAACTCTGCATACAGCTTCCCTTTACAATAATCGGTTGTCGGATGACATCAGTAAAAAGGAAGAAAAACATAAAGGCAAAATTAAATCCACTTCCTCAAAGCGGCTGCTGCTGAAAGCTGAACCCACTGGAAAACAAGCTAAGGAAGGAAAGGCCTTAGATAAGAAAAGAAAAAGAACAAATGAATCTGCTTCAGATACCAGCGATGAAGAAATTGCAGGGCCTCTAACTGTCTCAACTGATGAGGAGGATAGCGAGGATGATTGTGAATGCCCGTACTGTAATGAATCATTTTTTAATGACAAGAGCGGGGAAAAATGGATAACTTGTGCAAAGTGACCCAAGTGGTGTCATGAATTATGCTCTGGTTCTGATGACTACAAAACTTTCATTTCCGAATTTTGTTTAGCTCAATGATTAAAATAATTTGTCTATGAGGCGTTTTAGTTCTTTGAATTGTACAATTTTATACTATGTATTAATTCTGCTTGATTAGCCTACTAATTTATATTTTTTAGCTAATAACTTTAAAAATCATACATGTTTTGGATGTTTACGTTGTAATTCAATTCCTGTTTTTTAGCTCAATTCCATATTTTGTAACCTTAACTTATAAGGCTTTTGCATTTTGAATTAAACAATTTCATTCTGACATTTTCCGTTCATGCATTATTGACCTTAACTAACCTTAATATTCATAGTTTAATTTTATATTATGGGTAAGGAGATCTGTGACAAAAGAAAAAGTTGCCTGCAACTTATTGTCCTAATATCGCACACCCCGGGCGATATTAGGAATATTTTTTTTAGGACAGAAAATACATGTTTTTGGATTTCATTTTTTTAAAGCTATATTTTACTGATAAGAAAATTATACTTAATATAAATAAACCCAATACTAACCAAAGGATCAAACTAACAATATTTAACTTATTTGTAATATTATATAAAGTTGTAGCAATTTTTTTTTATAAAAGATGCGATATTAGGCACACTTCCCCTATCTATATATATAGATTGCACATCGATTATATATATATATACACACACCTAAAAACAAAAACGTAGAAAAATTTAATAGTAGAAATTGAATTTGCCATTAACCTAATAGAAGACAATATACAAGAAGAAAACGAACAGAAGCAACACATATAATTAAAAAAATATTCACTAATGAAATGAAAAACAAATCTAAACAAAAGAAGGACAATAAAAAATAAAAGAAATCAAAAATAAAGTAAAGAACAATAATTTAATAATAACTAAAGCAGACAAAAGTCAAGCAATAGTAATTATTGACAAAACAGACTACATCAGAAAAACTGAAGACTTCACCAACAATAATAAATGCACACAACTTAATAAAGACCCAACAGAAAAATTTCTTAAACAAACAATAAAACTAATAAAAACAGCTAAAAACATATTTAACAATAAAAATACAGACATCTATACGTAGGGGGACCCAAAAGTAACGAGAATTTTTCTCTGGTAGTTGGTAGAACGCTAGTTCCGACTTCTCCCGCTAGGTGCCTTCACTAGACACCATTTTGTATCAGTTACCCTAGCGGCATTGTTGTGGAAACATTAGTGCGGTCATTGTGACTATTTTTGTAAGCGCTGTTTCACGTTTTCGGCGATTTTTAAATTAATTTAATGGCAGACATTAAATACCAACGTGCTAACATCAGGTTCTGTTTCCTGTTGGGAAAATCAGCAGCAGAAACTGTCGCAATGCTTCGGACGACTTATGGGGAGGAAGCTTTGAGCCAGGCAAGGATTTACGAGTGGTTTTCTCGTTTTAAAAGTGGTCAAATGTCAATTGAAGACGAACCACGACCGGGACGTCCCTCGATTTCCAAAACGGAAGAAAAAATTGAAAAAATCCGTGTTGGGATCATGTTTGATCGTCGTAGAACAATCGATGAATTGGAGGAAATGACTGGAATATCCTGGAGTTCATGCCAACGAATTTTGACTGAAGATCTGAAGATGAAACGTATTGCAGCAAAATTCGTTCCGCGTGTGCTTTCTTGTCGGCTCAAAATCCTTGCCTGGCTCAAAGCTTCCTCACCATAAGTCGTCCGAAGCATTGCGACAGTTTCTGCTGCTGATTTCCCTAACAGGAAACAGAACCTGATGTTAGTACGTTGGTATTTAATGTCTGCCATTGACAAATCGCCGAAAACGTGAAACAACGCTTACAGAAATAGTCACACTGACCGCGCTAATGTTTCCACAACAATGCCGCTAGGGCAACTGATACACAATGGTGTCTAGTGAAGGCACCTAGCGGAAGAAGTCGGAACTAGCGTTCTACCAACTGCCAGAGAAAAATTCTCGTTACTTTTGGGTCCCCCTCGTATAAATAATAAACCAGAACCACCTAAAATTAATAGCCTAATAAAAATACACAAATTAAATAACCCAATACGAACATTAATCAACTTCAAAAAAGCACCTAGATACAAAATAGCAAAAATAATAGCACAAAAACTAAAAAATAACCATCTAACAAATAATCATCATAACATAAAAAAACATACGAACTAATAGACAAACTAAAAATAATAAACATAAATAAAATTACATTTTTTACATCATATGATATCACAAACATGTACACCAACATCCCAGTAGATGAAACAATAGATATAATAATAAACAAACTTAAAGAAGAAAACGGAGACACACAATATATAACTGAAATAAAAAATAGCCTCCAACTAATACTAAAATAAAATTACTTTGAATTTAATAGCAAAATTTATCAACAGCAATAAGGTTTAGCAATGAGATCTCCATTATCTAGCTAATAGCAGAAATATTCTTACAACACATAGACACCAAAATACAAAATATTATAAATTCATTTGATCCAAATGGCATATGGATAAGATATGTAGATGATGGGCTATATGTATCAAATAACAAAAACACAAATGCAGATAATATATTAAAGCAAATCAATAACATACATCCAAAAATACAATTCACAGAAGGAAAAGAAAAACATAACAAAGTCAACTATTTAGACATAACCATCACAAGATACAACAAACACATACAATATGCAATATACAGAAAACCAACATCTACTAACATCGTTATACCTAACCATTCTGACCACTCACCACAACATAAAATGGCAGCTTTCTATTCACTATTTAACAGAATGTACAAAATTCCCCTAAACAAACAAGAAACAGACAAAGAAAGAAATATAATATACCAAATTGCTTATGAAAATGGATACAATAAAAATACTGTAAACAAAATATAAAATAAAATAAAATATAAAATAAAAACTGAACAATTAAGAATTAATCAAAATGAACAACACACAAATAATAACAACAATTGAAAATGGGCCACATTTACATACATAAATAATAAAATGACAAAGCTAACAAAACTATTTAAATACACAGATATCAAAATAGCATACAAAACTAATAAAAATAATTTACAAAAACTAAATAACCCACACAACAAAGATAAATACAACAACCAATGGCATATACAAAATTGAATGCCAAGATTGCAATAAATTTTACATAGGACAAACAAAAAAACCAGCTGAAAAAAACTTTATTTTGAACACCTAAATGCATACAAAAAACCAGAAATATATAAATCTAATTTGGCCACACACGCAATAAACACTGGACATGAATTCCCAGACATAACCAATATGAGACTAATAAAACATATACCACATAGAGGGGCCATAATTAACCTTTGGGAAAATTTACAAATACACAAACATAAAACACAAAACAAACTAATACCTGAACAAATACAATTTATGACACAATTTTCAAAGCACTCAACATAGAAAATACACAAAATACTAATATATACACCACAATCACACACAGTAATACCAATTTAAAGCACCAGAGACCAACAGGAAACCAAAGCAACAACCAGCCAACACATAAATACCTCACAATGCTCAAAATTCGGAAGGCTGAAGATGGGAACACAAGGCTTCCCGAAACATGTTCCACATAGGGAGAAAACATCTTGAGGTAAAGTCATTATAAAAAAAAAAAATATATATATATATATATGTATATAAAAGATACAAGTCGTATGCAAGCTGAGAGACGAAATTCTCGAACTGTTTGAAATAAAAAGTTATAATAGAAACAACAAAATTAATAAGACCTGAACTCTAGAAAACCTCAATAAGTATCTGTTGTAACATATGCAGCAAGAAATAGGCTTCAAGAATCAGTGGAAAACGCACGCACGCCCGCACACACACAATAGTGTCTTGAGTTTCTGTTCGCGTACGACAAAGGTGTTTACATTAACAGCAACAGAATGTTGTAAATGACGGCGTTTAATTATCAGTAGCGCTTTCGATAAACAAACACACACACACGCGCGCGCGCGCGCGCACAACATAATCACAGTAACAACGCAAAAACGCTGCAGTATATAAAAAGAAATATTTACCTTTTTTATGTAACAGCGCAATATATTAGTGTTGTACACCGATCAATCACTGCACAATCGCTGTAACGTAACGATAAAATAATTAAACACGTTCGTATGAGACTGGGTACATTTGTTTTTAAATTTAGAACGTTCTCTACTAGTTTCATATAAACGGTACAAAAATATTTTTTTAAACCTAAAACCGATTAATTTACTTCTTCTTCTTCTTCTTCTTCTTCTTCTTCTTCTTCTTCTTCTTCTTCTTCTTCTTCTTCTTCTTCTTCTTCTTCTTCTTCTTCCCTCCTCTTCTTTTTCTTCTTTTCTTTGCTTCTTCTTTCTCTTCTTTTACTTTTCCTTCTTTTTCTTCTTCTTTGCTTGAATCGACAAACGAATAATGTATGAGCCATCAGGCGTATTAGTTCTGTTCTCGTATTTTCACTGGTTTTCCACCTTCTCTTCCGACAGTTGGTTCACGTGTGCTGTGTGGTCCGGTAGCCATCACATTATCTCATTGACGTCATTTCTTCCTTTTTGTCTTGTACTGTAACAGCTGTTTACCAATCATTCGTCAGCGCCATCCTGTCTTTCAGTTTTCACTGTTGTTTTCGTTTATGCAGTGTATATCTCTGACGTCGTGATTTGTAATTCTATCATGTGTTACACGTTTCCCCAAACATACTTTACGAATTTCACCTCAGCTGTCTTAAAAATTTATTTTCATTTCTTTAACCATTCTTCTACGTTTCTCAGTCACAAATAGAACGGAGACACTTAGCTTTTATAAAATATATTTTATGTAGATTAATCAATAAAAGTTTTGATTAGTGGAGTAACATATAAAATTTAACTTAACGTGGGTAATATTTCTAGTTTCATTCTGTTATCGCGATCTTCATATTGTATTTGTACGATATGCATATCTGTCCTACGTCGTTCAACAAAATACAGATGAAATAGTAAGACATGAAACGTTTCGCACAGCACAGTACGTTTCGCACGTAGTTCGTTTCGCCAGGGAAGGCAGTGGCAGGAAGTGGTGTGCGAGGTGACCAACCATGACGCACAACCATGCGACACACCATCCATACCGCTGTTCTGATCACAAAATAATTGGTCCGAAAACGCAATGAGATGCGAACAGCTACGGATGCGCAATGAGATCTTTTGAGACAGTGCAACCAGACACCCGTTTCATGTCTAATTATTTTAGGTGTACGCAGCTCATCTCTTACACATATTCTGAGTCCTTGTTAAACCTATTCTGAACACGATTTTTTTCTTACCGTCTTTATAAACCTCAGTTTTGCAGTTACAACCTTATCACGTCTCGTTTCATGGAGATCAAAATTTCATTGTCATAGATAATTGACGAAACTAATTCATCCTCTATTATTAACATTGGAAACAACGGGCTACAGGGCGTGTGTGAGCCTGCGTTGAAGCGTTTGTACTGAAGGAGGCCTCCGATAGACGGACAGCCATGGCAATCCGTTTTTAAAGACTCTACCGTATCCCGGGATCAAGGCTTATCTGCTTTTCTCCAGATATGGTTTGTTAAACACATCGGTCCGAGAATATTCTACCATACTTAACCGACTGCACATGTACTTTCCAACAATTGAGTAGGCTGCCTAAACAGGTGATTATCGTCAACTGGAAGGAACGTGTGTTACTAAGGCGGCAAATTCGAACTCGAAGTAAATTTATAAAATAGAAAATTTTATTATCAGAATCAAGACAAAATCTGGGCGTTTGCTTTACTCCTAAAATTAAATTTGAAGTTAAACACAAAACGATTTTACCCGAATTTCACGAACAAGAGAATTAATCATTATTTCAGTTACAGAAAGCATAAACTTCTCGTTCTTGTTTATAGAATATTTAATATAGAACATAGAGTATCCTCTATAACTCAACAATTTATTTCACTGTTATAAGATCGCGATCCACGTATCAATCTAATATCTGATGTGTGTAATAAACATATACCTCTGTGAGTGTAGAGTCGCGGGCGTGTGCTCGTACATATGCTTAATTTATAATTAAAGTAAATTATAATAAAATAATTTATTTTCAAATAATAAAATAATCTGAAAATAAATTATCAAAATTTATCGACCTCATTTCTAAATTAGATGTACTGTGTTTGAAGAAAAGGTGTGTTTTTTAGTTTCTGAAGTAACAACAAATAAACAAATAATCATTGTCAGTATAATATATACTTATGTACATGGTGTGTGTGTGTGTGTGTGTGTGTGTGTGTGTGTGTGTGTGTGTGTGTGTGTGTGTTGAACCCGTAAAGGAACCTCAGCATGGAACGAATATGGGTGGTCTCAGCACAATATTGTGTCGTAAGGAACGATACTTTAAAAAAGAATAAATTAAAATACTTCCGTCTCGGTGTTTTACTCTTTTACAATCGATTATTATTCTTTAATGGATATTGTTTCTATGTGTGTATTATTCTTCGTCGTCCTCTCTCTCTATCTCTCTCACTCTCTCTCTCTCTCTCTCTGTATATAATAGACGGCCCGTTATTACAAACAAGATCGATACTTGGAGCCGTTACGTTATTAAAAAAACATTAAAGTTCGCAGAAACGATCCTCTCGCTGCTTCGAGATTGTAAGTTGCACTGCTACTGCATCTAGAAGGCGTATTTATCTCTAAACAATTAGTGTGCTAGTGCTTCCAAGTGAAGTCATTATTGTAAGCTATATTTTGTTAGAAAACTCATTATTTTTTCTACACAGCCAATACGTATCACTGCAATTACAGTAGTACTAGTCGTAGCAGTAACAGTAATTTGTTTAACGTTACACGAAACGACCAGCTGTTGTCTTGGAATCGATGACCACAATGCATTTTAACAATAACGCATGAAGTAGAATTCATCATACGTTTTTGCATTTAAGTAGATCACATTCCTTGGGAAAGGTAATAAACAACAAGAATTTACGAGAACAGCGAGATGACGTCGTTCAGTGAAACGTACATCAGGTAATTGAACGAAAAAACCAAGTACAACTACTTGCAGAAGAAACTATATTGAATAATAAACATAATATTATATAATTATTGCAAGAAACTTTCGAGTTACATATTAGAAAATTATGGATATATATTTCATATTTCCTCACGATTATTATTTTGTATAATATTCATTAAAAATTGAATATTATAATATTCAATTAATAATACTCATTAATAATAAACATTATTAATTACTTTATTTATTATAAACATAAATATAAACATTTTTTATTAATTAAATAATATAAACATTATTATAAACAGTAGGCCTACTTTTTGTTTTAAAAAATAACATATTTTACATAATGTGTTTTGAAATATTTCAACAGTGTTTTTAATTAACATCTTCAGAAATATAAGAAAACATTGTCTAAAATAACAAATGATATATATTATAAGGTTATATATAATAAATAATACAATAATAATACTTTATATTTTGAAACATGAATATATTGGTTTTGTTTATTGTTTACAGTGTTTCAACAGTTTTATCATGTACTGTCATCATCAGAATTATAATTTATGTACTGATGATGACATTGCATTATCAAACTGTTGGAACTGATGTTGGGTTCACGTTGGGTTGGGCTGAAGAAAAAGAAGAAGACGGCATGATACAGACGCACGGCAGCTGTTTTGTGTGTATGTGTATAGGTGCGTATGTTCGGGCCCGTTTTCAAATCACGAAGAGATAAATCCCACACAATAAACATAGTCTTCAGACTTTATAAATTATTCATTGCGTACGCGGGGTGTACACAAACAAACAAGGCGGACAGGGAGAAATATTAATTGTTTTGTGGAAGTAAAAACAACGGCATAAGGCCGTTTATCCAATTATTTAATAGCTGTTCATTAATAATACGTTATGTTGTTCATTACTGAGTTAAGTTGGTAATGGGGAATTTTATACAGCTCAAACACGACTATCAGTTAATTAAACAAACAAATACTCTCTCTCTCTCTCTCTCTCTCTCTCTCTCTCTCGCTCTTATAAATGAATGAACATCCGACAACATATGTGTGCAAACGTTGTATACGTAAGTGCGTATGAGTGTGTGTGTGTGGGGGGGGTCGCAATACCATGTGGGATACAGAAGTAGAAAGAAATGACAGCAAAAGTGCAGAGAAAAATGTCACAAGGAAATTGTCAGATTTCTATTTGTCGTAAGATTCGGTTTCAGATGTAAAGAGATCACGTATTCAAAAACAATGTAGATGCAGAAGGTGGCCAATTCGATTGAAAAACACTGTACTAAATGTTATAAATCAATTACACCCCTTACATAGTGATTTTGTGTGCTTAATAAATAAAATAAAATAAATAAAAGTGCATTTTTCAGTATTCATGTTTACTACAGCTTAATAATAAATAAACATTTTTTGCAAGAAAATTAATTAAAAAAAATAAATGTCTTGCAAAACTGTAATCGTTTTTATCTGGGAAACGATTTGACAAATTGTGTATGGTGGTTCTATCTAACGGCGACGCTTGGTACTGCTTGGGCGCTGATACGTTGTTTTTGGACAGGCGCACAAACGGCGGGATACGAAATTCGAATTATCTGATGCCTTGATAACGACAGAAAATTACAAACCTATAATTAATCGTCACTTTGCTAACGTAAAGTTAGCACGTCAATTCTAACATAACCTAATGTGATTGTTTACAGTAAAAATTACGTATTAACAGATTTTTAACTGTGAACGGTATTCTATAGAACAAGATAAAGAAACGAACCCACGGATTCAGAGTGAAAACACCACACGACGAGAAAAGTTACTATTCGATAGATCGCTAAAGTTGTTGGTTTTACGTGATTTTATCGAATGTTTATGTCGCTAATAAAATTCCGATTTTATTGTATACAGTTTTATTAAAACCGTTAAAGGAATAATTAGGCCGCTGATTCTCCAGTTTCCGATTTTCAGATAATATGACGACTTTGAATATTTTATATTGTAATTTGAATAATGTACATAAAACAATATAATATAATACCTTCTAATTTATTATAATATAATATATTATAATTTAGTGTAATATAATATAATTTAAACAATATAATTCATAAATCAATATAATTTGAACAATATACCGGCGGGTGTTTTCGGGTAGTTTTTTACAATTATTTTTTATTTATTTTTTTTCATTTCATTAATTTATTTTTCCTTTTAATTTCATAGTTATACTTAATTGTACGCTTTACAATCAGTGCCATATGTCGAAGTCGATGCAGAGTTAAAGAGAAAGATTTAGATGTAGGCTATACCACATGTTTGTTAAGTAAACTCCGCATATTCGTTATTGTCCTGCACGCCAAGTTTGTTAATTTATCTACAAGCTGTCTAACACACATTGCAATAAATAGGTTTTTACTGACTATGTTTCATGGTAATCCGACACGGAGACGCAGTGTTATTGTTTTGTTTTTTTTATTCAGCACTGTACACATCGCAAAAGAGGAAAATCTGGCGTATTTATAACAGTGGAGCAGGTGGAAATCTGTTCTCGTGGTGACGTTGTAACAGAACAAAGAACACTACACTCGTAAACGTTCTCTTCATACAACAGTACCGGAAAACAATTACCATCATATTTTGAATACCTATGTATAGAAATTCTTCTGTGGGAAACACAAAAGCTGAAAGAAAACGAATACCAAAAACTATTTTACTTCAATGTTCCATAAGGACATGGAACTAAGGTGATGGCGAATAAAATCGTGTTCGAGATAAGGGCTGATTCTGATTGTACTACTCTCAAAACATGAAAAAAAGTCATTTTCCGAAAAGTGTCTGTGTGTCTATGTAGAATTTTTTCTATGGCGAACAATAACTGCCGCAAATTCAAACAGAATCAAATAATTTTTTGCATATGTGCTCGAGTTTTAGAGTGCTCAAGGCCTACTGATTTTGCTGAAGATCAGTTAAGGGGAAAGGGTAGTTTACCTGCAACGTTTTATGTTTCAACAAGAGTAAAGTACTTAATTTTGATAAATAAAGTATTTTGAAAAGAAGGTCATAATAATCCACTGCAGAAACGTATATGAAATATCTATAAGTAAAAAGGGTAGTTGAAGGGGAAGGGGATAATTTTTTGTATGTATACTATGTTATCGGCAAAGAAGAAGTAGTTTGTTGTTAAAATTCCTTCCCGGACTGTTTGGCCGTGGTCCAATGTTTTATGTAAAACCAGGCGTTTCGGCAGTGCTACCTGCCATCATCAGTAAAAATCGAGTGCGGTCACGTGAAGTGGTATACGTTAGTGACCACAATACTGTGGTTAAGACTGAAGAAAGAAGTAGTTTCTATGGAAATATTTCATTTTGAAAATGATTTTATATATAATTCTTAGAACATGGAAGTCATGTGTGGTTCTCCATACAGATATTTTATATGTGTACTACGTTATCGGCAACAAAGAAGTAGTTTGTATGGAAATATTTCATTTCAGTTTGTCAAACATACAACTCGATTTACAAAGAACACGCCTAACATTTTAGAAATTACCGAACCGAATTGAAGTAAATGATTTGAAATATAAATCTTAGAACATGGAAGTCATGTATGGTTCTCCATAGCGATATTTTATTTTCTACTACAGTCACAGTAAAAGTAGGAGGGGGGGTGCACGATTCTTTGTTAGGATTAGAAGTCAAGTGCATCGAGTTAGGAAGTTACTTGGACTACTGCTGCAGCAATACAGTACGAGAAGCTTAAAAACAATTTACAGAGAACTCGAAAAAACTGAGACAGAGAAACAGAGACAAGAAAAAATGAAGAAGGAAGCAGTGGCGAATCTATAATATATATATCTTGGGGGAGGTCCGGGGTCGGGTCAGCTTCATACAAAAGAAAAAACAAGTTAAAACTAATCAACTTTAGTATATTTAAAGTGTTTGAAATCAAGCTTAGTTTATATTTAAAATTATTTTATTTTATTCTCTTTGTCACTCTATCTTCCTCGCCCACCACCTACTGCTTATTTATTCGATATTTTTTTAAGTTTTTCTCTCCTATATCAGTTCACCTCTTTCCTCTGTCGCTGACTGTTTCTTATTCTCTCAGAATCTGTCTCCTATTTCTCTCTCTCTCTCTCTCTCTCTCTCTCTCTCTCTCTCTCTCTCTCTCTCTCTCTCTCTCTCTCTCTCTCTCTCTCTCTCTCTCTCTCTCTCTCTTTCGCCATTCTCTTTCTGTGTGTTCATCAGACAGATAATCTGTCTCAGTTTTTCTATCTATCAGTTCCTCCTCTCTTGCCTTTGTTTCTCGCCACATGTCGCTCTCAGACTTCTCCTCTCCTTCTCTCTGTCTCAGAAGTGTTAACATAATGTCTGTACAAAGTATTACAAAGTACAGTATTATTTTTCTCAATGTGACCCTAAATCCAATTCATATTACAAAATGAGCTGGTAGCAGCAGCGCTGTGTCTAGTTACATTTCTGTGTCGTTAGGTGCCAACAAATGGTTACAAGTAAAAGTATCAACCGGTGCCAAGACCACTACACAACGACAACTTTACTCTACTTTCCGTGGTTAACACAGAGTAGTTATTATCCTATGTAAATGACATTTACGCGGTACGCCTAATAGTGTATAATAAATATACACAATATTACACTATGTATTTAAACTTGTGTTAGGCCTAACTTTGTCCTTTAGAATGGCACAGAGTAATGTCGCAAGCATGTGTTTGTTATTAGGGGGAACATGCTCATTTCCAGACTACAGTTTAAACTCTCGCACCGACACACGCCAACAGATAACATAGAATGTTTGGCAGGCCATTTAGTCTTCGAGCTTATTTATTGTATAACTATCTGCTTTACAATTGTTATCATCATCATCATCATCATCTTCAAGGATTAACCAAGGATGGTTTGTCCCGGTCTCAAACAGGCAAAGATTAGAGCTGGTCCCTCCAGCGCTTCCTCGGACGTCCCGCGCCTCTCCGTCCCATCGGCTTATAGTTCCATAGTTGTTTGGGGATTCGGCAGTCATAAATTCGGCAAAGATGTTCCCACCAATTCAGCCGATACTAGGCAATACTGTCGAGAATACAGAACATACAAGTATAGTCGAGTATTGTATATTCAATACAATTGTTATTTTATTTAAAAAAAAAGTAGTAAAGGACAGACGTTTTCATTTTACTTCCGTGTTCCTTAAGGAAATGGAAGTATGGTGATGGCAAAAAAAATCGTGTTCGAGATTATTGCAGATTCTGATTGTACTACACTCAAAACATGAAAAAAAGTCGTTTTTCGAAAAGTGTCTGTGTGTCTATCTGTGTGTCTATAGATTTTTTTCTATTGCAAACGATAACAGCCGCAAATTCAAACAGAATCAAATAATTTTTTGCATACAGCCCTGATTTGTAGAGTACTCACGACCTATTGTTTTTGGTGAAGATTGGTTGAGGGAAAGGGGTAGTTTACCAGCAACGGTTTTTTTTTAAACAAGGGTAATTTTTTTTTCTATGGCAACGATAACAGCCGCAAATTCAAACAGAATCAACTACTATTTTGCATACAGCCCTGAACTATAGAGTTCTCAAGACCTATTGGTTTTGGTGAAGATCGGTTAAGGGAAAGGGGTAGTTTACCTGCAACATTTTATATTTTAACAAGGGTATTTTCTATGGCAAACGATAAAATCCGCAAATTCAAACAGAATCAACTAGCTTTTGCATACAGCCCTGAATTATAGATTTCTCAAGACCTATTGGTTTTGGTGAAGATCGGTTAAGGGAAAGGGGTAGTTTACCTGCAACATTTTATATTTTAACAAGGGTATTTTCTATGGCAAACGATAAAAGCCGCAAATGTAAACAGAATCGAATAATGTTTTGCATACAGCCCTGAATTGTAGAGTTCTCAGGACCTATTGTTTTTGGTGAATATCGGTTAATGGAAAGGGGTAGTTTACCTGCAACGTTTTATGTTTTAAAAGGGTATTTTCTGTGGCAAACGATAAGAGTCGCAAATTCAAACAAAATCAAATACTTTTTTGCATACAGCTCTGATTTGTAGAGTACTCAAGATCTGTTGTTTTTGGTGAAGATCAGTTAACGGGAAGGGGTAGTTTACTGTCAACGTTTTTCTTATCAAGGGTAATTTTTTTCTATGGCAAACGATAGCCGCACATTCAAACAGAATCAAACAATTTTTTGCATACAGTATTGATTTGTAGAGTACACAAGACCTATTGTTTTTGGTGAAGATCGGTTAAGGGAAAAGGGTTGTTTACCGGCAACATTTGTTTTTATCAAGGGTAATTTTTACTTCCATATTCCTTAAGGAATGGAAGTATGGTGATGGCAAAAAAAATCGTGTTCGAGATTATTGCAGATTCTGATTTTTCCTATGGCAAACGATAACAGCCGCAAATTCAAACAGAATCAACTAGTCTTTTTCATACCTTTTTTAATTATACCGAACTCAAGGTCTGTTGATTTTGTTGAAGATCGGTTATGGAAAGGGGTAGTTTACCTGCAACGTTTTATATTTTAACAAATGTATTTAGTATGGCAAACGATAAGAGCCGCAAATTCAAACAGAATCAAATAATTTTTTGCATACAGCCCTGAATTGTAGAGTACTCAAGACCTATTGTTTTTGGTGAAGATCGGTTAAGGGAAAGGGGTAGTTTACCAGCAACGTTTTTTAATCAAGGGTAATATTTTTTCTATGGCAAACGATAACAGCCGCAAATTCAAACAGAATCAAACAATGTTTTGCATACAGCCCTGAATTGTAGAGGACTGAAGGTTTGCTGATTTTGGTGAAGATCGATTTAGAGGAAGGGGTAGTTTACCCGCAACGTTTTATGTTTTAACAAGGGTAATTTTTTCTATGACGAACGATAACTGCCGTAAATTCAAAGAAAATCAAATATTTTTTTGCATACCTTCCTAAATTATAGAGACCTCAAGGCCTGTTGATTTTGGTGAAGATCGGTGAAGGGAAAGGGGTAGTTTACCTGAAACATGTTATGTTGTAACAAGAGAAATGTTTCCATGACGAACGATAACTGCCGCAAATTGAAACAGAATCAAATATTTTTTTGCATGCATCCATGCATTGCAGAGGACTGAAGGTCTATTGATTTTGGTGAAGATCGGTTTAGAGAAACGGGTAGTTTACCTGTAACGTTTTATGTTTTAACAAAAGTAAAGTACTTAATTTTGATAAATAAAGTATCTTGATAAGAAGCTCATAATAATCCACTGTAGAAACGTAGACGAAATATCTATAAATGAAGAGATTAGGTGAACGGAGTGGGGGTAATTTTCTATAAATGAAAATTATAGTTGAAGGGGGAGGGGAGAATTTTGTATGTTTACTACGTTATCGGCAACAAAGAAGTAGTTCTTTGTTAAAATTCCTTCCCGGGCTGTTTAGCCGTAGTCCAATGTTTTCTGCAAAACCTGACTTTTCGGCTGTGCCATCGACTTCCATCTCAGTGAAAATCGAGTGCGAAAACGTGAGGTCGTATACGTTAGTGACCACAGTACTGTGGTTTAAGGCTGAAGCAATAAGTAGAAAGAAGTAGTTTCTATGGAAATATTTCATTTCGAATATGATTTTAAATATAAATCTTAGAACATGGAAGTCCTGTATGGTTCTCCATACCGATATTTTGTATGATGTTGAAAAATTACGTAATACGAGGTTCGATCAAAAAGTTAGTGCAAATTCCACCGTTATAAGTGTCCGACTAAAAAACTGTTTTTATGTAATGTTGGAACACATGGTACTGACAATTGTCTAAATGTTTAGCTCTATTTGGTGTGCACAGTTTAAATTAATTACACAGCTAATTGAGTAAGTCGTAGTTAGGATATTAGGCGATTTTTTGTCATTCTACAATGCAAGATTGAAGAACACGGATTAAATTTTGTGTAAACTGTGAGATAAACTACTGTCCTGGTAAACGTGTGCAGAAGTATTCTGGCGAGACTGCTGTGTGTCAACAAGCGGTTTAGAAATTTGAAAACTGCCGTAAATGAGTTGAAGGTCGTGGTTGTCACATGAAGATTATGTTTTTGTGTTGCACGAAATTTCGTCACTAGTCGCAGTGGTAAATAAAGAGTACTATTCGGAGATTTTACGCCACTTGCATGAAGCTATTCGTAGAGAACGCCCAGATTTACGTAAGAATAACTTATGAAAATTGCAGCCCTATAATGCACATGGACGCACGTCATTGCTTGTTAAGAATTTTGCCAGGCTTGACAAAAGAAAACGTCATAACGATGACACGATCCGTATTCATCAGATGTGTCCCAATGCGATCTTTCCTCCTCCCAATATAGTGATAATTTCCACAACGTTTCGCGACCGTTAAAGACGTAAAACGAAAATAGCTAAGCGAGCTAAAGGCTGTACCAAAAAGTGCATACTTGAAATATTTTAAAGACTGCAAATCAGCTGGCTTAATCGTGTACATTCAACTGAAACTGCTTTGAAGGGGGGCAGTATAAGTGTCGATGAATGAAGGCATAATTTTTTAAATAAACAAGAGCTGCATGAGCTTCTTGACCAAACCTCGTACTGAAATTAGGCTAAATAATAAATGTATTTTGATCGGAATAGTGGACGAATTCTGCAGCTCATGTAGCTTACTAGTGTCTTCACGACATAATTTAATGTGCACTTTTTATAACTTAGGGAAGAAAACAAAATTCACTCATTAAAAAAAAAAAAAGTTTAATTATGATATCCAGAAGTGTGCTACAAATCATTGCTTGTTGAAACAAACTGTTTACAACGTTGTTATGACTACACGTTAGTGATATTGTACGAGTGAGCCTGTGAACGGTATCTGTTACGCTGAGAGCCGGTCCGGTTCTTACCGAATCTCAGAACACTGTCGATCATTCAAAGAACCTTGTCACAAGAACCCCCAACTTTTCATGAACGACCCATCACTAGTTGAAAGCCTTCGTTCATTAGGTTCGATTAACTGCGAGCAGGTTCTTACCAAATCTCGGAACCGTGTCGACCGTTCAAAGAACCTTGTCACAAGAACCCCCGTCTCTTCATGGACGACCCATCTCTAAAGCCTTCGTTCTTTAGGTTGTTGCCTAGTAAAACTGATCTACCTTGCGTCCTGTTATCTGCTGAAGAGCGACAATGTCCAACAGAATGGCTGATACTGATGATGACGATACTGCTTGACGATAGTATTTACCGTAAAGTTGTGTTAGGATCGCAGACAAAAACAGCTGTGTCCGTGACGTCACCGACAAACGTCGCGTCAGCCTGCGACATGCGCTTGTTTGTTTGTTTGTTGGGCAGTCACATATATAATTATATTTTCAGGTAATTAAAGTCTCGCCGGTAGGCCTAGTACAATAATCACGTAACAACGATGGCAATTAATAAAGAAGTCGTAACTTTTAATTGTAATAATTATTACTTTCTGTTTGTGTTATCGTGTAGATCATAAAACATATGGGGAGGGGAGCGGTTTCCTCCTTTCAACAACATTACATTGTATACCTTAGCATTTGCGCGTGCGCGTGACAACTTCGTATACACGCGTACTAGGGTGAAGACATTCAAATTTTGAAACTGAAATAACACTGTTGCACTCCACTATAGAATATTTTTTTCGATTAGCGCTTTCAAGCTTCACAGCTCATCATCAGATCGTATATTTCTATGTTTTTTCTTGTGTGTTTGTATATTTCTATTTCTATTCTTATAGTGAAAACAACATCCTAAACGAACAGACACAATTCAAATCACACATACTATTTGAACATATCACACCGCACACACACAACATTGATCTTTCGAACGACGGCTCCGTCAGCAAAAACAAGACGGGCAGCGCTGCTAGACGACCGTTGCCTCTGATAAAGCTTATAAAAAACGAAATCTGGTTTAGGCTATAAGTGAAAATTTTAACATTTTTACCAATAAACAATTAGTGCTCCTAGTCAGTAGTGTGTATCCAGGAACAGAAAGACTGTTTTGACATAGCTTTAATTTGACGGCAATAAGTAACAGTAATTAAAAATTCTATATTGTATCCAGAGGAAACTGAGTAGAAATCTTTGGTAGTGTAGGATAATTAAAGCATATTCAGTTACTGATAAAAATAAAGCGGGAACCTAAACCACGACGTGTCTGGCTAGTGAATATTATCTCTTTGTCTGTCAGCATAGAAATATGTTACTAACATTGTCGCAGATACAATAAACTAGTACACTCGTCATTTCTACAGAGAACCGTTATTACGATTGCCGTTACATTGTCTTAATTACATAAACACAGAAGTTAATATTCGCCAAGATTAAGGGTGAAATTTCTTCCCGGTATTTACTGATACAGCACATAAGGGATGATGACTGAGAAGTGGGGTGGGTTTTGTGCTTATTGTCACAGTGGATCTGACGTAGTGATTAATCGACGACCTGCCTTTGTTCTAGAGACCCTGTCTCCACCCCTCGCGCCAAACAACCCTCTTACGATAATCTCCTGTTCCATCAGTCCGCGTTAGTTTCCTTTCCTTCCTTTTATCCGTTCTTCCTGTTTCCCCGCGTTTTCACCCCTCAGTCCGATCATTTTCGTGATATATAAAACACGAACACACACAAACACACTTAACCTTCCAACACAATTGTGCGCCGCAGAGCGAAAAATCGTTGAAATTAATCAAAATCGTCTTACGTGTAAATGTTTAATACTCCTTTACAGCAAATACACAATTTGGGAAGGACGGTCAAGGAGAAAGCTTTATTGAAATCAACAACAGTCGAATAAGTGGAAAGGGATCAATTAGAAGATCTTTCAGAATATCCTCAAGAGACAGAATACGAAACGAAATTTTTTAAATTACAGAAGGAAGCAGATCTACATAGTAAAAGTCAAGATAGAGCGGAAACGTTTGTTCTGGTTTGAACATATCATTATAACCTGTCATCATAACTGGTTTTGAACAGTAAAACACTTCATCATCACCATCATATTTACATCACGGCATAGGCAACGTGTTGCCTGTTCCACCTTCAAAGATCCTGCCTGTTCAACTCATCTCTTCCTGGTTCTACCCACACATCTGTGTCCTGTAGGGTAGTATTTCCAGACTTTTTTGGCCAGTCTTGAACCTGACATTATTTCTAAGCGTTCTCTCCACCGTCGTTTGAAATCTTTGAACCCTTCATTCAAGTTGAAAACTTGTATTTCTTCTCGTCGTTTAAAATCTTTCAACCTTTCATTCAAGTTGAAAACTTGTATTTCTTCTCTTATGACTTAATTCTTTACACGATCAAGTTTAGAATACCTTTTGACTCCATTTAAGAACGCCACTTCCGAGGCCTGTATTTTACTGTATTGTTTCGTGATTGTCGTCTATATTTCACACCGACAGGGCAATACAAGGGCTGTAATAACTTTGTTAAACTATAATTTTGCCTCCCGACGTACCTTTTTTTTAAAAATAGGTACACATACCGTCCCACAGATTTTTCCCACAGATCGTCTGCAACTTACCTAACTTAAGATCAATATCATAATTCCTATCACATACAATATCATTTCCCAAATAGTCAAAATGGCTCACCTGTTCTATAATTTGATCTTTTATTTTTGCTTTTTTTAGTTTTTTGCCTCGAAATGCCATTACCTCTGTTTTGTATTGTTTTGTATTTCCATATTGTATTGGTAGTAACTGAATATTATGAGTATACTTGATACGATTACGACTGCCCAAAATCGACTGAAATGGCTGGAACATTTTAACCGAATGGGAAACTGCCGCATCCCCAAACAACTTACGGAATTATAAGCCGATAGGACGAAGGCGCGTGGGACGTCCGAAGAAGCGTTCTAGTCTATCTGCTTGCGACCGGAACAAACCATTTTTGATTTAATTGCTGCTGAAGATAACGATGAAATTGTGTTGTATATTGCTTCGCCCAAGCCAAGGTCACAAGCATAATTCAAATTGAACAAAACAAATGAGTTTTACAACGATTTCTAGTAGCCGTCACGAGGGTGTAAAATGAGCAGTGCAGGAAGACAACCACAATACTTTAACAGACGTTATATTGATCTACATAGTTGGAACTCGCAACAATGCATTGTTGCCGCGTGCATCCGGTTTTTATACAGAATAACACTATTACGCCTCGCGCGCACACGCGTCGTTCTCTTGTTACACACACAATCTTTATCAAGTTTTTTCCACAACAAGATGCTAAACGCATAATTTTCCTTCTTCGGAGTAAAAGTCAACAATCAAAGTTTTGTACTATCAATTGATATATGGCCATTAAATGTTTGTTGGTCGCTTTCACGCTTTAAGTTCGGAAAGTCTCAGTGTCTGTTAATACGCGTCTTGCTTGTATGTCTGGCTTTTACAACACAATATCAAATGGACAGGGTATTGACAGTGGTTATTGCTAAACGCATCCCAGAGGTTGCAAACTGCACGTGCGTCTGATTACCCATAGAGAAACTCGTTTGTGTCCCAGCGCGTCTTAATATTTGGAAGAATACATTATTTTTTCAAGAGACAAAGTGTAATATACTAATCATGTATTATACTGGTATTATGATTTCCCAATCAATTTGGGAAATATGGCTATCTCTACATTAAATGGAATACTGTGGGATAAGCGAATTACAGCAGAAACTAAAAACAAAATATTTAGACCATTGTTAGACGTCTAATGACTTACGGCTTGGATGTTTGGACTACCAATAAACACACAAGAACAAAATTAATGACAGGAGAGATGGTCTTTTGGAGACGTTCGCCAAGAGTATCCAGACGTGAGAAAAATAAATGGAATTATTAAAGACAAAATGAATGTGAAAATTTCAATTGTTGCTTTTATTAAAAAAAAAAAAATACAATGCTATGGACAGGCAAAAAGGATGGTTGCCAAGGAAAGTAATTGAATGGCAACCTCACCAGGAAGAAGGAAAAGAGGAAGACCACCTCTGGATAGAAGGAATTGAGACTATATTGAGGAAGAGAGAAATTGAAGAAGATCTTTGGATGGACAAGCAGCAGAGAAAGATAAGAATGCAATCAATTCTGTAATCTTTGGTTCCGGAAAATATGTGAAAATTGTACAGCGGGAATAATAAAATGATAGAGTTCATCCAATTTTCGTCAAAGAATCACGTTTCCATTCACCGTCACTGATATTTACAGTTCATGTCACAAAACGAATTAATACACACCCACTTATTTATGATAAATTAATACAGTAGTACTGACAGGATGAATTACGCCAGAACTTCAAAACTTTGGCATCAAAACTCTGAGCTAGGTTACCTGTCAGTTTTTTGACCGAGTTTTCTGGCCTTTTTTTTGTTTTTACTAGGCCATATAGTTTATTTAAATATGTTATAGTAGAGGCCCGACGTTTCTCTATATGAAACGTTTAGTATGAAAGATTCAACATTTCCTCTGAAACTTTAAAACAATTATAATATTTCGAATTAATTTACATTTGCTTGCCTATTAAACAAATTATCATTTTATACTTTAACATACGTAAACTTTAATTTTACACTATTTAAATATACAAATTTTAGAACAAATTCCCAGAATTCGTTTGAAACATTTAATACCAAAACATATACTGTAATATGTGTAAATAAACTAATTTACTTTGTTTTTACATAGTAATATTTACATATTAAAAAAATTAATAAGAATTTAAGAAAAAGGTTGGCTGAATGTTATGTGTCCATGTTGCTTTATATGGTGCAGAGACATGGACACTGAGGAAAGAGGATGAGAAAAGATTAGAAGCATTTGAGATGTGGGATTAGCGAGCAATGGAAAAGTGAGGTGGGTTGATAAAGTGAGGAATGTTGAAGTTTTAAGAAGAATAGGGGAAGAGAAAAGAATCCTGAAGGTAATACAAAATAGGAAAAAGAATTGGTTAGGTCGTTGTTTAAAAAGAGACTGCTTGCTTACAACTGCCATGGAGGCTGTCGTAGAAGGAGAAAAAGAAGGGCGTAGATGAATGAAGTTAATAGATAGCATTAAAATCAGAGGGTGTTACGAAGAAACGAAAAGACTGGCATGCGATAGGACAGCTTGGAGAGCTTTTACTATTTGAAGACCTGCCTTAGGGGAGAACACCAAATATTAGTAACATAGTAACTGAATTTACAAACAATATTTAAATTGTAATTACTCTAACGATGTTGATCAAAACTTGTCGGAGGAAATGTGTATTAAAAAAACACGAAATAATACAAATTATTCCATGAAAAGTGTTTATTAAAATTATAAATACGCGCGAGTGTGGGTGTGTGTCTGCTTGTGAGTTTGTGTGCGTAATTACTTGTGAAATTTATTTTATCGAATCTGAAATGTTTAAGAAATGTTTTTAGCAAAGAGCAAAAACGTTATAAGACTTCTAAAAAAAAATGTATAGACTAGTAGAAAACAAAAACTTACAGGCATTGCACAAATACAATGCACAGAGAAGGGCATTGAAAATGCTTCAATAAATCTAAAAACTATATATATTTAAGTTCATTCACCAATCAATGAATTCATTCTTCATTCACCAATCAATGAACTCATTCTTCATTTACCAATCTACAGATTATAAGTTAAATGTAGTCGCATTCATAAGCGAAGTTTTATATGTATACTACGTTATTGACAACAAAGAAGTAGTTTCTATGGAAACTCACCGGTTCCCATTTGGGATCACGCACCAGCGATCGGCCGCAAATGTGCGACACGTCCTTATAAACATTTTCAATGTTAAAACAGTTTTTATAAAAATGTGGAAAGATTGTGGAAAAAACGAATCGAGTCGCGTGCGCGGCCACGTGGCCTCGTGTTTGTATTGAAGAGCCTCCGTATCAGCCGCCACTGCTGATCACCACTTAATCCTCCTTCTTCTACAAACTACTGGTAAAGAAAACACGCTGATTCTGAACAGAGGTAAAAATATCTATTCAAGTGAAGTCCGGTTGTCGAATGATTTAACAAAACGTAAACAACGATTCGATAGTTTTTTTCTGACTACAGGTTAATATACCGTCCTATCCAAGTTTGTAGTACTGTATTTATTTGTGACGACTCGCAAGCCTATCACGCGTTAATTAAGTGTGCTCTTGGCGTTTTACAATCGGGAGTGCTCAAAAAAGCTACACATTTTCCTTATTTACTTAAAGTCTGGTTCCACGAACAGCGGCGACGCGTATCAGTTTGGAGTGTGCCTCGTAATCTCGGCTCACGTGAAAACGACTTTACGCGCGTCATCGCGCACACCTGGCCCACGCTTTCGTTTACGCTGCTTAATCAACAACCTTTCTTAAACATCATAAAAGATAATGTTATATAAACATGTTTTTCAAAATTTTTTTCAATAGTTTTTTCAGCCATCGTAAAAGTAATTGTTAAAAATACCTTGAAAGTTGTTAAACAAAAGACGTTATAGAAAAAAATAAATAATTATTAATAATAAATGTTTGTCAGTCTTGAGGTTCTCTGCGGTGAGAAGAAGACGAGAAATGGGTGGACAGTGGAAAGGAAGGCGGCGCATAGTGTGCGAATGAGGGCCTTCTGGCAGGAGAAGAAAATGAAATGATATTCGCATGGTCCACGGCTGGCCTGTTCGTGTAAAAATAAATAAATAAATATTTGTAATTTGTATACAAGAATATATTTTTTGTAAACAATTTACTATGTTTCGACACTATTTTCAACTGTCATCTTCATAAATATTCAAGAAAATAAATTAAATTTCAAATAAATTGTAAAAAGTGCGTGCGGCCTGTGAAATGCGTTACTCGCTTGCTTCTCAACTGTGAGGTGCGTTCGGCCAGTCATCTTTGGGAACGTTTCTTTGACTCTTATTTTTCTACTGACGATGGCCTCCGGAGGTGTGGCCGAAACGTTTACATAAGCAATCGACCGCGGCCCAACAACCCGAAACATAATAGTTTTAACAATGTTGACTCCGACCGTGGTAGCCTTTGTAACAAATAAAAGCTATAACTGAATTGTTTGTCTTTTAGCCTTTGTGATTATAAATTTAACTAAGAAAAAGAACAATGTAGAAGTTCGGCATTTTTACTGTTTATTGTTTCTGCGCACGAGACAGGATCGTTTGCGCAATGAGGATATTAGAGAAGAGCTACAGGCATTCTCCATAAATGATAAGATCCAGACATATCTGGGCAGAATAGAGGATGGACGACTACCTAAGGTTGTGTTTCAATATAGACCCTTTGGTACAAGAGATGTAGGAAGACCAAGAGTGAGATGAAGAGATACTCTGTGACGACGGAACAGGCAAAGTGCCTATTCCGTGAGGTTAAGAAGAAAAGAAGAAGACTGTTTATTGTAAATTTCCCTATTTTAGAATTAATATTTTACCAAAACGTAGTAGAATAATCGGGGTTTCGTATTCTTTCTGGCAATTGAAATATAATCTTATATTGAATTTTATCTAATATTAAAAGTATTCGTTTAAAATAGTGAGTGAGTTCTGCAACTCAGGTAGCTTATACCTAGTTTATATTCTGATAGATTTAATAACCTGTCAGCATATGCATAAACTTAAATTATACATACCCTCCTGGCTAATCGAATTCCACTGTCATTAAACACATTAGTGATATTTTACATGAACTTCAAGTACAGAGACTTTCATAGACCTTCTTTTTTTCGTCTGTAGAGCCAGCGGTTCTTGGTGAGATCACAGAGCCTTAGGATTCTGCTTTTCAACTTCGTCAATCATTATTAAGATTGAAAGACCAACTCTACCAACTCCCCGTTTCGCTTCTAGGCAAACATTTAATTTTTATAATATAAATTTCAATTAAATTCTACGTTAACTAATTCCATGCTAATTAATTTTTTACAGTTTCAACAAAGTTTTATTTCTGCGACAAAACTTAGTTCAACGACAGGATTAACTTACAGCGCTTCGCCCATTCGACAGCTGTTCAACTTGATCAGCTGTTCTTACGTTTTGAACAGGTGACGATAAGAAGAAGGTTTCAAGTTGCTAATCATCTGTTTATATTATCTTCCAATAAACATAAGTTTGATAGCATACGAAACAAGATAACTAGATCTACGACGTATCTCACTACACGACATATCTCCTCAAGGGGAGTGTCGTACATTCCTTGTATTGTTACGTCATCGTCATATACGCATCTCCTACGTATATTATGGTACACGATAGAGCGTCGTCTACGTTCTTATCCTGTCACCAATTTTCAGCAGTTGTCCGAGTCTTATAAGTTTCTCCAACCTTTTTCTGCCTAAGCATTGCCTGACACAGCACTGTTAAAGGCTGCAAACTAAGAAATAGCCTCTACTACATTCGTAAATAGTTGAACATTTTTAATATAGGCCTACAACATCTTATTGCAGAAAACAAAGATAGATGATAACACTGATCGAATGGTCGCTCGGCCAACCGCTGAAGCTACCGTAACTGGTGAAACAATTGTCAGGAAAATAAAATCATCTGTAGAACTTACAAAGTGTTTGTTTATTAAATTCAGATATAGATGGATTGCTCATCTGAATAGGACGCCAGATGGCAGGTTGCCTGAGGAAGTTTGGCAATACAAACCCATTGGACAGAGAAGTATAGAAAGACCTAGGAAGCGTTGGTGAAGTGGAACCGGAACAAGTGACTGGCTTAGTCCTCGGCAGAAGAAGAAGAAGAAGAACAACAACAACAACAACAAGACAAAGGAGAAGAAGAAGAAAAAAGAAGAAGACGAAGAACAAGCTCAGTGGTACATAATAACCTTTTTGTTAAAAATTCCTAGTGCCGCGTCTGAAGTTATGATAATCCTGAAACTTCAGTAACCTCGAAGCTAATATTCGAATAAGTTTTTTAATTCCGCAAAGAATATGCAGAAAAAGTATAGAATATTATAGAAAATTATTCGAGAGGATTTTAGATGGGCAAAAAATTAACCAAAATGTTTTATAAACGAATGCAGAGTTTCATCAGTTATTAAAAGTTTGGAAACATAGGATATAGACTTAATTCGCCTATTTCGATAGCAACATCACACTAGAAAACGACGTATAAGGGATATCAGAAGCACACTTTCACAAAACTTAAAGTGCTAGAGTTATATATCTGAATCATGACGCTATACGGATTCAAAACTGGCCAGCAAGAATAACTGACAAACGAGCCGTTTGAAATGTAATCTACAGGAAAAAGTTAAAAACAAAATAAGTGAATACAGTAACAACTGAACGAATTCTGGAAAAAAGAGATAAATGCCGCTCAGACAGTAATGTCGACTGTCAAACGTGTTTAAGTTATTCAGTGATGTAAGTTCACACACGTTATTATTCACAGATGATGAAGCATTCCTTCAGGCTATTAGATTTTCCACTACAACGGAGGACAAGGTAGAGGACTAAAAATGATACATATGTACCTGAAAGGATGACAGGATGAACTAGGTCACTGAGTTAAAAAGGTCGGGAGACTCAGCACTGGAAACGCTTCGGACGTCGGGGTACAGGTTCAGGAAACTTGTTGGAGGAGCCAAAAAGCGACGGCTAAAATGTTAAAGTGTGAACAGTGAGACACAAAGAAGTGAGCGTAAACACGACTGGATGATGGCGATAATATGTGAAGACCCTATTCTACACGGCAATGGGATTAAACGGATACGACCGCTACTGAGTAAAAGTCAAACTCTGCAGCCGAAGTACGCTAATAATTTTCATCAATTCCTTCCTCCTCCCTAGAGCTATTAGAAATTTCAGTGGCTTAACGTAGATCCGTTTCTAAGCCAGTTGTGTGTGTGTGTGTGTGTGTGTGTGTGTGTGTGTGCTTGTCTGAAATAAACGCTTACAAATCATTGTAGAAATAAAACGAACTACAGTATTAGCAAATTAATAAAATAAAGTTTTATTAGTCATGACAATCACCCAACATTTGGTAAATAACGATCTTGTTTTGCAGCCCTAAAAATGCAATCACGAGTGCGCATGAAAATGAAGGCAGAGCCTATTCATCTACCTTTAACCTTTTCGTACACATTGTCCCTAACAGGGTTGTCTATGTCACGATTCCTCAAGTCTAATATCTCCATGATTTGAACAGTTGTCTTTGCACAGGTAAACTAGCAGTTTCTTGACTTTAATTTTGGAAAAATTAGAATACTTTGTAGCAGGATTTTACATTAAAAAATAACGTATTTTAACATAAACTGTAAGTTGCTTAAAACACTCGTGGGACAAGTTCCTTAAATTATAATATGAAGGAATAATAAAACAGGGGCTTTCAACATATCTTCAGAAAGACTGGTTTTCTACGAGATTTGTAAAAATACATATTTAGAATTGAAGTGATTCTTAAACACATGAGATTTGTCGCCTTTAATCTGAATAACAATAGATGAAGATAGAATATTTTTAAATATGCGCTTTCCATATTTTTTTCATGTCTTTACTCAGAAACTTTGAGACTCAAAGAGTTTATAAAAGTATACTGGAAGAATCTTGAATTTCTCACATGTCCTGAGAAAATTGGGGAAGGGGGTCCAAGCTTCAAGCTAGTTTCATACCCCCCCCCCCCAGGAGTAGCTCCAAGTTATGTCACTACACATCACTATTGGGCGCAGTAGTTTGAGTACTTCATTGTAGAGAAAATCAACAATTTTTCAACAGTGGTAGACTGTGATTCTTGGCCCGTCGAAGTGATGTAGTAAAGGCAGGGTGAGTTGGTTTTTTTAAACACTTCTGCATGAACAAGTCTGCCAGAACAAAGTTTTACACGCCTAATATTGCACGCTTCACCTAGGTGCTTATTTCCACAGACTCAGTGGTAGTACTCCTTCATTTTATGGCGCTGACCGGAAATTGAAACCCGAGTCTCCAGATTAGTAGCCAACGTCTATACCCTCTAGTCTATTGAGCCACCAAAAAAAACTTTTCAACTTACGCCATTAAGTAAATTGAGTCACTTAGTATGGGATTTGTTTTAAGCCAAACCGTTCACGCTACACATACAGCATACACTAGTAGGCCTACTAACAGGTGGTTGTAGGGTTTTAGCATTTCCGCTTCGGTTAAGATTTGGCAGTCAACTTCATTTACGTCTGATCCATGTGACTGGTGCCAACAGGTGGGTACTTTGTGCAGCCTAGTGTGAATGGACGATGGGGCGCGCCGCGTCCGTGTGTGAGTGCAGGAGGCGAACAGAAAACTAGTTTTAACATATAGACAAGTTCAATTTATTTGTTAAAAAAAAAGCAGACAACTTTATTCGGAGCATTGGAATATACGAAAATAAATTCTATACTGAATATTTGTCCTTCATCCTTTTGCTTAGTTTTTTCCATTACAAAATTTATTTTGCTTCTAATTTAAAAAAAAAAAAATAGTTAATACAAAATAGGTTCAGTACTTTAAATTACACTCAAATTCAATCAGTGGTCAGTTATGAACAAACTTGAAAGTTTCAATTGACGAGTACACCTTATCTCTAAAGCCCGCTTGGAATTTCAGTTGGTTTGGTGAGCCAAAAAAGTATTTTAATGGATTCAATGGTGTTAACCTGTCAGATACAAGTTTATAGTAATGCTTTACATAGAAGTTATTGACGTAACAATGATTACCTCACACTGCAGGCGAGGCAGTGGCCACAGAGGAGTGGTCGTGTGTTCAAATCCGTCTCGTTTATTATGATTTACAGTCAGATCTGAATCAACATCTAGACACTTTAAATTTACAGCAATTTTGGACTAAAAGGCTGGAACAAAATTTTGTTTATGCTTGTGGCCAGTAGTGTAACTACGATGAGGGATCATGGGTGCGAATCCTCCTAAGCTTATCGAAGTTCCATAATCACTTAACTTAGGCTTGTTTTTAAGCCAGTGGCGTGTGTAAAAATTAAGGCTTATAAATAACTGTAGAAATGAAAGGAATTGCAGTATTTGTAAACTGATAAAACAAAGTCTCTTTTTAATTTATATATTGACGATGTCATACAAAACTGGCAGATGTGTCTTCTACTGGTGATTGGTCACTCTACAATTGACACTTTGTTGTTTGCGGACGATCAGGCTATTCTATCGAACTCTGAAAACAGATTGCAGGTGGATATACATTTGTTAATTGGAATCTGGAAAGACTCTGGATTGCAGATATCCACAACTAAATCCAAGGTGATGGCTTTTTGTGGAACTGATCCTGTACGGGCAAAAATTGTTATAGACGGTACTGTCCTGGAACAATTTAGCAGTTTTCAATACCTAGGCTACAGTGTGTCGTATAATGCAAGCAACGATGTGGTGAATAAGTTGCATAAGTTCAACCTTATGTGCGGGACCAACAGGCAAACCCTTAAGTCAGCAAGTAAAGAAACGCTCCTAAAATTCTACAAGTTGGTGGCTCTTCCCACACTTCATTATGGGTCTGAGAATTGGACTTTAACGAAAGGCCAGGCCAATTCGAGCATTCAAGCTGCTGAAATGAGATTTCTCAGGCACGTGGCAGGGTATACTCTCCACGATCATAGAAGAAACACAGATATACGGCAGGAACTGAATATTATGAGTATACTCGGCAGGCTCGCCCAGTATCGGCTGAATTGGTGGGAACATCTTTGCCGAATGGATGACTGCCGCATCCCCAATCAACTATGGGACTATAAGCCGAGGGGACGGAGAGGTGTGGGAGAGGGGACGGAGAGGAAGCGCTGAAGTGACCAGCTGTAATATTTGCCTAATTGAAACCGGAACAAACCGTTCTTGGTTTAAACCTTGAGGATGACGATGATGATAAAACAAAGTTAGAGTTTTCTTAATAATTACAATCACTCAGCACTTGGTAAATAACGTAGCCTACGTATTTGCAACATGCTTCTCGTCGGTTAACTCATAACATTTGAGAAGCAAAGAATTTATAAAATGTGTTTATAAAATTACATGGGAAGAATCCTGAATTTGATATGAAGAATCTGAATATGATATAAGAGAGAATATAAATAAATTTAGGAATATTTGTGGTACGACTCATAGAAATAAAACAAGACACAGTACAAGGATTAACTTTTATAAGATAATCGCAATATCCACGTTGATTTATGCAAGTGAAGCGTGGGTCATGACAAAAAAGGAAAGCGGCAAGATTCAGAGTGCTGAAATGCAGTTTCTTCGAAATACTTTAATTATACATTCCAAGATAGAATAAGGAATGAAGATATCAGAGCAGAACTCGAAGAAAAGGACATAAATAAAATTATTTCAATTTACAGAAGACAATGGTGGGATCGTCTGCAAAGGATGACAGAGGGTCGATTGCCGAAAGCGGCACTGAACTACAAAGCCATTGGTAGAAGAGACATGGGTCGTCCGAGGATGAGATGAGTGCCGGAACAGGTTTATATAACTTAATCCTTGAAGAGGAGAAGAGTGAGAAGAAGATATTTGTTATTTGAGAAGAAGATGTGAGGTTTGTTATTATTGGTATGTTAGCCATTTACTGCGCGGCGTCAGCATTAGTTTGACAATTCTCCGGGTTATTGGGCCGTGGTACAATGCAGACGTCCGCACTATTGCAGGTCATCTCCAGTGTAACGACTTGAGCAACAACTGACAGGTTAGGTTTGGTAGTAGGTAGGTAGGTTAGGTTGCCACAGTAGGTTACGTTTTCACCGGTACTGCGGAAAACTGGCGAAGAACGACCAGTTGTTGCCCTGAAGATGGCCTGCAACGGTGAGGCTGAAACGTCTGCTTTATGCGGCAGAATTGTGAATCTAATATTAACAAAGTGATTTTTTCAACTTTATTTTGTTAACTCTATATCACTGGTCGATAGAGTACTACAGTATTTATTTCTTTACATGTATTAGTTTACAATTAACCTGAAGCCGGCTGGCGGCTGATTGGGTGATTTATATTTTTTGTGTTGGCAAAAGTGAGTCAGTTAAATTCAAATTCAAATATTGTTACATGATATTTTTCCCATCATCTTGTTGTATGATTGCCTAAGTAAAGATATTTACAAACCCTAGGAGAGTACCAGAAAACATAAAGTAGCCTGCTTAAATGACTACTAATTATAGGTTTTATACTAATGACTAATAATAAATAATGTTTTAATAATTATGTTTTGAACTATTAAAGTTGGTAAGACTAGGAGGACAATGTTTTGTAAATACTTACTATGTTAATACTTATCCCACTATGTGTGTAAAAGTTGAGATCAACTCATAAGTTCAATAAGAGTTGTGTTATGTTTATAAGGGAAGTGATTAATAATAAATAATTTTTTAATAATTATGTTTTGAGATATAAAAGTTAGTAAGTAAGGAGGACAATGTTTTGGGGACTACTTACCATGTGAATACCAATTCCATTATGTTTGTAAAAACTGGAATGGATCCATAAGTTTAATAAGAATTGCCATATGTTTCATAATAGTTGTTAGTAATTAATTGTTTGATGTTGATTGATAATATATGCTGTAATATTATTTAAACAAATGTTAATGTTATTAGTAGGGTACAAAAATTATAATAATAGAGATATTTGTGAAACTAGGTATGTTAGGCCTAGATAGTTAAGGAATTTGGAAAAGAATTTACAGTAAAACTAGAATAATTAATGTCATGTTGAACTATGTTATTACTGATTGTATCTAATAGTTTTTAGTAAAGTGAAGGGTATAAATAAGAACTAATTATAAATAATTTTGTACAAATAGTTAAAAGTGTAAACTAGTAACTGTGGAAATATGGAATGGAAACTAATCAAAAGTGATATAAAAACAATCAGTGTTCCATCAGAAATTCAAAGATACTAGTATATTGAAGATCAAAAATCATATAAAAAATTATAACAATTTTAAGAAAATTGTATGTAAGATGTTACAAGTTTGTTTATTTTGAGACTCAGAGAGAACCATAGTAACTCAAGATGATACAGTTTAAACCAATGAAACCTAAGTTATAGGCCTTAGCCTTAATGAGAATTAGTATTCATAGTATTATATGAAATAAGAGATATTAAAAAAGATAAAAATTAGAAGGAAAAAGAAACCCTTGTGATATATGCAATATTACTTACCGATTAACCAATACATTTTATTTGCAACATATGATTGCAAATTGGTGCTAAACCAACATTACCCTGACAACATAATAATCCTTAAAATTACAGAAATTCTCAAATTGCTGCAACCAACGTATGGCTTTTAACCCCTATATAACTGTCTTGTAACAAATTGACGCCAACAACTTGGGGCTTAATAAATAAACACAGAAATAACGTGTTGTAACAAATTGACGTCCAACAACGTGGGGCGTTACAGAAAGATAGATTCACCATATAACATCAACACGCAGATAACGTGTTGTAACAAATTGACGTCCAACAACGTGGGGCGTTACAGAAAGATAGATTCACCATATAACATCAACACGCAGATAACGTGTTGTAACAAATTGACGTCCAACAACGTGGGGCGTTACAGAAAGATAGATTCACCATATAACATCAACACGCAGATAACGTGTTGTAACAATATCTATAGCAATCCATAACATCCATCTTTTAAAGAAGTTGAATCATATGATTCGAAGAAAGTGATATAAATGAAGAAATGTAAGAAATAAAAAATATTATATAAAACAAGGCAAAACCGAACGGCTGTGGAATGTAACCAGATGATACTCCACGGCGAGATAAGAAGACCGATTGGGGAAAAAACAAAAGCAAAAAATTGAACAATTTTATTGTGCTGACTAAACTAAAATGCTCTTACGTAATCTGATAACAAGAAAATACACTATACAGCTTAATTATTTGAAGTCTAATAATAATGTACAGGTGCTAATTATAATATATATATGTGTTTGACAGCGAGTGGTACTCGTGTTTAATCTCTTTGTGTAACCAACCACTTGTAACGCTAACCATTGCATTTGCTCACGAAGCTGATGCAATGTCGTTTGTAGGTCTGCGTGGCCTACACACAGCAAGTAGGTCTGTCTACATGTGAGATTGTGTACTACATGTGCCTTATATGTGGTTTACGTAGTATAATCTTCTTCTTCTTCGTCTTCGTATCTGGCGTTACAGCCTCCTCAACAATACGCCTCCATGCTTCCCTGTTCTTCGCCCTTCGTCTCCGCCCTCTGATTCCCATTCTAGCAAGATCTTCTGTTACGCCATCCAACCATCTCATCCTTGGTCTGCCTCTGCGTCTGCATCCTTCAGCATTCTTTTAGGCATTCTTTCATCAGACATTCTTTCCACATGTCCCAGCCAACGTAGCCTCTGTGATTTCATGAATTTCACTGTCTTTTTCATGCATGAGAGCCTCTAGTTCATTGTTGTGTATTCTCCAATTTCCCTCTTCTCTTGATATTTTGCGCTCAAATGATTTTAAAGCAGTTTTGTCATTTTCTGTCAAAGACCACACCTCAGATCCATACGTAACAACTGGTCGCACCACAGAATTATATACTTTAAGTTTTGTACCTCTTGAAACAAGATTGTTTTTAAAGATACGTAGCATGATACAAAGCGATAATCTGTACTATACTATATAACCCTCTTCACATCAGACAAAAGGTCAATTGTTATATGTTTATGACACCAGTTTTGTGCGCAATCATTCACCCGTTATAAACAGATCAACGACTGTAATGAAATTATTCCATTGTTAAAGTGTCAAAGAATTGTGAACAAATGTAAAGTGTTGTTAAAAAATGCCGCACTTTTTTGTTTGTTAACTTTTTGTATCGTTTGTCTGTACAAATTCCATTGTTGTATACCTTTGTCACGTGTGTCCTTACAAACATACTTATGAGCGGTGTTTTATAAGAGACAGAACTAGTGGTCAAGAACAGGACAGCCACTAAACGATCGTGCGCCTGCGTGCCATTTTGAATGTGCCCCTCCCCCTCCCATCTTTCTCCTACGTTAGTGTTTCTAAGGCACTGGTCGATCTTAAATAACATATTATCATTTTTAATTTAGAGATGCATTTTTTTCTACCTGCAACTGATACCTTTAATATAAGTAATCTAAGTAACATTAGTACAAGAATTTTTATTCGGGCCGTGGTCGATTGGTTTGTTCAGTCATTTTCTAAACGTTTCGGCTACCCACCGGAGGCCTTCTTTAGTAGAAAAAGTAAAAAGTGTTCGACAAACGGTGGAGAGCCGAACGTGAATTCTTTTATCATTGACTCCACCCGTGATGCCTATGTAATAGGAAGTAATATTCTAAAGAGTGCTGCTGTAATTGGGAATGTTGAGAACAAATTGTTTTATAAACAACTGTGCAAAGAACACTTAGAAACAATGTGAGATTCAAGAGTCGCCAAACAAGTCTGGAAATGTGAACCTATAGGACTCAGGTATGCGGGTAGACCAAGGAAGAGATAGCTGGACGATGGCAGCAGAACATGCAGCGCCTTGCGTCTGCCTGAAGATGATGATGACGACGACGACAATGACGATGATGATTTTATTTTTAAAAGCGTACTGAAAATATTCTATGCCTCATTTAACGGATTTTGGAAAAAATCAGTTTTAAAGGATTCAGTTCATCAAACAAGTCAGTTCTGTCTCTATCTGGTACATCTCGATAATGGTTTTAAGTTTATAATTCTACAATTAATTCGTCTTTCTGTTAACTAAACAAATTACTACTGGAAAATCTAAACACGCTCTATTTTTTTTTCGTATCTACTCTTAAAAGAGGATACAACCTTATCCTGGAGTTTATAAAACAAAACTCTCCTTTGTAGTTGTTTTTCGGATGCACTAAATCTTCTTGGGCTTCGGGGTCTTTTCTGACACATTCGATGAACTTCACACAAGTTTATGTATTATACCATAAATAAGTAATATGGGTGCGATTGGAGACTTTACCCTGGTGAAGAAATCAGATCAACGACTTGACAAACGTGTACAACAGTTTAAAGACAGCCTAAATATAGACTCTATATAGAGCTTAAATTTAATCTTTTAAAACGTAAAGACCGGATGGAAGTGGAAATATAGTATATATAACGTACTAATTAATATTAATCTTAGTAGAGCAGGAACGTGGCGACTAATCGATAAGTCTTTCTCGTTGGAAGCAAAAAATGGATAACGGTAGTTAATCAATAAGCGTGTAAAAAGAGTGTGACAAATTACAGATTGACGAAATACAGAAAACGGATACAGAAACAAATTATCACTGAAGGGAAGAAATTAACATGGTATAGAATGGATAGACCACACTAATTTGACGAAAAAGGAAACGAAACGGATTCCACAACATGTCGACAGCAGGGAAGGCTAAAAAATTGTCTAAAAAAGTTGCATGCAGGACAGTGAACCGAACCACAGGCCAAACAGTCAGTGGAACAGCAGACGACAATGGAAGTTGGGGAACGGTCAGTGTCACCGGATGCTATAAACTTATATACCAAATGAATAATGACTCCTTTTTGTATCAACCAAGTAGTCAATATTAATTAGGCAGGGTAGGAGCACAAGGAAGACAGCGTGGTCATCACCGCACCGTTATGCTTCCGCCAATCCCA
Organism: Magicicada septendecula; assembly: GCA_034769895.1. Classification (NCBI taxonomy): domain Eukaryota; kingdom Metazoa; phylum Arthropoda; class Insecta; order Hemiptera; family Cicadidae; genus Magicicada; species Magicicada septendecula. The sequence goes on from CM068372.1 coordinate 368,844,416, forward strand.
GGCGTTCACTTCACCGGCTCAGTCGACCTGGAGAACTAACAAAATCGGTATGGAGAACCATACATGACTTGTTCTAATACAGTGAAACCTGACCTAACGGCCACCTTTTTTCAGCGGTCACCTCTATGAACGGCCACTTTTCTGCAGAACGGATTTTATTTCTCGTGCAATCAGTGTAAATTTCCCTTCCATTAAACGGTCACCTCTTCCCTCGGCCAGCGGTCAGGCCCTAACGACATCTTTCACCTGTTTAAACGGCCACCGAGTCATCTGGAATTCAGTATTTTACAGCAGACAAAACATTGTCGTTTGACAATACAGATTTCTAAGAACAGGTTACGCGTACAGTGCAGGCCGGCACGACTCAGTCACCAGTGTTTTAGACGAGAGCACGTTCTACGCGTCAGGCACCAGTACACGCGAGCTGGTAGTCTGACAGACAGTTTCCCGGAATGTTCATTTTGGTTTCCGAAACTAGCGCCGAGTCGGTGTTTACTCAAGTAATGTTTATATGTAATTTTATTATTGGATAATGCGACATGTCATTCAGTTTCATCACTGTCCAATGCCAGACTGTTATTTATTCTACCAAACACAAAATCTCATCTTCCGCCACTGGACAAAGAAATAATTCAGACATTTAAACTTTTTTTATCGAAAAAGAGTTCTTCGGTCCATTGTGTTCCATATGGATGACAACATTTCATCATTTGACCTGGCGAAGAAAATCACTGTCCTCTATGGGGTATCCTGGATCAAGACAGCTTGGACCGATGTTGCTGTTACCACCATTAAGAAGTGTTTTACAATATGTGGCATTCAAGTTAGCGACACTGATCTGTAGGCGCAACCATTACATGCAATTTCGCAAGAACATCAGACACTTTCTACAGTTGCTGGACTGCCGTATAATGAAAACGTGGAAATGGAGAATCTACAATGCTGTAACGATCTCGAGGGCAATTGGGAGGATCGATTTCCGGAATATTACAAAGGTAAGGCAAAAAAACGTCTGTATTTACAATCAAAACTTTAACGGTCAATTAAAATCTGCAACATGCGGGATATGCACTTTTACAATGCAGTAATTTTTCTGCTTTTTGCAGAAACGGGTGACGATGAGGTACAGAGCGAAGAAGAAGGAATTATTGAACCTCTAAAAGTTTAAAAGAAGTGTTACAATCTCATAGGTGGATCAAAGATATTTCCGTTACTCTCGATGGGGAATGTGGGGAGAATATTGTGGAACACTGTAGTAAACTTTACTGTTTGGTCGAAAATTACGCAATTAAAAAGATAACTGCCAGCGCAAAACAAACCACATTAAATACCTACTTTTCAAAAGTATAATCTTTACCAGTGTGTTTGAATATAAGGAATTTCACTGTAAACATACTGTAAATAGGAAGTACAACTGCAAGTAGGCCTACATAATAAAATGATATAGTAGATAATCTGTACTCAATATACTGTATTGTTATTATCTCCGCCAACCACTTTGTTAAACGGCCACCTTTCTAAGCGGCCACATTTTACGGTGATCCAAGGGTGGCCGCAAAGACAGGTTTTACTGTATAATAAAATAATGGTAGACATTAGGTTTAAGAAGTTTAGGCCTATACTGTTATAAAAATTTTACTTACTTTATTATTATTCATAAATAATAATCAAATTATTTTATCTTTTGATTAAAAAAAGAGAGAAATACTATTAAATTTAAATCAAACTAATAATGGTATGCCATTACAGAACGTTCTACACAATGTTCCTTGGCTATCCCAGCAGAGCCCAGCTGTAATGTTTGTGTGCGTACGTGACACTTAACATGCCTCAACAAACGAGGCTATTCCAGACCATACCGGTCGGCGCACTGTGTTCAAGGGCGCAATCAATTACGCTCTAATGTTTTCGAGTAGTGTTGACGCGTATTGTGGATTATTCTGGAACACTTGTGCTATCCGTATTTAAACAACGACAGCTGCCGCTTAGCAGTCAGTTTTAGTTTAGCGATATTACTTTAGTTTAGAGTGAGGCTCCAATATTGTGGCGAAGTGTCATAATTGTGCGGGACTCTATTACGAGGATTGTCCAATAGAAACACGTTTAGAGGCTGTGAAGCATTTTTTTATTCAAAGATTTTAAAAGAAGTCTCTATTAACATTAAGGCAAGAGTCTCATTGTTGCACTAATCTGTAGATTCCCTGGTGGTAAAATTCTTGAGGCTGTTTGCGGAACCATTAGCTAACAGCAAACCCCACTTCATACAACCAAGCAGATCTTGAATCGTCTGGGCTACATGGGGTTGAGCATTACCATGCAGAAGAATGACACCATTTTTGAGCTTACCGGGACGTTTATTCTTGATGCTGACCCGTAAGCGTTTTAAGCTGTCTGAATATCGCTCAGCGTTGATGTTGACACCAGGTTCTTTAAAATCTAAGAGCAGAACACCCTGATAATACAAAAAAAATACGGTCACCATTACTTTTCCTGTCGAAGGTTGGGACCGACATTGTTTTGCCTTCGGAGATTGTTTATGTTTCCACTACATACTCTTACGTTTGGATTCTGGTTCGGAGTAATAACACCAAGACTCATCACCGGCAACAATTCGGTGTAGAAAGGAACCTTGTTGTTGATAGCACATGAAAATTCTGTAATGATAAGGCCGAACGCAAATTTTCCTGCTCATCAGTAAGCAGTCGTGGAATCCACTGAGCAGCAATTTTGTGATAGCCAAGGCTATGAATGATGGAATGAATAGTTCCCACGCTGATGCCCAACATTTGAGAAAATCCTCTAACTTTGATGAGCCTATTTGTGCGTAAAGCAGTTTCCAACTGTCTCACATTTTCATCTGATGCTGCAACACGTGCAGGTCCGGGACGGCCAAATCTTTAGTGGATTCTCTTCCTTGTCAAAATTTATTGCACTATCCAACAACTGCCGTATGAGAATAACTATAGTCACCATATACAGCTTTCATTCTCGTATAAATTTCCATTGGCTGACGCCCCTCAGCGCCCAAAAACTGAATAACGGCACGCAGGTTATCTTTATATCGTAGATGCCATTTTTCAACCCAGTCACAAGGCTTAGAAAAGAGCAAACTGCAAATAATTTTGACAGACGCGTCACTAGTACTTAAACAGACAATATAAACAAATGGGTTCCGTTGGCATGGCGACGAAGTCACGGCTGCGCAGATCAAACGACTTTCTATTAAACAATCCTCGTAGTTGACATTATTATTGCGTGTGGACAAATTTTGCTCGGATTATTGTACAAGTTGGTTGTAAACTGTATTTATGATTAACTAAAGCTGGTTTCTAGTGACTTCATTGGTGTCTTGTATTTTGCTTTCCACTGTGTACTATGGGACTGTCAGGGAAACCATCGTAACAATAATTACAAAAAAAAAACTCTCTCTATAGCCAAACGAAGTTATTTTTCAAGCCCTAAATCTACCATCCTCTTCCAGAGGAAAGGCTACTTCATTATGGAAGCACTGAAGTTAACAACAAGTTTGAGGGCTGTGCGGGACGAAGGGCATGCCCGTCGCCCGCTCGTATACAGCGTCCCGAGCTTCAAATAGAGCTCCTGCCGCAGGGACGATAGACGGGGCTGAAATAAGGGTGTGGCCTGCTACCGACCGTGGGTGTCGATTAAGTGTCAGTTAATTGAGGGTGAGAGTACGCCGAGGCCGGGTCCAAGATTCTCCTGGCACAGATTGGTAGCGGCCGATGGCGCTAATGAGGTGGTTGCCCTGGAATCGGGCGGAGCGGCGATAGAATTTGCGGGACAGTGTCCGTATAATGGCGTCCAGGGAACGTACACGCAGGGCTTCACGGATGGTTCTATTTGATGTCAGATAGTGGGCTTTACACGCCCAGCGCAATCCTCGGCCAAGGACTGAAGCTTTCGCTTATGGGTCTTGGCCAAGTAGCCCCAAACGGGGATCGCGTAGGTAACCATCGGCACCACATAGGTGGAGACGATAAGTCTCCCTAAGGCGGCGTGTCATGGCGTTGCTGCATAGCACGGGACGGAGTTGATGTAGGCGATTGGCGGTCTTGCGGGCTACTTGTGCGGAGTGTATCCGGCAGGTAAGACGACGGTCAAGGTGGACCCCGAAGTACTTGACCTCTCGAGAACAGGGCAACGGAGTATCGCCTACGTATGGTCTGTCTGCTGAAGTTAATGAGATGCTAGACAATGTGGACACGATGTGAAAAGGACAAAACATGTGAAGGTGTACATATGTAATGTTATAACAGAGCACTGTTGTGTAGTGCTCACAATAATATGTAACGTTAAAGTGCATTTTATATTTACAAATGAAACTAAGAAACACTAGTCTATATTTCTCTACTCCATGTCTTCAGGATTCACAAACCACGTATGTTTGTTTAATACTACCATAAATAACTGCAGCCAACTGTTTACAATGAACACTGAAAGGTGCGCGGCTGTTTATATTGTCGTGCCAAATTTATGACCAAAAACTTAAGTATGTTTGTTCTACAACCTTTTTTTTCGTATTCAAACACCATAAAAACAGTATCAACGGAGCCGGCTGTGTTATTACTGTTATTTTTGTGTGTGATAAGCGAATAAAAGTCAAAAATATTGTAAACTCAGTTACATGAGAGCATTACGAAGAAGGTCAGACCGTGTAATATAAAAAAAAAAAAAAACTGGAATCTTCTATCAGCGAGAATAGTCAGAGAGCTTTTCATGGCAACCTACTCGTCATAAACTTTGGTTGCAGACGTGTGAAAACCTGTCCTTTCTCACTTAACGATCAATCAACAACTAAAAGACAAATAGAGGGGGAAGTCAAAAGGTGAAGGAAAGGAGTTAATAAATAAGAGTTACAGAAGGATTAGAGGAGAGTTCCTGGGAAGAATTCAAGACAAAAGGTTGTGCGCTTTTCAAGGTAACTTCTTTCTCTTTACCATTTACGCCTTACAGCGTCGGGTTTCCATTCCAAACTTCCAACTGCCTCACTTCTCTTGTAGTCACTGCGGACAAATGGTCCGTTCCGGCCTCTGACAACTAGGGGCGCTCCATATAATTTCCAACATACTTTCTTTATTAGTTTATTTCCGGTTTATACGTTATAACTAAACAATTGTTGTTTGCTTTGACACAGGGATTGTGTTATTTGTGCGAGGAAACGACTTTGAATTCGCCGTTCAACCGGAAGTGATTCTGAATTGACTCAATATCGTACAATCACAATTCTACATGGAGGACTCTAATTCATTTATAATCGCCAGTGTAATAAATCTTGTGTTGTGGTCTTTCATAAGAACAAGTTGTGCTAGAAGTGAAAAGATTTCAACCACACGTACACACGTCACTAACGGCAGCCCAGAAACAGCTAGTATTATGTGGACAACTAAGCAAGTTCTTCAGTTAATTTGTCAAATGGGATTTTACTGAATCCATTATCAATCTATGTCTCATCCAACAGTATTTTTTACCAATTTGCATTTATTCTGTAGCCTCGTGTAAAAAAGTTTTCTAAAAATTTAAAAGAATAAAATAATCTTAAATCAATAATAAATGATAATAAATGTACAGGGATCTGGAAGATCATCTGGTAACGGCTTTCCGAAGAAAGAGACTGAGATTCCTTGGACATACGGTTCAGATGGACGGTTTATATGCAGTGAACACATAAAAATTACCGACAAGATGAACATCGGGTAATGTGCAAAAGACTTCGCATTTCGCGAAGACAAGCGAATTAAGTGTGATAACAATCGTGTGTGAGAAGGGACGCCAACGACAGACTCTGGCATGCAGAATATTGCCGAAACATGATTTTAGCACCCTAGGGTATAAATACACGAGACGCGCTAACTTGATTCTCTTTCTCGTTCAACCATAGTAGCAGCCGGAGGCTCTGCCCGGCAACTACAACTCTTTCTCGTACAACTACCGCAGCAGCCGGAGGTTCTTCACGACTACTCATCACTTTCGTGAGAACACCTGCAACCTGAGGCCATGACGGGAGACGAGGGAGCAGCCGAGTACGTGTAATAGAATCCAGCGAGGGACGAGGATCAAGGACTCCAGGACTACACGACTACAAAGGAGCATCCGGGATCGCGGACCTAGGACAGAAGAGGACACGCTGCCGATTTGCCACGACAATAAGGTGAAAAACAACCACGTATTTGTAAAACAGAGACTCACAGAAAGACAATATAATTAACGATGTAAAAAGAGACACAATCCAATTGAAAGATGAATTAATAAATTTTGCAAATGTAAATACCTCTTGTATAGTCATTAGAGTAATGTTTTAAAAAATGTTTTAAACTATAATTTTGAATCAATAACTTAGTCATTGATATTTAAATTGATATAAAAGTAATTAGTAAATTTTATTAGCAATGCATATGCAGTATATTCAAAAGAAATTAGATCATTAGAAAGAAATTAGATAATCTAATAAGTATCACACTAATGAGCAAGCCGAGAGCAATATTAGATAATTATAAATGTGTATTATAGTATAAGATTGTATATTATGTCTATGTGTAATACGAGATTATCACTTATATGTAATAATTAGATGTGTGCTACGACTACACACACAAGCAAATAATAATGAAATTTCAATTCGCAACCAAATAAGAAATTTTTGATTAATACATTTTTAAATGATTTTAAACTAATTACGTTGTGTTATTATTATTACGATAACACCCATCATATACACACACGAATTTAATGTGATGTAAATGGCTTCCAAGAACGTCGAGGAGCGCACATTAAATAAATAAAAAATAGTGTTGTTGTAATATATATATATATATATATATATATATATATATATATATATTATAACGAAACATTGTTATCAATGTTTATCGTTCTAACTGGAGTACGCATAATAAGCGTTATCTGCTACAATTGTACATTTAGAAGGGTACAGATAAGATTTTATATAGCCAACAAAACAGATAACAGTCCACCTGCATAAATATGTATAATTTTGTCGGCACATGTCAGAAGTGTTTTAAAACTTAAATAATAAAAAAATGACGAAAGATTAAGAAGAACTAGGTTGACCAGTGAATAGTGCGGAAATGTAGCTTTATTTAGACACCAAACACATAACGAGATAGTGAGAGTGTCGTGAACTATAAGCGTTTTACTATTTCACACCTTTCGCGGTGCTAATTAAAGATCGCGTGTATACATAGCTAATAACTGTGTTCAAGACACGTCTAACAAACAACTTTGTTACCTAAATAAATAAAGGATTGTTGAGATATTCGCCGATAGAAACTCATTTGCACACGTGGCTTTGCCCTATAGATAGCGAGCCAAAACGAGCATCTCTCGCATTCATAAAGTATTCGTTGAGTCGTACACACGGAACGATACGCTGCAGAAGACGCTTCAATGAGACCGGCAGACACCTGAGTTACTACAACTACGTACTACGGACATCAGACTATACCCGAGGCCAGAGACGCTGTGTCCATGACGATAAAGGAACGACGCCTAGCCTAGCTGTTCATACACCGCTAAGCGACGCTGACGGAGGTTTCGAGAGGAATAGCTGTACTCAACGCCGACGCCTGAGACCCGTGTACATCTGTGTAACATGAAATCATCAAAACAGGTGACCTGATATGGTTCAGGGTTCATAATAATGTTGTAAAACACAACAAGTAAATGAAAAGCCGCTATAAACGAAATTAAACAGTTTTAAATAATTCATAAACATTTTTTTTATATAGGCGGTATGACTAAAGCCTAAAGACACTTTTAAATGTTGTACTGTATATCATATAGAGACATTTATTCAAAAAGACAGAACATTTAGATAATGTGTGATTATTATAATAATATGTTAATAAGAGTGCAGAAAGACTCTAAGCAAATGTTTTCATGAGATTGTGCACTGTATAAAGAATTATATTTGATAAATTAAATGTGATAAATTAAGGGAGAGTGCAGAGAAGCTCTAAGAGTGTTCTCAAGATAGTAGATGTCACAAATTTTATTGTTTCATATTAATTATTGTTGATAGCCAAGCAGGCTGAAGAGTAGAATAATTAAAAGGGAGTTACCCTTAATAAAAGTGTTTATATTAATAATAACTACCATAGAGATAACGATAACTATAACCCTTGTTATATTCATTTAAAAAGTTCGTATTTTATTTTCTCATGTATAAAGAACAGGGTTACGGATTTCATAGAATGAAATCAATTCAGTATTTCCATTTTATTAAATAATTATTTCAATATAACAAAAATGATTTTTATAAATGAATTATAATTACAGGCAGACAGTGTGAAACTGCCCATATATGTGTGTATATTTCCATGTTATATGTTTTGTGTATATACTGTGTATAGTATGTCTTATTTTCAGGAACTTATAAATGATGTACTAAGATATATGATTTTAATATGTGATTGTTAGACGTAAGCATTATAACAATATATCACTAGAGAAAATATGGTAAAGTAATATTCAAGAAAGAATATAAATGGTGGAACCCGCCGTAAATTGTGTTAAATATTTGAAATTCTTTTTATTATTATGATTTGTTTAAAGATAAGCACCTTGAGGGTGACAATTATAATCTTTGGAAAGATAGACTAAAAAGGTAGTTTTCATTTATTCACAATTTATACAACTCAGCTTCCTAAAATAATTCTTTTGGAAACACATCGTCCCAACTCGTTACCTGATACCTAATAAGCCCAAATCCCACACCTAATAGCCGGCAAAGCAGAAAAGTACCATATACTGCAGGTAAGTGTTGGCATGATATACCCTAACCAGGTCCATGTAAAACTCATAATCCATAAAGAAAGAAATCATAAAAAGATGTGTTGCAAAAGAAAATGGCGCCCAACGTGGGGCACGATTAAATAAATAAAAAAAAAAAAAAAAAAAAAACATAATACGAAAAAAATTAAAAATTAGTTAGAAGTTAAATAAATATAAATTCAAGTAGAACAAATATTTAGAGTTGATGTGTAATTATTATAAAACGTGCATTTATATGTTGAATGTAGCTGATAAGAACGTACAGTTAGCGTTATCAGTAGAGTAAACAAAGGGGAGCTTAGATAAATATTGTGGTTATCAGAAACTGATACTACAGGCGCCCAAGATAATGGTTGTATGTTGATGAATAAATGACTACCAATACAGTATTTAATAATAATCCAAATAATTAATAATATACAAATTAATAATAAATATTTTAAAATCGGTTCACCAAATTAAAATTAAACATGGCACATAAACAAGAGGTCAGTTTAGCCGACATAATGAAGAAGTTAGAAGCCAGCAACGCTGAAAACGTAAAAAGGTTTGAAGAAATAAAAACTAGTGGTGCTGAAACTATGAGAAGATTGGAAGCCAGCAACGCTGAAAACGTAAAAAGGTTTGAAGAAATAAAAACTAGTGGTGCTGAAACTATGAGAAGATTGGAAGCAAGCACGTCAGAAATTCAGAAACTATACGCGTATAATGCTGAAAGTAAGGTAGAAATTATGGAACGAATGGAGACCTTAGAAGGTAAAGTTAAAGAGTCTCTAAAACAACAAGCGGTGGTGATGAATGAAAATTTCGAAGAGCAGCGAAAAAGACTACAACAAAATTTTAAATCTATGGCCGACACACTGGACCAGAAACTCGAAAAAATTACGCATCGACAAGATACCAAGATACAAGTCATCAGCGAGTTGGTGCAGAGTAATGTCAGGAAGACCATGAAAATTGAAGAAGAAACAAAAAGTCTCGCCGCAGCAGACGACACCATCAAGAAATCTATCCAACACCATGACAACAGGGTAGCTCAGCTGGAAGTCAAGTTAAAAGGTGAAGTAGACCGACTTACACGAGAAGTGAGAAGACTACCAACACAAGCGTTAGTATACTCGACCGTACCTAGAGAAGAGGGACCCATTAACTATTTTAGAGGATCCAGAGGGGAAAATCCCATTGAATTTCGTATCAAATGTGAGAAAGAAATGGATAGTATTGGATCTATTCTCAGTGACAAAGATAAAATAGACTTTGTAAGCCGTTACTTAAAAGATGCAGCAGCCAGTTGGTTCACGATGGTGAATGACGATTTAAAAACGTATGAAGAATTTAAACTAGCATTCGAACGGAGGTATTGGAATGAATACATACAAATGAGAATACGAAATACACTGGAATTTGGTAAATATAATCCAGGTAAGCTGTCTGAAGATGAATACGTCATTATGTTAGTAGAGAGGAGTAAACATTTACGTCCCGCTTTAACACAAAAAGAATTAGTCATTAAGCTTGCTAATCATTTCAGCAGGAACATCCAACTAGCTATACATGTTCAGGGTATAGCTACCATTGAAGATCTATTAATACTTTTAACACAGATGGAGGGTGTAATCCGTGAACGAGACCCACCAAGAGGAGTTCAGCGAGATAACCGGAACCAAAATCAAGATAGAGGTACGTGGTATTCGCAAAGATATCGCCAAGAAGATAAAGGCAGAGAAGATAGACGTACAGACGAGGAAAAATATCCGAAAAACAAAAATGTATCATATGATAGGCGCCATGAAGATGGACGAACATATGAGAAGCAGGAGCAAAATAATGAAAGAGGTAATTACAAAGGAGGTTACCGATGGCCGAATTCGTCGAAACGATTTTCGAAACCATGGACATCCGATAGGAATGCAAATACGCAGGCGATTACCGTTGAGAAAAAACAGAAAGAGCCACCGAGAAACACTGATGAACGTAATAAACCGTCCACATCGAAGACTGAAAATCAATGACTACATTCTGGAGTCTGTATAGAAACACATGAAGCTAAACCACAAGATGTCAGGGTACTTAGCAACATAACATACAAACCCGAGAGAGAAGTACAAGAATTACTACGTAATCTCGCTAGAGAGCAAGATAAAGATCAGCGATTACAGAATATAAAAAATAATCCGTTACCTATAAATTATTGTGTGAAAGATGGAATTTTATTTAAGCTTATTAATTATGATTGGAAAGTTGTGCTATCTCATGACATGTTACAGCAATTAATTATGCCATGTCATCGTAGTCTAGCTCATGCATCTCCATTGAAGTGCTATTTAACTATGAAAGAAGCCTTCACCTGTAATAATATGTTCAGAAAAATTAAAATAATTGTTAGGAAATGCCATGATTGTCAAACAGCCAAACATCCGAATTTAAACACTTGCGTTGAAATGGGGAGTATCAGAACTAAGAAGAAGGGGGATATAGTTGCACTTGATTTCCTTGGACCACTCCCGCGATCAAGTCGTGGGTACCGCCATATAATTGTGACGGTAGATGTGTTTACCAAGCTAGTAAAGTTATATGCTGTACGAAGACCCACCATGAAATCTGTTCTGAACGTCATCACCCAGAAGTATATACCAAAGTATGGAAAAATGGATAAAGTGTTGACAGATCAAGGTAAGCAGTTTGGTAATAAATTATGGAAGGACGCATTGACAAGACAAGGTATAAAACCTATACTTACATCCATAAGGCATCCACAAACTAATCTAGCTGAAAGAATAAATAGAGAGTTAGGCAAGTACATGAGGTTATATTGCTACAATCAACAGAGTAAATGGCCTGACTATCTACAATTTTTCGAAGATGCAATGAATCACAATTATAGTGAAGCTACAGGATACACACCGTTAGAATTAAGTGAGAATAAAATACCTAAAAGATTCTGGCACAACATGATTAATAAACCGGAAAATTATAATGTAGATTTGCCAATTCAAATAAAAATAAACAGAGCTGAACGACAGTTATATCATCAAGCAGGTAAAAGGAGAGACCGGTATAATAGAACTCACCGATTGACAAGATTCCAGATTGGTGATAAGGTATTGATAAAGACAAATCCTGTGGGAAGTAGTATATTAAACACTTCCAAGAAATTCTTCAGATTATTCTGTGGCCCATATGAACTAAGGAGTCGTCTAGGACCACACACCTACATGGTATATGACCCAGTGAAGAAAAAGGACGTCGGAAAGTACCATGCGTCATCTCTGCGTCATTATATCCAATAATACCCATATGTGATTGTTACTTTAAGATAAGATTTTATATTCTTTCTAATAAACATGTAATATAACTGACTGTGTATGTACTAAACATAGATAAAAAAAAAAAAAAAAAAAAAAAAAATATGTTGTTCTGTAAAGCACAAACAAATTTTTTTAAAGCAAGTGGGGGAGTGTTATAACGAAACATTGTTATCAATGTTTATCGTTCTAACTGGAGTACGCATAATAAGCGTTATCTGCTACAATTGTACATTTAGAAGGGTACAGATAAGATTTTATATAGCCAACAAAACAGATAACAGTCCACCTGCATAAATATGTATAATTTTGTCGGCACATGTCAGAAGTGTTTTAAAACTTAAATAATAAAAAAATGACGAAAGATTAAGAAGAACTAGGTTGACCAGTGAATAGTGCGGAAATGTAGCTTTATTTAGACACCAAACACATAACGAGATAGTGAGAGTGTCGTGAACTATAAGCGTTTTACTATTTCACACCTTTCGCGGTGCTAATTAAAGATCGCGTGTATACATAGCTAATAACTGTGTTCAAGACACGTCTAACAAACAACTTTGTTACCTAAATAAATAAAGGATTGTTGAGATATTCGCCGATAGAAACTCATTTGCACACGTGGCTTTGCCCTATAGATAGCGAGCCAAAACGAGCATCTCTCGCATTCATAAAGTATTCGTTGAGTCGTACACACGGAACGATACGCTGCAGAAGACGCTTCAATGAGACCGGCAGACACCTGAGTTACTACAACTACGTACTACGGACATCAGACTATACCCGAGGCCAGAGACGCTGTGTCCATGACGATAAAGGAACGACGCCTAGCCTAGCTGTTCATACACCGCTAAGCGACGCTGACGGAGGTTTCGAGAGGAATAGCTGTACTCAACGCCGACGCCTGAGACCCGTGTACATCTGTGTAACATGAAATCATCAAAACAGGTGACCTGATATGGTTCAGGGTTCATAATAATGTTGTAAAACACAACAAGTAAATGAAAAGCCGCTATAAACGAAATTAAACAGTTTTAAATAATTCATAAACATTTTTTTTATATAGGCGGTATGACTAAAGCCTAAAGACACTTTTAAATGTTGTACTGTATATCATATAGAGACATTTATTCAAAAAGACAGAACATTTAGATAATGTGTGATTATTATAATAATATGTTAATAAGAGTGCAGAAAGACTCTAAGCAAATGTTTTCATGAGATTGTGCACTGTATAAAGAATTATATTTGATAAATTAAATGTGATAAATTAAGGGAGAGTGCAGAGAAGCTCTAAGAGTGTTCTCAAGATAGTAGATGTCACAAATTTTATTGTTTCATATTAATTATTGTTGATAGCCAAGCAGGCTGAAGAGTAGAATAATTAAAAGGGAGTTACCCTTAATAAAAGTGTTTATATTAATAATAACTACCATAGAGATAACGATAACTATAACCCTTGTTATATTCATTTAAAAAGTTCGTATTTTATTTTCTCATGTATAAAGAACAGGGTTACGGATTTCATAGAATGAAATCAATTCAGTATTTCCATTTTATTAAATAATTATTTCAATATAACAAAAATGATTTTTATAAATGAATTATAATTACAGGCAGACAGTGTGAAACTGCCCATATATGTGTGTATATTTCCATGTTATATGTTTTGTGTATATACTGTGTATAGTATGTCTTATTTTCAGGAACTTATAAATGATGTACTAAGATATATGATTTTAATATGTGATTGTTAGACGTAAGCATTATAACAATATATCACTAGAGAAAATATGGTAAAGTAATATTCAAGAAAGAATATAAATGGTGGAACCCGCCGTAAATTGTGTTAAATATTTGAAATTCTTTTTATTATTATGATTTGTTTAAAGATAAGCACCTTGAGGGTGACAATTATAATCTTTGGAAAGATAGACTAAAAAGGTAGTTTTCATTTATTCACAATTTATACAACTCAGCTTCCTAAAATAATTCTTTTGGAAACACATCGTCCCAACTCGTTACCTGATACCTAATAAGCCCAAATCCCACACCTAATAGCCGGCAAAGCAGAAAAGTACCATATACTGCAGGTAAGTGTTGGCATGATATACCCTAACCAGGTCCATGTAAAACTCATAATCCATAAAGAAAGAAATCATAAAAAGATGTGTTGCAATATATATATATATATATATATATATACACACAACGATTTGTCTATATCGTTAACGAGCCACACGTTTGGTAGCACAATTTACTTGCAACGATACTTACGTTAATAAATTTACAACGGGTGTAATCGTAATAATAATAACAACGTGAATTGTTTAGAATGTTTCAAACATTTATTCATATAAATTATATTACAAATATAATTAATATATTAATTAATATATATTATATTAATTAATATATATATTAATAATATATTAATTATTATATTAATTATTTAATATAATAAACATTTATTAATTAAAATTTTCAAAAATATTGCGAGTTAAAAACTTCATTAGTATTTGCATGTGTGTATTTGTAGTACTTAGGAGAAGCACACATCACGAATCATCGGATTAAGAGGAAGGCCGCGAAGAAGATGGCAGCAGGATGTGGAAGAAGATCTAAGAAAGATGGGCATTAGGAACTGGAAACTGAAGGCAGTGGACAGAGATGAGTGGAGACGGGTCGTAGCGGAGGCCAAGGCTCACCATGGGCTGTAGTGCTGGAGAGTAGTAGTAGTAGTAGTAGTAGTATTTGTAGTACACATACTTGTTAATAAAATACAAGTAATATCTCATATTAAGCATAGAAACATAAAATATAGAACTTATAACTATAAATAACATTGATTATAATATAATATTGCTCTCGACTTGCTCAATTTCTTTAATTCTTATTAAATTCTCTAATTTTTCTTTTTAAATTATTATTATTGCATATGCATCTCTTATTTATGACATATTAATTACTTTAAAAAAAATGACTACTGTATTTATATTTAAAATCATTTAGGCCTAAATATAATATAAATTGACAAATTTGACAAATTCAAATGAAATATTTCTATAGAAACTACTTCTTTGTTTCCGATACTGTAGTACATATATAAAGAATTACATTCTCCCCCTTCAACTGTTATTTTCATTTATAGAAAATTACCCCCACCCCTTCATCTATCCCCTTCATTTATAGATATTTCAGCTATCTTTCTACAATGGATTATTATGACCTTATATTCACGATACTTTATTTATCAAAATTAACTACTTTACTCTTATTAAAACGTAAAACGTTGCAGGTAAACTACCCCTCCCCCTTAACCGATCTTCACCAAAATCAGTAGGCCTCTATAACTCGGGTAGATATACAAAAAATTATTTGATTCTGTTTGAATTTGTGGGAGTTACCGTTCGCCATAGAAAAAATTCTACACACAGACACACACACACACACACTTTTAGGAAAATCACTTTTCTTTATGTTTTGAGGGTAGTACAATCAGAATCAGCCCTTATCTCGGACACGACTTTTTTCGCGATGACCATACTACCATTTCCTTACGGAACATGGAAGTAAACATGGCACCTTGATTTTATGATGCGGTTGGCAATAGAACTTAGGACAATTAGATTATGTAACGTGTATAAACATCCGAGGCTTCTCGGATCTATATAAGCCTCAAATATCAGCTGGTTCCAGTGTTGCCACGTTTCATATTCCGCCTTCTACTAGAGCCGGCCATGGCTGGCCACTTAGACCAACCGAGCGCTCAGTATATCCAAGGTACAGATTGCATATGTTAACTCTGAACGGAGACTCGGAGTTGTCATCGCAAAGTGTATCAGTTGACAACGTGAACCACAGAATGTCTTCGCTAAACCGTGCAAGCCCTTTACATAATCAATTCAATGAAGCAGACAGCATTTTGGACTTGATCAACTAGGGTCACATAGTACATCGAATGCAGGACAGTGCAGAATATACAAAATACTTTTCGATCAATATTAACATACGGTTCAGATACGTAAAGTTTACAACAAAAATAACAATATTAATTGAAGACTCGTTGGGCGCTTCGTGAAACATATTGCTCAAAAAGGTGTAAATAAACACAAACGGTTTCTAGTTTAACAATGTATTCTTAAACTTTGACATTTGTTTCACCCGATCAGGCTATTCTCAAAGTGCCGGTAATAACAACTAAATACAAAGACTGCGTTAACGGGTAAACATGTCTTAAGGGTGTGTATAGATGAGGGTTGTGACCTAGTTGTGAAACATCGCATTTCTGAACATAAGCAAGCGACTATGAATAATAGAGCAAATACAGATTTTACAGATCATTGCTTAAAACACAACACTTTTAAGACAAAAAAAACACATATAATAGTACTGCATAACGTAGAAAAAGATAAAAAAATTGGTAAAATTTATTGAAAATTTTAGAAATTAGGAAAGCAATTAAGAATAACAAAAATGTAACAAATGAACAGACAGAAGTCTTTGTATTTCTTTGTGAAAAATAAACGTTTAGTTTAGTTATTTGTGAATTGCATTCGTATTATACTTGGTTTGTACAGTCACTTGACCTTCCCTGTACTAGCTCCTCCACCTCTCCATCCGCCATCTTCTATTCATACCCTTAATACATGTTTACCCTCTAACACATTCTTTGTATACAGTTGTTCTTACCAGCTCTTATCGCGTTCTAACTGAAACACGTCGGTAAGTGGGCAAAGAATAGAAGAGGACAAAACTATAAGAAAGACCTTGTTTTATACTTTAGCTGTATAAAAGTCGGTATGAAGTCGGTACGTTTCCTACAGATGCACTCATCCATTGGAAGCCCTCCCTCGCCTCACAAGAGTCTCCTGTTGCACCGTTGCAAGCCTCGTTTACCCATCTTCTCAAGCATGTTTTCTTTCCATGATCTCCTGCGTTGTCCGGATTGAAACCCGTCTAGCAATTTTCTTGAGCCAACGATCGTCAGAAATCTGCTCCACGTGGCCTGACCACACGAGGCCCTTTGTATTTATACTGTGTGAAAATGTCTGGGAAACATAAGATACAAGGCCTGGAAACATAAGACACAAGACCAAGCCGAAAATAAAGCACTGAGAAAAATTGAAAATTATTGGAATAATGGGTCATGGAAGATCATTCTAGCCCAAGAGCCATCATGACTTGTAGCATCGTTTAGAAGATATCGGGAAAGAAAATAGACGAAAGGAGATAGAGCAAGACAGGGAAAGGGGGAGTGGGAGAGAGACTAGGCCGTTTGTTTTGGGCGCAAAGCTTTACGTTCTCAATCTTCACACACCATAGTAGATAGTGCTAATTAATTTAATAGTTCAGCGAGTAAAAAAAAAAAAACAATCTGCTGAAGTTCACAAAGTTACGCCCCCAATTATTCCCGTGAAATTTGTGACAAGAAAAACGTTGCACACACGCCAGCTGAAGAAACTGAAGTCAAAATTGTCCTGTGCGCGCGCGCGCCTTGAGTTTTTTGCGTTTGTGCGGAAAACAACTGCTTAGAACTTTTCAATTAAAAGTTACACGAGACATGTTCATCAGGTTCACGTTTGTGTAACGTGTGAAACTATGCGGTAACAGAGGGAGCGTGGAAGAGTGAGAGGGGGGAGCATACGTTATACAATACACTCTGCCGGATGGATAGTTTTTCCTGTTTTTGTGTTGACTGAAATTCCCGAGCGGCAGGAAAGAAAAGCCGGGAGAGAGAGAGAGAGAGAGAGAGAGAGAGAGAGAGAGAGAGAGAGAGAGAGAGAGAGGGAGAGAGAGAGAGAGAGAGAGAGAGAGAGAGGGAATACGGTACGGTGATGCTGACATGCATTTTACACTTATTTACCAAGACAATTAAAATAGTTTATAGGTGTAGCGGAGAGGAGCGTGGTTACAACGCGAAGCTACAAGTCAATTCCTCGCCAGCCAAGACTAATGTCACAAACACGCCGTGAAATTAAACCGAAGGGGCGGAAGTTGGAATGCACCGACTTCGAGTCTGTCTGTCTATCTTCTCATACACGTCCACTAACCTTTTCATATCACGCCTACAACTGCGCCTGCGCGGCCGGAAAACTGTTAGGAAACTTTGTGTCACTCTGACTAAAACACATCACTGCGTTTATTACAGTACATACGCGTATATGTCATATTGTACCGTATCTCCGCCGCCTTATCATACGTGATCTTCAACATCGTCTCCTTTAAGGCATTCTGATTACGCCACAGTTTCTTTCAAGAAATAGGCCTATCTAAAAAATGAAACTGAAAACGATCGAGTAAATCTTACTTAATTGAACGAGCCAAGCGAGTTATCATTTGTAACTCGGCCGTCTGGCATCTGTCTGTCTGTCTATCTTATCTGTCTATCTACTTGGGGTATGTCTTACGATAACTTTTGAAAACGCATCAACCGTTTTTCGTAAAATGTATTAAGGCATCAGTAACCATACTTATAGCATCCCTCGCTGTAGCTTAAGAGAGTGAACCCCCTCCCCTCCGTAGGTGGCTGGAGACAAACATGTGAGGTGTAAATTTTTTTTAAATTCGGAATTCCTTATGGGTGTTTTGTATTAAAAAGAATGTAAATCAAAATCTGAATATAGTGTTCGGGTTTGGAAATTTCAAAATTTTGGGACTCCAGGGCCTAAAATGTAGGTCGCATTTTGGAAAAATTCACGCGGCATATCAAATTAAAGAGAATATCAACCAAAATCTCTATATAGTGTTCAGTTTTAGAAATTTCAAATTTGTTTGTCACAAAAAAGGATTAAAAAAAGGACCCATTAAATCCATGCGGGGTCTCAGTTTAATGGTAAAAATACGTCAAAAAGTATATAAATTGTGAACTTCTTCTTCTTCTTCTTCTTCTTCTTCTTCTTCTTCTTCTTCTTCTTCTTCTTCTTCTTCTTCTTCTTCTTCTTCTTCTTTTTCTTTGCAAGTACATGGCTCAAAGCCCAACCAGAATCTAAATGCAGAGATTACTCTGAAATTTTTTTAACTGCAGGGGCACCACGGGCCAAAAGCGAAAGGCAAAATATTAAGAAAATTATAAGTCTGGGTAAGGAAAGGTGTTAAAAGAGTGTGGCAGTTACAAAAGAGTTATGAGGAATTTTTTAAAATAAAAACTGTATCTTTAAAAATTTTAACAAAATTAATATCTCTCAATAGACTTTGCAAATTTTTAATCATCTTAAAAAAGGTTTTAAGGTTTGCAAAACTTAACGTACTGTATTCGGTTACGTGTATTTACGAAAAATATAAGTTATACGTGTATACGGATAGACGTGTTTACAGGGGAAACGAGTGCTTTTTAAACGCTTTTATTTAACTTGCTTTTCCCGTCGGTCTAAAGTGGATTTTTCAAATCGAATTTTCGCATACTTCCCGATGTGATAGCGACTTGAAATTTTGCATACACACTTGAATCACGTGACAATACAATATTAAAATACATACATACATTTACCAATGTACAGATTATAAGTTAAATGTAGTCGCATTGATAAGCGAAGTTTTATATGTATACTACGTTTTTGACAACAAAGAAGTAGTATCTATAGAAACTCACCGGTTCCCATTTTCGATCACGCGCTAATGTGCGACACGTCCTTTAAACATTTTCAATGTTAAAACTGTCTACGTGATTACAAATAACGGTAAGTAATTTTACTCTGTACAAAACGTTTCACTTTGAATTTTCTCTTTTAAAATTAAAATAAATAAATAATTCTTAATATGAATTACCCTGGCTTGGTATATGGCACTATTGAAAGTTTTCGATCTCAGATACGGTCTTTTTTAGGCTAATTAATACTACAATTCTTAAAATTAAACACACAAAAATAATGATTAACAACTAACAAAAAAAATTACAACAGTGTTATTGTGTGATAGTTCAGTGTTTGTGAAAAAATAGTTCGCTAGTATATATAGTGTCACAGGTTTGTTTATAATAACCGTTAAAAATTTTTTAAATTTGATTAATATCACAATACTTTTCTTTTTAAATTCACACTTTTATATTCCTTTTCGGTTGTTTCCACTATATAATTCATTTATTATTATTTTAACAATTCACTATATAGTTTTATCACTCGATTATAATTTAACTCCGGTTCACTGTACACCTAACCCGTCTGATGTTCGATTCCTAGTCCTTAATTGTAAACAATGCGTATAACTAAAGACTTCAACCTCCAGTATCAACTGTTGGAAATATGTATGTGAAATGAAAAATGAATAATGGCAGTTGGTTTTTGACTTAATATATCTACGTTAATACAAACTTACTGTGTCATCTGTACCAGCGGCCGGCAAACATTTTCGGAAGGGAGGCAGGATACTTTTAGGCTTAGTGGAGCAATCAAAATTAAAATCAGTTTGGTGAAACTGTCTACGTGATTACAAATAACGGTAAGTAATTTTACTTTGTACAAAACGTTTCACTTTGAAATTTTCCAATGAAAGAGAAGTTATGTCGTGTTGCCTATTGTAAGAAATATTTAAATAATAAATTTACAATAAACTTACAATTTTACTTGTTAATCTCAAATTAGCTAAAATTTACTTTTACTATCAAACTGTGTACAAAATATTTAATGAATAATTAATTTTGTAGGTGTTGAAAAATGAGTCAAACAGAAACGACAACTGAGAGAAAAAGGCGATTGGAAAAAAAGCGCCATAAAAGAGTAGAGAAATTAAAAAATAAAGATATCTAGACAAAGAAAGCCAGATTACAAAAATGCAGAGAATATAAAGTGAAACACTGAAATAAAAATCTTTGAAATGGGTAAAATAGATTAGAAATGGGTAGAAAATGTTTTTCATTAACAGTACCTTCCGAAACAGTAGAAGAAAAAGAAGATAATGCAATACAAAATGTATAAGTCACAGAAATTACAAAAGAAACACCAGAACAACGTGAAACATGATTAGAACGTGATCGTTTGTATCATTCACAAGTAAGAGCTGCTGAAACGTTACAACAACGGGAAATTCGATTGGAGAGTGATAGACAAACATACTCGCAAAAAATTACAGTTGAATATTGACCTGCAAACGTTTGATAAATCTATTAATACATTTTGTGATAAAATATGTGATGTTTGTACAAAACAATGCTATCCGAATCAAGTAGCAACATGCCAACCTAGTGCAGCAGCAGAATCATACCTACCTAATGAACTAAAGCAAAAATCAACCCTACTTCTTTGTCATAGGTGTAAAGCACATATCACCAGTAATAAAGTGACATTTCCTTCAAAGCCTTACTGAAACTGTTTGGATCCTGGTGTTCAACCTGCTGTTTTGCAACAACTGTCTCAGTGTGAACACACATTACTCTTAAGAATAATATCATTTGTTAAAATTACAAAAATTTGACGGACAGTTTAGTCAGTACGGCTTTCGAGGTCAAGCGGTACTATTTGCTCAAGACATATTTGAAGTCAGTGAAAAACTAGCAAATATGCTTCCAAGATCTTCAAGTAATGCTGGAATAGTGATTGTTACTGAACATCTTGTAGACTTGAATATTATTAGAGAATTCTCTATATCTCATGAAAAAGTTTACAATGCATTAAAATGGTTACAAGAACATAACCCTTTATATAAAGACGTGGATATCAATAAAAATGTTCCAATGGATGTAGAGGATTTGGGAAGAATTGTTGAAAAACCGCAGCAACAATTACATGAAGTTATTGATAAAGAACATCAAGTTAATTTTTATAAAAAAATTAACGGAGTATCAAGAATTCTGCGAGCATCATGGAGTCAAGATAATCGAGATGTGTTTACCTCAGGTTATGCAGATGTTCAATGTTGTGCAATGACACTTGCAAATATTGTGAGAGCATTTGTTTATCCAACCCAAAATTGGTCTATTAATACTTGATTGAATTAATATTAATATTAGATATGAACATGATTGAAGGAGATCGTATTTACAAACATATTAGAGTCTTAACAGAAAATGATCCAGCTGCATTTCCTATTAACGAAGACGGATACTTAGAGATACGTAATTTCTCTGTGATAAAAAAAACGATTTAATTGTATATGATTTGAATTTCTCTTTAGAATATGAGGAATACACTAATATTTTTGGAAATGTCCAAAACCTCTGAATGAAGCCTTGCTTGCATTATTCAAACATCATCAAGCTGGAATTTTAATTGCATCTTCAAAATCTCTTGGAGTAATGCATTATAATGAAAAATTCTATTTTACCGATTCTCACTCATGTGGTCCAAAAGATGCAAGTGCAAGACCAGATCTTGGTAGAGCATGTATAATTGAATGCGATACCCTTGTAGAACTTGAACGAATAATTAGACGATCAACCGGATCTAAAAATAAACTATTTACTTTAAGTTATATTGACGTTAATATGAAAAATATTGACGTTAATATGAATAATGCTATATCTGTAGACATGGTAAATGAAGAGAGTTATATTGATGTTAATATGAATAAAGCTATCTCTGTAAATACAGTTAATGAAGAAAATAATTGATATCTCATTCATAGCAACGAACAGTTTCATACACAAAATTCAATTGAACAACAACAATTTAATCAAACTGTAGAGCAACAACAAAGACTAGGTAATGCTTACATGCAGATAAATAATGCTGCAACAATTGTACGAGCATCATGGAACCAAAATAATCAAGCAGTGTTCACTTTAGGCTACGCATGTTGTGCAATGGCATTAGCAAACATAATAAGAGCATATATATATCCACCGAAACAGTGGTCTACAAATACTCTAGATGTGAACATTTTTCAAGGAGATCAAATTTATAAAGAAATTATAATGCTAACAGCAAATAATCCGAATGCTTCTCCTATCAGCGAAGATGGGTACTTGGACGTGCGTAACTTTGGCGTCATTAAAGAAGATTTGATC
This sequence comes from Magicicada septendecula, assembly GCA_034769895.1. Taxonomy (NCBI): domain Eukaryota; kingdom Metazoa; phylum Arthropoda; class Insecta; order Hemiptera; family Cicadidae; genus Magicicada; species Magicicada septendecula. Next base: position 368,867,468 of record CM068372.1, read on the forward strand.
ATGTATGACATGAATTTTTCTATAGAATAATGACACTAATATTTTTGGGAACGTACAAGATGATAAAAATCAAAATGGTTTTGGAATAATGCTGAATGAAGCATTACTTACATTATTAAATTATCATCAAGCTAGAAATTTTAATTGCATCATCAAAATCTCTTGCAGTAATGCATTATAACGACAAATGTTATCTTACTGATTCACATTCGTGTGGTCCAAACGGTGAGAGTGTAATACAAGATCTTGGAAGAGCTTGTATAATTGAATGCGATACACTTGCAGAACTTGAACGGGTGTGTAAGCAATCAACAGGTTCACAAAATCAACAATTTACGATAAATTATATAAAGGTTAATTTAAATATTACCCTGTCTTGGAATGTGTAAGAGAAGAAGAGGAAAGAGGAGAAGAAAATACATTTTCGATAGCTGTGGATGCGCCCTCTGAACAAACAGAATACGTATCTGTACAAACAAGTGCTATGGCTCAAATTGATTTTAGAGAACCAGACGTTGAACAGCGATATGAATTATCAGATGAATTGAATAAGATTATTCGAAAAAAAAATCAACATTGTAAATGTTCACCATGAACTGAGAGCAGAAGAATTCAGTTGGTTTTATCTATTCCCATTTGGAATCAATGGGTTGAGAGAAACTTCAAGACGAGTAAAAATTAGTCATTTAGATTACTTTCAGTTCAGGATTCTTGGGAAAGATACAAGATTTCAAAGAAATGATTATCTTTTCTATGCATTATCCATGTTCGAAAATGAACGTGTAGGGCCACTATTTCAGCTTGTGGAAAAAAGATTGAAGGTGAAAATGGAATGGTTGAAGACGTGCATTTGTACTTGAAAAACGTAAGAGGTACTGCAGCTTACTGGCGAACAGCTTTGTATGAATTGATTGCAATGATAAAATGCATCGGCCCACGACACTATTTCATAACATTCAGTTGCAATGATTTACATTAGCTAGATATGAGAAAAGCACTATTGATTGCAGATGGAAGGCCAAATGTAGATCCAAACGATGTTGATATACAGGAAACACGTTTGATTGAAAAATATCCCGTTATCGTCTCTCGACATTTTATGCTTCGTGTCAATGCACTCATAAAAGTTTTGAGAAGTAACTGTGATGTGTTTAGAGGCAAAGTAGTAGACTTATGGTGGCGGGGATTGAATTTCAAAATCGAGGCAATCCGCATCTTCATATGATTGTGTGGGTTGAAAATCATCCTTCATTCGATTCAGAAGAGAGTTTACGTCGAATAGATGAAATTTGCTCTTGTGAATTACCATCGGAGGAATCAGATTTACACGAATTAGTAATGAAGTGTCAAATTCATCTACATACAGTCACGTGTAAAAAGAATAATACAACATGTAGATTCAGTTTTCCTCGTCAAGAGTGTGCAAAAACTAGAATTGTTGCTTATTCATCGGATGATTTTATTCGCAGTGGAGGACGAATATGTTTGTTGAAGGGTCGTAAGAAAGATAAATGGATTAATAATTACAATCCCATTTTACTAAAAATGTGGAAAGGGAATATGGATATACAACCATGTGGTTTAAATGAGGCAATAGCATACTACATTGGTAAATATTTATCGAAATCTGAGCCAACAGATCTGAGTCCAGGTATTGCGCAAGCAATTAGAGAAATACAGCATGAAGAAAATGATACCTCTCGTAGGTTGTTCAAAATATGTATGAGAATATTGCAGGAAAGACAAGTATCTGCATGTGAATGCGTATTTAGATTGTGTCATCTTCACTTACGAGAAAGCTCTAGAAAATGCGTATTTCTCAATACACGAAAACCTGAACAGCGATACAAGGTTTTGAAATTTGATGCTTTAGGCCGGGGTATCGGATATTGAGCAAATATCTTTGAGCGATACGAGAAACGGCCTGTTGAACATGATGAGTACGACTTTCAAAACACGAATTTGCTCAAATTCGCAATGCGATTTGAACCACATTACAATAAAAAAAGATGATAATGAAGAATCCATTGACCAATTTGAAAATTAGGTTGTATAAACTAGAAATCGATTCATTACGTTAAGTGACAACAGTAAAATGTTCATAAGAAATAAACCAGCAGTTGTGCAAGGTAACCACCTTACTTCAAGGCATCAGATGATCCAGAAAATTACCATTACAGTATGCTTCTGCAATACTTACCTTATCGTGTTGAAAGTGAATTGCTTGCAGACTACGGTAATTCAAAAGAAGCATTTATGGCTCGAGAAGAACAAATGAAACAGATGAACGAACACATGAAATTGTTTAGAAAACGAGACCAACAACTCGAGAATGCAATGAATCAAGTACATGCATTCGAGATACTTAATGAAGAGCCTGTTTCTACAGATTCTGATAATGATGAAGAAGTACTACATCGACCAATGAATCAAGATGAATTCCAACTAGCACAACGAGCAATGAATGTTGGACAAAGAGAAGTGTTTTCATTCATTACACGAAACGTCCACGACCAAATCATGAACGACAATAAAGATCGCATTAGATTATTCATTACAGGAAATGCAGGAACAGGAAAGAGTTTCACATTACATCTTCTTAAAAATCAGGTAAATCGATGTTATGGAAAAAATTCTGTAAAGGGACCAAAAATGTTTGCAGAAGGACAGGCATACGTCGCTCTTAGTAGAGTAAAATCTTTAAAAGGACTTCAAATTGAAGAAATAGATAACACAAAATTTCTCGGAAAAAACCATGTAATAATGATGCATTAGCTGAAATGGACAGAATGCGATCACACCATCCAAGATAAATGTTAAAACATATAGTATGTGATAATAACGATATTTTAAACTATTGTAATTATATTAATTTGTATTTAATCTTGTAAATACTACTGTGTTGTCAATACACTGCAATGTATGAATGCAATTGTAAAATTACTGTGATCATTTAATTATGTATATTTTATACAATAAAAAGCAATTTATCTATCTATTTATCTATTTCATAAATAATTGTTTATTGTTTATGTATCATTCTCTTTTCATTATGTAATTTATCTATAAAATTTGACTAAAAAGTGTGAAATAAAAAAAAGTAAAATGATTTTGTTTAAAAACGCTTTTATTTAAAATTAACAAAATGATCAATGTACTAAAAACGATAAAATAATTTGTCTTATACCAAATACATTAACAACAAATGAAAATAACGTTCAGTAATCAAAAATTTTTGTAACATTAAGTATCACTGATAATAAAAGCGTGGGCGCCTAAGGAATGATATTAGGCTATACCATGTTTAAATCAATCTTCACTAAAAAAAAAGATGTATAACTGATACTATTTGTTCTACATTTACTATCACTGATAATACAAGCATGGGCGCCTTTTAGACAATGTGATCTTAAACATGAATTCGAAAATATAATTAATCAATATCAAAATGAATTTTGTATCTCAAAATTATTATAAAAACTATTTGTTTATATTCAGTGCATTGTGTATTTTTTTTTATTTAAAAATATAATCCTTGACAATCCTAATTTCAACGTCCCCTCTTAATAATAGTTTGTAATGTGAAGTATAATGTTATAACTGATTCAATGGAAAGGAATCTTCAAATATCTGCTATTTTTCCAAATTTAGTTAGGCCTATACTATGATTCTCTTTATAGAATGTAAATTTGGGAACTGCGCACGATTGTACTTGTAAGACAAATGTACACATATATGCATACTCTGAAAATTTTAATTCCTTAATAATCAAATAAACAATTATACATCTTTTTTATTGAAGATTGATTTAAACATGGTATAATATCATTCCTTAGGCGCCCGCGCTTTTATTATCAGTGATACTTAATGTTACAAAAATGTTTGATTAATAAACGTTATTTTCATTTGTTGTTAATGTATTTGGTATAAGATAAATTATTTTATCCTTTTTAGTACATTGATTATTTTGTTAATTTTAAATAAAAACTTTTTTTTTAATTTGTTTACTTTTTTTTATTCTACATTATTATACAATGCTTGCTCCCATACTGCAAAAGTCAACGCTTCAAACCATTGAAAATTAGACTGAGCGGGTAGTGTCTCATCCTCCTTATAGTCTAGACGTTGACACATTTAACTTCTATTCATTTTGACTCCTCAAGGACTTTTACATCAACGAAGAAGAGAAACCAATGTGCAAAACTGGATTTAGCCTTCAAGACAAAAAATTCTTTGTTGCAGGCTTAAAAAAAGGACTAATAGATAGATAGATATAAATAACTTTTTGTTCCATAAAAAATGTACACATTTTCATTATAATGTCAATGGGAAATGAAACCAGCCATCTACTCCGGTATATGGTGGTTGGTGAATCTGCATCAAACAAATACGAATAAACATAGTATATATACGGTAGAAATGTAGTAGTGTTAGCTTACTGTAATTACTACAGTATCAGGCTTATGGGACTAAATAAACAAAACGGAATTCTTAACGATATAAACATGACGGTGTTTTAGCATTTGATCCTAATTTTATAATTAAGAACTAGTACAGCGACTGTGCTATACCAGTACTCTACTATATTCTAGTACACTGATGGAACAAATTTATAAAATGTAGCTGGTGAATTATGTCAAAAAATAGGTAAACTCTGATCTTCTTCTTCTTCTTCTTCTTCTTCTTCTTCTTCTTCTTCTTCTTCTTCTTCTTCTTCTTCTTCTTCTTCTTCTTCTTCTTCTTCTTCTTCTTCTTCTTCTTCTTTGCGAGTTTAAGGCTCGGCCGTCCCAGACTTCTTCTACCTTTAGGAATATATTTTGCACGTTATACGTGATCAAACCATTGCTGTCTATATTCCCTCACCGTGTGATTCACTGGTCGGACAGCTAACTCATGACGGATGTCGTCGTTCCTGTTCCTGTCTATCCTGGTATACCCGGCTATTGATCTAAGGAACCTCAGTTCTGGACTTTACAGTCGAGTTTCATGTGTATAAAAATTGTCAAGTTAAAATAATAAATTGTATTAAAGGAATAAGCGTTTTCCTCTTAACTTACCGAATAGTGCTCGTAATGACAGTAGAAACGAACAGTTATGTCTCGCTAAAGTGGCTTTACGTCGTGTCGGCCTCTGACAAAATGGAAAACCCCCATCGTGTCTCCGTCACATCATCATATAAGGTTTCTTATAACTGTTGCCATCTTACTAATATTCAACCAACTTCACCAACCGTCTCAGTTGGCTCTTTTCTGCCCACTCGTCTATCTCCTCCCTACAAACTAATCTGGGATCTCCCTTCCTTTTCCTTTCCATGGAACTCCAGTTGGTTACCTTTGTTAGCCACCGGTCTGGTCTTTTACATCCATCCCTCGTTCAGTCACAAAAACAAAAGTCATTTTATAGTAGTCGGCATACGTTTTGGACAAAATATGTTCAATTTCCCGTTGCGAATATACATAGATTAGAAAATGCGAGAAATCGTACGGATAGTTAACCAAAAATATTCTTCGTCACTCCTTCTTCTGTCAGTGACTAGGCGAATCACCTGTTCTGGTCCCAAAGGAATGAATCTATTTAACCAATGATTCTTAGGTCTTCCTATACTTCGTTATTCAATATGTTTGTATTGCGAAAATACTTTAGGCAACCTGCCACCTGATATTCCGTTCAGATGAGCAATCCATCTCTCTTTCCTTCTTCCAACAAGAACTTTGATATTAAAAATGCTCAACTCTTTACGAATGTTTTCATTGTACGTATAGTCTATCTCTTCGCGTGCAGCCATTTAACAGATTTCAAGAATCTCACCTCCGATGTCCGTTTCCTATTATTTTTTTCGCCGCAACCCAAGTTTCGGAACCGTACAATAGCACTGGCACAGTAATTACCTTACAAAATTTTAGTCGAGTCTCCCCCCTTATTTTCCTCAATAATACTCAACGAATTGTGCCATATACTGACTGAAATTTAGCCAACTTGTGATCAACTCCATAATCCACATCGTTTGTGGTATCACTGCAAAGATAGCGGAAACGGACATGGTCAACGGTCCCAGAGGCGGATGAGGGAGGTTTCCCAACGAAAAGAACCTAGGAGGGGGTGTCCGAATGAAACCCAGACCACGTCCAGAGGCTCTAAAATAGAACTCCTACCACTGGTCTTATTTACTCTACATGAAGCTGATAACGTCCTTAGAGGTCATTATGCTACTCGTAAACTCACAAAGAAACAAAAATATTCTACGGTTATATAATAGACTGCATGCTTTCCTATGATAGACAGAATATCGAATTCTCCCTATTCGTTTATTGTTATGTCGATACAACTACCATTACAAGAGAAAATCTAATAAAACAAAAAATTACCCTTCGAAGTAAAGAATGTCAATCGAAAACGAAGAAAGATTTGTCTTTTCAACGTTCACTTATTGACCAAATTCATTTGTCTCCCCTCTTACATATCAGTAAGGGAAGACTGACCAACGTAACTGTTACCTATCTGTTTATGGTAGCGATCAGAACTGTGACCCATCAACGAGTATCCTCTCCCCAGTCATGTGGTTTGTAAACGTATGAGAAGGAAAAAACACGACACGTGTCATGCGTAAATATATTTATATTGTGTTGCTTCTTCTTATTCGGTATACTGGCTACATGCTTGTATAATACGCCAAATACCACGTGCAGAAGCTGTATATCTATTTTTTCAGCCAGACTGCAAATGTGACCGACGACGTTTTTCGTCACGACTCCTTATACACAAACGTATATGGCAGTAACTGACCTTTTGTGTGATGCACGTTTGGAATTGTTTTTGTCACTTTGCAAACATTGATGACCGTGCTTAAACGGTAACTCGTTTTAAAACTAAACAAAAGATACATTAAATTGTTTTTTTTTCATTTTCAGCTGTTTGCTGTTTCTTTTCTGTTGAATTTCATACAAAAAGTATGAGTCATTACAACTGTTCCTCAGAATTGTTAGACATGTTATTTATAACACGACCATCTATCTATAACGCCTCTAATTTCTTCTTGTTTTGCTCTTTGACACGCCATATTTCTGCCACACAGTAAGCTACGCTTAACCAATGTATCATAAATATTATGTTTTCTCTTTATACCAATGTCCTTACTCCACCAAATTCCACTGAGGGATCCAACCGTTTTCCTGGCCTGAAGTTTTCCTTCTTGTAATCTCCCTATAGTCATTATCAGTCACATGGCTCCTAAATACGTATATTCCCCACATGTAGTAGCGTATTTCTTCATTATGCGAACTCCATTCGACATATCAGCTCCAATAGGCAGGCATTTTGTTTTTCGTGTGTTTATTTCTAAGCCCCACTTTGTGTAATATGCCGAATCATATTGTCACGACATTACAGAACAATCTACGTGGTTCTCGAATGTTCCAGAGGAATCTGGCTGTAATGTTGTGTGCGTACGTGATTTCAACATGCATTCGCGAGACTTTTCTAGACATCGCCAGCCGCGCGCACTGTCAGTGGCGGATCTAGGGGGGGCAAGCCGGGGCCCTTGCCCCGGGCGGCAACTTCAGGGGGCGGCAAATTCAACTGTGGTTGATTCGATTCGATTTTTGTGACTCGATTATTTTTATAAGGAATCGGGAATTCTACACCGACACCGCGTAAACTAGTAAATATACAGTTTAGTACTCATGTTACGGGAAGGTGTAGTAGCACATTATGCATAGTCACATTATTCAATTTTTATAAAAATGAAAAAATTTCTAAACGTTTCGAAACATTCGTGATCCCTTATCAGAAGCTAAAATCAAGTTTTGAAAATCTTCAGCGACCTTCACCAAAACATACCATTGTTAAAAAGCCATAGATAGAAAATAAATTTTCCCAAGAACAAATACATTTAATTTAATTCATCTTGTTAATTTCTCCTAATAAAACAAAAAATTAGAATTCGTGGATCCCGGGCGTCCAATAAATATAATACGGGGTCGTGGAATCTCTATTTTCTCCTTTTTTTATATAATTGTTATTTTTATAGTGATTTGCTATAGTAATTTTCGTTACTGACTTCGTAATATTTGAATAGAGTTAGTGATTGGGTTTTTAAGTATATAACTTTTGGTATGTATTTTTCCTTTGTAATAAAAAATGACAAATAAAGAATTTCTTAGTATAAAATGGATATTACGTTTTATCTCAAACCCTACCCTACTTAAATGTGCTCGTGTCTTGTAAAAAAAAATTAGAGCTTGATAGAGAAACTTAAAGGAGGATGGATGAGGGCGGTACTTTTAAGTTTTTGTCGCCTTTCTGCCCATTCGGAGGTTATAATTTTGATAGCTCACCTTCCTGCCCGTTTGGAGGTTAGACTTTCGTTAGGCTTTTAGTTCCCGTTAGGAAGCTTTTAGTTTTGCTAGATGCCTGTTTTTAGGTTAGTTACACTTACGTTCAACTTCATATTTATGCCCGGTCATTTGTGTGTGTGTGTGTGTGGTATTATAATATGCCAATTAACCAAAAACGAAAAAATATGGGGGGCGCCAATATTATTCTTGCCCCGGGCGCAGGACAACCTAGATCCGCCACTGCGCACTGTGTCAAGGCCGCAATCAATTACGTCCTAGTGTACAGCTGATGAGTAGTATGTGGAATGTTCTGGTGTCTGAGCGGCGTATAAATACAAGGCTTCAGCGGCGCTTAGTCAGTTATTGTCGGCGATTACTCTGTGGGTTCAAGTGGTTATTAGTGAAAAGTGTGGCGAAGTGTTACGTATTTTATAATCGTGCGGAACAATTGTAACACAATTGTGTTTTATATTAGTTGTCATTTTATTGCGTGTGAACAATTTTTATTTTATTTGTTGTAAGAGACTATCTTGTTGATTACAAACCGTTTAATTGTGATAATTAAAGCTGGTGATTAGTGACTTAATTGGTGTCTTGTATTTTGTTTTCCACTGTACCTTACGACAATCAGTTAGACCGTTGTAACAATATATTGTAGATCTTGCTTGTCATTCACAATAATCACTGGTCGTCCGCAAACAACAGAGTATACAAACACACTCCTCCAACGTCTACGCCCATTCCTTTTCCATGTTTGTAATGCTTTTGCGTTATATATTTTACTTTGATTACTGACGTTTTTAACAATGGTGTTAGGAACCATGTAAAAGGAACATCCAGCAGGAGGTGAAGTCCCACAAATCCCACAAACAGACAATTCAGAAATGGCGTTATTAACAGCTGAAAATAGCATAGTAATTAACAAAATGTAAGTTCAAGATAGAAAACTGTGAAAAAGATATAGAAAGTAGAATAACTTAACGGCGCGTAGCTATTAAATATTTAACTTTCACATTACGATCAAACAATATTGTGGGCTAAAAACAAAATCTAACTCCTACCATGCAGCACCAGCATCTTCAACATGCTGGCAGCTTACAACCAGGGCTAAAGGAGCATACATTTTCTGTTTATGAATAGCAGCAGTTGTCACGAACAACACCCTCTTTAAGATGAAAGTATTACGGAAAGACTCGACGTCATTACAACAATAATTTTCAATTAAAATACCATTCAATCTGGTATGGATATGCACGATGACTGAGCAAGACGATGGCCAAACCATATGTTAGATTGTGTCCTCCTCAAACTATCGATGAAAAGATAGATCGCGGAGGCCTACAACGAAGAGCATGAGGACAGAAATAGCAGAAGACTGGTAAATGGGGACGTTTGGAGATGGTAGGCCTAACGGTTGGCGTTGAACTAAGACACATTCTCTCTCTCTCTCTCTCTCTCTCTCTCTCTCTGTCTGTCTCTCTGTCTCTATGTCTGTCTGTCTGTCTGTCTGTCTACCACCCTTTCACCGTACGTACACACTCAAACATACATACCGCTCAAATCCAAGAATTTCAAATTTAGCTAGCCCAATAAAGAATGGAAGTTGCTAAAGCGTATGAGAGCTCGATACTGAAAAATCTATCAAGGAACAGAATCATACACACTTCTACATATATTCACACTAGTATGCTCCCTGAGCTGAAGAACTGGATCAATGTTTTAAACGAAGATTTGTTATTTACATGATCTCGCGGGACATACCCCAGACAGGTGGACACTGAGACAAATATCAAACGGTCGAATCAAAACTGAGAATTCGCTTCGCTCGTTCAACGAAAGTGTTGATAGGCAGTGTAGGACGATGACATCAAAACATTTCAATCACAGATGCCAGAAAACGTTTCCAAACACTCGCCTGGGATGATCGAGACATTAAATATATGATCAACAGCAGAACAGCCTGAGTCTTGAATGACGCGACGAAAACGCGCCATAAAATAGAATAAGTACTTAAAAGTATATAATACTTTTATTACTTTTTAAAGGTTTTTTATACGTTAGCGTAAACCATTATGTTTTTCACGTCGCGTAGAAATAATTTATTTTTAAAAATAAATTAAATATAAACATAATATATTTCCAATATAACCGCCAAAATATCTGATTGAGTAAATAAACATTAAATCAAATTTAATAAATTTAGTAAAAACAAATTAAATCGATCGTTTCTTTTATATTAAATTCGATTATCCTTTAGTCTTTATATTGAAATCGAATCATTTTAATTGTTTGTTTATTCATTTATAAATCTCAGATGACGCTGATTTAATCAATGAAACATACGTAAGGTACATTATAATTTTATATATATTTATATATACATTATAAATACAATATAATTTTACTTGGAGAAATAGTTAATATTTGAAGAACTGTTCATAAAATTAAGTAAGTACAAAATCAATTGTAGACGATTCAGATTGAAATATTTCGAAGCGTGGCAATTTAAAATGTATCAACAATAAAATTGGCTGTGATTATTTCGGAAACAATAAAAGACGTACAAAAGATGTAGTTCTGAACACCATAAACGTAATCGTATAACGTGAATTATAAAAAAGGAAACCACATCGTAATAAATACGTATTAAATGTAATTACGCTCTTAAATTTTATTAACTTAATTAAATATAGTCTAAAATCCAGAGTATAATTTTGACACACACACACACACACACACACACACACACACACATGAACAGGCACGCAACCACGCACTTATACATACATACATACACTTCTCGCTAGGGGTATACAATTTTCAAATTGGACAACAACCAACTTAAAGTGGTAGTAATAAAGTGTGTGTGTGTGTGTGTGTGTGTGTGTGTGTGTGTGTGTGTGTGTGTGTGTGTGTGTGTGTGTGTGTGTGTGTGTGAACTTTGCCCGGGATTAGTACAGAAGGGTGAGGAAGAGACGGGACGGTCAGTGATGACCGTGCAGCAGCGGAGAAGAAAAACTCATTTGTAGGTTTTTGCTGCAGCAGTAGTAGCAGCAGCAGCAGAGAACGACTCCAGGAGACGAGGTGGCACTGGTAGCAATGTCTAATCCTAAACGCAGCCACTGCCACCGAACCCACCACTCAGCCCCCTTCTTCCTTTTGACAAATGGATCAGACTACCCTAATGAGACCTACAAAATCTACTCTCTCTCTCTCTCTCTCTCTCTCTCTCTCTCTCTCTCCCTCTCTCACATCGCAGCGTCTTGTGTGCTAGCGTAGTAAGGAGTGAATACTCGGTACACCATGTAGGAAGCTCAGACAGTTATTAGGACGATCTTCTCGTAACAATAAAACCTGGATTACTAGTCTCATTGGCTGAACAATATTTATTATTTAAATATCAACCGACGTATACTAAAAAGTTCAAATTTCCAAGGTGATGTGATATCCCACAAATATGTGTAGATTGTTTCTTTTCGAAATTATTTTCTTTTTCGAAAACGGTGCCCTCATGTATATCCGCTACCACTTCACCTTATAATTATTATCTATCGAAGCCGCGGATTGTTTCTCTTACACTCCGATTTAGTTATTCGTTTTTATCATATGTGATAAGTAGACAATATTGAACACACTAATAAGTAACTAACATTTGTGAATGGGTTATAAGTTGTCACCGTACTGACCACTACTCCATATGCCGTATAGACTAACTGTCGTTAAAAAACAAACAAACCAAGTAAATGCAAGTTGTTAAGGAAGGCATGTTGTCGGTTGAGGCAGCCGGAGGAAGCCGAGCATGCGCTCTCCAACGCAGACTATCTTGTTCTCTTTGAGAAGACCAACCTCTTGTCCTCGGAGAGTGCCTACTACCCTCGACTGCACGTGGGGTTCGTGGAGATCTTCAAACATGGTTCCGTCGCGATGAAACCAAAAGGGAGAAAGCCTCATATTGAATAGGATTTGGCATGCTGTGCTCCCAAGCCAATTAGATAGAACTTGACGCTGTTTTCCAGCTTAGATCGTGCTGGTACAAAAGTTTATAAAATCGGGCCTTCTCAGCCAGAACATATAGTCTCTACCTATCTATTAGCGAACACCGTGCCAATCCAGACACTGATGATAGCCTCCGCCGGTGGGCCGAAACGTTTGTCAATAACGACAACTATGCACCACGACAATAACAGCCCGGCTGATAATAATAATTTCAGCGATGTTTAAGCAAAGCAAATGTTTAACTGATTTGTTAACCATTAATCGTTAGTACAGCCCACCGTAAACATGAGATCACGTATTTACACTGAACAGAAAATTCGTAAGATCATGATAAAACCAACAGGACTTCGCTTATAGTCATAATAATACAACGATACGTGCTGATTTTGTCTCTTCTTTTATGTTTTTACTTACAAGGACGAGGCGAAAAAAGATGGTTTCGCGAAAACGATCGAAATAAAAAAATAAAATGTTTTCTTGAAAACGGATGTCTTCTTCGGGCTTACGACTGTATTTCAAGGCGGAAGTAACGACTCACTACCGGAAAACTCCCTCCTCCCCGTCGTAACTTTTAATGGAAAACAATCCGCACCAAAAACCCGGACCGCACCTTGACCGCAGGACGATTTGGAAAGTGCATATGCTCAATAAGCGTGAACAGCTAGAGTTAAAACTCGTTACGGAACTAATAAACGAGACAATCTCATAATTGACCTACAGAGTCAGCTTTGGAGAACTGATAGTAACAGCGACATGGTTTCAAAACACTTCCCTGTGAGCCGTTTTGATTGCGCAGTGGTACTTACTAAGTCAACAATAATAGAACGCAATGTGAATATATAACCACCGTCAAAGGAAAAGTTCAAGTGTCAAATGCAGTGGACGGATTTCAGTACATCAAAACAAGCTGGTTGAGAAGCTGACGGATACGCAAGAACAAGTCAGTTGACTGAGGAGATTGAAACCCTCTGACTTACAAGATTCTCTACACATTAGTGCCAAGCAATGAAAGCACACGCGCGCCGTTCTATGAATATACAGCCAGTTATACGAGTAACAGAGTACGAAGACAGAGTGTTCAAAGGCATATTCTCTTCAAGACAATTAACGTAACGTAAAATGTAAAACTGCACATTTTAAATAAATTTAAGAATATGTGTGGAGCGATTCGTAGAAATCTTAGAAATAAAACAAGACGCATCACAAGAGTTAAATTTTATAAGACAATTGCAGTAACCATATTGACGTATGCGAGTGATGTGTGATTCGTGACGAAAATGAAATGCGTCAAGAATCAGAGCGCTGAAATGCAGTTTCTTCGGAATACTTTAAAGTATAGATTGCAATATAGAAGAAGGAATGAGGACATAAGAGCAGAACTAGAAATAAAAGATAGGTATAAATACAATCAGTTCAGCATATACAAGACAATGGTGTGATCAATTGCAGAAGAATGACGAAGGACCGATTGCCAAAAGCGGCGCTGAAATATAAAACTAACGGTAGAAGAGGCGTGGGTCGTCCGAGAATGAGATGGGTGCCGGAATAGGTATAGAAAAGACAAAAAAAGACATAACTTGTCTTTGAAGTGAAGAAGAAGAAAAAGAAGGAGAAGAAGAAGAAGAAGAATAAGAAGAAGAAGAAGAAGAAGAAGGAGAAGGAGAAGGAGAGGGAGAGGGAGAGGGAGAGGGAGAGGGAGAGGGAGAAGAAGAAGAAGAAGAAGAAGAAGAAGAAGAAGAAGAAGAAGAAGAAGAAGAAGAAGAAGAAGAAGAAGAAGGTACTTACTATCCAGCTGACTTACTGTCCAAATTGTACAGTAATTCACTTTTTATAAAGCATTTTAAAAGACTGTTTGCACGAAATTATACAAGCTAATAGTCAACCTTTAACCCTCATCACTGTTTAACTCCTCCTGTATTTTGGAATTTTACAGAGTTTTGAGGGTTCGGTTGATACTTTTTGTTTTTTCACCCACTAAATGACAACGAAAATATTGATGTCATAATTTGTTTGAATATTTATTCCACACTAAAAAGTCAATGTATACGTGAAAGAGTTTTTTTTTTTACCGGAATATAACTTCGGTATGTACTTCACGTTAAGATATATACGGCCGGAATTCTAGAGGAAAATTTAAAATGAATTTAATGGGCTGGATCTTCCCCTCACGCTGGAGTCACTCGGGGCCAGAGAATGTACACCGTCATCTTACTAGTGGGTCTCACCATGTGTACGTAATATCTCACTGGCCCGTCAAAAGGTACAAGAAAAATAAATGCACAAAAAACGACAACAGCTGATTTGGAGAAATCGATAGTTGGTCTCTAACGACGACGATATCTGGTGGTCAATTACGCGGCGAGACTATTGCCACGGAGCTGTGACCCAATTTGACACTAAAAAACACGACGACACGACGCTCATTGCACGTAGTAATCTTTGATTATTAACAACAGCTGACATTCTGTGGCGACAGCACTTCTGTCAACCAACGGATTTTTTGTCACATCCTCACTGAGATTCGATTGCAACAGCTTCAACAGACTTAATCCTCTCACTGGCGTTTTCACCGTTTTACAATACGACACTCGAAACTGTCTTTTTTTTGTGAATAAACAATATTTTCGTTGGGTTTCGAGAAAGAGAAAATCGACACATTACAGTTATGTTATGTATGATTTTTCGTTTGTCGTGTGTTTATCGATTTGTAAAAAGCGAATTATTGACAAACAAAACACAAAACCCAGAAGACGAACACTGTAACGCCTGATATTATTATTATTATTGGTTCTGTGACACCATGGGTTCAATCATGCATGCACAACACCAAAAAAAAAAAAACACAAAAAAGTCAGAGAACAATCAGCAGGCAGTGAATACAACTGTACACTTTTTCTTCTGTCAGGATAGCGTCAAACCGCACACCGCCAGACAGATATACGTGCGTGCGCGCCCGCACTTAGTCTTTATCCACAATACAAACGCTTCGACATTTTTCACTTTAAACACACATTACCTCACACGTAATATGCGTTTTACTCACACTAAAGGACCTCAACTGCGTTTAGTACAATTAAATAACTTATCTTTTTCTTTCCGTGGTTCTAGAGCCCATACTGACCACTGACAGTCTAGATCTTCTGCAGTCGTCTCCAGTTTCTCATCCCCAAAAGAGTCGAAACGTTGTCCTGCCAGCGGATTCTCGGTCTTCACCTTATTTTGGTACCAATCGTCTGCTCCTTCATTACTTTCTGGTGTCACTCATTCGCTCAGTATGATCTCTGTCCATCTTAAACACTGTAGTCTTCATGAATAACCTACAATGCTCGGTATCTTGTTTAGTTGTAGTTTGTGACTGAACCTGATGTGCCATCCATCAGTACCCCCAACTCGTTTAGACATTTCCCTTTTACTTTGATTAGCCAAAATGTGTCTTTGCACCCGTGGCTAGATTGCAGCGTCCGGGACGTGCCCGATGACTGCCAGATGAAAACAGTGCTGGTCTTTCTGACGGGGTACCTAAAAATGGGAGGAGACACGCCAACACAGTCATCCTGTAGATGGCGCCGGAATGTTGAAAATGATTAATTTAATTGAATGCTTTAGTATCACTGCCTCTGGTCGCGATGCGGACGGCTAATGCCTTGAGGCGTCGGTCGTTCTCCGCAAGGCAGAGAACCTCGTGCCGGTGGCAAATGGTACCAGGCCCAAGCAGTGTGCTAGACATGGATAGGGAAGGATTTCCCTGAGGAGCGTAGATGAGAGAAAAACAGGAAATTACTCGGCGCTATTCAGATATAACTTGTCGAGGCTGGTTTTACGGGAGGTCATCAAGAATCGCTCGAGGGAGTTTGACCCTGATTGGTGGTGGTGGTGGTGGTAGTGCAGACGTACTAATGGTTCTGACGTAGGGGAAGGAAGAGGTAGCTGCTGGAGCAAAGAGAATTTCATCGCGAGACCGGACAAAAACAGCAAGAGTAAGAAATCGAAGACCTCCACAAATTACATAATTTCTAACCAACCAGGGAGATACCGACAAGGACAGAAATTGTTCTAGCTTACACTTATTAGCTGTCGACAAGGGTGACCACCAGGCGGGAGCACCATAGGTCATTACTGACCGAAGAAACAAAAGATAGATGGTGACTTTAGTGCACAGAGGGCATGGGAAACAGTTTGGGTCGGTCACTGAGGGTGTCAGACACGTGGGAGTTGAAGCTAAGGTGTCAGTCATGTGGACGCCTAAATTAAAAAGCTGGAGAGAGAATATACATGAAGGATCGAACGAAAGGGGGTTCGACAACGATACACGGAAAGGCCGAGGCAGATTGCTCCAAACATTGGAGAACGTTGGTAAACCTGTAATTGGTTGGGGTTGGCCTAAAAGAAGAGGGCGTTCTAGGTAGGAACTGATGGTGAGCGACAGCTGTGAGAACTCCTTGATAGATAGTCAGACTATCCGTTACAGAATATCTATTTCCAGACATTTCTTACCGTATTAAGAAAGAAGAGATATGGACAGGAAATTTGGTTAAGTGAAATGCTGACAGACGTTATAAAAGTTACTAGATTCAAGGTCGGTTTTCTTAGGTTGGACGCTCTCCACAGAATCGGAACAAGATTTTGTCTGGAATGAAATGACTAGAAAATGCCTTGGGGAGGTACTTACACGGAAGTGTGCAGAGAATTGGTGATGATGGTAATGATGATGGCGACGAAGATATGGTTAAAACGTATACGTACGTAAGTATACACATATGATGGTGTGTGGAAAGGAAGATATGGTGGCATGCAGATACATATTTATTCGTACGTATATAACGTAGCAGAATACCAGGTGTAAATGATTATTCATTCACTGGAACGCCATTTGTTTTGATTCCCCACAGTATCACTAGTATGCCCTCTGAGCTGTAGAACTCGCTCACTATTTTGAACGAAGTACTTTTATTATTACATAAATTTCGATAGACAGTAAAACTCTGCTTAACCGAACTCGGCTTATCGAAACCCGGGGTAACCGGGTGGAAATTGTGGAACCGGGGACTGACCAAGAAACTGTGGAAGCTGTGTTGAGGCCAAAGCCTGAAGCAGACGACACAGGCCAGGATTTCATGACACAGACACAACGTGTGAGAGCTGATGACAGATTTAAAAACTTGGAAGTAAGAAAATTTTCTGATTCTTTTTATCGGCCATCTAAATACCACATGCCAATTTCTTTATTCATTGTTGTTTTCTTTTTCTCCAGTATTCTTTCATCTATTCACTGTGTCTCTTCTTCCTGTCTTCAGTCCACTTTGAACCTGCGTTTTTATCTCATCTACCCCGGACTCCTTCCATTTTTAACACTTTTGCCCGAAAAACTTCTCTTTCAGTTCCTTCTTCTGCGTGCATGTTATTTTTTTCTAAATCTTTTTGGACTTCTTTAATCCAACTTATGTTGACTTCTTCCCCACAGATATTTGAAGATCTGCTTTGTTAACCTATTGTCGTCCATTCTATATAAATGTCCAAAAAATAATCGTCTTCTTTTTCTTATTGTTTCTGTTATATTTTCTATACTCTGACATATTTCATCATTACTTCTTAATTTCCAACCTTCTGAAGTTTTTCGGGGGCCTAATATTTTCCTAATAATTCGTCTTTCCAATATTTCTAGTTTGTCTAAATTATAATTCAATGCTAGACATTCACTTGCATTCTGGCTTCACTACTGTACTGTAATGCCTTATTTTCGCATTTTTAGATATGCACTTTTTATTGTAAATATCTTTAGTTATACACATTGTTATGTGCAATAATGTGTGTATATATATTTTTCTTTAACGCCTCACGTTGTAAGCGCCAAATATGTTAGCTTTGTTTACTGATTGTTGTTAACGAGTATAAATGCTCAATTAGTCTCAGCAATATTCTGAGTTGTATGTTTAATAATATTTATTTATAAATGTGAACACAGTTCTGTTGCTGCTCTGAATCATTCAATTTTTATTCCTTAATTCATTTATTATAATAATTTTCTTTTCTTCTATTAATTAATAACAAATTTTCTTTTTTAAGGTTCCTGCTCCATCTAGCACTCGGATGCATAAACAATTTTTTATCTCAGGGTTATAACCAAATTAACAATCGTCTTCAATAAAATTATAAATTAATACAAGTTTTACGTTAATAACATGCATGAAGAACAAAATTTTAATGTGTAGTAATTAATTGCTGTTTGTGTATGATTGTTTGGATGTGAGTTCTTGTGATTATACAAAAAGAAATCAGTTCAGATAATTTTACAAACTTAAGATTACACATTACAAATATAAAACTAATAAAACAATTAAAATAATTAATAATTAGACATTAGTAATACAACTGACAAGAGAAAAAACTAAAAAAATAATTGTTTATTATATAGCTCATAGTTCACGAATTCTCAACATGGCACGCTGCTGTTCTCTTTCAATAACAGTAAAATAAAGCAAGAGACGCCATATTCCTTGAGTTGTATACATACTACTAAATGTTTAATAAAAATTATATGAGTTCTACACTTTTGTTTGTTCAAAATAAGTTTGTGTCACTCATTTTGTATATCATAGATTATGTTTATAAATGTAGTTGCACTAAATGTGTTCGTTATTTAGTTTGTATTGAAGTGTTGTGTAAAACGTTGATAGTTGTCAAGATGGCTCTAGTATTAAAACGATCTCACCAAATTCAAGATGTAGTACTCCATTTTAGGATGTTATTTTCAGCTATCCTTCTTCAGGTTGGTCGAATATACATTGTTCGTTAGTTACTGATATCTCCTATAACTTTATTTGTCTTTTTACTATAATTTTCTTCTCTAATATTGGTTCGATTGGCAACTGATTTAGTTTGTTCGTTTTGCATTGAACGCCGACACTAGAAAGAAAAACCTTTCTTCCTTGTAAAACCAGCTTTAGATTCATTTATAAGAGGCCTTGGTTTGTTTGGTGTATTTTTCGGTCTCAGGGCTGTTTTATCCGCCTCCAGTAAATACAAGTTTTTAATATAACCTTACTTTTCCTGATTATTTTTACATAATCCCGTTTATGTTTTTATTTCACTTAATTTTATATTGTCACTCATACTAATGAAATTGATTTTATTGTTATTTGGCCACTTTATATAAAATACATGCCATTCTTACCTTTTGGCCATACTAGGTTCATAATACTTTATATTTTTATCATTGTTTACACTGTGTCATTTGCACTGTTTCATTATTATTATTTATCACTTTTCTATTCACTTATCTCACCTTGTATGTTTTTCGAATAACACCTCTAAGAACTTCTCTAGGCTACGCGTCGTATTCAGGAAAGCATAAAGTAACGTAATTCAGGTAAGGTTTTGAACTTGTTTTAGAGTAATTAATATTAGGACAATAATTCGGCTTTACGGAACGTTAATTATTATATTTGTAATAAACGTAATAAGTATTAATAGTTTAATTAACTCATTTATATTAAGAAATGAGGAGATAAGAAGTGATTTAGGTATTTTTCAGTTAATGAAAGGATTAAAGAATACAGAAGAAAATGGATTCAACACATAGAATGGAAGAAAGTAGAATACCGAAGATGGGGAAAGATAACAACCCTAGAGGCAGAAGAATAGTTGGTACCCAAGAAAAGGTGGACTGTGGAATAGGAACAGGCTGCTAAAGCCTAAAACAGTTAAGAAGATGATGATGTGTAAATAGAAACTCATTAAATGTGTAAATAGAAAAGAAAATTGCACTTAATATATTTCAAAGAATTTATGCAATTCTGAATTTCGAATCGATTGAAATAAAACATTTTTTAGTTTAATTTATACAAATAGAACAACGACAGGATTCAGTTTTAAAAATTCGTACTGAGCTGAAGGTTAATAAGTATCCTGCTGTTCTAACACTGTTCTATGATAGTGCACCTAAGATTTTGCTTTTCCACGAAGATTGTGTACAGGCTGTAAAGATAACATTCATCCGCAAAGGAGTGTAGGTCTCTAGATCGATTGAGTAATAGTAGCAACCGAACGTTCTGAATACCCCTAGCGCGCGCGCGCGTGTGTGTGTGTGAAACAAACTCTGCACAGAAGGACGTTTCCTCGGTAACTCCTAATTCAGCGGAGGATAACTGAAGCTTCTGAGCACCAACAAACCTTCAAAACCTTAATAAGCAATCTGACTTATACACAAAGTTCAGTACCATACGTAAATTAGAAGTACTGTATAATTACCACCAACCGTTTATACGAAATTAGTGATTTATTTCTTTGCCAAAAATACCATGCAGAATGTTATTATTTTTTTCAAAAAACAAATGGAGTATAAAAAGATAACGAATCTCGGAACTGTTCCTTGTGTGAAAAAAAAAAAAAAATACGAATCCATCTTCAGGCGTCCTTTCACAAACGAATAAAATAATAACGATCCGCAGTGGACACACAACATCGTTTCCGCTTTCTCTTCTTTCTGCGCACAAAAAAATTGCCAACATGTTCGCGAAATTCGATACTCCGCGTCCACACACGCGTGCGCCTGTCTACACACATAGCTTATGTTAATGTGTAACACAATACGATGCAAACAGGACACACAAAACAGATACGATTCTGAACGAATTTATAATTTCACACTGTAACACGTGTTCATTCGCATCGGATTAAATTGAAATGTCGGTGATACGCGTCACCTGTTCCGCACACGCGCGCGCACTCGTACACACGCCACGCAATGGTCAACGTGTGGACCTGTTGGCTTCAGGACGGTCTAGGTGGTGTCAGAAAGACACGACGGAAATATATAGCCATTACGTAGTTTGGTCGGGTCGGGCCCGCGACAGTTCGGGTGTATTCAGCGTATATACATAAAACTCAATGTCTGAGGATTTATGGGTACTGAATACAAATCCACACCGTTACACCGATTGCCATCAAATTTTGCACAGGTAAGCTTTGACACAAGGCGAAAACACTGACTAAATTGGAATTCGATATTTTGCCCCGTTCGCACGATTTAGCACCATTTAATTATGCCTTTTCGTTGACGCGTATAAAGATGTCATCAACACCATGGAGACCAGAATTAATTACCATAGTAACAAGTAAATAAACAAAAGCTATTTAGCGGCATCGGAACTGTACATTTATCCGTTCCTGCAGTACATTTTCGATGTTCTATATAATATGCGATTGTATCGATGTATTCCGATGTGGAAAAGAAGAAGTGTACTAAATTGTAAATTGTTCTATTACTTAATGCAAAGCGAAAATACGTGTTGTGTTCATTTGACTAATGAGTACAATATTGTTATACGAGCTGACAGAACGCCATATAGACATAGACAATAAAAATTATATTAAAGTACTTACTAAAAGTCCAATATTCGCGTGGGAAGCCGCGGGTATCAGCTAGTTTATAATCTTACCCGACTTTGCTTTATACTTTATCTGCCTCATTTTTCCGGAGGATTGAGTAATGCCACTAATAATCCCTTCATCAGCCGTGGCTGCAGTTCTATACCTAAAGGCTGGTCTCTCTATTCATATCAGAATTGTAGTCATTGTCGTTTTAGTTATAAACTGATGAAACTAAATTAGTAGAGATTTGAATTTGAATCTGACTAACGGACTTTTGCCAACGTTTCGTTCATGCACACAAGCGGCAGCCGTCTTCAGGCTAATTATAAACTAATATGTGTAACTTGACTAATGCAATTATTGTCTGACACAATACAAGCTGCTTCCTTAAATTTTCATTCGTTTTTTAACAAAACTTACAACATTTTGTTCTCTCTATCATTCGTTGATAGAGTATTGTTTTATATGTATTAGTGTAGAATTAGCCTGAAGGCGGCTCCCGATTGTTTTGGGTGGCCAAAACGTCGCATTTACATTTTTCTGTGTTGGTAAAAATCAAATTCTGCCAATAACTGTGCCAAAAACCAAACGATTGTGTTGGTTAGATTCAAATTCAAATGTCTACAATCCATCACAGCCAACGTTTAAAAACGGAATATATTAGTAGAATAGTGTCAAAAAAAACATTGTTTTCAACCGAAAATATTTCCACTCTTATAAAGAAACAAGTTACATAACTTCTTTTCATAACTTCCAAACAACGTAAAACAATAGCACACGCAAATCCGATCATTCTAGTTTCCCAATTGTTCAATAAGAATTCAATCTTGCTAATAGATTTGGGCAGTATTTTGTTGAAAGTTCTTGACAAATTTATTTGAATGTTACTGTTTATGGCGGACAGGTGTGCAGATTGAACCAAAATCAACATTAGAGGTCAGATGAAAAAGTTCGTACAATTTTTGTTCGTTTGAAAAGTTATGCCTTGATTCATCCACTTTTTTATTGCCTCCTTCAAAATAGTCTACGCCTAATACGATTGCGCCAACGGTTATAACGTATTGCCAAAGCTTCTCCAGTCTTAAAGATATTTCTCGAATACACGTTTTGTTACAGGCTTGAGCTCGATCAGCGATTTTTGTTTTACGTTTTCAAAAGCCGTGAAACGTTGTCCTTTGTTTATTAGGAAGAGGAAAGATCGCAGTCGAACACATCTGGCGAATATGGTGATTGTGGTGTCATTACGATGTTTTCTTTGCCTAAAAATCTTCAGCAACCAATGAAAACCACTGTGCGTGGTGGAACATTATCTGGGTCCAGTTTGCGTAATTATCCTTTCGTGAATCTGGACGTTTTCTGAGGACAGTTTTACACAAGTAGCGTAAAAATCCCGAATGGTAGGCCTATTATTTATTTACTGTTCCACCTAGTGATGAAAATTCATGGAACGTAAAAACACAAGCTTCATCTGACCATCACGATCTTCAGCTCATCCACGGCAGTCTTTAAAGCTTCCGTACCTTTTAGAAAAACATAAAAAATTTTATCCTTCTTCGTCTTCAATCTTGCGTTGTAGAGTATCCAATAGACAAAAACGTTTAGGCGATTTTCAACAAGACCAACATCACAAAAAGATGTATACCAAATAATAGCTCGAGAAACTGAAACATTGGAAGAACTTTTTTGGTCAAACCTCATGTTTTCCCTTTATAAAAGTGACTTAATTTATAAACAAATTGAAAAGTACCGTAAGAAAACAATACAACAGTACCAATACAAGGGTACGTAAATGTCAGAGACGAGATACAGACGAACAGCCTCAGTGGTCACTAAATGTGAGTAGGCGCGCACCTAAAAACTCGATACTGGAAATTAGACATTGGTATTTTAATCAATGACGACCTCGTATGAAAGATTTTTTGTTTAATATCCGATGATGTAGCATATGTTTTGAAACGCGTCATTAATTTCAAACAAGGCTCATTGAAGAAGGTCAGTTTATCTACATTAAACTCTCTTGTGTTTCTGGAACACGCTCAGAAACAATGGTAAATCACATTTTGTTGAACACATCAGAAATTAAATACATCTCGTCAGTAAAAACTGGGCAGGTTGTACTTACGCCAGCTGATCATGGGTAGAAGCTGTGTCAATTATCAGCTGTGATGTGTGATCAGCTGATCCGTATTGGCTGTTTGGCTGATTCTTACCTGTGAAAACAGAACAAATAATTAGTCTTCACTTGATTATTACTTTATATACATTCTTGTTTTAAAAGTTGGTCACAGCTAGAAATTTACTAAACGAATAAAACGGTCGTTTAAATATATACTAATAGTTACGCGATTCGATCAATTCGATTCCTTCCTATGTTTAAGTATCACGGCCATTTGGATATCGCAAGTACTGACGATCCGGCTGACCACAAATCAGCGTCGATCACATTGCACAGCTAAAGTCCATGACTATTTTCATCCGTAAGTAATAATGACCAATCTAGTAAATTAGTCCTCACCACTTATTAGATTTGGTCCTAATTCTGTGACAAGTATTTTAAACTTTCTTCTTGTGTCTGTCCTTTCTCCTACTTCGAGCAGAACAAAATACGCACTCAAAAGAGCATCGTTTAATTGCTGTCAATGTTTACAATAGACCCCCCCCCCCCCGGTTATAGTAACAGTAATCCGCAGTTTCATTACGTTTAGTCATAAAACCCAAGTATATGAATATTTTAAACTATATTCGATAGAAAGTTCTTTGAGTCGCGGTAACAATGATCACTATTAATTTGGAAACGTCAAATACAAAATTAAATATAGAATATAAGGTAAGATGCAGGAAGTATAGGAATAAAAATCTAAAACAACTTGCCTTTAAGAAAACCAGGTGCTTGTAATGTAAATGTTATAAGGGTTACATCATTCAGTAAAACGTTGTTTGCGATTACGACATTGAAAGTTAAATTTGATTTAATTTTAGATTAACAAAACTAAAATTAATGAGGGAATATAGGAAACAACAAAACGGAATACGATAGAATACCTTTAAGAATACCTTTTAGAATACCTTTATTCAAGTCTTTTTTTACAAAGAAATCGGTTTCGTTAAATAATTTTTTTTTTTACAGATACCACTTAAGTTTTAAACAGTAATTAAGAAAATCATTTAGAGTATAAAAAACATTATACTCTTTAAAATATCTTCCCTATGTTGCAAAATACATTATAGGTATTAACCGACTCAGCTCAGTCGATAAAGATTGTGCAATGTTATAATTGTATAGGCCTACTCAATTATTTCTCAAAAGTAATATTTGGGAAATTTTTAAATATCTTTATCCATATAGTTGTAACTATAATGGGAATTATAATAATCAGATACGTTTACCGGGCTATTATTAGGCCGTGGTCTAATGTTAAAATTTCTTGAAACACCAGACGTTTCGACCTCACCAACAGTGGCCATTTTCAGTGGAGCGGGAACAAGGTATTGGGCCTAAAACCCGCTAAAGAATAAATCAAGACCGAAATAAAGCCTGAAGCACACTTCTACTGGGAATGATAAAACAGCCTAAAAGTTAAGAGATTAACAAAAATCGTTATCTTTTTCGACCCTCTGGTAGGGGAGGGTCCGGTACCATTCGTCCCCCTTGTAATTACGCCCCTGCGTGTCATTGAGACCTTTCTTAAATAACCGATTCAATTATTATCAGTAATCTTCTGTAAAACAGAGACTCTTTAAAAAATATTACCATGCGGATTGAGTGATATTCTTTGCATTTTCTCTTTGTTTGCAGTGATATTAAGTTGTTTGTCTCTGCAGTACTAACAACTTAATACTGAACCAAACATCCAAGCGAAAAAAACATTTAATTAAGTTAGTAGATTCTAAGCTAACAGTGTACTGCGAGCAACAATCCTCCGTTATTTTTTAAAACTTTCTTCGACGTCGGTATACCAAAAGCATGTATCATATATATAAAATTACTTTGCACACAATGGTTGTAACGTCACAGAACGTTCCATAAAGGAAATTAATTGCAAAGTAAATTATCATAAGAGGAAGGTGAAACAAACAGTATCGAACCCAAGTAATCCAAAACATTTTGTAATATTGTCCGATAATTAATATCATTAACATGTAAAAACGACAAAGACTATGACCAAGACTCAAACCCCATAGATTGTTTAAGTGAAGAACAGTGTAAAACTGATAATGTATTGTAAGAGAAACATATAATCTCAGAAATGACCAAAATAAGGTCATAACATATTAGAAATATAACTCTGAATAGAGCATAAAAACCCATTTATTGTGAAATAATAGACAAGATCTATTATTATACTTTTTAATATAAATAAAATAAATGTATTAAATGATTTGAATACATCATTAAAAAGGATGTAAATTAAAATAAAAAATATATAAATGTTATGACAAAAAAAAATCAAGGTTTTGGAGTTGAGACAAATCACTCAGATTTTATGTGAAAATTAATTATTATAGAATTAATATAAAAACTATATGTAAATGTCAATTAGACAAAGACAAACAAATTATTTTAAATAGATAAAGCTGTAAATTGATTAGAAGTCAATTAAAATAATCAAAAACTGTGTTAAACTGGAAACATGTGATGAACATATAAAATTGTAATATTTATGATGTTATCAAAATGCAACAAAATTGTATTTTAAAGTTGAACCACAATATAAAGTAACTATACTTATATATATGACCACCTAAAACACTTTAACAGTCAAGTTATGAAACTAGTTACCTATACCATACTAGGCTGAGACCAAAAAACAATCACAAAAATAGTCATATTTGACAGATTAATTGTATAATATTAGAAAAAATATAGGAAAAAGGTACAATTCTATAAAGTACAATGGAAACATACTTGCTCAATTGAAGACAAGCTTAATTCATAGAGAATTTTTAAATATAAAAGTGAAAATTGTCACACCCATGAAATAACTCATCTGTACAAAAACAGTGAGATGCTAAGTAATATTACAATAAAAATAAAATGTATTAGGATAAACCAGGTATTCCAAAGATAAACAATATAACAAACTCTAAGTGAATACCCAAAAAATCCCATATATAATACCGAAAAAGACAAAATTACAATAAAAACCAGTGACAAAAACTAGGCCATATGTAATGCCTACAGAAAAATGAAACTATTTATATGTTATATGCTTTAATATTTGTTTATTTTGTTATGTAAAGATAATTATGTTATGTATTAATGTTATAGCAAGAGCCAAGCAACTTCATAACATTTTATTAATTAGAAACTTAGAATTTTCTGCAAACACTACAAGGTAAGAATTGTATTTTATGTTAATTTATTAGATTTAATTTGTTCAAAACCAATCGTGAATGGTATCATTTTATTCAGTTGAAAGCAGAGAATCCAAAAATAATAATGGCATGCAGATTGTAAGTAGTTCTGTAAAATTGTTTGACAAATACCAGAATAATTTCAGTAATATCCTTTAGTATGAAAAAAAAAGAAGTTTTTGTTCTAAAGCTTCTACGGAAGTCGAATTTGTTCCATGTTGTTCTATTTGCATATTCTCGAACGTTCCAGAAGAAAATTTTACTCAAAAATACCTGAAGTCATGTATACAAATTAAAACAATGCACCTTACACAGAGTATAAAAGGAAGACAAAATTTGACACAAAAAACACTTTATGCTTTGAATCCACAAGAGACACTTCACCTACGAATCCGATCATCTAATCCCTGGCGAACTCGAAGAAGAGGAATTCAACCCGAAAACTCAGAAAGGCTTTTTCCCGTACCAGACAAAAGACAGCCTTAACCTATATCAGGAGTATATCGCTAAACGCCAACGTGTTTGTTGAATAGAGCAACAACACGCCATATTTAATAGAAACGCACACAGCCAAATATCCAGCGGCCCTGAAAAGGACCGATTTTAATAGAGAGAAATCAATTTTGCTGGTATTTGCGAAAATAAACAGACTTTGACAAACCCATAGTTTGACAAATAGACAGACTTATAAATAGTTACCAGTGAGTGAGGAACGTAAATACGAAAAGGCGCAAGATTGGAATCGTCCCCAAGAACAGTGTCCAGTGAAGGAAATACTTACCCACCGGAACGTGAGTTGTTCAAAAATTAAAATCATTTTTACCTGGTATCCTTGTCACACAGTTGTACTACACATGTCAAACACCTTCAAATCACACAAATTTTGTAAAGCATCCCATTGATTTGTCTTGATAGTTCAAAGGAGTCACGTCCTGAGTATAAAGTTTTTTCAAGGATTAAATTCATGCTATTCAACTGAGCAATAAAATTTTTATCAGCCGATGATTAATAAAAAACTTGTCAATCAATTTTTGTAACTCTGCAATTTTGCTTAATTTGATTGTTAGTCCTTCAGACGATTTTTATGAAAAGAAAGATCATTAAACATACGTTATTTGCAATTCAAATTGTCTTGTTCACATTTTTTTTACAATTAATTTAACAACTCAAAAATCAATTTTTAATTATAATAATTTCTTGGACCAAATATCCAAGTGGCGCCCACATACACATATTAGCATAAGTTGTGTTTGCAGGACAACATCGTCGCAGAGAAACCGGCAATTAGTAAGTACAAGTGCGCGGAGTGTAACACCCGACAAAAGACTTGACCGCACGATCACCGTTGGTTAGATGGTTAGCCTGGGCATTTATCACTCTGATGTTCACTAAATCTGTTTTATTAACTGGAATTTAATAAATAATTTGTTAAAAATTCAATTAAAAGTGCGTGCACAAACCACACGATTTAATACAATTTAAATAAAACAGTTTAGCAAAAACAGGAAACGCACAAAACAGGGAAAACTTTGTTACTGGTCGTGAGCAGCAAGGCAATAAAGTTCTGTGCTAATGGAGCCGGCCCGTAGCAGTGACCAGCAGTAAAATACTGTTTGAGCCACTTTCCTGCAGTACAAATTCGGGCAGTAAACTACTACCGCTAGTGGAACCGTAGTCTAATGTGTAGGGCGGTAACACAATACATGAAAAAATAATACACAACGCATAACAAAGCACTAAAAGTAATTAGAAACTTTACCACATTCCGCGTACACAGCATCATACTACATAAAGAAAACTGTATAAATGACAACTATTTTATAATAACTTACACAAGTCTCATAAAAACTGAGACTTGTTAATTCTTCTCCTTCTCACGTTTTATCACTTGTATTTTCCTTTATATATTTTCCGAGCGTATATGCTTTTCACTTCCTCTTCCTTTATCCGACTTTTCCTCGATGCCAGCGTACAATAAGACATTACAAAACGTTTCATTAAAGCCGGTAGGCCTAAGTCGCTTACGACAAACAGAAACAACAACGGAGCAGTAACTGACTACTGATCCGAACACCACATTTTACACTAAACCATCCAGTTACATACTGGTTAGCGCACTCATTGATAACTACAGGAGGTCCTCGACTTTCGAACCCGAAAACGAGTTCAAAACTCGGGTTGTTCGAAAGTCGAGTACTGTACAGTAAGCTATATTTACTATAGGCTTACTGTGCACCTAAGTTGGTAGGATCGGTTCTGTGCACTGTAATACACTGTACTGTAATGAAATCCGATATTGTTCTCGCTTATGCCACTCTTACTACAAAAAAAGTATATAGGCCTACTACAGTAACATGATAAATTAATTATTTTCGTACATTAGTAAAGTTTATAAGCAGTGTATGTAGAACAGCCTACAGCACAGTCTTAAGATATAAAAAAAATTAATCCCTTTAACACTTTGCATTCTTTATATTAATACTCTAACATTAGTTATTATAGTTATTAGAAACCATAATAGCGGGAATAATAACAAATATGCGCGCTTGTCTTAACGATTATTCACGTCCGTCAGTGTTCGAAAGTCCGATACTGTAATTCGGAACTTGAATAAAAGGTATCAATTCTGAATGTCCGAAACTAGAGGACTTCCTGCACTACCTGTTGTCCATTATTTGACTATGACTTTTACGTAACTTCACACGAGTCTACCGGAAAACAAAAAATATCGGTATGAAGAACCATACATGACTTCCATGTTCTAAGATTTATATTTAAAATCATTTACTTGAATTTGGTTCGATAATTTTCTAACAAGTTAGGTGTGTTCCTTTGAAAATCAAATTTTATGTCTGATAAATTGAAATGAAATATTTCCATAGAGACCACTTCTTTGTTGCCGATAACGTAGTACACATACAAAAAAATACCCCCTCCACCCTTTAACTACCATTTTCATTTATAGATATTTCATTTACCTTTCTACAGTGGATTATTGTGCCCTTATTTTCAGGATACTTTATTTATCAAAATTAAGTACTTTACTCTTGTTAAAACATAAAACGTTGCAGGTAAACTACCCCTTCCCCTTAACCGATCTTCACCAAAATCAATAGGCCTCGAGTCCTCTACAACTCGGGAATATGTGCAAAACATTATTTGATTCTGTTTGAATTTGTGGCAGTTATCGTTCGCCGTAGGAATAATTCTACACATAAGACATACACACAGACGACTTTTCTTCATCTTTTGAGGGTAGTAAAATCAGAATTAGCCCTTTTGTCGTCAGAATTAGCCCTTATATCGAACACGAATTTTTTCGCGATCACCATATTTCCATTTCCTTACGGAACATGGAAGTTAAAACACAATACATTTTGTAAGTAAATTAGAATCACGCGGATACGATTAAAAGTATTCTTCAGTAACTACAGGGTAGATATGGCGGTACTGATATCGGCCAGACGAGCCAAACTTTACCGCCTCACGATCCGTCTGTTTACAGCATATCAACACTTACTTTGCCTAAACTGCATACCGTAGACTATATATTACTTACACGTATTACACTGATAATCTATTAATCTACAGCGTTATTTAGATTCTAGAATATCTTCAAAAATAATATAATTAACACAATATTAAACGCTTACGATACCTTGTTTCCCTTACTAAGTTATAATTGGTATTTTTCGCTTTTTTGCTTTTGTCAGAACATATTTTCATATTTTTCATAACTATCCATTTCGTTAACCTTATCTAACAGAATCGTCACTTTGCTGTTAGCCAACGCTAATATAATGCATTGCGTCAGTAAAAAAAAAAGAAAATTTTTAGATATATCTTGACAAAAAACGTATTAAACGAATGTTAACTAATGTTAAGTTTAAATAATTACAGTCGTAGTAGTAACTAGTTACAATCATTGGAACTAATGATAAGCCTACACTATAATTATAATATAAATTAATTAGTAATATGGTAAAATTATTAATTTTTTTTTTAATTTCGAACACAACACATAAACAAGAAAGTTTAATAAATAACATATTAAATGGGGAGGACTTTGTTAAATAATTTTGTTTAAAAATAACTACCAAAATCAAATATATAAAATTCAGTTTATTTCCTATAGGCCTAAGTTAGGTTTAAAATAAAATGTCGCAATACCTTCTTTTCCTTTAAACGCACTCCATTTACATTTACAATTTACAACTATGTTTAAGCTAAATAAATTAGGCCTACATGTGTGTGTGTGCGCGTGCGTGTGTATGTGTGCGCGTGAGTGTATGTGTTGTGTGTATGGATGGACAGATATTAATACAATTCTTGACTTAAAAACCAAAAAATAGTGTAATGAATGACAAGTAAATTCTCATGACAATGCAACGTCGAAAAAATGTGTATATAATGTATTCAAATATATTATAGAACAGGGACTATCACGGAGACAGGGGCAGGGAAAACTCTAACCCTAATCCAAAATTTTAGGAAACGATCTGATTACAGAAATATTTTAAATTACAGAAATTTCAAAAATGTGCATGTTAAACATTAATTTACTTTTTAAAGTTTTGAACAGGTATATTGTTAACGTGGAACAATTATTGCATTCGTTGCTGTAGACAACAACAATCGCTTTTCAAAAGAAAACAATGACTTTCTATTACAGTATTACAGGATCGATAAACTGTTTCTGTCTCCTGAAATAACATTCTATTTTCCTGTTTGTTAGTATTCGTTGTTCTATTTCTTATTATCAGTCAGTGGCATTTGGTGACATCAGTTGTTGTTTGGAGTCAAATTATTCGGGTGATTTAACAACCGTCTGTAGTTTTTAAAGGTCGAACGTATACTTGTCTAGGAGTTATGTGGCTCTGTTTCTTTCTGCAAGGTGCCAACAAATATGAGTTGTTTCAAGCCTGCATCTGTATTATCACCATGAGGTTTTCTGTTCCTGCGCTTATCAGTAGGAAGAAAATGTTTCAGTTCAGTAAGTTATTACTTTTCACTCCTAATACCACACGAGTGTTAGGAGTAAAGCTCTGCGATCCTTATGGCATCTCCTTGACAGCGTCTCTCCATATGTAGCAATCACAGACGATGACATGGGACCGAATCTTGCTCGTTGTTTGACATATAAGTCTAAACATAACAAAAGATGAAATCAAGGAGGCCCAGTGCTCGAAACATGTCCATATCAATAAGGAAATAAACCAAAGCCAATTACGCTATCAACGAAATTATTGATACTCTAGAAATTAGTTTGTATGATTATGACAATTATACTATTAAAAACAGTCGTAACTTAACTCTAATTATTTTTAAATAGTTCAAAATAATTTAAGGTATGTTTATCTATATAACACTAATCAAAATTTTTACAAAAGATTGTTTCAAATACAGAATAAAAATCTATATTCTCTAGCCTAAAAATATCGTGCTTCAAATTGGCAAAAACATGTAATAATCAAAGTTATAAAACGAGCTGTAAGTTTCCTTTCTACTAACAATAATGTGTCTATTAACACTAGTGTTAGTAAATGTCAGGGTCATTCAAACCTGTCACCAGTTTGTCCGCGAACAATAACCCACGTTGATGATTTCACCTGTATACAACACGATACAATCATTCAATTGAAATACGTTACGTTGAGAACAGCTGGCCTGTTCAAAATTAAAAATCTCTAAAACGTGACGTAAAGGCGGATCTGTTCACAGATCCGTCTTGATATCTGCTTTTTTATGTGTAATTACGAGTCAAACGTCCAAGATTCGGTCCCATGTCATCATCTATGATTGCTAAATATGGAGAGACACGGTCGAGGGGATGAGATAAAGGTGGCAGAGGTTTTACTGCTGGCGTTCAGATGATATTAGGAGTGAAAACCAGTAACATACACAATTGAAACATATTTTAGTTCCTACTGATACGTGCAGAAACACAAAACTTAATGGTCACAGTTATACGTGCAGGCTTGAAACGACTTATTTTGTTACCAACTTGGAGAAGCAACAAGCTTCACATTTCCGTAAAGAACTTCGGATTTACAATTTATAAACTATCGAAAAATTTTGGATTGAATCTAACTGACTGACTTTTCCATCACAGAAAAAATATAAATGCAACGTTTTGGCCATCCAAACAATCAGCAGGGCCGTCTTCAGACTTAGTATAAACTAACGCATGAAAAGCAAAAAATAGTACTCTACCAACAAATTAGCCTGAAGATGGTTTGGGCGGCCGTGACGTCGGCATTTTTTTTTCTGTGAAGGCACAACTCCGTCAAATTCAAATTCAAATGTCTACGAACCGTCATACCATCTTTTAAAGAAGTTATTGGAAAAAATGTCGAATTACCTGTTGACTCCAAACAATAACAACGATGCCATACAAAGCCACCTACCGATAAAAACGAATTGAATAACAGATGACGAAAGGTAGAAAATGATTGACAAATAGATGCAGAAATAACCATATAACCTACTGTAAGAACGCAGAAACTGATTTTAGAAGAAGATATACGTGAAGAAGACGAAGAAATTGTAGACGGTGAAAAGAAGGCGAAAGTGGACACGGTACGGTGATGACGGTTACAAAATAGTGATGACGACTACGACGGCAATGATGATGATGATTATGATGATGATGCGGAAGAGGAGAAAGGAGAAGAATAAAAAGATGAAAGTGTAAAAGGTAGTGAAGGAAAATAATGATGATGGTCGGGTAGTGGATCCACATCGACATGTACGAGGAAGCATGTCCAAGGCATGTTCGTAACTCACCTTAAACAGTGGCAGGTAAAACGGAAGACGCGCGCCTTGCCACATGTCAGTATCGTCACTGAGCTGATAATAACACAATATGATAAGTGCTGGCAGCGTCGAAGCCGTTTTATAGTACTCTACACTGGCCACATCACTCTATTATCTGCAATAACACACTTTCCGCATAATACTCACGACCAAAATAATTTACTTATCGTACGATTGAAAAAAAGGTAGTAATTTTTTTTGGCAGCGTTGTCAACTGGTACACATAACTCTGCATAAATTTACTCTTACAGTTGTGTGTCACGCATGCGCAACCAGAGCCATAGCTTAAACGAGCTTACATAGAATTACAGATCTTTCTACAAACATTTCATTTGTAAATCGTTATTTCATTTGTGCCCCGTTTCACCGACCTCCGTCAAGAATTTAACGGCTGCTAAATCGCCCGTTAAAACGTGAGATAACCCGTTTCACGAAGCTCAGTTAAAGTTATCGCCCGGTAAAATCGTCAGTTAACTTAACAGGAGCTATTTGGCCCATTAAAAAGACGAGACCTAACCTTAAAATTATGTTTGGTGCCACTTATTACGCCTACATTATTTTCCGTGAAGTAGTCGTTCGTGTGACAGAAATAAAATATGCATGCACATATTTATTTTGTTTCCATGATCAGAAAATTTGCTTGATCTGTTTTTTGTTCTTTCATTAAATAATTTATTTTATTTTCAATTATTGTAACAAACAAAAATGAATCAGAGAGAAAATGTTTACGCTTAAGTAATATTGGTATTAACAAATTATCCGAACGTAGACGAAAACCAAATGCCACCATATAGAAATAGGCCGACCGGTTTTGATCATTTGACTGAGTCAAAATTTATAGAACGCCAATAGGTTTTCAAAAAAAGCTACTCTCAAATTTCTTGAAGAATTGAAATTAAACAAGAATATCCTCAATAACAGGAATAAAACAAAATGTACAACGAAACAGAAAATATACTAATTCTCTTGGAAAATAGAAAATCTTACAACAGGAACGCCACCCTACAGATAGCTCACAAGTCATTTTAATTTCTCGGCCACTCTAAATCAAAGTTGATACTTATCGTGGTAGCACAGTCGTGTTAACGACGGTTTTATTAACCGGGTCCTTTCAAGCGTTGGTGAAACGGCCGGGCTATTAAGAAAACGGCCGTTAATATTTATTTCACCGGTTAACAAACAGTCCGTTAGGAAGAAAATAACAGATGTTCGTGAATCAAAAATGCTATCACAGTTTTGAAGAATTTTTAAAGTCCACGTGTGTCAGCAAATTATGAGGAATTTTATTCGAAATCATATGAAATGGGTATCTTGAATATTTTCGCATCTTATATCTGCCAATACCCCCGTAAATTCTGGACAACTTTCTAAAGGTTTGTAAGCTGTATTTTCAAAGAATTTTACATTTTGTTAACAGCTGCATGTAATTATTTTAGTAATATTACATGTAATTATTAAACATTACCACCTGCATTACATATTAGGCCTACATACAGATCTATTATGTACCTATGGTAACATACGTAAACTTACAAGCCGGAACTAAACTATTTGTCATTTAGGCATTACGGTTATAGATGTAACTAAAAAAACATTGCAGTGTTCGGGAGTTTTAGTGGTTTATTTTATTCAAAATAATAATAAAAGTAATATTCACTGTTCGCTTCACAATTGTTATTTTAATGATATAAAATACAATAGTCTGGGTTTTCGTAATTTTCTTTTAACGTTTCTTTTTACTTTTTAAGGTAGGCCTACAGCAGACATTTAACGAGGTGTAGTGACTTCCTCATTGTATTTCTCATCTAACGCTGAAAATAATACTTATGAAGAAATTTAGTCACAGCTGTAAAAAAAATGTACAGGCATTGCACAAATGCAATGCACAGAGAAGGGCATTGAAAATGCTTCAATAAATCTAAAAAATATATATATTTATGTTCATTCACCAATCAATGAATTCATTCATCATTTACTAATGTAGATTATAAGTTAAATGTAGTCGCATTCATAAGCGAAGTTTTATATGTGTACTACGTTATTGACAACAAAGAAGTAGTTTCTATGGAAACTCACCGGTTCCCATTTTCGATCACGCACCAGCGGTCGTTTTCAAATGTGCGACACGTCCTTATAAACATTTTCAATGTTAATATTAATGATGACGAAATAGAATCTTACTAGTAACGAAATAGAAAAGGGTTGTTGACCACAACTCTAGCATACCTTAAATATACTTTTATATATGCAGACGATTCGGTAAGAGACGAAGGATTGTTTACAATAAAAATATAAACACACTTAACCAACATTAATCAGACTATGATTTGAGCATTTCGATCAGTAAGACGAAATTGACAGCACTTAGAGGCGAAATCCCTCCTCCTCCTCCTGTGGCGCTACAGCCCAAGTCGGGCCCTGGCCTCCACCAATCTCCGCCTCCAATCCACTCTATCCACTGCAACCCTCCTCCAGTTTCTTATCCCCATGTCTCTCGCGTCCTCTGCAACGCCATCTTCCCACCTCTTCCTCGGTCTACCTCTAGGTCTCGTTCCCTCCCATGTACCCAGCAAAGCCCTCTTGGGGTTCCTGCCATCCTCCATTCTCATAACATGTCCGGCCCAACGCAATCTTTGTATTCTTAAAATTTTGAGACTGGTATCTCTTTATATATTTGATACAGTTCGTTGTTGTATCTCAGTCTCCATGAGCCATTTTCTTGTATTGGGCCTATAATGCGTCTGAGGATTTTCCTTTCAAAGGTGTCTACTATGTCGACTGTTTTCTGTGTATTGTCCATGCCTCACATCCGTAGCATAGCACCGGTCTGATGACAGTCATTTTTGTTTCCCTGTGCACATCCCCAGACCTAAATGATGGCAGCAATGCGAAGTATGCCTTGTTAGCCATGGTGGTCTGTCTTTGGATCTCCGGCGGCGAAATCCCTACTTAATCTGAATTTACGGATTTTTCCACTTTCGATGAATATCCTGCGCAGTTTCACCTTTTCACATTATGGGCACTTTAACAGGATGCGGCACAACAAATTATAAAAAATGCAATGGAAGCTGAGGAGACCTCGTAAGCGATTGGCCTGGCAGTGGAAACCGGAACAGTTGGCTTTTGCCTAATGTTTGGAAGAAGAAGAAGAAGAAGAAGAAGAAGAAGAAGAAGAAGAAGAAGAAGAAGAAGAAGAAGAAGAAGAAGAAGAAGAAGAAGAAAATCGGAGGAAGTGCATTTAGGTATAATCTTATGCCTTTCAAAGCGCCAACTCGAAATCATGTCAACAGGAAAACGAACCTATACGTCGACAAGAAGGGTGTTTCCAACTGGCCGCCACGTGCAGAAGAAACATGCATTGATGATGCACTTGCAGAAGAAACCTATGAAACATTGATTCAATGATTCACTAATAAACGTACAGTAGATTTCACTTTATTTGCTTAATGGCATGTCCAGTCCTTCTCTAGTTTGATCATATTGTAACGACGGAACGCTCTCGAACAGTCGAGAGTGTCATTCCACAAGTTTTTCAGCTAGCCGAGCAGGTGCGTGTCTCTGGCAAGGCCGCGTACACAAGTACCCTCTAGACCTTTCGAGTGGTTGGTAACTACGCAAATTCTTTAACAACTGCAGGCTATATATAAGTAACAGCGGCCTCTAAGTCAGTCAGTTACGTTGGGCGATTTATTCAGTGCGGATCAAGTGGTTGTTGCAGAAAGTGATTACTGTGTTTTAATTAGTGCGCACATTATTATTGCGTGTGTACTAATTTAACTTGAATTATTGCACGAGAGTACCTTGTTGATTTTCAAATTTGTGACTCTTTAAAGCTGGTAATTAGTGATTTCATGTTTTCCACTGTACCATATCTGACGACCAGTGAGACCGTCGTAACAATATTATTAGGCCCATCCTTCCATCTCTCGGCTAGACTTGTCCTATGTTTCCTCCTTATTCGTAATCAGTCGCGTCTGTTATTCAAAGTTACGTTTAAGCGTTTTCAGCTCAACGTGGAGCTGCTTTAATGGCTGCAGCAGACTGACCTCAGTTTTCACATAGAGAATTTGCTACGTTTAATGTCTTTTTTGTATCTTCATTATTATACTGACATAATAAAACTGTACCATTTAAGATATCCAGTAAGGTACGTTAATTATGTAAACTTCCCCACTTTACGTGTTTACAATTAATGCCTTAGTTATTTTCAAGTTACTTGTCGACAATTGTTCGTGTATAATGCGGCTCGCCGGTAGGTTCTTCAGCCTAGTTGTGGCCTCAGACGCTCGTAAGTTGGAAACCACTAGTACAGAAGAAGACGTGTGAAGACGCAACAATACTAGCGATTTTTTTCTCGTTAATGATAGTGACGATGTTGACGACAGTGAGTATAATTATGATAATGAAACGTTATCTGTAAGTCTACTTCAGCCTTAAGAATATTACGGAGTAAGATGGTGCCATGCAAACACCAACAGTAGGAATCGAATCCATGATTATTATCAGATATCGACAATATAGGCTCGTATGCAGTACACATATGCAGTTTAATGTTCAGCTACGGAACATTGGTTCCCGTTGATTCTTCACTTTTACAAGATCTCAAAGTATAGTCTACACACAACCAGTATAACGCGGCAATTTGATTTTAAGAATTATTTTGAAATGGCAGTTTTTTCTGCGTGTCTCTAATGTTGACGGACGGCAAAGCGCAAAGAAACATAATACAAAAGAATAAGAAGAAGAAACAAAACAACGGAGCGGGAGGACCAGAATGCCGGTATTTGGGCAGAGATCAAAGCGCGAGCGCGGCCGAGGTTGTCATATCGAATTCAACTCACTGCTACCGCGGCCCCTAATCGGCCAATAA
Source organism: Magicicada septendecula (assembly GCA_034769895.1). NCBI lineage: Eukaryota > Metazoa > Arthropoda > Insecta > Hemiptera > Cicadidae > Magicicada > Magicicada septendecula. Next base: position 368,906,207 of record CM068372.1, read on the forward strand.
TAAATTATGTCCCACAAGCGGCTCTCCGTGATTCGTCTGGACACAAGTGTATACGTGTACAGCGCACGCGCGCGCGCGCGCACACACACACACACACACACACACACAGTATTAATAGACACTAACAGCAGTCTAACAGTATTAACGACCGCAGCAGTCTCGCTCTCTCTCTCTCTCTCTCTCTCCCCCCATTTTATATATATTTAATCTATATCGTCCCCATATTACTATTTACATTATATATTTGTATATATAATTACATATTTTAATAAATTTATAATTGATTTTTCCAAATATTCACTTTTTGACCTTTCGTATGTTTTTAATTGACTTCATATTTTGAGTATCTAGAAACTCACGTTTATTATTTAGAAACAAATGAATATTTGGGAAAATCTCAATATGTACAAACACTCTAACAATGATTTGTTAATTAAAGAACGACTCAAATAGAAACAAAACAAGATGATCTGTTTCAAATTATAAAATTATTAAAATAAATAAAATATAGACAACAAATGTTTTCAATATAATCGCCGAAACATCTGATTAAGTTAACATTACAACAATCGAGAATTTAAATCGAAATAAAAAATTAAAATACATAAAATTGATTATTCCTTGATTATTATCTATAAACCTCCGATGCTACAGATATGTAGTGTGAAAAGTGCATCAGGATAAAACAAACCGATAAAAAAATAATATTCTACGTGCAAAAGTAATTATATGTTGATAATACGTATATACAAGAATCCTGCAAGAGATTTAATGAGTTACTTTTAAAGAAGTGATATATTCTGTATATACGTTTTTACAGCTTATATAATTATGATGGAATATAATGATATAATTATGATTTGGTACAGCTTGTTTTTTGACTTATTACATATTAATATAAACTGTACACACACAACACAGACATCGTGATATCCCAAACATCGTGTCTTTGTCGTCTGATGTGTGACTTTTGTTAGTAATTTTGAACGGTACAGGTTACCATCCCAATGTACAGAACGTCGGGCGAGGCTGCTACCTAAAAAATATGCCTACGCGTGATTACATATCTTACACTAAAGTGACATTATTCGAAGGGAAACAATCCGTTACGATTAAATAATGATAGTGAGGAGTCTAAAACAAAATGTTCTATACAATGCTTTGAGTACGCCTATATGTAAGGACATACCAATGACTTATGGAAATGTAAGACAGTGCGAAAATTCAGAACAAAGGAGCACGGGTGGTAGAACACTTCATCTGATGAACTTCAGGAATGTAACATTAGAAAAAAAATAAAAACAAATAACACGGATCTTCCATCACGTTTGTTACATTATTATATAATAATAATAACGGCTCCCATGTGTACCACAGAAGTAGGCAGGGTAGGCTGCCTAATGTGAGCCGTACTGCATGCAAGGAAGGCAGTGTGGCCAGCACTACGCTTCAGCCGCCCATTATTATCCCCAGGATGTTATCCCAGGTACTCATTTCCAACAGGCTGAGTCGACCTGGGGGCTGAATACGCACCTTGATTTTATGGTGCGGGCCCGGGAATCGAACCCGGGACCTCTGTATTAGTAGCCAGGCGCCATACCCACTGGTCTACTGAGCCGCCAGTATATATATATATATAATATTATTACATTATTATATAAAAAGTAATTATTATATAGGCCTATACTGTATTTTATTTAGAATAAGAAAATATTTCCTATTATTTATTACAGCGTTTTGGACAGTTTATTTTACATTAGGCCTACTGTTATCATTTAAAAAATATAAAGTCTGTAAAATATAAATATCTGTGCACCAGAGGCATAACACACCGTGTCACATACACAGTGCTTTACAGGACAGCTAAACAACATTTTGTTTGCTTCAAGAAGCAATGTGAGATAGTGTTTATTTTAAACATCCGTATTGGCTGCATAAAAATATTTAGGAGATAGTGCCATATACTGCTAGAAAGAGGGCAGTCTGTACATTAACACTATGTAAAAAGGTCTATTTTATAAAAAATTGAGATGGTGTCTTATGCCTCTGAGGGACAGATATATAAAAATATCTAAATTTTTCTGAAGATGATAGTAATGTAAAATAAACTGTCAAAACATTATAATAAATCATAAAAAATATTTATTCTTGTCCAGAATATAAAATATTATTGATTAAAGTCCTGATAATTTGTTTCATATCATGTAATACTTTTTAAAATACTTTTTCAAGTCTTCCTTTTTTCTGTTAAGAGAAAAGAAAAATATCATCAGCGATTCTTAACATGTGTGTTCTTCCTTCTTCAAATGTTGTTTCTAATCTTAAAGGTCCCTTTACAGACTCCTCTGTGTGTGTGTTTTAATAAAAATAGAGTAACACTGCGCACTATGTTTTACTCCTTTCTCCATCGTCTACTCTTACTGTATATAGTTGTTTTGTTATTCAGATTCATCATCCTTGTTGCTACAACTCAATGCTGAGTCTTGACGTCCTCCAACGATCCCCATCTGACGTGATGACTCAGTCCAAACAGTCTGGCATCATTGCTCACATCATCACAATCCATCTCAGCTTTTTCCAGCCTCTCTTTCTGCTTCCACCCGGCTCCATCGTTTCGGTATTTCTTCCCTCCTCGCCTTCATCAAATGTCCGGCCCATCTCAACCTTGATAATATAATATATTTTACGATGTCCACATCCCTAAAGAGTGAGTACGCTGTAATTTGTGATCATAACGTTTGCGCCGTACATCCCTTTCACATATTGAAGCATAAATTTTCTTATGCAGATCGAAAATCATTTCTCTGTCCGTATATTTAAAATCAATCTTCATTATAATTTCAAACAGTTTGTTATATTTCATATTGTCAAACGCCATTCTTAACGCCATAATAGCTTAAGACGCTACACAGGCCTACGTGTCTTTGACTTTCTTCTTACACCCTCTAAAAATTAATCTTAATATCGGACTACCTTCACCCTTACCTATGTTTTTCCTAAATCCAAAGCGAATTTCATTTATATTTTCCCACATTCTGGTTTCTTCTATGTAATATTCTCGTTATAATCTTAGTTGTATTGTGACATTATACTGATTCTGTGATAATATTCACATCTGTCTGCGTCCACCCTCTTTGGTTTGTGCAAATTCCACTCGTAATAAAGTTTGAAAGTATCTTTGGTTTCCCACATTTTACACATCAGCTTAAACACTCTGTGTACAACTGTTCGTCCCACAGATTGTAGGATCCCTACCGCCTTGTCGAGTTGAGGCTTTTCAGAGTTCTGTCACAATTGTGTCCTAATAACTGATTCACCTTCATCTTCAATCCGTCATCCGTTTCCCCTCCCAACAGGCTTTCTGATAAGCGTCTCTTGAGTACTGTTCTTCTACGTTCCGTCTTGTTCGTCATATTAATTGTTTTAATTAAACGCGAAATAAAAATGTATCGATATATTCCTTGTAAACAAACATGACTTACCAGAGAACAATAACTCCATATCCTGGTTAAAAAAAATAACAAGTAATCATTGTTTACTGCTAGTAGACGTTGTGTGTGTGTGTGTGTTAATTTTTTTTCAACTGTTAGTTAACCGTATCACAGTAATATATTTTTTAAATTTTTTTACCTGTATTTTTGTTGTAATTAATTTATAGAGAAAGCTAATTAACTTTCTCTGAAAAACACACTTCCTATATTTATTACTCGCCTAGATAATTAAGACAGTTATTGCACAAACTGAGTTGTGTTTATTGTTATAGGATGAAGAACGTTTTGTGCTGTTGAAAAGGAACGTCCTCCTTGTAGGCGCGACGACGTACCCGAGACTCTAAACGTGGCACGGACCGGCAACTACGTGATAATACTGCCCAGCGTGCTTATAAAAGCCTTCTCAACAGTCTTGATTATCAGCCAATTGTGGACATTATTCACTGCTTGAATTCGTTGCATCAGCGAAGGCCATTTTGCTCCTCAATGGGAGACCCCATATAAGTTAGAAATTTGAAGGGAACCGCTAAAGCATTTGGAACCTAATGGATGACTGCAGCACCGTCAAACAACTATTGAATTATAAGGGAAAGGTGTAGGGCGTCCGAAGAAGCGTTGGAATGACAAGCTCGAGTCTATCTTTTTGGTTTGGGACCGGAACAAGCCATTTTTGGTTCAATTCTTGCTGCTGCTGCTGCTGCTACTGATGATGATGATGATGATGATGATGATGATGATGATGATGATGATGATGATGATGATGATGTTTGAATTAGTTTAGAACAGGCTGAAATGAGATTCCTCAGGCACGTGGCAGTTTATATTCTTCAAGATCGCAAAAGAAATGTCAATGTATGGCAGCAACTGAATATTACGAGTATATTGGACAGGATTGCCCAATATTGGGTAAAGTGGTTGGAACAACCGAATGGATAACTGCCGTATTTCCAAACAACTACTGAACTGTGAGTCGAAAGGACGGAGAGATTTGAGGCTTCCGAAGGGACGTTGGAGTGATCGTCTTGAGTCTCTCTGCTGGGGACAGGAACAAACCATAATAATCCTTGCCGAAGATGATGACACCCCATATCTAAATTATAGTTTAGAGCAGGCTTTTCGGAAAAGAAAATTAATTTGCACAACCTGCCGCCTGACTCTTCTGGATGCAAGTAATGCTCTGCTAGGCCGCATCACGCTCGACTTACGTACACATGCAGAACCCATACTCGTGATGATCTTGGTCTGTCTCAAAGGGCTACTGTAGACACCCTTGCCCTAAAGAGGTAAGGAACATGCTGCTGTACTCGGCTAGACGCTACCAGACTGGCTCTGGCTCCTGTGAAGTGTAACACGACATGTTCTCTTCTACGAAAATCCATAATATACTGAGGCCTGTCGCTTTTTACTAACCGTAATTTGGTTTTCTGGCTGGCCATATCTAGTCTATTACAAGCAGATTATCAGTTCAGGAAAATTATGTCCAAAACATCTCACTTTTTCCGTTACTGTTCGCCCAAAGCACATCACATTTCAAGTACTGTTTTAGCAACGACTTGAATCTTACATTTCCTTACAATTTCACTGTCTTATGAACATTATGTGGAATAAAGGAGGAGGAAATACGCGGAAAAACTAGATTTGTGAACACTAACACGTTTGAACACATGCTGACAGAAACATATTCCCTGCAGAAATAGATTACTCCACATAAATCACATTTACTATCATTTAACCTAACCTTACCTAACCTACCAAATACGAATATGCGAATAATTGAATAGTTTGGAACATAATTTTTTTAATATTTAAAATTTCCTTTAGTGTAATAAACGTACTTTTACTGATAAAACGTTTATTTTGAACTATACTATAATTTTTCTTTAATAAAGTGGTGTAAGTGGTTATAATCAAAAACAGATTAACACTGTTGCACACCACTATAGAAAAATTATTCCGATTAGCGCTTTCAAGCTTCACAGCTCATCATCAGATCGGAAATAACAATAATGATTTCCGGATTATAATTTTTCTGCAAGTGAAGTAAAACTGAAGAAAAATTTACAACAATGAAAAGGTCACCCAGCTATAATTCTTAATCAGAAGAATAATTCGTTCTTTCATCAACAAATCAGGTGAATAAGCAGCCACGTCGTTTAAATAAGACGGTTCAAATATTCATCTCGAGTCTGTGCACTTACGTTAAGTTATCGCAAAAAAACAACAACAAAAATATTACCTCCGACATTACCTTGGACGGCCTTTTCAGTTGGTAAGAACGGTGTTGGTACCAACTAAAGTTGGACGATTGATGGTAAGAAAATGAGGGCATGGACGTAAAAATAATTATCAAGACAAAAGGAAAAGGAAAAGACATAGAAGAAGGGGAGCAAGAGAAAGAACTGATTTTGTCGTAATTTGATTTCTCTTCTGACTCCTTAATTCATAACCGTTACTATTTATATTATGGATATATGGATATCCATAATATTCTGTCACTGTAATTTCTTAAAACTCCTTGTTTATTTGATATTTTTGTGAAAATATTTAACTTTGTTTCCAAACAATGATAGCTTTCTCATCCCAGTGATGACGTCAACTAAGCGATGCATTATGGATGAGTAATCAGATAACTATGAAACGTCTTAGGAAGAAACCCGTCTTTCTTTCGAAGAATGTAACGAAGAGGACGGACGCGATTTGATTTCATGATGTTCTTCACATACCAACCGACCGACCGTCGTCAGATGCGATGCAAATCGTTGATCCAGCAGAAGATCAACGCAACGAAGAGCAGCTCTAAGACGGGCTCAAGACTAAAAATAAACTTCAAGATAAACAAGAAAAACTTATCACACAACGTACTAATTGCGATGTAGGCCCATTTGCAAACTCGTAATGCTGAAAATGGTTAAAGGTCTGCCAGTCTGGAGAGAAGGAAGTAGGGAGGAGGAATCTCAGCCGCGACTGCTGTAGGTCCCCGTCACCAGCACATGACTTGCATACGCACTACACCTGATTACCCTTACACACACACAACACTACAAACAATTAACAAACTAATGAAGTCATTAAGTGCTTTGGTCACTCCCCGGTACATAATATGCATTGCCTGACCATAAACATCATTCATTGAACTTTAATTATTGCAATTTTTTTCCTTCGCAAGTGATCAGTATTACGGTGGGGGGTCGGATCCATACAGTGAATGTTAAGTAGCGGGTCTCGGAGGCGGGGATTCCGCCGTACAATGATTGATACAACGGGGGGCGGAATCGGATAGTCAAACGAACAAATCGCTTACTTCCACTGATTGATCTGCCGTACTTTGCCCTCAACGCGCACACGCACGCTTACAACAATATATGTGGAAAACGTTAACACACCACTAATACAATGACAAATAGACCTATATTAACTAAAGGTGCAGGTTACCTAGTAAACCTAAATGACAGAATTCTACACATGGAACGATACAAAACTTTTAAGCAAATTACCTTAATAATTATCGTTAGCAGACTTATTTGGTCTGATTACAAATGTCCCCATCAGTCTTAAACTAAAGGCCTACTTTTTAAAACATACAAAATAATCGAATTAAAAAAAATAATATTAAAAAAAAAAGAAACGTACAGTAGGCGTTGTTTCAACGTTTACAACTAAGTCACGTTATATTAATATGTTTTTGAAATACTCTATACATTTTTTTTTAGTTTACGAGCATAAATTGCTTCAGAAAATGGATACAACAGGACTACATGAATAAATATTTTCTACGAGTTAAAATATTGTCTAAACAAGGCGATGACTGTCAATTAAAATTTCTATTATCCAGGAGGCAGTGGAAAAATATACAATAGAGGAAAAAGGACACATTGGCTTGCTAGATCACTTCAGTCGCAAACTAGAGGCCCCCCATTTTATTTAATGGAGTCAATGTGCCTTTGTCAGCCGACAGATCGATTTAACCTTTGGAACTGAATGCAGAGGATAACATCTAGTGGCCACACTGTCGTACGGCTTACACAAACAGCCCACTCTGCTTTTCTTGACCCATTTCAATGATACAAAAATGACTCTACTGAAAACAGGAAACAACAACAATTAACAACAGGGTTAGGTCGGACAATTACCATCGTTATCATTTATCACATTTCTAAGAGGGACGCAATGTTGTTCTCCCCTGGATCGGAAAAGAAACGACGATATTACACGCGAATTAAACATTGTACCGTTGCACCAGAAGATTGAAGACCACAGAAGGAGATGGTGTGAACTCTTGAACCGCATGCCTGATATCCGTCTACCCGTGGCTGCCTTGGGTTATCACCCTGCTGGGAAGAGGAGATGGGTTCCGGAACAGGTCTACGGCCTAATCCTCGGAATGAATGATGTTGATGATGATGATAATTTATCACACAACGTTTCGGCCACTAAACAACCGTCTTCAGGTGTATGTCAATCTAGTAAATTAAGTACAATCTTAAACCCGAGATTCGTTCACTAACATGCGTGAATCGTCGGAAACAATGAACCACCATTATCTAAAAAGTTAAACGCAACTATAGACAAGCTACACAAAAAAAAAGAACCGTTGCTTACCCTCCAAGTTCGCTGCTGATCAGAATAGGGAAACACCACCAGACGTAACTTTACACAAACGTTGTGTGATAAATTATTGACCTAACCCTTTCCTTCTCTGTTAACATTCACGAACCATCGAACTTTAGGTTTAAAGATCCTATAAAAAAGTGTTGTTGTGGAAAAGTGAATCGAACAGAACGGAAAAGTTGTCCTTACGCCTATCCTTGCGAGGGGAGAAGCTCGAAAGGTAGGCGGTGCCAGTTCTTAACAGTTTGTATGATAAGAACAATGATGTCAAAGTTATTTGTCCGACTGTTACACTTGGCCCATACTGCAGAAAACGCATCTCGATCACTAGAATTCGGCCATGGGGGAGGGGGTGGTTGAGTTGACGTCATATAAAAGAGAAAACAAATGTAGGCTAATCACTATTACTACCTTACTATCTGACTAGTAATAGTACTATATTACTATCTATAATCAACGCGTGATAACATCCAGAAAGCAATGCCATAAACGGTAGACCTAATAACACAATAAAAACACGCGTTGTTGAAACATTGTTTAGAAGATACTTACTGACTGAATTGATTTTCTTATATTTCATATTTCAAACGTAGTATACTCTAATGGTGTGTAATAAACCTATTTATTTGAAAATCTATATTAGCGTGTATTACTATATTAACGTACACAGTTGAAAAATAATAAAACTGCCTCAAAATTAAGAGATTAACAAAATTCCTCGTCAACTTTTTTCGATCCTCTGCGGGGGTCCGGTCCCGTTCGTCCCCCCGCCCCAAGTACGGTAAATGCGCCCATGATCTGGATGTCTACATTATTCTCAAGTCATGCTCAACCCGGCCATTCTTAAGTTTAAATTTATCGTGTAGACACCAAGAGGCCTCGTCCAGAAGGTAAAAAGGATTGACACCTTTGAAACTGACACTGCAGACGAATATACTGTAGGCCTGTACCTGACTAAGAACAAACGAACCGGAAGACTGACTACCTGTGACCGTAATTTTGTTCGGTGTGGTCTAACCATTGAAAAATTGTGTGAACAATCGTGGTTTCATTAACTGTGATAAGCATTTTTTTTTTTTTTTTTGTAGTAGGCCTATACTGATTTGCGAGACGCACGGTTTATCATTCTAGGGCCTTGATTAACAGTGACATTAACGACGTAATCATTCTATGATACGGTAAGATATTTTCTATTGACAGTGTTAGTGGTAACACCTTAAAAACTAACAAAACGTTTTCACTGAAGATAATGCATTTTAACACCTTCAAATCGTCTTTACTCTCGCATACAGAGCTATTAAACCGAGCAGTCTATCCAGCCTTGCGTCAGAATACGTTGATGAACCAAAAGTGTAGCCTAGGATTATATGCGATAGTCGAGAAGTTATCGGGTTCTGGTCTGCACCGTCTGTCAAATTGGAAACAAGACGGGTTGTTAAGTTCCATACCTTAGGAAGTCTGAATAAAGATTCACGTCTTTTTCTTGTCTTCACGTTCAGTTTGTCCGCATTTATTAGTGCGTTTTCGTTATACGAAGCTCAAAAAAGACCGTATGATAACTATGAAACAATGGATTTTCAGTTGGACAATAAACTATAAAAAGTAATACAAAACTACAAGGCGACAAGAAAATGCTAATGTCACGATGGATACACAGTATCTAGTAGCGTACACATCATGGTGTGATTTAGCTTAAACGGAATAAAGATTTCAGATGAAAACAATATTACTTTATTTATATAAAATTAGTTGTATAAATATTTTAAGCTCTCTTAATTATAACATAGAACACTGAGAATGAATCACAAAATCTTGTAAAAAGCTATCGTATATAAGTAATATTGTTTCCAGTTAATTTAATAATAAATCCAACAACAATGGGCACTTCTTATTGTTGGGCAGACATTGTTGCAGTACGTACATTATTGCGTATCGATGACTCAGTACATTTCGTGAATGCAGATATCTCACTGTTAACGTGTTACATCATTCTGTGTTGTTACATCACGTAAGCAAAGAAATGCATCATACTCGCTGTAAAAGTTGAGATTTTATGATGCAACAAAATCATGACGCAGACGATACGGACAGCTAAGATAACATGGTTTCTTTTTGTTTCGAAAAGGCACGCTGAACATCAAAGTATAAAATATGAACTACGCCCTGTAAAATACCGACTATGCCTATACGAATTGTATGGGCTTTTCGCATCCTATCTTTCAGTTCTCTAACTTTCCAGTCTCCTTGCTTCAGTTGGCGTCTCTTCACCCTTTATATTACTTCGCCTGTTCCTTGAAACTTCTGGGTATTGAGTGACGTTTTCATGATTCCCGGGGAAGGGGGTGAAGGCACACACTTTTAACGTTCTTTTCATGCTGTTATCATCATCATCATCATCTTCTTCTTCTTCTTCTTCTTCTTCAGCAAGGATTAAACCAAAATTGGTTTATTCCGGTCCCAAGGAGATAGACTACAGCTGGTCACTCCACGCTTTTTCGGACGCCCCACACCTCTCCTTCCTTTACGCTTATAATTCAATAGTTATTAGGGGATGCGGCAGTCACACATTCGATTAAGATGCTTCAACGTTTTAGCCGATATTGGGCAATCCTGTCGATGATACTTATAATATTCAGTTCTTGCCCTATATATATATGTTCGTAATATTCATTTTTTGCCGTATATCTGTATTTCTTCTACGGGCTTGAAGAGTATATTATATATCCTGCCAGGTGCCTGAGAAATCTCATTTCGGCCGCTTGAGTACAGTTCGCCTTGGATTTCGTTAAAGTCCATTTTCAGACCCATAAAGAAAGGTGGGATGGGGGATTACCTTCTGATGAAGTAAAGGCATTCTGGTACTGTAAAGTCATATTTTAGCGTTTCGTTGTAATCTGAGTAATAAGATGCAGTCAGCAGATTAAATGCTGCGGTTGTAAGTTTGAAAAATCGTTATTGTTTCCGTTGGTCGGCACACAAGTTCCTAACAAATTCGGCATGACGTAATGACGACTTCAGCCTCAGTTATTATGAAGAGTCCCTAATACGAGGAATATATAATTAAGTTTCCCTTAATTAAATTCTGAATCAAAAATATAGTTTCTGAAATACAGCCTATATTTAATAATAATTATTCACGTTTACTTAATTTGTTCTAATATCAAGTTACTATGAAAGTATGTGTTTATTTCATTTTCTCGTGAACATTTCTTTGAACCCCAATACAACATTAACATTAACAGAGTCAATAACTGTTTATTTATAATTATCGTAATAAACAAACCGTTATAAAGTCTGTCGTTGTTGAACAATAACGTTCAATAAAATGTACATAGGCCTATAAGGAAATAAAGTAAATAGGCCTAAATACTTTCATAGTAACTTGATATTAGAATATAATATTTGTGTACGCAGAATAGGCACATAATTACTCAACACACACACACACACACACACACACGCACAATTTTTGTTATACTTGTGAAAAGGCTAAGCAATTTTTAAAAGTTAGTATTTATAATAAAATTACTATATTCATAATCACTCACATGTTATTTAAACATTAAATATAAAAATATAATTTTTATTTTATTAACAATATATTTGTAGTTTAAAAATATATGAAACAAAACAAATATAAAAATTAATAGATGAAACAATACAAATTAACACTAAAAACAATAATAGTTTTAGAATTAATTATTTAATAAAATAATATATACTTCTATTACTGCATAACTACCAATGTACTTACGTGTATAAGCTTACCATTTGCATATACGCTATGTATATATTAGATATATGTAAAACAGCTGTTATTAACAACTGAATTCAAATTTATTTTTAACTATTTTTTTATACATTATATTTCTGAGGATGACATTAACACGAAAACTGTCTAAACGTTGCAAATACAATAATAAAAAATACAGTATATTCATTTTTATAAAGTATAAAATATTATTTATTATTAATAAAAATAAGTAGGCTATATACTTAATGCCGTGATGTCTGAGATACCGGACTCTGAATTTAGGGTTTTCAAAGAAAATTAGAGTTTGGAAAGCCGCTTAATCGCCACTGCGTTCTTTCGCCGCTCATAGGAAGCAAGATTTGACTGCTTTTTGCATTTAGAAAAATTAAGCCCGTTATATAACAACTTCAAAGAAATGGAAATGATTTTTTCTCGGAAATTCCATCAAGTCTATTTTTAATTTATCCCTACACGTGTTATTATATGAACCGAAAAATGGTAAATAATTTTCTGTTTTCTGTTTGTGTACAATATTTAGTAATATAAAATTACAACAATAAAATAAAATGAAAATAAAAGTGATTTTAATTTAGCAAAATTATATGTAACTGAAACCGATGCGATCTCCGACAATCCGCCATTCTCATTGTCATTTTCGTAACAATAATACTTACGCGCACGATAAAAAAATCGTTTTCATTGTTACATATTCAATTCGTATTTAATTAAACTATTAACAGCTTCTTTGTAAAGAAAGCCCATTTTATTTTTCAGGTGAAAATATGTATTTATTGCTATGAAGGAAAAGAATAAATATGGAAAAGTAAATATCAAAAGTAAAACTCAGTTTGGGTTACGTAGCCGCGGAATAATTGGAATCGAACGCGTACAGCATTTCGAAAGAATTTCAAGGTACGGGCTACCGACCAAATTCCAACGTAATGGTCTGCAGGAATCGGACGCGTGGAATGCCTATAGCTACCGGGGCCATCTAAACTTAAAACTGCCACTAATCATGGAATACTTCACCTTATTTATTTCTTTGTTCTCTAACAATATAGACAAAGCTATGCGTAATATACGATCTGTATGCGTCGTGAAAACACAATAACCATCTCTCTCTCTCTCACACACACACACACACACACACAAGCGCTTGATGTATAGTCTTTTTAAAATAATTATCTAATGTATAGGCCTATAATGTAACTCGTATTGAGAATATAACGAACAATTCAACAATATAGTAAAACACGTAACAGATGATTTGCAGGCATCCTTATAAAGATATTTTTTAGAAATACGTTATTAAGTTCATCCCATTTCCAGACAAATATTTAAAGTTAAGAAAAACATTTTTATCGAGTCTCTTATTTTCCTTGTACATACAGAATAATAAATACAAATTCACTATTAAAAAAATATTTCAATAAAATAAATCAGGTTCTACTGCACTTAATTTTGCAAATGCCAAGAATTTTTATCATCAGACCCAGTAAGAGACATGAAATGATTCATGAATTATATGCTCAATGAGCTGTAGAACTCGCTCATTATTTTGAACGAAGTACCGTACATTTATTATTACATACATTTTGATAGTCATTAATTTTTCAATTAATTCTGATTTATCTACTATTTCTTTAGTAATATAACAATAAATATAGAGCACACAATCATACAATAAACACTTAAATTCGAAACCTTCCGATTTGGGTTACAATTCTATTAATCCAACTTCCTGTTGGATTTTCACAATTTTTTCAAATTTTTGATATCTTTTTCTGCCCTGACGTCCAAAAATTTTGAAATCTCCAAAAATTAGTACTGCATTCAGTAATCAGATTAAATTCTCTTTAATTTGACACTCTATATGAATTTTTGCGATTTTTTACAAATTTTGCTCCCCTTTTTACAACATGACATCCAAGAATTTTGAAAATTTCAAAATATGAACACTGTATTCAAGTTATGGTTAAAATTCCCTTTAATTTGATACTCCGCGAAAATCGCATGGGCTTTTGCGCTTTTTTCACAATTTTGACGCCTCACATTTTTCCCTTCTAACCCCCTTTTTTTCAGGAGCCTCAGTCTCAGAAACAATAGGGTTCTGTAGACTAAAAGTATGGAGGGCATGCCAAGTTTTACGGAAATCGGTTGATGCGTTCAAAAGTTTTTCGTGAGACATATCCTAAATAGACAGACAGACAGACAAATTCCAAACGGTCGAGCTAAAACTGAGAACTCGCTTCGTTCGACCAAATAAATTAAGCGAAACGTTTATCAGATCGAAAGTACTTAAATAAAGCTTTAATTCCGTCAAGTTATCTCTGTTTACTCTAAATTTTTTCACACAACCATAGATAAAAACATCAAATATGATCGAAACCATTACCGTGGAGAAATCCTAAATTTTTTGCTGACCACGTACGATTTGATAGGCGAAAAGTAAAAAAATCCACTCGGATTGGAACTTAATACGCAAATCGTAATCAATAACAACAACATTGTCTCACTAATTATAGTATTTAGCTTAGAATAAAAATAACTTTGATTAAGTACAATAAATAAAACAACAATAAAAGTACAATGCTCTGATGACTGTTGAAAGCGTAAAACACTTATCGGTGAGGGGCTGGAGATTAATCTGTGTCCAAAAATAAACAGTGCTTTACAATTCTAGGTACTAATATGTATATAAATAACTCACTCACACGCACTAATTACACACGCCAAGTTGTAATTAAATAGTAGGCCTATACGTGATGTTTGAAGGTCGCACGTAGGTCACCTCTGAGTCTTTACTCACTTATTGAACCAACGGAGCGAGTCTCAGTTTTAATTCGACCGTTTGACATTTGTCTGTCTGTCTATGATGTCTCACGATAACGTTTGAACGCATCAATCAACTGTCGTAAAACTTGGCATTACGTGCCCATACAGAAGCCTATTGTTTTTAAGATTGATCCCCCAAAAAGTAGGGGGGGTTCAGACCTAAAAAGTAGGTAAAAATGTTGAGATCAAAATTGTGAAAATCGCAAAAATCGGTGTGGAGGTATCAAATTAAAGGAACTTTTAACCACAGTTTGAATTTTTGAATTTAAACATTTTTTAATTTAGTGTTTATTTTTTGAAAATTTCAAAATTTTTGGACGCAGGTATCCCAATAAATGTGTGAAGATTTTTCTAAAACCGCAAAAATTCATGTAAGGTATCAAATTAAAGGGAAGTTTAACTATAATCTGAATTTAATGTTAAGTGTCGGAAATTTCAAAATCCAGGGACGCCAGGGCCCAAAAAAGGGTATTAAAATTTTGAAAGAATTGTAAAAAACCATCTGGGTGTGAGACCAAGAGGAATTTTAACCAAAATCCGAAAGAAGTTTGGAATGTTTAATGTTTATTGTATGATTGTCTGCTTTACAATTATTTTACTAAAAAGAAGTAAGTTAGGAGTCTATCGGGATTTTCGTAACTTTTCTGATAACTGAAAATTTTCTAATATCGAATACATATGTGGTGCCTTCGAAACAGTACGCAAACGATTCGTTTATTAACGCTGTAGAGGCAACTGTTGAGTCCAGGAAACATTGAAGTGATCAAAGTGATTACGAAGGCTCAAGCCGGTTATACGAAATTGTAAAAAGAGAATTTCTCTAGTTGCTATCCTGGTAAGCTATGTAGCAATAGCAACTGTACTTACTATTTAAACAAATACGTTTAAGTACATTAACTTCAACATAACCATAGAACACGTGAAGAAGAAAGTAACCCGGCGGTACAATCTTTGAGAAGCTGATTATGCCATTCCAAAGTAAACACTGAAATGATATGAACTCGTTGCTATTTCATAAATAACCAACAACATGTTTATCAGGGTCAAGACTGTGTGTGCGTGCGCGCGCGCGGTCACAGATTGTTTTGTCTGTTTATCAGATTGTTCATGACACTCTAGGCTACCAGAAAGTTTCAGTCTCTATGTTCTTTGGTGCCCAAAGAAATGACTGAACACGACAAAACACAACGAATGGGTGTCCTTGAACAACCTGCTCTGCGTTATCGGGAAGAACCGGACTTTCTCGACAGTACTGTCACAGGAGCACAATGTCTCGAGAAAAAAGGGGCTAAAAGATGTGGTAACATCCAGGATCTCCAGCTACAAAAAAAAATCAAGGCAACAACTTCTGATCAGAAGTAATGGTGGCAGTGTTCTGGGAGAAGAAGGGGCTGTTGTTGGTTAATTTCATTCACAAAGAAGAAACAACGAATGCCGGTGGTTACATTGAAACTTTACACAAATGACGGGAAGCCATTTTCGAAAACGTGTTTTAATGCTAACCCGAGGTGTAAAGCTTTTGCATCACAATCAACTACCCATTCTGTTTTTGAGAACATTTAATTAATAAAGCTGTGTTACTGGTTATAATCATAAACAAAAATAACACTGTTGCACACCATTATAGAACAAATTTTCCGATTAGCGCTATCAAGCTTCACAGCTCATCATCAGATTGGAACTATCGATATTTCTTATGCTCATTGATCAGATCGATGTTTCCGATTTGGTTTATATAATCCGGTTTGGGGATTATACCGAAAAAAAATACCTTTATTTTGATACGTTATTTAAAGTAGTTGTAATACAAATTTCTAGTTATTCTTTCAAGTGTACTTGCTTTGGGAACTGCCCTCGTACATTATTATACTGTTATATGAGGTGATTCAATTAGAGGTTACAATTTTAATGTGAAATAAAACGCATTGGTTTTTGATAAACTCTTAATGTATTTATTTCGATATGTTGTTTAGACATTGACATTAAACATGATAAATGATATCGGACAAATGGCTGCCACGAGCGGCCCTGCAGACTTCCGCCCTTTTGATGAAATTTCCCATTACTTTCCGGCATAACTCCTGCGGCAGTTCATGAATAACATGGTGAATCTCCCGCTTTAGCTCTGGAATCGTTTTGTGATCTTTAATCAAGAAAGTTGTGTTAGTGGTTGAAATCACAAGCAGAATGATCACTGTTGCACACCACTATACAAAATTATCCCGATTAGCGCTTTCAAGCTTCACAGCTCATCGTCAGATCGGAATTAAACCAAAAACCTGAAAAAACCCGTTCACTCACATCTCACCCCAAGTTAAAAGAACATATGAGGAAACTACAGTTTGGGATATTTAGGAAAGAATCGTATTCTGATATAATTATACCAATAGAGTCTTACCACCCTTATAGATATAAAATAGCGGCAATCAATTTATTTTGTTATAGAGCTCAGAAGTGTTTAAAAGAGACCGAATCAAAAGATAGGGAGTTAAAAACGATAAAGGCATAATAATTATAACACCAACATAGTGGATAAAGTTATGAAAAGGGCTAACATACAAAAAGCTAAAATAGAACCAGCACAAAAGAATTATGCAGGGTCATTGACATACATAGAAAAATACTAGAAAAATACATAGTTCACATACTAGAAAAATTATAAAATATTTTAATAAATACGGAGTAGATATAGCTATTAAAAAATGTGAAACGGTATTTGATAAGATAAGGAATAAAAATATAGAAAAAATCCCAGTATTACAGAAAAGCGGAATTTATAAATTAAAATGTAGAGACTGCAACAAAGTGTACCTAGGTGAGACAGGACGAAAATTCGTATGCAGGTTATCTGACCACGAACGTGGAGAAGGTAATAGAACAACGAATTCGTTATATGCAAGACATTTCATAGAAGACAACCATAAGTTTGTTAATCCTTTGGAAGACTACGAAATTGTAAAAATAGTAAATAACACAGTTGAAAGGAAGCTTAGGGAGGAGTTAGAAATATTGAAAGAAAGAGAAAAAGGGTTAGACAATTTAATTAATACTAAAATTAAATTTGATAATGAAGAAATATTTTATAACATAATTAAGAAGTAAATGATAGGGGACAGATAGATAAGATTAAGAATTAAATTGCTTAGGACTAATTAGGTGTTTTTAAAATAAGGGTGCGTGACTGGCACACATGTGTGGATGAGAAAGACTAGGTTTAAAAGGAATGCACACACACACACACACACACACACACACACACACACACACACACACACACACACACACACACACACACACACACACACACACACACAACACTGAAACACAAGGAATTTGCTAGAAAAATATGTAACTGTCCAGATGTTGGGACAGGGCTGAGGGTGGGGAAGGGACATTCAATTATAGCTTGTTGTGTGTGAGTAGGGTGGGGTGAGATGTGAGTGTAGGGTTTTTTCAGGTTTTTGGTTTAATTCCGATCTGACGATGAGCTGTGAAGCTTGAAAGTGCTAATCGGGATAATTTTATATAGTGGTGTGCAACAGTGATCATTCTGCTTGCGTTTTGGTATCGTTGGCATACACCTTGTGCTTGAAGTAACCCCAAAGAAAACAATCCAACGGCGTGAGATCACACGATCTTGGTGGCCAATGTTGATCGCCGAAACGAGAGATGACGCAGCCGGGGAACAACTTTGTGTGCAACAACTGTAATGTTTCTCGCGTTGTGTGGTAAGTGTTGAAACCACATGTCTTCGACATCAATATCATCCAATTGGTGCCAAAAATTATTTGTTATCATCTCCTGATAACGTTCACCATTGACTGTTACTGCATCACCACGTGGATTTTCAAAAAAGTACGGCCCAATCACGCCGCCGATCCAAAATCCGCAGCAATCAGTGACTTTTTGTAGATGCATTGGTTCTTCAAGAATAGCTCGTGGATTTTCAAGTCCCCAAATGCGGCAATTTTCCTTGTTTACATACCCATTCAGTTGAAAATGAGCTTCATCGCTGAATATGATTTTCTTAGCAAAATCGGATTCAACTTGGTGGTTCTCTAACACCCAATCAACGAAGTCACGACGCTGTCTATGATCTGTTGGCTTCAATTCCTGGGTCAATTGGATCCTATAGGCATGCAAATGCAGATCTTTAGTTAAAACGCGCTGCGTGGTGCTGTAGGAAAGGTCCAACTGCTGGGAACAATAGTGAATGGAGGTCGACGTATTGTCATGGACACTGCCACTCACTGCTGTGATATTTCTGAGTGACCGGCCACTACGAGGACGTACCGGTCTTTGCGCATCCAACACTGACTCGGTTCTATTGAATTTTTCGATTAGTTTTTAACCGCGGCACGAGATGGACGGTTATGGTTACAGAAGTCATTTCGCAGTGCACGAATCGTTTTGGTTAAATTTTCTCCACTTCGAAAATAGGTTTAACTATTAAAATAGCCTACGTTCTTGAGTCAAATATCGATCCATAACAACAAATGTCAATACTGAACAATGACTAATTTCAAATATCAGCTGTTTATCTTTAACAAGAAAACAGTATTGCTAACTTAAAAATTGTAACCTCCAACTGAATCACCCTGTTTATCATATAACAGAAATAATATCGTATATGCGGAAGATCAGTGTATAGTAATTAATATATTCCAACGACAATGCAGTATCCAACGATACCCCCTTAACAAGTACCCCAATTTCAGAAAGAACACAACAATAACACATTCTTATATCATGCTTTTTAAATTACGTTGTTCGATGTTCTGTAAAACGAGTCTCAGTTATGCGGTAGTTATCGCTGTCATTATTCATCGCAGTGCAAACATAACAATATTATAACAACAATGCAGAGATCAAATAGACACTTCTTTATTCTATTTTCAGTCAAAATAGATAATGTTTAATGGTAGAAACAAATGAACCGTTAAATAAGTTTGCATTTATACTGTAATTGAAATGTACGTTTGATTAGAATACAATAATCAAAAAGTTTGCTGAAGTTTGTTGAAATTCCAGACACAACAACATCTACATAGTTTCGAAACTTTGAACTCTAAAAACTTTAGTGATAGTGAAACTGCTATTCATTTTGTATAACAACAAACTATAAGAAACGCCTACAGATAAAGTGCTATCAATCCGTGATTAGCGAATCATATTTGATAGTCTGCTAACGATTATAATATTAAAAATATTATAATTGAGTATTTTCTCGGTTATAAATTTTTAATTTTCCGTGTGTATCTCCGACTTTATTGATAGGTTCAATTAAAATTAAGCATTTTCTTACGCCACCAGATTAACCTGGCAGACGTATATTTCAAAGCGTGTCTAAATCACGAACACGCTATGTATGTTTTTGGCTATGAACCGCATTAATATAGTATTTATAGAATGTAGACAGAAGATAGTAAGTTGAATTTTTTAAATTTGATTAGTAAAACCACCCTTAAAAAAATAGAGTTTCTCGCCTTTAATATGCAGAATTATCTTGTAATGTTCAAGAAGATTACGTAAAAGCTTAATTTCCGGCCTGTTGGGCTTTGGTCGACTGCTTACTGGTGTTGTCATAACTAGACGTTTCGGCCAAAAACCAGAGGCCTTCTTCAGTAGTAAAAATTACAAGTAGTTCGACAAGGGATGGTAGGCCAAACGTACCCCTAGTTGAGGCGAAATCAAACTAGGAGTAGAAGTACGTTTGAAGTACTAGGAACCGACCACGTCCCAATAGCCCGGAATTAAGCTTTTAAGTAATGACTCCGGCCTATATAGCCTCTGCAATAGAATTCAAGCACATTATTAATTTTGGTTACATACTTATCGGATATTTAATAGAAAATCAGTTGAGAAAAGTCATCATCATCATCAACATCATCAAACTCAAGGATTAGGCTCTAACCTGAACCTGTTCCGGGACCGACTTCGCCTCGGCCGTCCTACATGTCTCTTCTTCACCGATCTATATATTCCGTTGCTAGCACTGGAATTCTGTCACCCGCCATTCTTCCCAAATGTTCATTTGAGAAAAGTAATGGACTAATTAAGGAGAAATATCGCGCTGGGCACGGAGAAAAAATAAACAATTTTGTGCTTTATTCAGGACGTGATTACAGTTTAAAAGATTTAGCTGGAACAGCTTTGGGCGGCTCTTTTCTGTTTGTCTTTGTTTCTCTTGCAAGACGCTTCCGGCAGAATCCAGGTACGTTGATAGCTGACAAGCAGGATAGTGTGGACCGGAGTGTTGGAATATACACACAGGCTACCCCCCAATTGCCAGGCGAGAACAAATTCAACTATAGTAAGTTAACAGGACAAAGTTTATCAATAACAATAACGTTTGGTGACTTTATAAATTTATTTATGTTCGTTACAAGTGATAACAACTATCTGAGCAAATATAAAATACAGTTATTTATAATCACTAAACGGATGAAAATACACCATTTTATGTTGTTTAATAAAACACGATAATATATTTATGATACATAAAATCGTATCTGTGATTCAGCTGGTTGATACGAAAAACTGACTCGGCTTAAGGCGATAAACTGAAGTTAGTTATGATTCTTAATAAACACATTTTTTCTGTTCCTAGTTTAACCACAACCGCATAAATATTGTATTACTATTTGAACAAGCGATTGTAAATTTTTATTGTCCCCAAGAATCAGTGTAAACTCTTTATGACGGAATGGTCAAACATTTAGCCTTTTGTATGGTCTAGAGATGGCGTTCGCATGATCGTAAATTGTTTTTTCTATATCCACTAAGTAAACTTTAGTACTTCCAGTAGTGTAACTTTAACAATAGATGTTTTTCTTTACAATGGCAATCAGAAATTATTATAATTTTTACAAGCTCTTTTGCTGGCTTGTGAACTAGCTTGACGGGTGGACTTCTCTTTATTTGATTAATTTACAAATATCGTAATTCCGTTTATCTTTACAAATTATTTATAAGCCTTATTTTAAAACACAAACTGGCTTAGAAATAGCCTAAGAAAAGTGATTATGGAATAGTGATGAATTTCCTAATAGCTCTGGGGGAGGGGGATAGATTAATTCCGTGATCCCCCTGTAGTTACGCCACTGGCGCTACCTATCTGTAGGTAGTTAAAAGTTTAATCATTCAAGTTTAGGCTATTAATATTTATATACGTATGTGTGCGCATATAAACACTATTAAATGTATCATACAATATTTGATACATACATTTAATAATATTGGGCCGAAGGGGAAGTGACGGGAAAATATGGCCAGAAGCGGCCACTTTAGCCTCTACTTCTCAACTCCACTCTCACCGACTAGCGTTGAGCCCTGTTAAACCGAGCAACTCATTACCAATGTGGAATAACCAATTCCTGCGGAGGAATGAGGAAAGGAGATCTTGATAGAGGTGTTCTGGTGTAACTGGGGTATATCAGGATGGTACGGGGCGGCAGCAGCGGGTAAGTTGCGTGGCAGCCAACGGTGGTGTCCACAGTCCAAGTTAGCAGGACTACTGCGGGGGCAGACGTGGATCCTAAGTCATGGTGAAGACAACTCGTCTAGGGGTAGAACGCCCCAAAATCAAGGTTCTCCTGGTTGGCGGGGGGGGGGAGGGAAGTGACGACGGGTTAACAACCCTTCCTTGCAAAAACGGCCAGTGTTGTGAAGCCCATAGATAATCCTCGGAATAACGGTCAGTCTTCATGGTTTAAAGACAGTAGCGCTCCAAAAGGGCATAGGATGGGTGTCGGCTTATAGAAGATCAAGGCACATAATCAGACTATCTGGAGGCAGATCGCTAGGGAGACCAAGGTCCATCTTGGACTGTTGTGAAGGAAAAAACACATTTAATATTATATTCCCTTAATACGATATACGATACACAGACGTACATTCTGTCACTCTATGCACGTGTACAACGGTCTAAGTATATAAATGGCCACTTAATAATTCCTGAAATTTTCTGGTCACTTGATTGTCAGCAAACGACAAAGTATGCCTATACACTGTCGCGTGTGTTCCGCCATATACCAGTGTTTCTCAACCGTTTTGGCATTGGGGACCCCCTTAATAACATTTTTTTTCCTCACGGACCCCTACTCCTTACACACATATACTCAAGCGTATACAAATATACACGTTAACGGTTTGTACAATTATATTTACACGGATACCAGTTAAATAACATAAATACATATAGCCTATACGAATTAAATAATTAAACAATATAGGCCTATTAACAAAAACAATTTGAAATACCTGTACTGTTTTGTAACATTTGTATACTAATAATCAGTAATTTTCTTAAACATTAATAGGCAGCAATACCATTACCTTTTGAAAAATCAAGGCACCTATGGTTTATTTTTCTATAATAAAGTGTACATTCATAATAAAAAGAATCATAATTATATAACAATGGTTGTACCTTTCTTTACTGACACAGACATTGTCAATATTTTGTCATTTTGTCACATACGTGTAAAAAAAGTAATGTATTATAAGATATTAAATAGTTAATAAAAAGTCACACATATGAACATACTATTTGCGTGTTTGACAGATCACGTAATTAGAAACGCTTTGAGTACGAAGACAGGCTGATTACAAAAATTTCTTAAAAAGTAGTAGGCCTAAGTAAAGTATTTATTAATAATTTAACTTCTTGGATATTGTTGTTGATGACGTGTCTGAGTGTTATCACTAACTACTTATAATAAATTATTCCGATGCGGAATACAATTACTTTAGATAAAAATTTAAAATTTGTTTTTACCTCACTGCCTGAAGAACTTCGAAAACTAGTACTGGCAGTAAGGTAAAAAAATTAAAAAATTGTTATTATAGTTAGTGAACTTAACTTCATTCTGCTGAACCCATATGTCGGGGACCATCCGGTTAAGAATCACTGGTATACGCCACTACGTTTTAGTCTATATATTAAAAAAAGAGTACGACATAATGTTACATGTGTGTGTGCGCGTGTGAGTGGAAGGAGCGTGCGCAATAGCACGTGAAGTTACACATATACACATGTATTGACATTTGCCTGTTGTGTCCCCACTAGTTCGGGTTTGTTTATGTTATGTATCGCGTTACTTTCTCACACGATAGATACGGAGAGAGAGAGAGAGAGAAAGTTCCAGCAGCAGCAGCAACGGCCGCGTATTTGCTTACTTTCACTGCACCACACCATTGTTGCCGTCCGGTATCCCTACAATACTGTTATCCCAGAGTTCACTACTACAGCTACTGTTATGATATACACGGTCCATTATTATGTTTAACGGACGAGTGAAGTAAACAATTTGTCGCCGCGTCGTTGTGTGTGTGTGAGCATTGACACCGGCTAATCAGTAAGTTATTACTCTCTGTCCGTCCATAGTATTGGTCAAAGAGCCAAAGTGGACGATGGTTGGCAGTCGTAACGCTTGACTTGTGACACAAATGATGGCCACACGAACATCCGGTGGTTGTCCCGTCCCGACGGTAATCGATCCTCGTTGCTCTCGTTGTTGTTGTTATTGTTGTCGTTCGCTTCTTCTTCTTCTTCTCCTTCTCCTTCTTCTCATTATTGTAAAACGCACCGCTGAAATTTTATTTATTACACAAAACCAACCGCCGCCCTCAAGAGTTCTACAAGAGGTCACCTGTGGTGTTTTCTACTCCGTAGATCCTGTACTCAGCATAGGCCTACCTATAATCTGATAACAACGTAATCGTTACGTAAGCTACTAGAAATGTCACGTGAAATAAAGAAAAATCAAAGCTCGTACACTATTAGTTAATCCAGACGTATTGCATGATTTAAACGCTATTACGAGTTAGAGTGGTTATATGACAAAGCAAAGCCAAGGAACATTTATTTAAATAAAATTCAGGTTTGGAGACCTACAAAGTCCAGTAGTAACTTAACGATCCCTCGCATAGTTTCCAGCAGGCGGGACCTCAAATTTAGGAGTGCGAATTATGGTATCTTTTTACGTCTGTAAAATAAGATAATATTCATATAATCTGAGGTAATGAAAAATGTACACCTTAATACACAGACGAATCAGCGGTAAGGATTTTTCCGTAAAAAATTGGATTAGACTTGTTAGAATAATCACATAAGAATATGATCGAGAATCAAAGGACTGAAGATATCCGAAGAAGAAGTGTATACCCTTTACACAAAGAACGGAAGAAAGAAAATTGTTTACGGCTTCAAATAAAAAGAAGCAATTATTTATTTTAAAAAGTAATCTTCATGTGAAGCAAAAATTGAAGATTTATGATAAACAAATGGGACGTAGAAATAAAGTACAAATTGGTGTAAAGAAGAAAAAATTGAACAAAGGACTGGCAAAACATGGAAACAGTTCTACGCATAGATCTTCCTTCTGGTGATGATTAACGTGATGATCATGATGACCAAGAAGCCAGAATTACACTATAACTTAAATCTATATACGGTAAAACAGAAGAATGTCCAAAGACTAAATTATTAGTGCTAGCTATTCCTTATCTGAGTCCGTTGCCTCGATTGGATTGTGTGTGTGTGTGTGTGTGTGTGGTGTGTGCGTGCGCGCGTGTGTGTGTGTGCGTGTGTGAACAAACTAACGATTCGGCCTTATATTTATGTTTTGCGCAAAACCAACTCCATTCCACTGATGTGTTATCAGCTACTCTTATCTCTACAAAGTATCTGTATTTAGTAACGTAGTCGACGCCCGTCAAACACGCGAGTCCGCTGTCCCGTCAAGGCCAAGGAAGTGGCAGAACAAAAATAATCATACGTAATAATGATTATAAAACAAAAGGCAAGGATGGGTGAGTGTGTGTGTGCGCGCGCGCGCGTGTACATCAGATGATGGCTGCTTGCTAGCATTCCACCTGTTCAGTGCCCAATGAGAACACACTGTGTACGCGGACAATCTTGATTCCCATTGGACGCCGCCCACATGTGCTTGTATGTGTATGTGTATGTGCGATCCATACTGGTTTTTGCTGCCCGTTTCACACGCGCACACACAACCAATTCTCCCCCAGAAATTTTACAATTTAAAAATAACAACGATGATTGTTTCTTTTTCTTATTTCTTCCTCTTCTTCTTCTTATTCGATATAAAAAGAAACGTGCAGAGTTCTCCAACGAGACTAGAATAAGATTAGTGAGCTCTCTCTCTCTCTCTCTCTCTCTCTCTCTCTCTCTCTCTCTCTCTCTCTCTCTCTGAAGCGTTGATTGTTCGTCGTCCAACAGAGCGGACCTTCATACCTTCATATACGTCAGAGACAAACGACTTCAGTTTTATTTAATTCATTGATTTCGCTTTCAGTTTGTTTTTGCTTTCTTTCTTTCTCTCTTTCTTCATTTTTATTCTGTTCTTTCTTTTACGTTTGTATACACTTTCAACAAACAAACCTCGTATAAAACGAGCGTTCACACACACACACACACACACACACACACACACACACACACACACACACACACACACACACACACACACTCACTCACTCACTCACTCACTACTCGCTCACTCACATGCACCAGCTTCCATCTATGGATAGCTATGGACTCTCGCACTGAGGTACTCAGTTCCATTATGATCACTTCTATAAAAACATACTCTTTCTGTTAAACAAGGTACTGGACGCGAGCGCGCTTGTCTGTGTGTGTGTCCGCGCGCACGGGTGCAACCAATTTGTACTTTGTCGAAAAACAATTACGTTACTGTGTGGAATCAAAATGGAAGCAAATAGAAAACAACAACCAATCGCTTCCTAACACTTTGTTCTTGTTCGCTTCTGGAAAAATAGGCTTAATCTGACTTGACGAAGTGATCATTATCTTTTTCTTGACCTTCCAGTTTCAGCGGTTCGTCTTCTTTTACAAACTAACAGTAGGTACTATATATAAGTGTTGATTTTGTATATTTATAAAAATTCCAGTAGGCCTATAGCGTTTACATCATTGCCTTCAGTTTTCTTTAAACATGTCTGTTGTTCACTCAAACGATAATTATCAGATGAGGGCAGATGTAGAAAGATGGTTTGGAACAGGCTATCAATGAGATTATTAGTCTGAAGTATCTAGGCCTAATCAACAACTAGACAAAAAAATGGTGATAGAATTCGTAGATGCTTGTGGTTGTCAAAACCTGTTTTGGGGAGTCGATATGAAAATGGGCTGTACAGTAATTTGTTGATTACTTGAGAACTTACAATGTCCGGCTAAAATAGTTGGATCATCTTAATCGAATGAATTACGGTCAGTGGAAAGCAAGACAAAGAAATACAATCCAGAATTAATTTGGGAAAGATGGTTAAAACTACATTAAATGGAATCCTGTGGGTTAAGCAAATTACAGCAGAAACTAAAACCAAAATATTTAAAACCATTGTTAGAAGTACCATGACTTACGGCTCAGAAATTTGGACTACTAATAAAGACACAAGAACAAAATTAATGACAGCAGAGATGGACTTTTGGAGACGTTCGCCAAGAGTATCCAGACGTGAGAAAATTAGAAATGAAGTCACTAAGGACAGAGTGAATGTGAAAAATTCAATTGTTGATTTTATAAAAAAATAAATAAATAAATAAAAAATACAATGGTATGGACACACGAAAAGAATGCCACAGGAAAGATTGCCAAGGAGAGTTATGGAACGGACCCCACCAGGAAGAAGGAAAAGAGGAAGACCACCTATAACCTGCACAGAAGAAATTCAGACTAAATTGAGGGAACGAGAAATTTAAGAAAATCTTTAGATGGACAAGCAGCAGTGGAAGGTGAGAATTCAATCACTTCTGTAATCTTTGGTTCCGGAAAAATGTGTAAACATTGTAGCCTACAGCCGGAATAAACAACTATGGAGTTCAAGCCGAAAGGACGAGAGGTGTGGGCGTCCGAGGAAGCGTTATAGTCACCATCTTTACCCTATCTGCTTGGGACCGAAACTAACCATTTTTAGTTTAATCCTTGTTTCAGATAATGATGATTACGGATTAAAATTTCCGGACAATATTCAGCTGCTTTTTGAATAGTGTGTGTTTGTATTAGGCCTATTCTTAACGACTTGTCAATCGTTTGTGATTAATCAATTAGCAAATACTATTAATGGAATTACTTCAACTTCCTGCAGCTTATATACTGTATACGGTTACCATCGACGGACCGGTTCCATGGATAGAATTTTTACGTATTTCCAACATAAAAGCGTGCGCATGCGCAGACGTAGTTGTAGACTCTTCCTTTCCTTACCACCAGTTAATCACAGTAATGTGAACAACTGTGAGTTGCTTCATTGCGAATTGAAAATTCTGATTTGATTTTTGTTTTATTTTTTATAGTTAATTGTTTTTCTTTAATATCAGTTATCAGGTAAATACTGTATGTTATCGAACAGTTTCACATACTGTTGACATTAAAAATCATTTTCTTACGTTCAAAATACTATAATTCACTTTTCGATTTAAATGGTAATTTCGGCTGCGGCTTCTTCTAATGAACCCAATAAGGCCAGTTGCCATCATTGGACCACGAATGGACCAGTTTAGTGGATGTTCCATTCACTGAAACGTGAACAAATTTTGTGAATTATTATTGTTTTCCGTTAAGTACTGTGCGCTACTTGATCTCTCTGTTTTGTATGTTGACTACAGGTAAGAGCATGTCAGGATGTCGAAGGTATCACCAGGGACAGCGTTTCTCTTCAGTCCTGACAGTACCTACATGAACAAGGACAGTTTCTCTCAGTGCGTGAAGCATTTTATAAAAGTGTCAAACCAAACAGAATAAGCAAACAAATATTAACAATTACATTGAACTGATTCTGCTTTTGCGACAACACCCCTCTGACCCCACGGCTTTCCAGACCATTATCTCCAGTTGCCCAGTGATTTCAAGAATGTTTTCTCAAGTTTTACAGCCGTCTGTAGAAATTTCTTCCAGAATTTATATAATAACATCCAGGTTATATCAGCACGGATTCGTGCTTGGGAATCCCCCCGCACCCAACCCCAAATTGACACATCAGGCGAATTTTTTCCATCGTTTCGTGATTGTGAATATGACACAAAATACGAGTACATAACACGTTATGTAGGTTCATGATTTTACTCTAATTTTACATTAAATTCTAACTGTACCTTCACGTTAATTTTTGTTGGACATATACCGTAGAAATAGTAGTGTGTATTTTAAACTGTCGGTGAATGTTATTAAAAGAACAATGCGCTGACAAACATAGGTATGATTTAATACTTGTACGTGAATAAACTTACTGCGTTGATAATAACAAACTGTGTTATCTAACCAAACAAACAAGATGCGGTACGTCTCTTTTCCAATGGCCACTCCAATCACATTAAAACTCCTGAAGCTATCGATATGGCCAGAGATAATGGAGTAGGCCTAATTATGTTGAGTCTCTCCAGCCACACAAGTGTTAAGCTTCTGCCACTTGATGTTGCTTTTTCTTCAAACCTCTCTCTACTTACTTCACAATGAAAACTGACAGATGTCTGAGAGTTTATCGTGATCGAGTTGGAATTACGGTGCGTAAATAAACTGATTTATTTGCCAAGGCTAACATAAAAGCCATAAGTGCTTTCAAAAGATCAGAATTGCGGCCGATCAACTCAACAGGGATGGCATCTTGATCAACAGTGTCTAAAGTATCACACAACTGAAGAAAAATTTCAATAATTGAAAGTATAGCTCAGCAGCCTCAAACCTCGCACCAGTCAAGAACTGGATGAAACTATAACCGTCAGTATGCAAAGAAACTCTAGTTCACAGAGGCGTAACTCTTTTTTCTGGGCCCCCGGAGCAACCATTGCGACCCCTCCCCCTACTGCCCTTACTTAATTCATGCCATTGTTCGCCCTTGTTGCCCATCCTTATAGCTGTGACAGTTACTAAAATTATATAACGTAAACAGAATACTTTCTTTTGCAAGTTTTAGGAGTTTATACATCTTCAGAACTTGCCAGCAAGGATCGCTAAGAAAAGAAAACAAAGATACCATGGGCAATAGGACACTAACTAATATAACTTATATCGGAGTGCGAATCACGCTACTCGTTGAAGGGGTAAGGTAGTACTAAAAATTATATTGTTGTCAGCCGCCAGGAAAACAATTTACGAGCCGAGGATTCGTCCAATATAGCCTAATTCGCGCAATAGCTTACTGTATATGTATAGCACATCTTACTCTGCGCACAAAAGACTGATCAGATCTAGACTGATATCCAAAAGTACAAAACTGAAATTAAATTGAGCACTATTTCCGACCAGTGCTGAAATTAACAACAGCGACATGAACTCTAAACTACCTGAAACATGAGGTGAAGATGTGAGAGGAAGTACTCATGTTAATTTGTAGACCAGTAACGGAGAGTAATGGGAGCTTATTCGTTATATGTCAAGAAAACTGAACGCCACCCATTTTGCATTATCACCGTCTAATTTCAGTACTGTTTATATCGAATTACCACGAAATACTTATTTACGGAAACTTTCTGTAATGCCTTCTCCGGACAGAAGAGCAGAAACGTTGCTTCCTTTTGTTAGCGATTGATTATGATTAGAAATTATCATTACTTCAGATGAACGGTGAGCTTACAGAATCATCTAAACTTGCACGGAAATCATCAATCACGGACGGCATTTTGTGAATCAGCGAACGGCAGACCCATGAGTAGCACGTGGAGGTCAGCGTAATGAGGTGAGAGACAAATTGCTTGTAGAATATTCTGACAGACAAAGCAGGTAGTGGTTCCTCGTAACAAGGGTATCGGCCTGTAAGTTGCAGAGCTTGTAGAGTACTGTTCAGTTAACTAAAAAAAATCACAGGGCTTGTCGTGATGTCAGAAAACCAAGATATTGTACGGTATATCTAATGTATATTGGTTAGGGTATGCATATAGGCCTATAATAGAGGCCAGATGAAGACTTAGACTGGTATAAAGCGAGAGACAGTCAAAGGAGAAATGGCTTAAGCACGAAAAGCCATAACAGATGAAGGTCATCGTAACCTTAAATACCACAGGCTCATTGAACGTGTAAAACGCGTTCTCAGTTTTGACTCGACCATTTGGAATTTGTCTGTCTGTATATCTATATTTGGGTTATGTCTAAAGATAAGTTATAAAGGCATCAACCGATTTTCGTAAAACCTGACATACGTGTCCACAATTTTACCCTACAGAATACTATTGCTTTCGAGATCGATTCCTACAAAAAATACGGGGGTGGGAGGCAAAAATGTAAGGTCAAGATACTGAAAAAATCGTAAAAGTCCACGTGTGGTATCAAATTAACGAGAATTTAAACCAAAATCTGAATGTAGTGTATTGTTTTAAAAACTTCGAAATTTCTGGACGTCAGGACCAACAAAATGGGCGAAATGTTGGTAAAAATGCAAAAATCAATGTGGGATATCAAATTAAAGAGAATATTAACTAACACCTGAATGTAGTGTTACGTTTGGAAAATTTCGAAGTTTTAGGATTCCAGGGCCCAAAGGAGCAGGGTGTCAGACTAAAAGTAATTATAACCCAATTTTAGTGTTTGTTGTACTATTATGTGCTCTACAATTGTTATATTGCTAAAAAAAATTGCGGAGGAATTGTGGTTTTTATATTTTCCCCATAATTTAAAAATTATTCAATATCGAAATTTATGTAATAATAGTTGAACTTCGTTGAAAATAGTGAGAGACTTGTGCAGCTCAGGGACCGTACTAGTAGGTAATTTAATTTTCGTATATCAAGATAATTTACCTTAATGAAGTTAAGGTATTATTTCAGTATTTTTAACATGAGCGAACCCACATTATACTGAGAGCTACGATATTTCTAAATCTATTTTAATAATTATTCTCTGCAAAGAATATAGGCTATGTAACTGCTAATAACAAGATGTATCTGACATGAATCACGAACACACACACACACACACACGCGCGCGTGTGTAATTGCCGTTGTATTTTTATTGGCATACATTAACCACGGTGCTAAATAATCTTTAATGGTTTCAACTGCTGTGTCTGGTTAGAGGCGTAGCTGGACGGGCGCAATTAGTAAAATGAACGGTGGAGAAGGAACAACGACGACGACGTCGGCAGGCCTCGTCGCGCACGATCGGGGTTACAGGTCCGCGTAAAACAAACACAACCCATTCGCTACACCACATCGCGGCGCGGCCGACAATAGAGAGAGAGAGAGAGAGAGAGAGAGAGAGAGAGAGAGAGAGAGAGAGGCGCAAAAACCGGTGCCGTTGGTGCGGAAAGTTTGTCCAACAAAGTGGCTCTGCTCTGCTCTCGGCATTGTCATCGTCAAACGATTGGGTGTCATAACTAAAAGTAGTGGTTACAGTGAGCGCGTCGACCCGCTAGGTCAAACTCTCCTTCCCCCCTCCCAATACTCACTCATTCTTCGACACGGTCCACCACTCACCGCTCGCTAGCTCGCTCTCTTCATTTCTTTCTGTCCTTTCTGTGCGCGTCTCTTGTTTTACAATCTTCTGTCCACCCGACACAGCGTTTGATTCTCTCCAATACGCAGTCGGACCAACCACGGTATTAACCAAGCAAGTTAAAAGTCGGTAATAGAATTACTACTGTCGTTACCACACACGCACGCGCGCGTGCGCATGTTTTCTTATTTAATTAACTATGAAATTAATACAAATCTGATAGTCGTAGATAAATGCCTGGAAATCTCCTCGATCGGTCTGCTATGTTTGCTGTCGATGTACAGTCATAGCGAAACGTTGTCACGTTTCTTTTCAAAAACCTGAAGTAAAACAGGTGAGATCTTCCTTTAAGCCCTCCTATACTCAGTACTGATCACAGGTCTCATCAGTTTCCTCTACCGTGTACATCTCCCATACGTTAAAAACCGACCAACCTTCTTCTTCACCGTCCTCTTAACTCCTCACGTGGTCACCTATTGACAGTGCTGCCAACTCCATCAAGTATCTTGAATTATGGTAACATAACCAGCATAAATCTTGCCTGCGAGTGTTTAGTAACTAATAGAGTGTATGACAGACACCACAGAATTCCCCTCCACAGTCAGCACCTGCTTTGCCGTCTCGGCAGGACATGGGCCCCGCGAAGTTGTGCAACGCCTACTTGCGGGAACCGTCTGACCTGGTGTAGCATCCTATCGTTTCGGGCGTGGTTATTGGCTAGAGCACGGAAAACCAGCGATGCCCGCACGACATACATGCTTTCGTGCATTCGCGGACCGTACCTTAACACCCTGTGCCGAGCAAACGACCGCACCTGCACTGTTGGCGCCTGGCGTTCATCAGGCTCCGGCCTGGATAACGCAAACAAACCAGGGCGCGAGACGCCCTGTACATTTTCTGTCTGTCTGTCTGTAGTAACTAATATGTCCCCTGGATATGTTTCGATGGTGGGCTGCCACCTTCGGGCTCAGCGTCCAGCCCGCGTTTCTACCTAGGTTGTCTCTCATAAACTGGTTGCCTTTCCGCACTAAAGAAACCAGTTGTTCTTGTACTCAGTATTACAGCCGACTAAATTTCTGAGACCGAAATGAGATTACTAACGTACGTGGCAGGATATAGGCCTACTCTTCAAGATTGCAAAAGAATTGTCCATGGTACGGCAGGAACTGAACATTACGAGTAATATCTTCGATTGGATTGCTCAGTATTGACTAAACGCTTAAAACATCTTATAACTGACTACCCCATCCCCTAACGACTATGGTATTATAAGCCGAAAGGACGGAGAGGTGTCTGGCTTCCGAAGAAGTGTTGGAGTGACCAGCTCTTGTCTGTCTGCTTGGGACCGGAACAAACCATTTTGGTTTAATCCTTGCTGCTGCTGCTGCTGCTGATGATGATGATGGTATAATAAGGGTAGTTTATCTGTAAAATCGCTAACCTCAGATCGGTGTCAAATAAACACCCATTCCGATTTTTGTTCCTTAAGGAGAGAGTGATCTTCCTATAAGTGCTCTCGTCCATATCTGTGACCTTACCAGTATTATAATGGGAAACACTCACTGACCAAAAGTAATACACTAAGGGGTTCCAGGATGGATATTAATGCCTGAATTACAGGTGGGTTTTTTAGTGGGTGAGAGTCCCGCATACCGGAGGACACACGATTGCCTCTGACGGTGCATAAAGCATTTTTACCCTATTAAAAAAAAAAAAAAAAAAAAATGACTGCCAGTATACTCCTTGAACTGAAGAATTTGCTCAATGTTTTGAACGAAATACATTTGTAACATAAATCTCAATATTAGGTAATTTTTCAATTATGAGAAAAATTACAAAAAAAACATTACTCCATTATTTCGAGTACATTATTCCTTTGTAAGTAACTCGTTGAGTTTTTGCAGGTCTCCCATACAATATCTCAAATAAATACACTGCAAGTATGTTTATTTTCACCTGACGCACGTTTCACAGAAATTATTCTGTATCTTTAGAGGTTTGTTTGAATTGTAAATGAATGTTTCGCTTACAATTATTGCGATTATTAAATGATGCGAAACATTCAAGTACAATTCAAACAAACCTCTGAAGATACAGAATAATTTCAGTGAAACGTGCATCAGGTGAAAATAAACCTACTTGATGGGTATTTTTTGAAGATATTATATTTTTTAGTAATATAACAATTGTAGAGCGCACAATCATACAATGAATCCTAAAAGTGATACAATAAATCCTACTGCTAGATTTTTTCAAAATTTGTTTTAAAATTTTGACCTCTTTTTTGGGACGTAGGGTGGCAAAAATTTTGAAATTTCCAAAACTTAACACTGAACTTAGATGTTAGTTAAATCAGATTTTTGTTAAAATCCCTTGTAATTTAATATCCTGGGCTTTTGCGATTTTTTTCACAATTTTGACACCCTAACATCTTTGTCTCCCGCCCCCATACGTTTGGAGGATCAATCTCAAAAAATAGGGTTCTGTATGGTAAATGTATGGACAGGGTGGTATACTCACAGCTTAATACACGAAACGAGTCCGTCAAGATTTTTAAACATTTACAGTGAAATAGCAATTAATATATTTTGGTAAGTTTTACAACTAATACTCTGAAAAAGTCAAATATAACCTGATACCTTAACTAGTCAATGGTATCATTAAACCATGAATGTCAAAATAATCTAATCAATAGGCCTAAATGTAAAAAAACAAATTTAATTTAAAATAAAAACTTCTTAATCATTATTCTGATGAAAAGATATTCAATCCAGAAAATATTTGTCTACTAATTCAAAATTTTCAAGGCTAATAAATAATACAACATATAAAATATGAGTATTAACATAGTGCACTTGATTTTGTTTTAGTGGACAAGTCAGCTGTTTTATAGCCTCTTTAATATCCAGCTCATAATGTGTACACAGGGAATCGAAACCATTGTGCGAGTGACAAAGAGAAGGAAACAGGTGAACTTATCGTGGGTTCGAAACCTGCAGCAACAATTACCATTGTCACTTTACAAGGAATGGCCGGTGTCAGCTGATACGGGGCTACGGCATTCGTTTAATTAGGCACGCGCGCGCGCACACACACACACACATAGTACGTTCCTGTAGCACAAATTACATCTGTTATATTACATTGTGCACTAGATAAATAATATATAACTACTACTACCATGACGTTCGATACGTTCAATTAACATAGAATGTTTTTATTAAATTAAGTCGTATACAATCTACCCAGCTAGGGTAATCAGTAATATTAATGACTGAAACATGGAACCTGATGTAACGTATTTTTTAGGCTGTATTAAAAATTATCAAACATAATCGTGTCTGTCGAGATTCGTATATTTTAGTATTCATTATTCCTCTTAATTACCAAATATGAAAATACAACAATAGTCTTTTACTGTTCAAGAAAGATGTACTCCAAAAATAAGATAATACTTGCAGATCAATATCCGGTTATTGAAATACCTACCTTATGAAAACCCGTAACACACTGCTATGCGATTTTTTTCACATAGTTTACTTGGCGAAATATGCAAGCAGGCATGGCATTATTATGGTAGACTATACTAATAGTAAACACTGTCGACACTGAAGATGGCCTACATAGTGTACCTCAGTACTGGGGTACATAATCGTGTCTGTCGAGATTCGTATATTTTAGTATTCATTATTCCTCTTAATTACCAAATATGAAAATACAACAATAGTCTTTTACTGTTCAAGAAAGATGTACTCCAAAAATAAGATAATACTTGCAGATCAATATCCGGTTATTGAAATACCTACCTTATGAAAACCCGTAACACACTGCTATGCGATTTTTTTCACATAGTTTACTTGGTGAAATATGCAAGCAGGCATGGCATTATTATGGTAGACTATACTATTAGTAAACACTGTCGACACTGAAGATGGCGTACATAGTGTACCTCAGTACTGGGATGAAATGGCTAACATCTGCCAAACACTATAGACACTGAAGGTAGCGTCTCACAGCGGGGCCGAAACGTTTGTCACTATCAACAACAGTCGACCACGGCGTTATAGCCCGAACAGTAGTTTTAACAATTAAGATACTCGTTTGTTTAGGAATAAATTTATTACGTGAAATAAAATATCGACTCCATTATTAAATAGGTTTCATTTTCGATTTCGAGCTAAAAGATTCTGATTACAGGAACATTTCAGTGGCTTCTAAAGTGGAGAGTTGTTAGCCCAGATAACCTGAGGACGGATCGTTTATAACGATGTGCAAACGTATTCTGATCTAGCCGACCTGACCATGTCATCAGCTGACCAAACTAAGCCTAGACGTTTAGAAGTTAAAGAAACGTTACTTACGGTACATTAATCCTGTCAAAGGGAGAAAAATTGCAAATGTGCAAAAAACTTGTGAAGTACGAGAAAATAAAAATTTAGATAATTTTCACAATAAATTTTACAGCAAAATAACAAATTGTTCTAGATGGTACTGTCCTGGAACAAATTAGCAATTTTGAATACCTGGACTACACTGTGTCTTATAATTGATGCAACGACGTTGTGAATAAGTTGCATAAATTCAACCTTATGTGCGGGACCATTAGACGAACCCTTAAGTCAGCAAGTAAAGGAACACGCCTGAAGTTCTACAAGGTGATGGCTCTTCCCACACTTCTTTATGGGTCTGCAAAATGCCAGTCGCATCCAAGCGGCTGAAATGAGATTTCTCAGGCACGTGGCAGAGTATAAACCTACTCACCATGATCATAGAAGAAACACAGACGTACGGCAGGAACTGAACATAATGAGTATACTCGACAGGATCGCCCAGTATCGGCTGAATTGGTGGAAACATCTTTGCCGAATGGATGACTGCCGCATACCCAAACAACTCTGGAACTATAAGCCGAAGGGACGGAGAAGTATGGGACGTCCGAGGAAGCGCTGGAGTGACCAGCTCTAATCTTTGCCCATTTGCGACCGGAACAAACCATCCTTGGTCCTTGGTTTAATCCGTGAAGATTAAGATGATGATGATGATGATGATGAAATTTTACAGCGACTCACACAGAATTTTTAATATACTCGTTAGTGTATGTATTAGGTGAATGCTCCACGTATTGAGAAATACTTTCACCATTGTACATGGTTTTATCTAGTCATGGAAAGAAACCGGCGTTATGTACACATACATGTATGTAAATATACGTATATAAAAACATGTCGAGCACGTGATATGTCATAACCGTATAATAACACGTATTATATAATATACTGACAGGATTAGAGTTGTTTTCTAATGTAAAAAGAATTTTATTTGCTGTTTACGTTAGTTGTAATAATCGTTACTAATCAGATTATTAATTTAGTAGGCTTTGAATAAGTAATAAATTTACCTTTTTAATATTTTTGCCTACTTAATAACATTCTGGCAAAAAATAAATAATTAAAATTGATTATAATTGACTTTTAATATACGTTATGTTTAACGTTTCATTGTTAACGGCATGAAAGGGAAACTGCGACGATAAACATTTAAGAACTTAACAGCTATCAGGTTCGTTTCTAGAGGGGATCTCACCTACAGAAACCACAAATAATATGAAAGCATTATCGTCAACAGCGAGATTACATCAGGCCGGTTGAAAGTCATCATCACCATCAGTTAGGATTAAATAAAAAATGCTTTGTTCCGGTCCCAAGCAGATGGACTAGAGCTGGTCACTCCAACGCTCGTCCCATACCTCTCCGCCCGTTCGGCTGATGACACGGTAGCTGTTTGGGGTTGCGGCAGTCATCCCTTCGGTTAAGATATTCCAACAAGTTTAGCCGATACTGGACAATCCTAGCGAATATACACATAATATTCATTTCCTGCCGTACATCGACATTTCTTTTGCGATCCTGAAGAGCATATCCTTCCACGTGCCTGAGAAATCTCAGGCCGCTTAAATATGACTGGCCTGGGATTTCGTTAAAGTCCAATTTTCAGAGCCATAGAGAAGTATGGGGAGGCCCACCACCTTGTAGAACTAGTACAGTTTGTTATTGTGTTGAAAATCATTTAAATTTTAAATGATTTTTAAATAATTTAATCAGTTGATGTTAAGGAAAACTGGAGTTATTATTTGACTGCTTAACTTATGTGTCATTTCCATTATTTGTTTTCACTTTATTTATTATAATATTTATAGATATCATCAATGGGAATATTTGTGTACACGTTAGAAATTTTAACAGAATTAAATTTTGTATCTTTGTTTACTTTTATGTTTCTTAGTTGTTCCGTGATACTGTTTTTATATTTTATTTGGCTAGAAGTTTTATTTTATAATAATAATAATGGCTCCCATGTATACCACCGAAGTAGCTTAGGAGTAGGCAGGCTAGGCTGCCTAATATAAGCCGTACGGCATATAAGGAAGGCAGTGTGGCCAGCACTACGCTTCAGCCGCCCATTATTATCACCAGGATGTTATCCCAGGTACTCATTTTCAACAGGCTGAGTCGACCTGGGGGCTGAAAACGCACCTTGATTTTACGGTGCGGGACCGGGAATTGAACCCGGAACCTCTAGATTAGTAGCCAGGTGCCATACCCAATGGTCTACTGAGCCGCCAGTAAAACATAAGTTTTATTTTATGTTTTAATTAAAATCGCCGCGTTTTGATCGTTTTTGGGTTTACACAGCTGGCATACAATAATGACACATTATTCGCTACCTAATATATAACTTTATCTTTTTACCCTTAGGCCTACTCGCACTTGACCTGTATGTGTGTGTCCAGTGAATCGTGTGCAAGTTTCATTGTTTCATAAAATGGATTCCTAAATGTAGCATAACAAATTTTACTTATGTAAAAAAATGTATTATGACTAGTGGTGGATTCATCTGAACAGAATTTAGGACTCCAGTTTTCCTTAACATTGATCCAACTAAAACGGCCCTCTATAAAGACGTTTGTAAAAGTTATCAAAGTATTTACCTTCAAAAGTGTGCACAAAATTATTGCAAGCAGTTTTCATTTTACGCACAGCCGTTCTGTCGTAAACAGTACCACAAGCACACATTTTTTATTCACTAAACCAATTAAAAAACGTTATTACAAACGATTATGTAATAGATATGAACGCCTTAGTTACAAGAACAAACATGAAAATGGCGTCGGTTTGGCAAACCTCTGATTTCGAATATACGTTCTTGTAAAGCGCACTCTGACGATTATACTCAGACTCAGGACTGTTACCTCGCCACGGATTCAATACCGCAATACAGAAGTTCTTAAGTGTAGAATTGTTTATTGATAAGTATTGATAATAAGTAATAATATAAAATGTTTCGCTTGTTATTAAATGCGAAATTATTTCATTCTCATTTTTCTACCATATAAAATAACCATGAAATCTTCAACTCGTTAAAATTAACAATTGTTTATAATCTAATACTTAGTATCTAGTAACATCAACTCCCAAGGCTATGGAATAGTAAATCGTTTAGAATTCGCTATTAAGCCTCTCAGCCTCTTTGACTAATGAAAAAATTAATAATATTGTTGAGCGTAACATATTTTCCATTTTCACGATTCCCTGTTAAAACTCTAAACCCTCTAAAACAAAAGTAAATTTTACTTTTTTATGAAAAGTCATTCTACAGTAATAATCGTTTGCTCGGCCAACTAATTTTCATACTTAAGACTACCCGTCTAGACCGAAATTATAAGACAGACAGACAAACGACAAACGGAAGAGTTAAAATTGATGACTAGCTTCGCTGGTTCAGTAATACAATAATTAACTGAACACGTATAGCTTAATTAATTAATATTGTAACGTGTTATCTCTTGTTACCCTCTCTTAATCTATTATACAAACCTATAATCGTTCTTTCTAAATTATATTTTATTTAGCTTCACTATTAGGATAGCCAATTTGTTACATCTAGACTCGAATCTATGGTTATTTATCTGAATTTGTGTCTTGTTTAATTCTGTTATTATTTGTATATATTTTTGTTAATATTAAATTAAGGACGAGTATCTGTTCAGGGGGATGTTTGTTGAGCGCCAATTTGCAATCACCGTTTGCAAATAAAATTTTATTGGTGAAATATCAATAATAAATTTTTGTTCAAATTTATGTAAATAGTATGTGGTCTCTTTATTCTGTAATGAACTCTCTTTTATTCTTTTCTTTCAGCAATGGATATGATAATTTGTACTCATCACCACATTTTTTAAAAGAAATCTGCTAAGATTTTCAATTGATGAGTGTTGCCAACTTAATCTAATTACTGAGGTCAACTCACAGTATCAGATATTTTGTTCAGAATATCATACCCTTTTTGTTTTCATGAAATAAGAAACAAATAAACCTTTTTCTGTAATTTGTAAACTCAAATCCTTTATTTATTCTTTAATTTTTTCTAAATGTAAAACATAATTTTTAACAAAGTTTGGCCAGCTGTATTTTTATAAGCTCAGAGTGGCAGCAGTAACTCTTAGATCCCAGGTTTTTTAAAACATTTTATATTTTGTATTTAATAAATAAAATACAATTATGATGTTCTGTAGGTCCTTTAGACTACGATATAACAACAGTATTGATTGGGAAAGTACCAAAATACATATGATGAGAAATAGTCACAATGTATTTTAAAAGGATTATATTAAAAGTGTAAAACAGTTCAGTGTATAGGTTAAGTTATAAAAATGTTTTTTAGACTTAAATATCTTTAAATTATATTAGCATTATATATCACTGGTGTCTTATGCTTATGTCCATATTATTAATAATTATTGTTCTTAGTGAAAGTCAATTATGGTTTTTATAAAAAGTGTATTGAAAGTTTTTTGAAACCTTTAGATCAGGTTTAACAGGGAATATTTCAGATTAATTTTAGATCGAAATATACTTCTCTCCCTGTGTCAATTGGTCCAATTTCTTCAGAGATGTCCTGGTTTAATTCTGTAGAGTCTTGTAGCAATTCTTTCTTCTATTTTAATCTCGTTATATATAATTATTCAATTATTTATCTGTAGATACACTGATTATTACACATATTAGAATTTATTTTTCACTATAAGTATTTAAATCAACCTTCTTGCATTCAGTTTTTTAGAAACAATCTATTTTCTTCCTTCAGATATATGTTGCTAAGGCCTCTCTTAGATATCTCCTTGGTTTCCAAGTAACATTTTTATATCACCCTGGTGACATCATAAGAATAATATAAA
Source organism: Magicicada septendecula (assembly GCA_034769895.1). Taxonomy (NCBI): domain Eukaryota; kingdom Metazoa; phylum Arthropoda; class Insecta; order Hemiptera; family Cicadidae; genus Magicicada; species Magicicada septendecula. Next base: position 368,947,601 of record CM068372.1, read on the forward strand.
CAAACCTTTTACTATTTTATATGTCATTTTCTTTTAAAAGGATATACCTTTTTTATAAGAGCTCTTATCTTCTTTTTATTTGTTTCTTTGTTCTTCTGATAAAAAACTGATCATTTTGACATCACTCTTGACTATCTATATGATCACTCTTTCTGATCTATATTTCCTGAGTTAATGATTCACTTTTTATTTATTTTTGTTACAAACTTATTTATTATTTCTTTTTGAAACCTTACACTTTCTTAAATTTATATTATACACTTGGTAATCTTTTAACATAAACTGACATTGTTTCCTTATTATTTTAATAGAAATCTTATTCATATAATTTGACTGACTATGATTTTGGTACTTTCTTGTTAAGACCAACATTAGTGTTATTAACACTAGTATACATAATATTAATAAATGTGACAAAAACTGATTACTAATAACTATTAGTAATATGTTATAATTCCCCTTAAATGACTGTGTTTATAACTTTACAGTCTGCACACAAAAAACAAATTTCATAAGTAAGTTCTTACTTTATTTATAATAAACATAACATACAATGAACAGTTAAAATTAAACATATTCAATTAAGTCTTTCTTAAAATATTATGTCTCCTGGTACTTTTTAATAATACAATCATGGTATATTTATGTTACTAGGGCATGGTAAAAATGTCACGTAACAATATGCATAATATAATTTCATAATGGATTTATCATAAATCATGTGTTATAATCTTTCTTGTTTGTTTCTTGCAAAGATAGTTATTTCTTTTTCAAAAAACTATTATCTGTTTAATAAAAAATTCTAGATGTTTTATTTTTATTTTATTTTTTGTCTCTTTACAGAATTAATATGTGGAATTAACCTAATTAAACACTCTTATTTGCTTTTTGTGGTTTTGATTATTCCTATGTTTATTATAATTAATGGTAACTTTATCTGATCCTGCAGTCATTTTCGATATTTCGATAATGCAATTGTTTGGTTCCGATGTTATAAATATCGCACATAATTTCATGTTTTAAGAGAATTATACAAATTTTATTTTTTTATGTCGGAAAATAGTTGGTTGACGATTGCTGTTGGTGTTGTTAGTCGTTTTGTAATGGGAAAAATATTCTAGCAGTAGTATAGAGTAGAGTGATAAATAAATAAATAATATAAAATTAAATAGAAAGTAACAATAAAATAAAATAAAATAAAATATACTAACAATTTTAAATCTCTTGGGGAAAACATATCTCGAAACGCCTCAGACAAAGAATCCTTTAAGAAGCCTTTACTCTAACCCGGAAACTGTACGGAAAGAAACATCTTTTCAGAAGTGCGAAAGTCCGCCATTATAGCACTGTGATCAGCCCGGTGATCACGTATGAAGGGGAAACAATGTGCTTTCAAAATTCTGAACCTCATCTTAAAATTGAATGAAGAATTCTTCGGAAAATGTATGGCCCCAAGGAAACCAAAGATGGGCACAGGCATAGACCCAAAGAAGAGCTGTACAGGGATCTGGAAGATCTGAAAACGGCTTTCCGAAGGAAAATACTGAGATTCCTTGGACATATGGTTCGGATGGATCGGTCCAGATTAAATAAACAAATTTTCAACTACATTTGACAATTTCCAGTCTGAACGGATGCACCAAACAACTCAAGGAGGAAACGATGAAACTGGGTATCTCTGTGGATGACGACTGTGTGGATAGAAATACATACAGAAACAAAATTCAAAATCTTGAGGTTCTCTGCGGTGAGAAGAAGACGAGAAAGGGGGTGGACAGTGGAAAGGAAGGCGGCGCATAGTGTGCGAATAAGGGCCTTCTGGCAGGAGAAGAAACGGAAATGATATTCGCGTGGTCCACGGCTAGCCTGTTCGTGTAAAAAAAAAATTAAAATTAAAAAATAAAAAGGTAGAAATTCAGAGAAATAAGCTAGGATAGTAATGGACAAAAATACCTTTTAATCAAAAGAAACAAATTGTGTATTAGCAAACTGTATGCCAGTAAACATAAAGAAAATTTTCATTACTGACTAGCTTCTCTTGAGCGTGGAACTGTCTGAACAATATGTGTTTGACAAATGTTATAAGAGACGAGACACAGATAGAATAATAGTAGAGGGAAAATGACAGTTCTAACGCACAAAGGATGCCGCTTTTCCCACGGTCCAAGATTTTTTCCCACGCTCTCCCCACCACCGCTGGACCACAGCATCCCAAAGGACCGCGAATTTCCGCGAATATAATTTTTTATATGCCGCCTTTCGCGAGCCTAGATCACTTTCACTTTCTATCAGCTGGACCCGCAGCATCCCAAAGGTGGTGGGTGGGTGGGGGGTACCGACTTGATGCATTATAGTGTATATATTAAATATATGATCAGGGTTACCAACCTTGCATGAGTTCAAATTTGTTGTGTGTTATAATGTATATTAAATCTATATGATCAGGTTTACCAACCTATGTATGGGGTCAAACTTGATATGTGTGTGTGTATTATAGTGTATATTAAAATATATGATCAGGGTTACCAATCCTGCATTATTGTGTGTATAGAACAGATCTGCCAACATTTTTCTGTGGTGGGAAATTCAAACTATATGATAATGATTGTTGTCGATATCAATTCTCTCCCTCCCTCTTTCTCTCTGTCTCTCTCTCTCTAGACACAGTTATCCATCATGATATAAACTCTCTCACATTTGAATGTAAGTAAAACTATCTCTCTCTCTCTCTCTCTCTCGCACACACCAAGTCTGTGTGTGTGGTAAAGTGTTACGCATAAAAAAATCTCCTTGAAATAAGGTATTTTCAAAAGTTTTGTGTACACATACAAATCGCTATCGGACGATGTACGTGCTGCTCACACACACACACACATTGTGTATGTCTCTCTCTCGCTGCAAACGTTGACAAGAATTCCCTTATTCAAAGCGATTACGTTGTCACAGTACACAAACTTAAATATGCCTTACAGACTATTGTAATTTTAAAAATTCATTTTTGCATTAATTAAATATATATATCGTAAACAATGAAATAATATTTCGTAATTGTAAGATTTTTAATAAAACAATTATCAGTTTAAATAATAATTTTCATGATTGTAAGCAAAAGTATTGTGTACACACACATTGTGTATGTCTCTCTTTCGTTGCAAACGTTGACAATAATTCCCTTATTCAAAGCGTTTTGTATGTGCACACGAACTTAAATATAGTTTACAGACCATTGTAATTTTAAAAATTCATTTTTGCATTAATTAAATATATATATATATATCGTAAACAATGAAATAATAATATTTCGTCATTAAAAAGTTATATTCAGTGTGTATGCGCACACACACACACACACACACAACGATACAGAATTAGATATAGTTATTATTCGATAACTTAAACCAGAGGTAATTAACCTTGTGTACGTTGTCTAAATCAGGCGCTCTACTTTCTAATTTGACACCTGTCAAGCATTAGCACCGCTGACAGTAATTACTCTAAAAACGGACACACACACGAGCTTTCCCCCCACTACAGTGTACAATATATATACGCAAAGTAAATTAGCGACAATTTCTCATTTGTCTGCTTGCGCATGCTGATACTGTACGTCTTACGTGTCTTCAGTATACACATCTTCTTTGGTAAGTGTACAGATTTTATTTAAACGTAAAAATTATCAAGTGCATTATTTATTGAATTTAATACATGTGTGTGTGTGTGTATGATCAAATTATTATGTCTGCTACAATTTTCTGAAATATATTCTTAATGTATTTTTATATTAATTTTATTGTATGTACCGATTTTATTTAAACGTAAAAATTATTTGCATTATCAAGCACATTATTTATTGAATTTAATACATGTGTGTGTGTGTGTGTATGATCAAATTATTATGTCTGGTACAATTGTCTGAAATATATTCTTACCTTTTTTTTTTTTTTTTTTTTTTTTTTTAGTGGCAATTTCTCATTTGACTGCCTGCGTGAAAGCTATCACTGCATTTTTTTAAATAGTTGAAAGACTGTTGTAGTATTGTATGTCTTCAGTATACACACACAACTTTCATCATTAAGGGTGTATAGACAACACACATACTAGTTGGTGAGTGTACAGATTTATTAAACGTAAAAACATTATCAAGCGCATTATTTATTGAATTTAATACATGTGTGTGTGTGTGTGTGTGTGTGTGTGTGTGTGTGTGTGATCAAATTATTATTATGTCTGTTACAATTCTCTGAAATATTGCTTTAAACAAACATTTTTAATGTAACAAATTTAGAAAGCAGGTCACAGCGAATGATGACATTTATATCTCTCTAATTCTGTTGTGGACATGCATAGCTGTAAGCGGTGACCATTTCCTTATGAAAGTGGAATGTAGACTTTCCTAAATTATTTGCATTAAAACATCATCAAGCGCATTATTATTTATTGAATTTAATACATGTGTGCGCACGCGTGTGTGTATGATCAAATTATTATGTCTCACTTCTAATTGAAGATATATTTTAGGTATAGCTGAATGTTAAGCGTACAACGTCCGTCCGTCATTTAAGGGTACGTTTGTGTGTGGACAACGCTCGGTAGTTTGCTGCAAGTAAGTAAGTATACATTATGGAGTGGGTTATACAAATAATAATAAAGTGCGTGTAATATATACATTTTATTAAAATACATACACACACAGCTCCAAGATTATATTAAACATTTTTTACAATTAAAAATACATACACACAGCTCCAAGATTATAGTGTTACAAGTATGAAAATATATATCTAAGTATTAAAATATATCTAAACTAGTTTTACAATTAAAATACACACACACACACACACACACAGCTCCAATATTATAATGTTACAAATATGAAAATATATATTTAAAACTAGTATTTACAAAATATGTATAAAATAAGACTTAAACACGTCTATGTACTGTGTTGGACAATGGCGTATATTCTACAAGCGAATCATGTAGTATCATACAGTAGGCAGTCGTCTGTGTAGGAAAATTCATTGACGATTCAAATTCTAAACGTACATCAACTGCTGAAGACTTAAGTGCATCGTCTTGTCTGCTACAATCGAATACAAACAGCGGGGCTTTTGATTTGAATAATTCCGGTGTCAGTACTGGGCTGCCGTCTAAACGGTGGTAATACGAACTTTGAAAACTGGCGTACATATTGTACAATAATGCAAAACGGTCTTTCCCAATATCCAAGTTTAAATTATCGTAAGGATAATACTTGTCGTTTAGAAACAGTCTCGCATTGATCACGTTACAGTGATCGAATTCATCGGCGTGTGCTGCCAGTACATTCTTTCTTGCTGTCTGAAACGCTAACACAACAAAGCGTGGTTTTTCTAGCTGACTCGAGGTCTTGACAATCCAATTCTGCCTTTTAGTCTGTGGTAAGGCAGGATACTCGTGCAACTCCCAGGTCCTAAAAGGCATAGTTATCGGGTGGTCTTTCTCTATGAGTCGTAACAGTGGTAATCTGTACGCATTAGCTACATGTACATAAGGCATTTTCCAGTAAACTTTATCTAGTTCAAGAACACAATTAGCAGTCGTTTGTCCGCTTGCTAAAACCATAGCGTTTATGTCGGTAGATGTGCGTAGGAGTATAAGTTCTTGTTTCACGTTCAGCACGATGCGTGTATAGTCTTCTGCGAATCCCATTAGCATTTTCAGTGGTATACAAAAGTTGAATTCACCGTCATCATTCACTTTTAATACGTTCGTGGTCGGCGCCACCCAACCTGCGTTTTCCATTGCGTCACGTGTGTTGTTGTTGAGTGATAGAAAAGTTTTAATAGTTGACGTAACACCGACGTTTCTGGTATGGTCCACTACCACTCCGGCCAACTCGTAACGAATCTCTTCAAAGAGAAATGCTATAGCATTGTTCACCAGTTCCACATTCAGTGCAGTATCTGCAGCCACACTAGGGTTTTTAACCAACTTGCCTTCGATGTAGAGGAAACTTTCTGACGGCAGTGTACAGACGTCCTGTTGTTGTATTGGCACACGTATTTCATCATTGTTTCGATATCTTGTTGTTGCGTACGGTGCGTGTGAGTGAAATGAAAAGTGTGTGATACTGTCTTCAAAGAACGGTTGCTGCTCCACAGATAATATTCCACTCGCCATGTTACTTGTTTACAACAACAAAACCCAGTGAAATCAGGAAACGACGGTTAACTGATGTTAATCGTTTCAGTTTCGAACGAGTACTGATGCGTTTCCTAACTGATCTTTCTTCTTCTTCTTTTTTTATTATTGACGACTGTGGTAGCAGCGGTGGCGAAGAAACAAAGTACAAGCCCATGTCTATAGTCGTTTTAGATGTAAACGCACAGTGATGACTTCTCCGCGAAAATCTATTACGTCACCGTCCTGATCGTGTAAAGATAATGTTATGTTGTCCAAACGACTCACATTCACAGGTAGGTATATGACGTTTGTAGGCGATTCAATTATTTTGAATCCTGGTTCGACTGACGGATAGAACGAGTGCAGTGTGTGCTCGGTTTTACCGTTCTTGTATGATCCTTGCGCTATATTACACCTTATCAGTATACTGTTCACTTTTATAATGTTAACTGTGGCGTCAGACGTGTGAGTTTTATTCGCTTCAAGCAGACGCTTTTCCTTGAAACCCAACATATCACCGATACCGTACACTGTTTGTTGAAAGTCAATATCCAATGCACAAGTCAGTTCACATTTCAGTGTATTGTTGTTAGGACGTAGACTAATCTTTGAGTCTCCTAACTGCTTTTTGAGGAAGGCTTCTATGTCACCGATTTCATAAGCACCTGTAGGTAACGTTATCAAGTCCCACGTTGTTCCGTCCCGTAGTACTGGAAACACATTGTTTTTTCCCTCAATCACGTTCGGTATACTGTTGTATGTAGTAAAGTCCAATAGACCTACATACCATTCGCCGTTTGTTAGTTCGAGAGGCGGGAAAAAGTCACATACAAGAGCAGCAGCATTCGTGCCTGTTAAGGTGACCGACAGCGAAGACATCTTGTCGCTTACTGATCACTCACGCGTTAAGAAATCCAAACATAAATGCCCACAGATGACTGTGTGTGGTGGCTGTTCACGCTCGTAATTGTAGTAAATGTCAGTGTCGGTTCCAAAATACTGTGTCAGCTCAAAAGGTGGCTGCATATTACCATACGCATCATAGTAGTAAACTTGTTTGTTTCGCTTCTTGTAGCAAACCCAGTGCGTATCAGGTCCTTCTGCACTATCCAGATTAACAACTGCACTCTCATTCTTCCATGGTCGTGTGTGTGGTAAAGTGTTACGCATAAAAACTCCTCTGAAATAAGGTATTTTCAAAAGTTTTGCGTACACATACAAATCACTGTCAGACAATGCACGCACTGGTATGCAAATTAGTTTTTTTGTCTGTAAGGTCGTAGGTATAGACCTGATGCTATTTTTTTATTGTTACGTTTATGTCTTGAGAATGTTTTGCGTTTGCAGGTCGTTTTGCGTTTGTTCACGGATTGACGTTTAATTCCTGAACCCTTCTTCTTCTTGTTTTTTCTGCAACCACTACGCGAGCTCCCTCCACCCACCGCCGATTTCGCTTTCATTGCGGCGGCTACAGTCGCAGCATACGCTCTTTCACTAACACCGGAATTCCAATCTTTCACTCGTTCCCACGCTTTGTCGGCAAGAACGCAATCAGCTATACGTCTTCGACTGTTGTCTTTGTACCTTGCGTAGGCGATATCGTGTTCGCGACAGGCTTCGTCCAGCTCGTTGATTCCGCGCTCGCCACGTGCCAATCTCTCTTTGAGTTTTGTTCCAGGTCCACAGAATCGGTAGCCGGGTAGGTGTAATTCTACTGGTAATGCGTCCACCGCTCGATTAATCAAAGTAGGTACTGACGAAACGATAGCGGGCACAGTGTTTTTAAGTATTTTTCCAATTACACCACGCCCCATTCTTTTCTTACGAAGTACGTGCATTCTTGTAAACTGATCTCCAATCCTTGATTTCCGTTTCCGTATCGAGAACGTCTATTAAACGCCCCACCTCTTCAATATATTCAGACAGGACTGCACGTTGTGTCGCGCTGTCTTGATATTTATAGACAAACTTTATTAGATTGATTATATGAGCGTGAAATACCTGAGTCACCTTGTACAATTCGGTCTTTATATGTAATTTTAATTCGTGCATTTGTCGTACAGTGACTGCGTCTTTGTCATTGACACCGTTCGCTATATTCGTAATTTTTCTTCCGGTAGCGTAGAAAGCATCGCTTTGCAAACTGATTGTGTGTGCGTGTAAAAATTCCAAATTCACTGCGTCTTTGAAGTCAACAGGTGCTTGCACACGCGTTAGTCGACAGTCATTAACGATTACGTTACCTGCACGATCTTTTTTCAAACTCTTCTCGTCTACGTATCGTTTTGTGGCTGCATCTCTTGATTTAAGCGGATCGTTTAGCCTTATTATTCGATGATCTTTTGCGTCTACGGTAGCGTTGTCGTTCTTGTACTGTAAGCATGTGTCCTTTATGTACTGTAAAGAAACAACATCGTGCAACTCTTCAGGATCACCCAAGTTGCATATCTTTTTGTTTTTCACATCAAAGTGACCGTCGTTAGTCACTCCTAAACCGATATCCTCACGCAGACTTCGATGAGTTTCTTTTCGCACTCTTACAGCGCTGTCGTGTCTACCGAACTTGTCTACACTCATATTTATGAAAAAGAACTGATGGTTATAGAACGGTGCGTCTGCTTTTATATGATAATGCCGGTTTCACGTAATTCTTCCAATATCGAAACGATTTCATTCCTATGACCAGTATGGCTACTATTTTGAGACGCCATTAACAGTCTCAATCTATTAACCAACTCGTTAGGATCATCCCAATGCACGTAATCGATTGCAGTGTTCGGTTTCATCTCCATATAGCCACTCCCTGTACGTTTTCGTGCAAACAATTTAGATATTACTAGTCGGTACTTGACGCCACTGTTACTGTTTATTCGTGTATTGTGTTTATATTTTTGTTTGTGTCCGTTGGTTGCTAGTAGTATGGACTTATATTTCCTCATATCGTCCTTATTGTATTTTTTCGGTAGTTTCATAAACAAAAGTTCATACAGACCAGGTGTACCCTCGTAAATTTTTCCTTTGACATGAAAGTTGTCGTTATCATCGATTTTTACATTTGAATCACCTATCATAAATTTACCACCTTCGTATCGAACACCATACATACGATCTATAATCCGTTTACAGTCCGCCGATTCGCACAAACGCATATATTTGTTTGCTAATGAATCGTCACGGAAATGTGAAGAGTTAGGGTTCCAGGCGTCCTCGTCACTGAAATGAGAAGCGTTATGACTCTGCGTGCCACTTTCGTTTTCCGTTATTACGTGTTGTGTAGGCTCTTCTTGTTTTATCTGCTGCTTCTCCTCCTCCTCCTCCTCCTCCTCCTCCATCATATCACCACTTAACTTTCGTGAAATAGCTTCTAACGGTTCCAGAATCGGTCGGTAATTTTTTCTAAACTTCTCGTCACCTTCTCTGATACCGTGTTGTAATGCATGATATTTTTTCCTTATGTTGTCGCTTATCGTGTCTATATCATACGCGAGTCGTTCCTCCTTATTCATCGCCATCACGTGTTAGCAAGAGGACTGATTACATTACTACAGTGCAACCACTTTTATACTTCGTCGGAAACAATTATGAATCGATCAAAGCCGATTCTATATCTACCTTCATTTATTGGCGAGTCTTTGTCTATGACTAGAAATCCATAACGATCCTTCCACGCTTCCGTGCAGACGTCTTTGAAAGCATCATATTTCATATCTATGTTAACGTGATCATTGTATGCATGTCGTAAATTTAGATCGTCTTGTTTGAACAATATCAACAAGTTAGCGTTGTCACGTACCAATTGTTTCGGTATCTGGCTATATGTCTGGCATAGATAGAATGTGTCCACACCGCTATGTCTCCCCATAGCAAAATACTTTCGAATATTGTTTTGTCTTTCACACGATACGTCATCGAATACGATAACAGAGTCGAGACCAGTGATTTCACTCGGTAGCGGGACTTCTTCGTTCTCGCTGTATGCATGATAACCTAAACCTTCATCAGCGAGTGATTTCATCACTGTTTCTAGCATTCTGTATTTTGGTTGAAATAATGATTTTGAAAACACGTATACGTTGCGGAAACGTAGTCCGTTGGCATCAAACAGTAGGTTGAATAGCACATTTGATTTCCCACAGGAACTTGGGCCTGTAACGATACAGCGAATACTGTTCGGTAATAGCGGGCCATGTTTACGATTAGCACTGTCTTCGTCACCAGCCAAAAAGTCCATATCCTTTATTGGTAATTTGTTTGCTTGCTGTACAATCTTCATCTTTGTGAATACCGAAAGCATACTGTTTTCAGCACGTGCTGTCACCTTTTTTATATTAGATCTTTCTTATGTATCCATGCATCGTGTTTACCATCGAAACCGAGCCAACGAACACGCACTCTGTCACCTTTGCGTTGTAACACCTTTTCCACTAGGTATACGTCGCCGACTTTGGACTTACTAATCTCGTGCTCGTAAAAACCACCTTTCAACACTTTGTTTAGATGATCTTTTAGCAGATATGTGACTGGGATGGTAGTGGATTGTACTTTATCCACAGTGAATATTTCGTTTGTCCAATTTGGCGTATAACCTTTGGCGAACGTCATTTTGTGCTTACTTATACGAACACGGTCACCGACTTTAAATTTGGGTGGTTTCGTTGGACTGATTTTAGGCGCTGTGTTCTTCCTTATTCGTTCCAACACTATAAGTTCGTTGGCATCATTCACTTCACTAGGTTTCATACCAATGGTTCTGTGTGTTGTATTGTTGTACGATTTCAGTAATGTAGGTAGTAGATCCAACCAGCGGTAGTGTCCTTGTTCGCTGAAAGCTCGATACATGTGTGTCTTCAGTGTGCGATTAAAACGTTCCACTATGGAAGCTTTTTTCTCACTATAGGTTGAGTAATGTTTCACATTATACTTTTTTAGCAACGCTTGTACTGTGCTGTTGTAATACTCCTTCCCGTTGTCTGTCTGTAAATATTTCATTCGATTAGCAGTTAGTATAGGCTCTAGTGCATGCTTTACTTCTTTTCCTGTCTTTGTTTTCAATGGTACAGCGTACGCGTACTTGCTAAACGCATTGATCACTGTCATCATGTACTTGTACCCTTTGTTCACTCGAGCGTATGGTATCATCTCCACAAGATCCGCCTGGTACAAGTCGTGTAGACCCTTCAATTCAACCGCGCGCCTAACGAAATTCCTTCTCGCTGCTCTGTGTAGCTCTAGAGCTATAGTCTTGCGTGCGTTGTTCATGGTTTAAGATACACTAACATAATACCGGCGTTAAAAATACTATATATATCTATAACAGTTTCTTTGTTTTTCAGTATTCACTCTCACGTCTGAATATCATGTCCGACCTTCAACAGAATCCAGAACAACAACAACAACATCAGCAGGAACAGGGACATCCTCAACAAGGTAAAAATTTTTTTAAATACCAATTGTCTCTCTCTCTATAATTATGCAACAAACCAAATTTGTTTGATATGAATTAACTCTGTCTAACCTGTACAAGATAGTCTCTTGACGTTGTTTAGAAATTGATATGGCGGAGAAAATTTTGTATGTTCTGGCATAGGTTTGTCACCTTCTCCCCAATGTATTGTCTCTTGACATCGTTTAGAAATTGACATGACGGAGAAAATTTTTCATGTTCCACCATAGGTATGTCACCTTCTCTCCAATGAACTAATTCAATTCCGCAACAAAAGCATTTAACTCTATCGTCTATGAATGACATACTATGTCCACAAACATCATAATTTAGCGGATAGTAGTAAAACCCAGCAAACGCTAACTCGTCGGGGCTGACAAACGTCACTTCCCAATACTTGAACGATTTTCTTCTTTCACTTTCAATGCTAAAATCAGGAGTAGCTGCCATCTTCACAGTTTGCAATAAACTAACGTATTACTAACGTGTACTATCTATTTATTTACCACAAACATGAATGTGTGTGTGTGTTATTCATCATTCCTATTAGCTAATACATGTGTTTCTATTGTTTCAGTTATGACACGATTTTATATTGTGCGAAACACTAGTATTAGAGGATCCCTCACAACTTTTAATTACCTGCCTGTGTACACAGAAGAAGAAGATCAAGATATATTACCGATAATGACCGAGGTGCGGCCTTTATTGTGCAAGGATATTCTGGCAGAACAAGCACGTTTACGCAGTATCAAATGGCATATTGCGTGCAGGATACGTTTCACTAAAACTGTGTTAGATGGTGACAGCGGCGAAGAAAAAGAGGTAACCAAAGACGCTGTCTTCCACGGACGTTGTCGTACGTTGCTCACGGACGACAACGACGAGTTGAACTGTCTACTCGATGAATCCTACGATAAAATCATGAATAGCATATCCAATTTTACCCGTGACGGGAGCGGATGGTCGGTGGATGCTGTACTGAAGCTGGAACTGGTTGTTGGACGGTACCGGCCTCTAGCAGCGTCCTCCTACCTTCCAACCCCGCGAAAACTTGCACTCACCAGGGCAGTAGTCAACATCAAGAACTCCCAAGATGAAATGTGTTTTCTATGGTCCGTACTAGCTCACATACACCCTCAAGTAAGAGATAAAGAACGTGTTTCAAAATACCTCATTCAAAAACACAATAAATATGTCCGGTATCGAGTACCCTGTTTCTATAAACTCACTTTCTAAATTTGAAGCACAAAATCCCAATATTTCTATAAACGTTTTCGGCTATGATATAGAAGACAATATCAGAAACGAATTAAAAAATGAGGTTTATCCGTTAAGAATTACCCCCAATCAATAAGGACAGCTTACATCATGTTAATCTTTTGCTTCTGTCCGATACAAATAGCCGAAAACACTACTGTCTTATCAGTAACATAAGTAGATTGTTATCATCCCTTACAAAACACGACGGCCAATCATTTTACTGCGACTACTGCCTGCATCGTTTCTCCACAGAACATGGTCTGTCCGATCATCTCCCCTACTGCACACCTTACGGTGAACAGAAAACCAAAATGCCCACGGAGGAGGCGAAGTTTATGTCATTTAAAAATTACGCGCACTGTCTTAAAGTACCCTTTACCGTCTACGCCGACTTCGAGTCCCTCATCACTCCGCTTCAATCGTGTTCACCTGGTAACAACGTCCCGACGACAGTGCACGAGTTAGGTGAATTCTACTCAGTTGATAGCAACGGTGCCCGTCAGAAAATAACTTCTCCTCCTGTATCGTCCACATCATACGAAGCGATGCATATTCCGTCAGGTTTCTCCTATGCTATCGTCGATCACACGCACAGACTCTGGAGAGAGGCTAAAGTTTATCGAGGTGAAAACGTCGTAGACACTTTCTTCTCGTGGTTGATGAAAGACGCCGAGGATATGATGAAGGTAGTACGACATAACGTACAAATAATTATGTCCGATGATGACAATGTTGCATTCACTAACGCCACCGTTTGTCATTTGTGTGACCGCCCTTTGACAGACGATGACAAGGTACGCAATCATTGTCATCTTACGGGGAAATTCTTGGGAGCAGCCCACAATAGCTGTAATCTAAGCTACAAGATGCCTCGTCATATCCCCGTCTTCTTTCACAACCTTCGTGGCTACGACTGTCACCATTTAATGCAGGGTTTAGGAAAATATAAGGACCAACACGTATCCTGCATTGCAACATCCAGTGAGCGTTACGTGTCGTTCTCCCTGGGTCCCTTGCGTTTCGTAGACTCTTTTCAATTTCTTAATCGCTCTCTGGACACACTCGTTACCAATCTGTCCACGTCCGGGAGCCAATTTCCTTTGCTCAGAGAGGAAATGCTTAGACGGGGTTTCGATGAACAGACCAATCTGCTCGTACGCAAGGGGGTATACCCATACGAGTACGTTGACAGTATTGATCGGTTCAACGAAACAAGTCTACCCGCTCGTGAACACTTTGATAACCGGTTGTTGGAATCGTCTATTTCGGACGCAGATTACGAGCACGCACAAAACGTGTGGAGTGCATTCAATCTGCGTACGTTTGGAGATTACCACGATTTGTATTTGTTGACAGACGTAATGCTGCTGGCCGATGTCTTTGAAAGTTTCCGAGACATGGCCTTACGCGATTACTGCTTGGACCCGTGTCATTTTTACTCGCTTCCCGGACTCGCTTGGAACGCGATGCTAAAAATGACAGGGGTCGAATTAGAGCTGTTAACAGAGATAAATCTACATCTGTTCGTCGAGTCTGGGGTCCGCGGAGGCTGCGCGATGATATCCAACCGTCACGCAGTCGCTAACAATCCTCTGATTCCAGATCAGTACGATGTATCGAAACCGACCTCCTTCATTCTGTATACGGACTGTAATAATTTATACGGTGCAGCCATGTCGCAACCACTCCCTTACGCAGACTTCCGATGGCTCGATCGTAACGAAATCGAGTCCTTGGACGTACGTAATGTGAGTGATGATTCCGACATCGGGTACATCCTCGAAGTCGACCTACACTATCCTAATACCTTACACGACCTGCATTCCGACTACCCACTTGCACCTGTGCGCCAGCGCGTAACACCCGATATCCTTTCTCCCTTTTCCAAACGTTTACACGAGAGTATATACAGATCATCGTATAACGAATCAGGGTCATCCGTAGAGAAGTTGTTAACAACTTTGGAGGACAAACAAAATTACGTTCTCCATTATCGAAATTTGAAATTGTATTTAAGTCTTGGCTTAGAGCTGAAAGCTACTCATAGGGTGTTGTGTTTTAAGCAAAGCGCTTGGTTGAAACCGTTTATCGATTTCAACACCCGCAAGAGGCAAGCAGCCGTCAACAGCTTTGAAAAAGACCTTTTCAAACTGATGAACAACGCCGTATACGGTAAGTCGCTGGAGAACGTACGGAAACATATAGACTTTGAACTAGTCTCGGATGAACGACGGCTTCAAAAACTAGTTTCCACACCTAGGCTAAAACGTATGATTCGTTATACGAACGATCTGGTGGGGCTCTCACTCCGTAAAAAATCCATTGTTCTTTCCCGTCCCGTGTATGTCGGCTTCACGGTGCTTGACGTTAGCAAAACGATAATGTACGACTTTCATTATCGTTATGCTGTCGCCAAGTACGGTCGCAACGTTAAATTGTTAATGACAGATACAGACAGTCTGATGTATAGCATTCAAACATCAGACTTGTATGCAGACATGAAGAAGGACCTAGACGTTTTTGACACATCGGATTACCCTACGTCTCATCCTTGTTATAGCCTTAAGAACAAAAAGGTTGTCGGACTGTTCAAGGATGAAACGTGTGGTCGTCCTATTAGAGAATTCGTGGGTCTCCGAGCGAAATGTTATTCGTTCCTTGTGGCCCACGAAGATCCTACCAAAGAGTGCCAAAAACGTGTATGTAAAGGTGTGCCTCGAGTTGCGATTAAGAGGAGTCTGCGACACGATATGTATCGCAAGTGTCTCACTGATCATTGTCAGTTTTCTACCAGTGCACTTTGTTTACGTAGCGATCATCATACGCTGTACACGATGCGTGTAAATAAGCAAGCGTTGTCACCGTATGATGATAAGCGCTATATACTAGACAATGGTCATGATACGCTTGCATACGGTCATTATCGAATACAACGACGCATCAACATGGAGAACGACGACACCTCCCCACCTGCTAAAAAAATTTGTCTCCATGTATAGTAACCCCCCTCAACACTTGTTTCTTTCGTCAGTTGACGTCTCTCGGTGCTTCAGTCCAGACGTCTGTAAACGTAAGTTCACATATTAATATCGCAACGATATTTGTGTGTTTAAACATAATATATATATATATATATATATATATATATATATAAGTTTGTAATGTGTGGTTTCTTTGTCTTACAGTATTATGGATAACACTGCAGTTATAATTGACTTCAAGTGCTTTTTCGACGACAACGGAAAATATATTGTGAAGGAACTGTCAATCATGGACGTTCTGAGATTTGCTGGTAGACATTGGATTTTGACTTCACCTGCTACATCCGTTACGAATCCCAAATACGTTAGGACAAACCACTGGTTAACGTCAAATTATCATAGACTTAGATGGAGCGAAGGAGAGACACCGTATGACAATCTTGTTTCATTGTTAACATCACATACACGTATATATAAATATGTGTTTGTGAAGGGTTTTGAGAAAAAACGTTTTTTGCAATCAAAGATAATACACAATAATATCATCAATCTCGATGACTTTGGTTGTCCTAAAAACATACCGTATCTATTTCATGGAACAGAATGTCTTAGACATTTCAATTCTTCTGACCGATGTGCCAACTATAAGGTGCATGCTATTCGGGAATGGATGATTCATGATTTTTGCTTTAAACAAACATTTTTAATGTAACAAATTTAGAAAGTAGGTCACAGCGAATGATGACATTTATATCTCTCTCTCATTCTGTTGTGGACATGTACATACATGCATAGCTGTAAGCGGTGACTATTTTCTTATGAAAGTGGACTTTCCTAATGACATTGTTATATTTTTGGTGTCTCTAATTTCGTCTGTGGGACATGTTCATACATGCAAATGAAAGTGGGACACCGACTTTTCTGATGACGACGTTACCGCCACCACCACCACTATCACATTGTACTGTCCTTTTGTGTCGAATATTCTGTCATTGTTTGGTTCTCTCTCGCTTGATACAGACGTGTTCACTAGTGTCTTTCTCTCTCTCTTCTAATAATGTCGTTTCTTGTAAAGTTTAATGCTGTAAGTGCTATCGAGTACAAACGATGTTCAGAATTGACAGTGAATAAAAAATATCCCATCATGGTCTTAACAAATGTGGACACAAAATATGGGAACTCTGTGCTTGCTACGTTGGAGGATGGCGACCGCCAGTATCGTGTCTATCTTCCCAAGAGGTATGCAGGTGTCTTCACGAATGAGGAGCTCAGACATATCAAACCTAAAGAACTACATTTAGTGTATCGAGGGACGAGAAATCAAACAACACAAGTAGAGATCGAGTCCTAACGTCGTAAGTAGCAATCGTGTTAACAAACAATTTATTGATGTGTGTGTGTGTGTGTGTGTGTGTGTGTGTGTGTGTGTGTGTGTGTGTGTGTGTGTGTGTGTGTGTGTGTGTAGTTTCAACTCTCTGTACTTAACACTTTAATAATTGAATTTGTATGTACATGATAAATGTATCATTGATTCTACAAGTTTCGTTGAATAATAGTTGGTTCGATTAGAAATTATTTGAAAGTACATTAACTTATGCGATAAATGTATCATTGATTCTAAGCAGTATTTACAAATTTCCAGTGAATAATATTTGGTTTGATTAGAAATTATTTGAAAGTACATTAACTTATGAAAAATGACATATACTTGAAAAAGTTTACTTACTTAACGCATTTGATTCTTTCCACTAACTGTGTGTGTACATGTGATAATTGAATATTATCGTATCAGTGATTCTAATATCGACTGTATTGTTATGTTACAGATAAACTTCCTTGTGAACTGTATCTACAACCGTGAAATTATTATTTAAAAATCTTACAATGTCAAAAATTATTATTAATATTGTATTTATTTTATATAACAATGTTTGTTTGTGATATATATATTTAATCAATGTAAAATGTATTTTTGAATAATTGTATTATAACGGTTTGTAAACTATATTTTAAGTTTGTGTACAGTGCTGTAAATATATATTTAATCATTTAAAACAATATTATTATTAATATTTTATATATAACAATGTTTGTTTGTGATATATATATATATTTAATCAATGTAAAATGTATTTTTTGAATAATTGTATTATAGCGGTTTGTAAACTATATTTTAAGTTTGTGTACAGTGTTGTAAATATATATTTAATTATTTAAAACAAATTATGGTTTATTTTAATTTATTTCGTTATAAACCTCCGAATATGCATGCAATTATTTGTACAGTAATCAGAAATGTGTGAGAGAGACATTTAATAATTTGCAGGTTGTATCTTACAATCACAAAAATTATTATTTAAACTGATAATTGTTTTATTAAAATCTTACAATGACGAAATATTAACTATATTTAAGTTCGTGTGCACATACAAAACGCTTTGAATAAGGGAATTCTTGTCAACATTTGCAACGAAAGAGAGACATACACAATGTGTGTGTACACCAAACTTTTGCTTACAATCATGAAAATTATTATTTAAACTGATAATTGTTTTATTAAAAATCTTACAATTACGAAATATTATTTCATTGTTTACGATATATATATTTAATTAATGCAAAAATGAATTTTTAAAATTACAATAGTCTGTAAGGCATATTTAAGTTTGTGTACTGTGACAACGTAATCGCTTTGAATAAGGGAATTCTTGTCAACGTTTGCAGCGAGAGAGAGACATACACAATGTGTGTGTGTGTGTGAGCAGCACGTACATCGTCCGATAGCGATTTGTATGTGTACACAAAAATTTTGAAAATACCTTATTTCAAGGAGATTTTTTTATGCTTAACACTTTACCACACACACAGACTTGGTGTGTGCGAGTGAGAGAGAGAGAGATAGTTTTACTTACATTCAAATGTGAGAGAGTTTATATTATGATGGATAACTGTGTCTAGAGAGAGAGAGACAGAGAGAAAGGGGAGGGAGAGAATTGATATCGACAACAATCATGATCATATAGTTTGAATTTCCCAACACAGAAAAATGTTGGCAGATCTGTTCTATACACACAATAATGCAGGATTGGTAACCCTGATCATATATTTTAATATACACTATAATACACACACACATATCAAGTTTGAACCCATACATAGGTTGGTAAACCTGATCATATAGATTTAATATACATTATAACACACAACAAATTTGAACTCATGCAAGGTTGGTAACCCTGATCATATATTTAATATATACACTATAATGCATCAAGTCGGAACCCGCCCCACCCACCACCTTTGGGATGCTGCGGGTCCAGCTGATAGAAAGTGAAAGTGATCTAGGCTCGCGAAAGGCGGCATATAAAAAATAACGCGGATGCTGTGGTCCAGATACGCGAAAAAGTCGCGGATCTTGACACAGCTCAGCGAAAAAGTCGCGGATGCTGTGGTCCAGTAGAAAGTGAAAGTGATCTACGCTCGCGAAAGGCTGCATATAAAAAATTATATTCGCGGAAATTCGCGGTCCTTTGGGATGCTGTGGTCCAGCGGTGGTGGGGAGAGCGTGGGAAAAAATCTTGGACCGTGGGAAAGGCGGCATCCTTTGTGCGTTAGAACTGTCATTTTCCCTCTACTAATAATGTTAGCTAGAAATCCTTAAATTCGTAGTGACCGTCAATCAATGAATTTTTCGGTGAAGGGTTTGTGAGGATCGGTCAAAAAGCATAACACAAATTTTAAATTATTGGTGTCGACGTTTCGACAATATTTATTGTCATCATCAGGAGCCAATTGTTGCTGAGCTGTTACGACGCCAAACACACAACTGTAAGTTTCCCCAAAACAACCGCCCTATTTATAAACAGAAACAGATGACACTTTTACATTATTTAACTTGTGAAGGAATCAAAAGAAACACTATTAATAGAAGAACGGGTTAACAAGAAAGAAAAATGATTGAAATGTATTAAGAAAGAAAGCCAGTTGGTTAGTACATATGACATTAAATAATTGCACAACAGGGAATCTAACAGACGGGATATAGAGAGAAAGAGAACGACTGAAGTCGACGGATAACAATTGGTAGTAATATATAAAAGAAGAAAACTCTTGATGATGGAATGAAGAGGGATGTGTAGAACAAAGAGAAATGGAGACGCGTCTTCAGACCCTGAACGCAAAACATGACTTGATAAGGATGATGTTGAGCCTGGATTCTCCAGTTGGTTATTTTAGGTTAACCTATTATAAATTCGCTGGCACCAAAAACGTGCTAGTCCACAGAACAGACTTAATCGCTGGTGAAATAACAATCTTGATGTTAGAGCTGGTCACGTCAGCGCTTCCTCGGACGTCTCACACCTGTCCGTTCCCTCGGCTTATAGTTCCATAGTTGTTTGGGGATGCGGAAGTCATCCATTCGGCAAAGATGTTCCCACCAATTCAGCCGATACTTAGCGATCCTGTCGAGTATACTCATAATATTCAGTTCCTGCCGTATATCTGTGTTTCTTCTATCATCATGGAGAGTATACACTGCCACGTGCCTGGGAAATCTCATTTCAGCCGCTTAGATGCGACTGGCCTGGCCTTTCGTTAAAGTCAAATTCTCAGACCCATAAAGAAGTGTGGGAAGAGCCATCATCTTGTAGAATTTTAGGCGTGTTCCTTTACTTGCTGACAGGGTTCGCCTGATGGTCCCGCACATAAGGTTGAACTTATGCAAATTATTCACAACGTCGTTGCTTGCATTGTAAGATACACTGTAGCCCAGGTAGTCAAAACTGCTAACTTGTTCCAGGACAGTACCATCTATAACAAGTTTTGCCCGTACGGGATCAGTTCCACGAAAAGCCATCACATTGATCTTAAGTGTGGATAGGCCTATTTGTCATCCAGATGGCATAAATTTCGATTTAACACATGTAGCCTATACCCATCTGCAATCTGTTTTCAGAGTCCGACAGAATAGGCTGATCGTCCGCAAACAACAAAGTGTCAATTGCAGAGTGACCAATCATAAAATGTTCTGGAAGACACATCTACCAGTTTTGTGTGACATCGTCAATATATATCTTTTCCATTTATGTAAATTTTTCTTCAGTTTTACTTCACGGATACCCTTGTCGTACTCCACAATTGATCAGGCCAACTCGTTAAAAACGAAATTGCTATAAACGATCATGATTGATAAACTTTACAGACGGGATAACCCACTTCTCTGGCAGCAACGTGTACTTCAGCAGGCGTTACTTCTCAGCTACGTGAGCGCGCTTATAAGGAATTCCGCGGAATCGAGAGAGAAAGAGGCGGCACGTGAATGCGCGGTATCCGAGCCTCGTCTTGTAGCTATTTGCCACCAGCCAACGGACAGAAATGGAAAATTATTTATATTCCACATACTCTACTGTTGCATTTAATCGCTTATGATTCAGCGTCAGTTTGTGTAGTCGCGCTTTTAACACGGCTTGTTAAATTATGGATTTTTTTAACGTTTGCTACAAAAATATTCGTACTCGAGTTTGTGTTACACCAGACCTGTACAGAAATTCAGAACAATGACAAATGTCCAATCCGGTTATAGACATCGCGATGTTCTTTGTCTCACTACAAACAAATGTTTTACAACAATCCACCCCGCGTATGTGTGTGTCTGTGTGTACATATATGTGTGTGTGTATGTAATGTATATGTATGTATGTACTGTACTCGTATAGTAAAAGCTGGTCTTTCCAGGAAAGGATCCCATTCGCAAGAAGGGTACAGCATTACAGAAAGAGAATTGAAAAAGCGAATCATTTTATTGTCGTAGGTGTGATATTTCCCTGTGACTAGTCTGTTCCCTGAGCTGAAGAATTCCCTCACTATTTTGAACGAAGTACATTTATTACTGGGTAAATTTCAATATTAAAGTATTGTTTAATTATGGCAAAACTTACAAAAATGTCGATTTCTCTACTGTTATTTAATTACTTAACAATTGTAAAGCACTCAGTCATATAGTAAACACTAAACATTCGAAATATTCGGATTACAGTTCCTTTTAATCTGACACACAACTGGATTTTCACAATTTTTTCAAATTTTTAATTTTTTTTTGGGTACCAAAATTTTGATACTTTTAAAACTCAACACTATATTAAGATGTTTGTGAAAATTCTCTTTAATGTAGTACCCCACATGAATTTTTGCGATTTTATCAAAACGATTACCCAGTTTTGGGCTCTGACGTCCAAAATTTTGTAATTTTCAATTGTGACTAAAATTCCTTATTATTTGATCCCCTATATGGACTTTTCCGATTTTTTCGTAATTTTGAAACCTCACATTTTTGCCTCCCTACCGCAATTTTTTGTGTGTGGGGGAATCGATCTAAAAAGAGAACAGTGATTTGTACGTTAAAAGTATGGACTTACGTACCAAGTTTTAAGAAAATCGGTTGATGGGTTCAATAGTTGTCGTGAGACATGCCCCGAATAGACAGATAGACACACAGACAAATGCCAAACTGTCGAGTTGAACCTGAGAACTCGCTTCGCTACTTCAATTATGATTCCTATGCGATTAATAAAGTAAGTAAAGATTATTGTAGGTTAACTTTGGATTCAACTAATTCGGTTGTAGTGGATATTAGGCCATAGTGAACATAAAATGTCAGTCTCAATCCTCAAACAATATACATACACAATATACAATATATATACACTAAGTAACCGATTATATTGTTAAGTAAAATCACATCTTATTACATTTTAGTGAATTTCAGAACCCAGACGCTTAATAAGTAATACCTTAATATACTCAATTAATAGGAGACAATCCCTCGGTTGTCTCTTATAAATCGGCTGTCTTACTGAACTAAAGGAACCAGTTTTCCCTACACGCAGTATTTCAGCGGACTAAATCCAATTGTAGATTCACGCATGTAATATTAAAAACATAAGCCGGTCCAGGATCATTTCCCTTACGCCTTAACTTGGTACTGGCGGGTACTGCTGCCGCCCACTAGGAATCGACCTTATCGACCTTCCGGTGTAGATCCGTACTGTTCTGCATCAACAGGATCACCTCGTGTAGGACGTGGCACTTCACAACGCAGTACGGTCTTGGCTGGAGAGAGGCTAAGGGCTCCTTTGGGAGGTAACCTTGGGATTTTGTGAGGACCAGTGCCCAGCTGCGAACACGCCTGAAGTTTTACAAGGTGATTGCCCTCCCTCACACTTCTCTACGGATCTGAGAATTGGACGTTAACGAAATCGCAGGCCAGTCGTATTGAAGCGGTCGAGATGATATTTCTCAGTCACGTGGAATGACATACTCTTCAAGATCGCAAAAGAAATGTCGACGTACGGCAGGAATCGAATATTATGAGTACCCTATACTTGATAGTATTGCCCAGTATCGGCTAAAATGATTGGAACATCTTAACCGAATGAGTGACTACCGCATCCCCAAACTATGGAATTATAAGCCGAAAGGACTTATAATGTGGGGCGTCCGAAGAAGCGGTTGAGTGACCAGCTCTAGTCTATCTGCTTGGTATCGGAATAAACCATTTTTGGCGCAATCGTTGCGGAAGATGATTTTTGTCATTATAAAAAGCTCCTCAACCTTCCTCCTATCTCCCACTGTTTTCATCTTTCTCTGCCTTTCCAATGTCTTTCCTTCCTGAAATTTCCGTTTTTGTATTACGTTCAATTCATCCTTCCATTATTTCTAGTCCTAACCGTTCTTCTTCTTCTTGTAGGATTCCCAACCGTCTCTCTTCCGACTTCCATTTGGGCCTCTGCCCTATCCGCACCATCATGATAATATTTTTTTTTTACGTATAACTTACTGTGTCTTTTTTCAATCCGATTCTTTTCCGGCTTTGTTCTTGAAACTCTACCGTTCATTCTCATGAATTCCGTCTCAGATGCAGTAATTTTGTTGTTATTAGGTTGTATTTATTACCCGTTTTCTGTTAATACGTTATTTTACTGGGTAATGAATGTATTTCATGCATGGGACAGAATAAACCTGCTCGCCGTTTTTGCCACAGCGCGTTTAACAAGCACGCCATCAAAATTACCTCCACTGCCTACCGAATTTAATCTTCTTCGTCTTACTTAAAATTTGAAATCTGCGTCGTCACGTTCCTGCGGACACATAAATGACAGAACAGGAATCGTAGATAATAATAAAGATGTAGACTACAACAAGAACAGTGTCAATTATTGTTTTATTCTACTTTTTGTACAAAGTAAAGGTAGGTAATAAGCTTAGTACAACAACGGCGAGGACTAATGTTTGGACATTAGAGGTCATCGCGTGCGGATGTCACATCGCCTAATGACATCTGGCTGCCCAGCCCGCCCCGTGGCTGCGCAATCACAGTGCAGTAATTATAATCAGGAGACAACACGGCCAAGGATCTTGTCTCTTCGCGTTCCTTCCCCCACGACACGTCACACTTACTAACTGTTCTGAAAACGTTCGTTCAAAGTATACTTATTTAATCCATAAGGGTGTAACCCTAGGTGTACTTATTTAATCCTTAAATTGTAAGAATAGTGTAATCCTAGGTTGTACTTCTATAGGATAATAAGTCTCCCTGCTTATCCAAATACCATTTTCATACTTTCCATGTTTTGCACTTGTTTCCCCCATATTACAGATCCCGCACTTTTCACATCCGTCTCTCCTTTGCTATGTCATTTTTTGGACTTTCTCTTCATCTCATTCCGCTTGGCTTCCAGTTGGTGAGTTTCCTTAAAGCTAATCCTTTTCCCATTTTACACTGTCGATACGCACTCTCTCCTACTTTCTTTTTTGCCCTGGAATCCTTTTTATAATCTTTCTTTTGTACATTCACAAATCATCTAAATCAGTGGTTCCCAAAGTTTCCGCGGACACTTTTAATAAAAAACAGAATAAACCGTAATTTTCTCCCATTTTTTATGCTCTAAAATCTACATTTTAGAATCCTAAAACAATTAGTAGAAGATTACACTATATTTTATTTTTTGTTCAAAATGATTATAATTTTAAACTAAAGGCTTTAATAAAGTCTTTAAATCATGTCGTGGAGCAAATCTGTTTTTCAGCCGACCTGACTAAAGCGTCGCATCAACGCAGAACTGATCGCCCAGTTTTAGTCCACGTATAAGCACTGTATCTTCCTCATAAGCACTGTATCTCGCATATAAGCACTGTATCTAAGCAAAACGTTCTTCCTCTATAATATGTGAAGAAATGGGGAGTAGCCGCAAGCAATTGTTGATCCGCTGTGAAGTACGATGGCGTTCGCGAGGAAAGGTACTGGAACAGATTATTTGAACTGAGGGATAAAATAAAGCTCTTTTTATTTGATTCCAACTTCGACTTAAAGACAGGTTCCAAGGCTTTAACTGGATTCTGAAGCTATCATATCTTGCTGATATTTTCAGTCACCTCAATGGACTCGCTTTAAGCCTGCAGGGATCTAGCATCACAATTTTCCAAGTTCGTGATAAAAAAAAAACAGAGGGGATGATAAAAAAATTAAAGCTGTGGTTCAGAGATTAGACTCTAAAATCTCCAAAAAATTCCCATCCGTGGCAGATTTCGTCCAGATTCCAGGAGAAAACGTTCCAAAGGAGATCCTTAAGGATCATATTAAGTCTCATTTGTAGCATCTGCACTCGCAGCTAAAGGAATATTTTCCCGTGACGGATGATAATGACATGTTGATAAGGAATCCATTTGCTGATGGGCTGTCAACTAACGTCTCAAGAAGATTCATTGGCAGAACTTTCAACTGACAGCTCATTAAAATTACAGTTTTCACAATCACAGATAGCTGACTTTTGGATATATGTAATGACTGACTATCCTGAACTCGCAAAAAAAAAGCTTTGAAGTGTTTAACTGTGTTTGCCTCTACCTATTTATGTGAAACCGCATTCTCCCAGCTCACGTACTTGGAGTCAAAGTTAAGAAATAAACTTAGTATTAAGAGTGACTTAATATTTAAATTATCTGACATTAAACCCAACATTGCAGAGATAATTGTTAAAAAGCAACTGCACTGTTCACAACAAAAACTATGTTTGATATCATTAATATTAGAATTTTTGCAATTTAAGAGAATTTTTATTTTAATACATTTTAATTAAAATATAAGAGTTTGTATCGTATTTACTGTTTGTTTTATTTCAGAACGCAGACGGTGTCCGTGAAATTTTTAAATTTTTTGGGGGGTCCGCGGACCGAAAAGTTTAGGAACCACTGATCTAAATCATCTACACATGCAGATTCTTCTATTTCTTGTACAATTTGTATAATGTTGTTTTGTTACTACGAATAATTTACTACATCTCTAATAATAATAATAATAATAATAATTTTATTCGCCAATAATTGCTACTTCAAAATTATGTAACATTGGCAGACAAGAGGGCGGCACGGCGCGGACAGTTACGACATCACATACTACGATTAGACCAACTTACGACTGATAATAACCACCGCTACGTACACTTGACGTATACTTTATCAAACACTACAGTTACATCACAGGGTGTGAACATATTGATCAGGATTAAACGGTGTCGTAGAGTGACTGACTCATGACTACTTTGAAGAATGCACTTTGCGAAATTCTGTTCAATACGTCAAATCTCGTAAAATTACAAAATCGTTTCATCAGATTATTTGTTCTTCACCGTTTTCTTTCGTTCTCTGCAGCATCCAGAATTTTTTAAAAAAGCTACACCTCTTGTGGAATGACGCTATGTTATGTGTCGTATGCTGTGATTAGAAAAAGCATTGGATATTCTGAGCCTGATATTACCCCTATAAAGCGACTGGGGTAGTGGGTAGTGTGTTGGCTCGCTACCACTAATGGGCTTAATAAAAGCAAATGTCGAGAAGAACCTCTTTCAACATTAATAACAGACAAAAACAACATCCTCATTGTACGTACTAACATGCACCCCGTGGGACGGGAACCTGGGTCGTTTTCTACAGGGGCGTGAGGTTGGGGGGGGGTCCATACCCGGTGGCTCCCTCCGATCGCCGTCCTTGCCCAGCACACACTGACTCATCGTGGCGCGGGAGTGAACTAGCCCTTCCGCTGGAATGGAGTTGATGCATGCCAGGCCAAACTTGTGTCCAGGGCGAGCCGGGGCCAGTCCTGGCAAGTAGCCTCACGGCGAATCGTTGTTTGGAAAGCTGACGGGTGGACCCAAAACGTGCAGCCATGAAAGACGAGTGGGCAAAACGCTCGTGACTGATTAGTGACCCCTCGGGGTGGCCGGGGGCCCCGGGGACCCTCTGTTGGTTGTCACCGCCGATTGCGTCCAAGACCCCACCCGTATATGTGTTTTCGAGCACAGGGGTCACCCTTTCGATGGTTGAAAAAGGGTGCGCCCTTACTCCTAGTAGCGAATGGGTATCAGGGTGCGCAGCCCCTGGCAAGTAACTGTGTCGCGCCTCTCACGCCAGTCCATGATATCCATTAAGTACACAGATGAATCGTAGTAGCACGCTCTCGCCTCATCGGCGGACTGGCGTCCGTTGAGTCGGTGGAGTCCTAAGTTAACCCAACCGAGAGCGGGAGGATACGACAACATGTCTTACCACTAACCTGGTGGGGTGGTGTTCCCGTGCCCCCGCCATAAGGTGGAAGATTAGCCGTAGAGCTCCGAAGAAGATCCTGTGAATCAACCCCGGAGGACGGGCCCACGACCATTCTGGGCTTCGGGGGTCGTCGTGTTGATGAGCGACGTAGGCCTACTCAAAAATTGTACCAAGGGGTCGTGTACCAGCTCGGTGTTCGTGAGCTGTTTCTCCGGTGTTCACGAGTTAAGGTTTGGTTTCGTGGTGGTTGTGGTTGATTTTCCGTAGGGTATATTATCCCTAAAACTGGTCTTTGTGGGAGTTCGGGTGTGTGTCCTGAGGTCCGTACGGACTTTGGTGGACCACATCCGGTTCCTCCTCTTTTAGGAGCTTCATCTTTGGTTCCTCCACTATTGGTTCGCGTCTTCTTCGACGCTCAGACGCTCTACTGTACCAACATGCAAGAATTCAGTTATTACTGCGGACACTAAATGTCGCATGGCTTTTAGACGTTTGATGTAAACAATATCAACAAACGTGGCCGACAACCGACAAAGTACTGTTATTAAGTTTCCGGCCAGTCTGCAAGTCTGCGACTGAAATGTTGACTTTACGTATCTTAAAACTTTAACAGTCATCATCTTCACGGATTAAACCAAAGGATGGTTTGTTCCGGTCTCAAATAGGCAAAGATTAGAGTTGGTCACTCCAGCGCTTCCTCGGACGTCCCACACCTCTTCGTTCCCTCGGCTTATAATTCCAGAGTTGTTTGGGGATGCGGAAGTCATCCATTCGGGAAAGATGTTCCCAGCAATTCAGCCGATACTGGGCGATCGTGTCGAGTATACTCATAATATTCATTTCCTGCCGTGTATCTGTGTTTCTTCTTTGAACATGGAGAGTATGCCCTGCCACGTGCCTGAGAAATCTCATTTCAGCCGCTTGGATGCGACTGGCCTGGCCTTTCGTTAAAGTCCAATTCTCAGATCCATAAGTAAGTGTGGGAAGAGCCATTACCTTGTAGAATTTCAGGCGTGTTTCTTTACTTGCTGACTAAAGGGTTCGCATAATGGTCCCGCACATAAGGTTGAACTTATGCAACTTATTCACAACGTCGTTGCACGCTCTTTAACAGTTATTTAATAATTTAACCAGAGGCAGCAAACGTTAGTTTTAAAATTAAATACAGCAATACATAAGAACAAATTTGTCAATGCTAATACCAACAGAAAATCTAGAAAATTATCTTTCATTGTAAACAGCATGCTAAAAGGATCTCCTCGTTGGCAAAAATTAGCTAGAAGAGCCACGTTCAGTGCTACAAATAGGTAAAAGAGAATTTTCTCACCGCCAGTAGCACCTCTGTAAACGTGAATACTGGGCAAGGAAAATCTCCTTAATACCAACAATTGTCAAAGCGTGTCTTTTTCAGTGTTAAGAACAAACAACGAGTACCGTATCTCCTCAACTTAACAATAGGCAGGAAGAGCACATTTCAATGTTATCGATAGCGTCAGAGTATCTTCCCAAAGCCAATAATTGACACAACAAGCCTCTTTCATTGCTAATATACAAGAAACACTTCTTTGAATGCTAAAAATAGACGTACAAAATCTTCCCGATGTCAACAGTACGCGAGGAGACCCTTTTGAGCAGTAAAGACAGGCAACAAGATCATCTTTCTGTGCCAACAATAGATTTCAACGTCAATAATCTGGGTAAAACGACTCGTTTACCATGGAAACGCGTGGGAAAATCCTTTTAATAATGGTAATAACAGATAGGCGGTGTAATCTAAATGCCAGTAAAATGTGAAGAGAGCTTTCGACCGGACAGATGTACGAGTAGACTGTTTCTAGATTTTCAGCTGAACAGTCAAAAAAATTTCCAGTTCATTTACGCGTTATCTTACAATTTTTGTAAGTACTTCCTTATTGCACACGATGTTCTGTCCCACAACAATACTGTCGGTGGGAGATACGACACTCTACCCAAGTGTATCGAGGTCGGTCACACGCATAGGCTGAAACACTCATACATAACGCCAACTACATAAGATGCTAGGTTAAAACTCAAGTATATTTTTTGACATTATCACTAATACGTTTTGAACAAGAGATCTTCGAGACAATGATTTAAATCCTACCCCTTTCTGTTTCCTGTTAAAAGGAGACATTCATAAGTCAATAAAATACCAGCTCAAAAAGATATGGAAAAACAGAAATACAAGAAGTGACGTTTGTGTATTAGGCGAAAAGGGAGAAGGTGTACCATGTAACAAGAATACAGTTATTGAAATGGAATTATGAAGGAATTATAATTTAAGTAAAATTATAACTATTCAAGCCAATATTAAAAAAGTATCGCGTGTAACATATGAGCAACGCAAAATACGTAGGTATAACATGCACTTTGAAAGCGTTTAATTGGAAGCATTTAATATTTAGTTGTACAGACAGACTAGTAGTTTCATTCTGGTGTCTTATTACAGTGCAGCCAAACACAGCCAACCACGTCTTGCCACAAAAACCGAATATTTCCCGTAAAACCCAGGCATCATTTGTGGTCGTAGAGGGTTAAGAATCCTATCCACACAAGATATCTTGCGGTTCCTTACGCAAGCAGAGAAAAAGTTCAACAATTAAAAGTTTTAATAATCACTGTACATAACATACGAGAAAAAAGATTATTGTTTTAATTAAGTTGATTCTTGTTTGATTCTTTTGTTGATTAGTTAATCACCAAATCTTGTTTGGTGCTGCACTCTGGTGGTGGCCCTGAAGTAAACGCCAAACATTTTGTCATCAGATCTGATCAAACGCCAAAAAGATTAATTAAAGAAAAAAATTATTTTCAATATTGACGTTATTTTTACTATTTAGATATTTAGAATATGCTCGCATTCTTTAAAACACTACGCTTTTCTTTAAGCACGCATCGTTGTGACAGTGGTGAAAATCTGGATGGCTATGTACGGAAAAGAGATTTGATTTAACTGGCAACACTAGTTTTTCGTTTCAGCTGTTTTGTGACGCGTTGGATCAGTTTACCGCCCTAGGAGCGCGAGGTGTACGGGAGTGGGCCGAGCACCGTAGTGCCGTTTGTGAAGTTCTCACTTAAAAACCCAATACAGTAGTGTAGCGCTTCCAGGTAACGGTACATGTGAGAGTACGACTCTGGGCACTTCAAGACAGCGTAGATTCTTAACGACGATACGTTAGCGACATTACAGACGAAGTGTAAAAACTGGTTGGGCACAATAATACTTATTATGCGCGTGAGTTGCAATCGGGTATCGAAACAAGTGATTTAAAAAGTAATGTCATTCGACTTATAACAAAGTTTGAACCAGGCGCGATACCTGAAGCTAGTACGACAGACGACGACGATATCGACGTCGCAGTGGAAAATTAGGAGAAATATTTGGGGGCAGTGGTTTCTACTAATTTGCTCTCTGAGCTGCAGAACTCGCTCACTAATTTGAACGACACACTTTTATTATTACAAAATTTTCGATATTAGATAATTTTTCAATTATGGGAAAAATAAAAAAATTCGATGACTACTATTTCTCAGGTAGTATAAGAATTGTAGAGCACACAATCGTAAATAAAAAATTCGAATCATTCGGATTTGTTTACAGTTCCTTATAGTCTGACACCCTACTGGATTTTCGCAATTCTTTTTAAAATTTTGATATCTTTTTTGGCAAAAAAAAAAAATCCAAAAATTTTGAAATTTCCAAAACTTAGTACCCTACTACAGTCAGATGTTAGTTAAAATTCTTCTTAATTTTATTCCCACATGAATTTTTGCGACTTTATCAACATTTTCACCCAGTTTTAGGTCCCTGATGTCCAAAAATTATAAAATTTCAAAAATAAAGACGATATTAAAACTGCGGTTCAAATTCCCTTTAATTTGATATCGCAACATGGGCTTCTGCTATTTTTTTCACAATTTCGACCCCCCACACTTTGCCTTTGTAACTGCATATTTTGGAGGGATCGATCTAAAAAACAATAGGATTTCGTAGGGTAAAAGTACAGACGCGCGTGCCATGTTTTACAAAAAGTGGTTGATGCATGCAAAAGTTATCGTGAGGAATCCTCCAAATAGACAGATAGACAGACAGACAAATGCCAAATGGTTAAAGTGAAAACAGAGAACTCGCTTCCCTCGTTTACAAATTTTCCTATTTTTATCTAAACATCAGCAGTACAAGTAGCTTCCTGTATGTATATTTTATTTCAAACTTGTATTGATTACGTTTATAAACAGTGTATCAAACAAGGTAGGCCTATGCGCGTACATTTATGTAAGAGTAGGCGAAGTGTGTTTGTGGCCTCAATAATAGTGCAGTAAAAGTTGACTTGTCACCGACAAATATGAACAATTTATGCAGTACAGGAGCAAGCGGGCGCGCGCGCTCAACGCAGCGTTAACACCTACTTGGCTTACCAATTAGTTAACTTGCCCATATGTGCGGACACTTGAACGTGTATTGCTTAATTTAATTAATTACCCAGCTGGCAAATAAAACGCTCATAAATACAAAACAATTTACCTGACACACACGCGCACGCACACGCACACAAATTGGCAATGAAGCAAAACGAATAAATATATTACCTTGTCATAATCGGTTCATATTTTACAGAGCCCGTCTGTCTATCTGTCTATCTATATCTCTCTTTTCATCTTACTTTTTCTCTCTTCTCTCACTCGTCTTAATCTATTTACTAACCTGTCAGCTCGCCATTCTATCTGTTTTTCTACGCACGTCCCCCCCCCCCGTTTCTATAGAACACTTAATATTACGTGTCAGGAGGTACTCGTTGACATCAGTTAATCAAGTGTTTTCTTATTCAGAATGTCGGCTTAGGATCAGTCGATTGATGTGCTTCCACTGTACCTATGAAATCTCTTTTATCATCATCAGGGGCCTGTATGATGGATCTGTCCTGCAAATGCAGGTTCCTGTACCTGCTGATAGACGACTACTGTTTGGAGCAAGTACGGGATTTCCAGTGATGTGGAGAACAAGTTGAGTACATTTAGATAGGTCGGAGGGGACGGTTCAAAGAACATTAAAAAGTGAAATTAGACCAAACCCAAATTAAATTTTATAAGGTATGGTGGTACCTACCCATCTCTATGGTGCAGAGTCATGGAACTATGCGAAAGACGGCTGTAAATAAAATCATTGCCGCGAAAGAAATTAGGTTTTTCAGAATGATCAAAGGATGCTCACGATTATTCTTCGCAATGAGGATATACGGAGTAGGCTTAAGGTGTACCCCGTTGTTCGAAAACGTTGATGAACATAAAAATGGATGGAGAGAGCATGTTCTTTGCATGGAAAAGGACTCTATACGTAAGACCGCATATTTTTACGGCCGAAAGTGCATTCGTAACGTAGGAAAGTCCAGAAAACAATCTCTTAGTTTTAGTTGAGTTTAAAATATTTGTAAATAACAACAATATAAGATCACTTATATTAGCATATTCTGTGAGACGTGAGTCCGGTTAAATTAAAACGATAAAAATAATAATGTAACATTCTACTTGCAGAAACTATTATTATTTGACAACGATATATAGATTAAGTAGACCTACACACGCGCGCGCCCAGGCAGACACATTATTCAGACAATTAGGTTTACTCTTTTAGGTAGGCTGTATAAAATTAGCGGGAACAGACAGTGGTCAGCGGGGACGATAGCCTAATGATGACGACTGATTATGATAAAAGTGACGATAATGATGACTGGTATGATCGACTTAACGATGCTGAGTGTCATCGGTTGTGCGCACAGTGTCAAACACTAGTTTGCTGAGAAGACTTAACGATAAATATTGCCTGTCGCGAGAATGTAGTGTGACTGTGGAGGAAGCTGTTAAAACTGATGTCAATTTATTGGAAAGTCACCCTGCGTTCGTAAATGCATACGTACCTGTACACACAACACATAAATAAGTAACCAAGCGGCAGAAACTGTTAATCATCGCAATGTGCGTGTGTGTGCGAGGCAGATGTTGTGTAGTATAGAAGGCAATTATCGCCGCAAAAAACAAATGGTGTCGCATTTAAGGTTGACAGCGTCGACAGGCGAGCAAATAGAAGCGGACAGAATACGGGGTATGCAAAGATGAGACGCAACTCAAGAAGGCAGTGGGCGCGCAGCAGGCCCACTGTGTTTCGCCTCTTTACGTAATCCCAAAGTGCAGTAGTAGCCTGCACGCACACACACACACACACACACGCATGCAAAGCAATCGCGCGAGAAACACCTTTCATTTAATCATTATTATTCCGTTCTCTGCTGTTTGCATAAAACAACATTCTGGCTTTTGCCATCATCATTATACATACATACATACATATACGCGTGTACATAATATGAAATCAACTTTTACCCGGCCATTTTTACATACTCGCCGGCCTGTGTCATTAGTCTCCGTAATGCGACGGGCAATTAAAATAACGTTTACTGACACATGCACATGCGGACAACTTGGACGATACACAGACAGACATTTTGATTTATTAATTAACACTATAGCCAACAAACAAGCGACAGAGAGAGACAGACAGAAAGATTGGCGGCGGGAGGAAACAGAGATATTACAAAGAGCGAGAGACGGACAGACAGACATTTACTTAAGTGGGTATCGAACATTGCACCGCGGACATAATACGGGCTACACCGTGTTTCTACGGTAATGGAGCGATTTTTCTTTCCATGTCCTACAAACATTTTTATCTGGCGTACTGTCACGAAACCGAAGCTACAATAATATTTTATTAACGTTATAATCGCGCTGTTGTCGGTATTGTATTAAAACTTGTTAATTATTTTCAAACGGCTGATTGCCAGGTGCGCGTCAAACGTATGCACGTCTCTGAAATGAGTCATAGCACGATGACAATACTGGAACACGACGTTAATATTATAGTAATAACGAACAGGTTGGCGTCAAGATCTTCGTCGTCAACACGTCCTGTTTGACCCACATTTATATCAAGGACTATTAGTGGGGATGAGATTAAGGTACAACCCAAATAGTATCTCTCATTCTCATATTCAAGGGTCACGCAATAGTTTCTCTCATTTTCTCTCTCTCTCTCTCTCCCTTTTTTCCAACCTTCCCCTCTCTCTAAATCTGTGTGAGTGTGTGTGTGTGGGTGGGTGTGCGTGGCTACGCGCGCGCGCAAGAGTCGTTTTGTTTTTGCGATATTATTTCGGTCCGGGTCCCCCGAGGAAGTGTTTTTCTTCTCAGTGTTGTAACTGGGACCTGGGTCCTTGGCTGGGAGGCCGGAGTAAGACTAGTTTCTGCGGGAGGGATGAGACTAGCTTGAAGGTCAGACGGCCCATATTCCTCACGACAAGTGACATATTCAAGATTATTTCCATATAATTGTTTATACATTGTAGGCTGACACGGCTAAGGCTCAGCCTTAACCACAGTACTGTGGTCACTAACGTCTACCACCCTACGTTAGCGAAGCTCGAATTTACACTGATGATGGCAGTCGATGGCACTGCTGAAACGTCTGTTTTTGTTTGAAAACAATGGACCACGGTCAAACAGCCCGGGAATGAATTTTATTAAAAATGTTTATACAGTTTATGCTTTATTTGAACACACAACCACAACTGACAGAGATACACGTCAAGTGATTATGGAATTTCACCAAAACGTTTAATAATTCTGGGGGGAGGCACTGATCCCCTGATCCCCCAACTTTGTGTCGCCCCTATTTCTTCTCTCCGAAAAGATTCTGGTTACGTTCATCAGACCCATCTATGCTAACTTAAGTCGTACAACCTTTCCAACCAACAGTAATCAATATTTGAAAACTGCACGTATGATAAACCCAGCCATATAGGCTACAGTCGCTGCCCAGACTATTAGGTCAACGGTTGGCAGAAGCCTCAGTTTTAGATTTAAATCTTTTTTCCACTCTATACCTCCTGACGGACGCATTCCGATTAAGGAGCCCGCAAAACAACCCGTCGACTTTATCAACTCCGCCAATTCAGCTTTGTAGCCATGCAATGTCGCCGAGTCGCCTAGCAAACTCATCGTTACCATGTACACAGGAAGAAGAAGAAGAAGAAGAAGAAGAAGAAGAAGAAGAAGAAGAAGAAGAAGAAGAAGAAGAAGAAGAAGAAGAAGAAGAAGGAGGAGGAGGAGGAGGACGAGGACGAGGAGGAGCAGCACCAGCAGCAGCAGAAGGAGCAGGAGAATAAGGAGAATAAGAAGGAAGAAGGAGGAGGAGGAGGAGGAGGAGGAGGAGGAGGAGGAGGAGGAGGAGGAGGAGGAGGAGAAGAAGAAGAAGAAGAAGAAGAAGAAGAAGAAGAAGAAGAAGAAGAAGAAGAAGAAGAAGAAGAAGAAGAAGAAGAAGAAAAACAACAACAACAACAACAAGATTGGAGAGCCAGACAAAAATGAAGCAAGGATGGTCATATGTAAGCGCGCTCTCGTGTCACTATCTTTCTTCAGAAGTAATATTCGGGACTGAGAATGAAAGAAATAGTTACGGTGTCCGTAAGTACGATTAAATTTAATTTAAAAGAATCAACAATGTAATTAATATTTGTAAGAAAACATTAGTGAGAAATGCAAATTATTTAATTGAGACAAAGGACTCGTACTTAGTGAACCTGATCGTAGTGATTTTATAAATACGTTGTGTGATTCAGTACAGAATTACGCGGCGATCTTCATTTAATGCCGTCTATAGGCCTACGTATTTTTTAAAAGTCCCTATCAAGATATAAATTTATTACGGACTGCAAAGCATGACAAGAACATGTCTACTGCAGACATTTACAGTTTGATTCGCGTTTACACTACCGATTGTCGAAAAACATTTACTGTACATATAACCTATTTTGTTTGGCACTTGGATATGATTTACAATACGTACAGTGTTTATGTGTGACTTATAATGCATATGCTCTCGGTAAACAACACAACAATACTGTGATACCTGCCGCCCTACACACACACGCACACGCCACATTCGGAAGGGCTGACGAAGAAGGATTATCGTAACGTCTCTTCTACCCATTTTGTGTAAGCGCTTCAAAGAATTATATCGATGGCTTCCATACTTGTAAGAACAATAACGATTCCCACCGTCCTTAACGTAAAAGCTAGCACGAAAATCCTTCTTAGGGACAAAACGTGTCCATCGGCCACAAACAAACACTACAGCAAACAATTTGAAGTCCCCAAGACGTACACGCGCAAGTATATATTATGTGTGGGGGGGGGGGAGAACCCAAAAACCTTTACCTATCTTCGTCGCGTCGTAATTACAATACACTATTCACTCAGTTTTGCGTCCTGAACAAATAAAAGATTAGCCTGTCGTACGTATATACAGTAGGCCTACATTACTGTTTCTCCAGATGCCATTTCGTCTATCTGTGGGTATCTAAATGTTATCTCTGGGTGTGATTTTGGTATATGGTCGCCTATACTGCTCGGAGCGGTTTCGATTGACGCTGCTCGCTTTGAGACTGTAGACGTCAGCAAAGGTATTCCTGTCTATCCTACAACCGTTCGGAGTCGGCGTCCAACAGGAAGTCTCGCAAAATTTTCAGACTAACTTTACGCGCACACACCACGAGTATACATGGAGTACGGATCACTGTCCGCTTTTAGAGACAAACTCTCTAAATCAGAATTTTTCCCAAACAGTGGATAATTCAGAGTGCGAAAATCAGGTCAGTTACCCGAATAAACGAATTCACAAAAAAGTGCATCGCATATTGCGAGAGTGAACAAAATCGTGAGTGACATCGAAGACAACAGCACGTACCATGTACACAGAATACGTAATACAGGATACAGATACGTAACAGCGTGTGTTGTGCACTAAAACTGCTAACCGATTTAAACAAAAATTGCCAAGTATTGTTTGCAGCAATGATAAATATGTTTTGCAGCATATAAGTTTATTGTATAAAGTATTATAATAAATTTAACGCAATCTATAAATTTAATGCTATTTCTATTATTTCTTTAAGCTTTGTATTTACAATATGAAAGTGAATTTTTATTTCAAACATTACTACAGCTTCTTATAAAGTTTCATAACTAGATGTATTAATACAGTGATTAGACAACAAATATATAACAGTAAAGTGTTTTTGCTATGTATTACTTAAAGATAAATTGGATGATAAACACCCGTCTTATGGGAGAGGGCCTCAGAAAGAAATCCCCCGGGGCCTACGTACGCCACTGTATCAATGTTCTACTTTTACACTTACACACTTCCATATTATCAAAACGATTTGAATAGTTTTACGTTTCCTCAACACACTTCAAGTTCTCTAAAACCTATACCCATACACCCGCTTACACTGTCGTCAGTAGTGACAGAATCACCTCCTAGTTTTCTTATATTATTTCACTTTATTAGGATTGTCAACACGCTGCAGCGATCCTCATTAATAACCAGACGGCTTTCCTTAGAAGGATCTGACGTCTGTCCAGTCTTTGTTGGATTCGTTAAATAAATGTGTTTGATTATTTCGTATCCAAGAATTTTATTCAAACACACTGAGTTGTATTTTAACGCACAAATTTTGAACTCAGCGAGTCTGTAGCTGGACGACAACTGAGAGTTTTACTGGACCGATAGGAAGTCTGCAATTATTTAAAACAGGATGTGGCTAATCTCCCTGAATACCGATCACACACAATTCTATCGATAACTGATAGTACACAAGCTATTTAAACGACGTGTTAAGTGAACAACAAACAAACACATTAATCGCTTCACAAACAACCGTATAAATTGTTGTTTTTTTTTTCTAAAATTCGTTTTTTGTTTCTAATTGTTCGTCGAAAACGCGCACTCATCGCTATGAGTGTCTACCTCGGTGATTTTGTCTGTGAATTTTTTATTTGTTACACAACCCGTCACTTAAACATGGTTATGATTATCAGATATTATTGAAAAGTCAGCTGTTTCCTTAGCTTAACCCTCGCAAGATAATATTTCAGCTGGGTGTTGATAACACGACTGACAGTGTTTAGAGCTTAGACGATTTCTTTTCTCTGACACATTGACTTCTGTGGGTTTAATATATTTAGAAAACTACGTTCTTTACCACCAGAACACAAGTTTTATTCTTCTGGTGCATCCCTACAACGCAGCACACTTACTAGCTAAAGTAAACCCTGTGGAAAGTTTAAAAAAAAGAACTCAACATTAAGAAAACTAATGAACAATAAGACAACGTTCATTTCGTTGTGTTACCTTGTCACGTTCCTTCGTCTTCGTTTTCTTTCTCCTCTGGAAGGCTTAATCAGAAGCGTAGGAAGCCTAGGAATTTTGAAAAATCGCATACTCCGTGTGGGGTATCAAATTAAAGGAAATTTCACAAAAGTATGACTTTAATGTTTATTTTGAAAAAATTCAAAATTTTAGAACATCAGGGACCAAAACGTGGATGAAATTTATGAAAAAGATTCACGTGGCGCACCACATGTAGCGTCTTGTCTGTTAACGTTAACGAACGGATTGCTCGAAACCCAATTCTTACTTCGAAGCACACATAAGTCTTGTACAACTTTTGTTGACCTAAAAAAACTCACTTCATTGTCTTGAATGGAACTTTTGTGTTTTCCCGTAGGACAAAAATTAATAAAGTACAGGTATTATCAAAACTTGACAGAGCTTCAATGTCGAGTACTACAGACAAAGTTTTACCTTTGGTCAAGTTGTCGAATTCTACCAGACATATTTTCGAAGATGAATAAAAGAAAACTCCAAGCGGAATATGAAAAACTACCAGAGCCCAAACAAATTTCAATACAAATGATATCTGCGTCTGTCATCTAAGAAGAAGACCTTAAAGAACAGAGGAAAATATAAATTAAAATATTTGAGATTCGCATTATTAAAAGTCGTAATTTATATTAATTCTATTGAAAGCAGTGGGAGAAAAAGGGACGAGGAAGTTGGCCGACTTATCCAGAGATTGGTCAAAGGATTTCCTGGCCTTGGCTATGATCCAGCAGCAAGCCAACAGATGTAGCGATCACAGAACCGTCAGATTGATTTCTTGTGCGGGAAGAACGTAGTACACTTATTCAAGACACTAGTAAAAAGGATAGAAGGAGCCATCGGAGAAGACCAATTCGATTTCAGGAATGGAAGAGACACCGGAGGAATTGGAATGTTAATGATTTCAGAGAGAGGGCTAGCGGTCAAAGGAGAAGTGTGTATCTCCTTTGATGACTGGCGAAAAGCATTTTACAGGGTAAAATGAGAAAAAGCTGATGGAAATAGTGAAGAAAATGAGACACTGATTGGAAACTAGAAAGATTAATTCTCAATGTGTGTCTGGAGCGAAAAGTAAAGGTGCGTCTGGACCATGGAGAGGTCAAAGAAAGAAGCGTTCTACAAGGACAGTGGGCATAGACCATTCTGCTTAATCTGTGCGGAGAATGGCTGGGCAAGGAAGCCTTGGATCGGCCAAGTCAGTGACTACATTGAACTAGCGAAGTGAGTTCTCAGTTTTAACTCGACCGTTTGCCATTCGTCGTCTGGCTATCTATTTGGAGTATGTCTCGGGATATCTTTTGAACGCATCAACCGATTTCGTAAAACTAAGCACGCGTGTCCATATATTTACTCTACAGAACTCTACTGTTGTTGAAATTGATCTTCTCAAAAAGGCGGGTGACAAAATGTGACGGGATCAGAATTTTAAAAATCGCACAAGTCCGGGGTAGGCTATCAAATTAAAGAAAATTTCAACCAAAATATGACTTTAGTGTTCTTTTTTAATATCAAAATTTTTAACATCAAAGACTAAAAAGGTGAAATGTTTGATAAAATCGCGAAAATTTATGTAGAGTATCAAATTAAAAGAAATTTCCAGTAAAATCTAAATGTAGTGTTAATGTTTGGAAATTATTTTCAAATGTCAGGCCAAACGGTTTCTCACTTATCTATTCGTTGCTAATCCCATTTTTGTACTTTCTACATATTTACGGCGACTGATAATGACTTGTAAGAGATCAGCTCTCGCGCAAGCAAAATAATTCTAGAACTCTCATAATCTGATAAAATCCCAGCTAGTATGCCTGTCCCTCATGATATTCCTAAAATGTCTCCGTTTAATTCCACATAAATACTGGAACATTTGGGATTACATGCCATCGCTACGGTTATAAGTAGCTTCAAATCTTAAGTAAGTAAATTTACTGACTTGTTCGAACATTGCATCATTGATTCTAATTTAAGCTCTGAACGAGTCAAGGCCTCCAAATGATACTACTTTTGTATCAGACCGAGAATACTTTAGTTCTTCTTCTTGTTAACTTCAAGGACTCGGTACTCATATCATCCTCGGCTGGCCCACGTCTCTTCTACCAGTGGCTTTATATTTCAGCTCCACCTTTGCACATGATCACACCATTGTCTTCTGTAATAATTGCATTGTCATCTTTTACTTCTAGTTTCACTCTTATATGCTCACTCCTTCTTTTATCTTGCAATGTACAGTTATTTCGAAGGAACTGCATTTTCATTGACTTATAAAATTTAATGTTGTGCTGTCTCTTGCCTTATCTCTAAGATTTCCATTAATCGTTCTACAAATATTCTTAAATTTATTTATGTTGTCTTTTATATCAGATTCAGACTCATCGCTTACTTCACATCCGAGATATTTAAAACGGCTAACTAGTTCTAAAATACTGTTGTTTATAACTATTTTAGTCTTCACTGGATTTTTATCCTTAAAACCCATGGTTTTAGTCTTTTTCTCTGAAATTGTCAGCGAGTACACTCTTGCTACGCTTTGCAACCTTGCAACTGAAACTTGGATCTTTGTAAATTCATCCATACTTTCATAAATAATAATAACTGTGTTTTCTGCATATAGGAGGGAACACATACAAATTGATTTGTTAAGCTGCATTTCCGAGGTCACTCTGGATTTCCATGCTCACAACATGTCGTCTATATATATAACAAAGTTGGGTAAATAATGTGTTCCTGCTTAACACCCTTGTTTATTGGAACGTTACCTGACAACCTACCATTCAGATCCAGGACTACAGATATTTTTTTGTAAAGATCTTGAATGAGTTTATTAAATGTTGTGGATACCCTCTCCTGTATATAATATTCCATAATTTTTGAAGGTCAAAATTATCAAATGCTTCCTTCAGATCAACAAAAGATATGCATTTACTGGTTACATTTCCCGCCTTTTCCTCTATTATCTGTCGTGATACAAACAGTGCACCCACCTTGTAGTTGACCTACCCTTTCTAAACCGCATCTGCTCTTCAAGAAGTAATGCGTCCATAATAACTCTTAATCTGTGATTGAGAATTCTTGCACACATTTTTTATGTTGATTCGAACAAGTTTATTCGTGTCTGTTGTGTTCTTATTTTTTGTACCACGAAAATTTCTTTTCCTCTGTCTGTTTATTTGTTTTCCATCCACATGTTATTTAGAACATTTAAGTTAACGTTAAATTAAAACGTAAAAAGCTGACAGACTTAACCGTATCCGATAACGTACAGGTTGCTGTGTCCAGGACGCCATTTCTAAAGACAAAATTTTTTATATTTTTTTTTGTGCGTGTGTGTCACACTTTGTCACTGTGTAGGAAAACAATTGTCAGCAACCTACGCCCGTAAATCTCAAACAAGCGGAGATAAGGGAATTGTTTTTTTTTTCAGTTAGCAAATAAGCTAAAAACTGAAAACGTGTAGCCCACCATACACTCTGTGTATTGTTTACAAAATGTTTTAACTAAAGAACAAATCGTTGTCTCTTATCAGGAAACATCGAAAACGATTACACTGTAAAGTTGTAACATAACAATGGCAAACAGAAAAACACGGAACAATCCTTTTGTTTGCCCGATAGTCAACGCTATCAGCTGAGCCACGTCACAGATTTGAACTGATAAAATGTTTGTTTTGTTCTATTAGCACTACATTGAAAACACGTCATTTCAATAAACGTTTTCCAAACTGGCCAGCCCCACGATAGGCTAATTCTGATATAGACCTAACACTGGTAACAGATAAAAAAAGAGTGCAAGAATATTGTGAAATATTAAAATATTATTACTCCTCCATTTATATAACTTGACAAAGTTTATTATATATAAGTTCTTTTATTTATTCATATTATATTCTTCGTCTTTTGGTGAGGTCTACCGGCGGTATCTGGCTATCCGGCCATGGCTTCAATATAGTCGT
Organism: Magicicada septendecula; assembly: GCA_034769895.1. NCBI lineage: Eukaryota > Metazoa > Arthropoda > Insecta > Hemiptera > Cicadidae > Magicicada > Magicicada septendecula. The sequence goes on from CM068372.1 coordinate 368,990,296, forward strand.
CCTGAACAAGTTTACTGATGTGCAACGGAACCATTCTACCAGGTTTTCCGACCACAAGATTCGTCGTCTTCTTTATTCTAAAGATCTTCTGCCTTCGATGTTTCCCTGAAGTGTGAGGTGTGCGTCTTCACATTTAGGTCCTCCATAATCAAGCCCAAATTATTTCAACTTTCTACTATCTACTCCAGTGTACATAAAATTGATTCTACTATCTACCTGGTTTGTGTGGGGGGGGATTCAGTATTTCTTTTCTCTCGACGTCTGGTATTTCAGCAGGTCTTAATTGTCCTGCGCTCGACGCCAAAAATTCATTTCCGTAATGTTTAATTACAACATTTATTTCAGTGCTTGACCACTTCGAACGTTTTAAATCTGTTTATTATGTTTTTTAGTCCATCCCTCTATTATGTATTGGAGTCCGTCCCTCTATTCTGAATTGTAGTCCGTCCCTCTATTATGTATTGTAGTCCGTCCCTCTAATCATAGTTTCCACATTTCCACACCGCGTCTCATATCACGTATCCTCTTTCAAATCTCTCGCCCCCAACTCCCACCATGCCAGCTTCTTCGTACTAGTCCCAATTTTCCTCCTTTTTCTCTGAAGTTTGAGCCGTAGCTACATCTTCAAATTTGGGTCCCTCAAAAACACCATCATCATCTTCTCATCAAGGTATAGACAAGGTGCTGCCTGTACCAAAGATCTTGCACCCATCTCTTCCTGGGACTACCCAAGCATTCGTGTCCTGTGGGTTTACATTTTCAGACTTTTTTAGCCAGTCTTGAATCTGACATTCTCTCTAAGTATTCTTTCTACCGTTGTTTACAATATTTCAGTCTTTCATTCGAATTAAAAACTTGTAATTCTTCTCTTATGGCTCCATTTCTTATTCGGCCAAGTTTACAACACCTTTTAACTCCTCTTAAGAACACCGTTTCCGAGGCGTGTGTTTTACTTTCTTGTTTCTTGGTTGTCGTCCATAATTAACACCCATAGGACAATACAGGGATCGCTGTAACTTTGTAAAACTTTAATTTTGTATCTTGACGTACCTTCTTTCTAAATAAACTGTCGATTGTCCCACATATGGTCTGGAAATTACCTAACTTTACATAAATGCCATAATTCTCATCACAGCCAATATCGTTTCCCAAATAATTAAAATGGTTCACCTGTTCTGCAATTTGATTATTGATTATTATTTATGTTCTAATTGGTTTCTTGCCTCGAAATGCCATTACCTTTGTAGTGGACATTTTCATATTGTATTGTTTGCAAATCAGATGAAGAGTCTGTCCGTATTTTGAATTACACACAAGTCGTCACCAAACAACAGTAAATTCAAATAGCTCGTGATATTTTAACACCAGCGTTTACTAGCTGTTTTCACTTTCCTATAGAAAATTGGCTGTTTAATTATAGTGATACCGTGTTTACTGTGTTCACACGACAGTCGATTACAGTGTTACCGTGGTGCGAACCAACAACACCCCATGTGTTCCGTGTTCATATATTTTATATTTATTTACCACGTGTATGTCAATTATACGTAATTTGTTTTAATTATCTGACGAACTTTACTGAATGATTACACTGAAGATGGGACATATGTCCAGAAACGCGTAGTGAAATATAAAAAAAGGAAAAGCCACTAGACGTATAAAAGAGGTAAATTTTATTCTATTCATATGCGTTTATAATCTGAAAAAACTTAAAAAACTAAATCGTCAGTTGGCTAAAGCGGTCTATTATAACGGCCATTGATCACTACGACAACGCCGACGGCGAGTCGGATTAACACAGTAAACGCTAATGAATATAATAAACTGGTGTCTTAGACCATATAAAATATTCTGCGCTTGCCACGCGTTGGATTAACATCACGTCTTCCTAACAGAATTGTTAACGCTGATAAATAATAGAAATAGTAAATGCCATTCTACAGTGCCTACGTTTTTGTTGTTAGAGAATTAAACAATAGATTAAATCCTCTACTCGAACTGCTCCCGTCATAATATTTTTTGCTTACGTTTCGATCTCTAGAATCTACGATCGCCCTCAGGACAAAACTTACGATACAGCATTATAAACAAAATACTAGCAAAATATAAATAATTACGATTAAAATCTTAATTTTAAGGATATGATAACAATATAAGTCTTACAAAATATAAGAATAAACATATAAGAATAGATATATAAGAATAAACTACAAAATAATGTAAAATAAAAGTAAGAAATGTTTATTTTATTTTTAAATTATTTTGTAGTTTATACTTATATTTCTATTCTTATATGTTTATTCTTGTATGTTGTTCCTAACGTTTGTAAGAGTTATATCGTTATGATAAGATTTTAATCGTAATTATGTATGTTTTGGCAATATTTTTTTATAACGTTTTACTGTAAGTTGTGTTTCAGCTTCTGAGGATGATCCCAGGTTCTAGCGACCGATACGTGAACTAAAAAGCCTTACGCTAGAGGCAGTCCCAGTAGGGGATTTACCTGATACAGGCCTACTTTATACTTTCTAATAAAACATGTTCAAAACGATATTCCATTGCAATACATATACTCTTTGTGTGTGTGTGTGTGTGTGTGTGTGTGTGTGTGTGTGTGTGTGTGTGTGTGTGTGTGTGTGTGTGTGTGTGTGTGTGTGTGTGTGTGTGTGTGTGTGTGTGTGTGTGTGTGTGTGTGTGTGTGTGTGTGTGTGTGTGTGTGTGTGTGTGTGTTAAGGAACCGGAGTCAACTGGGTTAGTTTATAGTATATTTATAACGTTAAAAAATATTGTTAATATTTGACCGAGTAGAGGATCCACCCGATAGAAATCACCCATTGCTTACGAGTTTTAAAGAATAAAATTGTATTTAATACGCCATGAACACTGTTCGTAATAAAACCTCTCTGATTTAGTTTCTATCTGTCCGTCTATCTCTACCTCTCTCTCTCTTCTCCTCCTCCCTACGCGAATGCGTGTGTTTTTTTCCTTCAGACGTACATATTTTGCTCTCGTAGAAGAGGAGAGAGAGAGAGAGAGAGAGAGAGAGAGAGAGAGAGAGAGAGAGAGTGAAACCTCTCGCACATTAAATAATCTACTGGCAACGGATGTTTATTTTAGCGGAGAATATTTTGCATTCGATTGTTGTTTTTAGAAGGCCTCGGATACTACGGCTGCTGCTGCCGCGGAGCCGAGACCGCCCCCAACGAATGCTAATTCATTACAGTTTTCCATGTGTAAATAATATTCCGCAGTTGAAAACAATGATTATTATGTCGTCCTCGACGCCGGCGTCGTCGTAGGCAAACAAATCGCACGATCCATCCCGTGCCGTTTCTTATCGTGTTTTGCTGGTCCGTCCACGATAATACTTCATATAAACTTTATAAAACAATTGTTTTCTTTTAGCAATTATTGAATTCATAACGGCTGACGTAGTCCCTACGTTTCACAAGGGGTGTCCTGTGGGCAGTGGCGGATTATCCATAACGCTAGGGTATGCTGTAGCACCGGGGCACCAGGGCCTCAGCTGTTAGAGGGGGCACCATCTTGTCCTAAATCACAAAAACTTTTTAAAGATAACAAATGTAAAAAAAAAACTTTGTGCCACGAGTAAAATAGCAAGAAAGAGATTTTTTTCAAATCGTTCGAATGAAGATGATAGATTCCATGATAATACATACAGTTTGTCCGCTCAAAGTATTAAACTGGATTATTGATTGTAAAATGATTTATGTATTTTCTGTATTTCCAATTATATACATTGCTTATCGTTTGCTTTTTACGATTCTAATATCTAACTGCGAATCTGAAAGATTATTTTCTGTGTTAAAACGCATTAAAGATATGTTGAGTTTAACTATGGGAGGCGATAGATTATCTTCGTTAGTAAGGTTGAATGTTGAAAGCGAGATACTTGATCGCCTGATTTAGAAGAAATTATATAAGACATCGTTAAGGCACCAAGAAAAAACTGGATCGATTAGTATTTTCTAAGCTTAAGTAGGCCTACTACTGTGTTCATTGTAACCACTATTTAGCTCATATTTCTTGTAATTTGAAAGTTTGATAAAAAATTATTCATTTTCGAAATACTGTATGCCATTTATTAGTGAAATAGTGGGTAAAAGGTTTAATTTTGAATCGGGGGGGGGTGCACTAGCCTGTTGGCAGCATAGGGCACCACGGCGCTTCTAATCCGCCCCTGCCTGTGGAGGACAACGTGAAGAAAAGCAAGTTGCACTAATGGACCTCAGACGATGATAATTTTACCTCTAGCGGCTCATATTATATACAATTCGTCTTCGTAGACACTAAGCAGTGCGATAATAACATTAGGGACTGAAGAACATTACAACATTAGAGAGTTCATCAGAGCATCACGCTATCGAAAGAGCACAAGTCCACATGAAATCTAAACCCAGGGCACTGGAACGTTCGAGAAAGATGGAAACTAAGAACCCGACAGTGTCGATGGACGCTTTTAACCCGGACACACACACACACACACACACACACACACACACACACACACACACGAAATTTGCTTAGTTGTTCATAACAGTGCTGTAACTGGGAGCTTCTCATCGGGAGGGGGAGATTTGACTAGCTTCAAGGTCAGACTCCCCATTTTCCTCAGCACAAATGAGAATTCAAGATTATTCCCATATAATTATTAATAGTTCATATTTTAACACATGGAGTTGGCTTAGAAATAGGCCTACGTTTTAAGTGTTAATGGTATACCACTAAGATTTTTAATAGTTTTAAAAAATTGATTCCGCCCAAGATTGATCCCCCTGATTCAACTAGTAGTTAAGCCACTGGTCCATAACATATACGGCATACAGAATTAAATTGCATATATATATTTTCTGTACAAGAACACGGGTAGGTTCGCATTCAATATTTAATAATGCTAATACAATGCACGGGTTAAAGTCGTCGTACAATCACGTGTCAATCGTGCCGACAGTACCAGTTCAGTACGAGTTACCTGAGGCGAAACGCACACACGCGCGCCAATGACACGTTGAATAATGTATTTAAGATAAGTGTTAATGACTATATGTAACCTCAACTAGCCACAGTAGTCAGTCACCAGATAAATCACACGCAGTTATTTATGAAGACATCAATCACATGTTTTCTCCGCCAGCTGTTGTAATTTTTTTCTTGACTCTTTCTGTTTTTTATATCTTTGCCGTCAAGAATAACAGCGTAAGTAATAGTTCCTACCCAAATATACGACGATTTCAATGCGCGCGGAAAAAATCAATAAGCTCGTGCGGTCGCGCGCGATCATACAAACACTGTCCAGTGTAATAGGCGTGAAGCGGAAGCGTTGGCGACACAGGTGACACCTGTGGGAGACGTCGCAAACTAACGTCACGCGCTCTCTCTTAGCCAAATTTACCGCCCGCAAATTACATCGGTCGCAGGTATGATGCACACTCCAATAACATCATAGTAGGCAATACGCTGTTATTATTATTATTATTATTATCATTGGCATTTAATGTGATTAATTACTATCGTTTAGAATATAATGCCAACACTAGTTCATTACACTATTTTCGTATAGTATGTAAGATATAGGCCTGTTAACGTTTTGTTAAGACAGTTTAATAATTTATATGTAGGCCTGGTTTTGTTCTTCAGTAAAAAACAGGCACTGCCACTCTTGCTAAAACTGCTACTGTAATACTATTATTATCAACTTTTATTGTTCACCTTGTTATATGAATTAGCAGTCTTTATAATTCCAACTTTGTCGTGTTTACTTGCTAAACTGCTACTTGTCATGTTCCGGACGAGGCCTTTCAGTGTGTCCACCATTTTCAAGTCCTAAACCAAGACCAAGGACTTGTTTAGGTCGTGGTTTAGGACTTGAAAATGGTGGAAACACTGAAAGGCCTCGTCCGCAACATGGCAAGTAGCAGTTTAGCAAGTAAACGCGACAAAGTTGGTATGAACTTTTACGTCGTAGTGGGCACCCCTGAAGATGTCTCTAAGGCTCTTCCATCTATCTTCACGTGAAGATATCTATGGAAGTCTCTTTATATCCTCCTACCACTTCGTTAATTGTACACGTCGGTTGGGATTGTTCGTTCTTTGGCTACGAGCTAATCAAACTTATTTTGCAACGCCTCGTCTTATTATAAACCTATCTTAATAATTAAGATTATGGCAACGACAATTTGTTAAGAGAATTATTATTTCAAGGATACTGATGCAAGTAGTAGGTTATATTAAAGAACACTTCAGTGTTTTTAAGCACTGAAGGCGGGCTACTAGTGACCAGGTGCCGGGATGGATGTACGTGTCACAAGAAGGGACGGAATCGAATGTAAAGAAACCACGTCAATTGTCAAAATTACAGCAGACATCTTTGGGTAAGTTCGCAGTAGTACTGGCATACTACACGAAGGCACCGATGTTTGTGTGAGTAGAAGAGTTAAGATTTCTGAAGGTAACGATATGAGATATAAGGATGGGCTGTGTATAAAGGAAGTATAGGAAGAGGTGTCTTTATCAACGGAAGAATACATCTGCAAAATGACAGAGCTGACCCCGAAACGCTGACCTCATGTGACAGAAGAAGAAGACGACGACGACGATGAAGCCTAACGAGAAGAAGAAGAAGAAGAAGAAGAAGAAGAAGAAGAAGAAGAAGAAGAAGAAGAAGAAGAAGAAGAAGAAGAAGAAGAAGAAGAACAACAACAACAACAATTTCAAAAACTGATACAAATCTATTAAAAAAGTTTCAACAAGACATAAAAATCACAATACGGGGTGTTACATGGAGCGAATATAACCGGCCACGTGAATATAGTTTTCCCAAACCGACCGATCCATCGATTGATTAATCAGCGTTTCCCCAATCAATCAATTGATCGATTAATCGGCGCTTTCAGACTTCCTACGTCTACAAATATTGAACACGATAATACTGAAAAAACGGTTTTAGCTATAAATGAAAATTCGACTGTGATACTGCGATTCCTTAATAATCGGATTTCAGGCAGTAATTCCGAAAGAACCTGGAGTGCCTGAAAAAGGTGTAGAAACTGAGAAACGCTGCAAACCGTACAAGACTACGTACGTTAAGATAATGATAAACCTTTGGGAATTACTGCTTGTAGTAACTCGCCTTGCATTATATTGCGCTCTGAGGAAAAGAAGGCGCAAAGCCGTTTCGACAGTACAAAACTATGTCTTGGTAAATTCTGAGTTTCTGTAGAATAGACATTTAATTTTTGATTTGCTTGTATAGCGACGACAACAAGTACAGTAATATATTTGTACAAGTTGTTTTATGTTATTTTTTCATATTTCAGAAATAAAAGAAAAAAACACTATAATCCTCCGTTGTTGAGCAGTTTATTATTTCTGTAATCCGGTAACACTCGCTTTGCAAAATAACTGAAATTAAGATCTTTAAATTTTCCGCAAGTTCTTTATGTGTTTTGATAGCCAGATCTTGATCTATTTTATACGTCAGGTCACAATCTACATAACTGTGACATATCTGCCAATACTTAATTCATGTCCTACTGCCCTTACTTAATTCATGTCGTTGTTCCCTGTTGAATTCTAACCCTTCCTTATAGCTGTGGCAACTATTAAAAATTATATAACGTAAACAGAATGCATTCTCCTCAAGACTATGTACAATCTCTTTTCTTCTAAGATTAGGCCAGTTTCATCGGTTATGACTGTAAATCATAAAAAGCTTTCATTGATTTTTTTTTTAAGTTGGTGGGCCTTCCTGATTCATCTTCGAAAAGTGAGACATATTTGACAATTTGACATAGTTGATCTTTTCTATTAAAACTGGGCAGCTTTAATCTGTTTCAGAATAATATTTTGATAAAAGCTGAATGAGTTCATTTTGAATTTTGAGACTCATATAGGCCTACTTCTCACTGTTCTGAGGACAACTCATTGTTTCTTGCAACAGTGGGTCGTATTTACCCAAAAGATCAATAAATGCCAAAACGTTTCCGCTACTGGGCTGGCCTACCTTTTCTTTATGCCCCCTAAAGGCTCAGTTTGAAGCTCCCAATGACAGAGTAACATTTACAACGCGACCCTGTACTTTGGCACAATTATTAGTTTAGTTTCGTAGCTCATAACGAACAACGATGCGGGCACGGCTGGTGGCCTCGGGTGCTTTCTTAACTGAAATCACCGCTCTATTGTGCAGTTAACCAAACATCTGTTTAGCCTACTGTTTGCGATATGTATCACGGCGACTTTCGAACGCACCAACCGATTTTGTTAAAACTTGGTGCGTGAGTCCATACTTTTACGTACAAATCTCTATTGTCTTTTTAGATCGAACCCCCTCCCCCCAAGATAAAAGGGGCGGGAGGCAGAAATTCGAGGAGATCAAAATTGTGAAAAAATCAGTTAAGCCCGTACGCTTTATCAAATTAAAGAGAATTTTAGCCACAATCTGACTATAATGTTTACTTTTGTAAATTTCAAAATGTTTGTTATCGGGGCTCAAAAAATGGGCGAAAAGTTTTATAAAATCTCCAAAATTCATGTGGGGTATATTATTAAAAAGAACTGTAAGTAACATCTTAATGTAGTGTTAAGTTTTAAACATTCAAAATTTTGGGACCCCAGAGACCTAAAAAAGAGATCAGAAATTTTTAAAAAACCTGTGAATGTCCAGCGGGGTGTCAGATTAAAAGGAATTATTGTAATCCAAATAATGCTTCGAATTTTTAATATTTATTGCATGATCGTGTGCTCTACAATTGTTAAAATAGTACAGAAATAGTAGATTAATCTGGATTTTTGTAATTTTCCTATAATTGAAAAATTATCTAATATTGAAATGCATTCTGTTCAAAACAGGAAGCGAGTTCTGCAGCTCAGAGGGGGCGTACTAGTTTATCACCGTAACACCTGGCTGGGCGATCCTGAACAAAACGAAGTCATAAGTTCTGAAAAGTAAACAATCGTATAGGCTAAAACAAGCGAGACAGTATCTGACAAGGAAAGGAAACAGCACGCCGTTGAGTTAGTGTCGCAATACGCACCGATAACATTGTTCAGCTGCCTCCTTGTATACTGACAGTAGCAGTCAGTCACCGGGCGTATCATACGGTGCATCACCGAATGTTGTTACTACTGAATCTTCATAAGTTCTAATTGCTATGAGAATGTATATTTATCTGTTAAAAAAAAAAAATTTACTCTTGTTAATGTAATGTATACAAAAAGGGACAGGCTATCTCTTAACAAAATGTTAATTTGATTGTCTATCACTTTGATTATATTTCTCTGGTTTCGATTTGTTACTGCTGGCATAATCAACTCCACGTTTCTTTGTGAAATCCGTTTTTTGTATTATTCCCGTATATAATGGCTTAAATTTCTGGCATATAAAAATTACAGGAAATACACATTAACAACAGAAGGGTAGTTTGTTCGTGTTTTTCACAATACTGTTGCACTTTGCAAAGACAGTCACACCCGGATCTTAGTCTATTAAACATGTCTGGCATAGCATCTTCATTATATCTCCATCTGTGTGGGATTATTCGAAGAACATTAAAAAAAGAAATTAGAGCACAAACCAAAATTAAATTTTATAACAGTGGTTCCAAAACTTTTCAGTCCGCGGACCCCCCTCAAAAAATTAAAAACTTCCGGGACCCCGTCTGAGTTATGAAATAAAAAAGACAGTAAATATGATACAAGCTCTTATATTTTAATTAAAACGTATTAAAATCAAAATTCTCTTAACTTACAAAATTATAATATTAATGATATCAAACATAGTTTAATGTGAACAATGAAGCAGCTTTTGAACAATTAGCTTTGCAATATTAGGTTTAATGTCTGATAATTTCAATATTAAGTCACGCTCGACATCAAGTTTATTTCTTAACTTTGTCAACCTCGGCTCTATCTTTCCAGCCCCACCACACGTGTCGACGTCCAGTTACTTAGGCGTAAAACCAGCTACACGGAAAAACGTTTTGCTTAGATACAGTGCTTATACGTGGACTAAAACAGCGCGATCAGTTCTGCGTTGATGCGGCGCTCTAGTCAGTTCGGCAAACAGATCTGCTACACGACATGATTTAAAGACATTGTTAAAGCCATTTGTTCAAAATTACTTTACAATTACAATTAGTTTGCACCAAACAAATACTGGAATCTTCTATTAATTGTTTTGAAATTCTAAAATTTAGGTTTTAGACTACAAAAAACCGGAGAAAATTACCAGTATATTCAATTTTTTCTTAAAAGTGTCCGCGGACCCCACTTTAGGAACCACTGTTTTATAAGGTATGGTGGTATCTACCCATCTCTATGCCCAGAGTCACGGACTGTGCGAAAGGCGGATGTAAATAAAATCACTACCGCGACAGAAATGAGGTTTTTCAGAATGATCAAAGGATGCTCACGATTAGATATTCTTCACAATGAGGATATCCGGAGTGAGCTTAAGGCGCCCCTGTTGTTTGAAAACGTTGATGAAAATAAGAATAGATGGAGGGAACACGTTCTTTGCATTGAAAAGGACTCTATATGTAAGACCGCATATTTTTGTGTTCCACAGGATAGTCGTAACGTAGGAAGGCCCTAAAAACGAAGCAGCGATTATCAGTTCAACTCAAAATATTTAAAAAATTAATTTAAATTATTTGTAAATCAATAATTTGAACTCACAATGTATATAAGGCTTCTGAAACTGGAACAAATGTCTACATCTACTACAGGACAGAAGAAGAAAAAGAAGAAGAGAAGGAAGAAGGAGGAGGAGAGGAGGAGGAGGAGGAGGAGGAGGAGGAGGAGGAAAGAAATCGTCCCAAGAAATCCCTACGCCCGAAAATTTTTCTAATTTCATTACAGGCGCGTTTCTGTATATTTCATTTTACTTCTCTTGATGAGCTATTCGACTAGCGAATTATTATCGTACGTCTTTCCTACATGTTGTCACTTAACCAACAAAATTTCATTTAAAAAGCAAATTCTGAAGTTAGAATAACGGATAAAAGAAAAAGAGATAGCGACATGGAAAGCATAGAATGATAATCGGAAAGAAAAAGAGATCTGACAAATGGAAATTCGTACGAATCACCGCTGGGAAAAGGTCAAGACACAACTGTGTGTGTATTTTGCCGACCCCAACAGTGAGTGTGCTTTGTCAGTAAACAACAATATATAGATACACAACACCCACACGGGGGAGTCTCTGACACCACAACAGATACTGTCAACATGTGCAAGCCATCATCGCAGAGCTGAAAGTTGACTACATAGTCAATGACCAACGAAACCAAAACACATTAGGGAGAGAGGGCCAGAGTAAACAGGTAGCATGAACATTTATTTGTTTGCCTCTATATATAAATAGACTTCATTCACGCAGCGCAAACGTACACCTAAGTTTGCACCTTCACCTGTGATCTATCTTATCTAAGCTCAGTTAATCTAAGCATGTTTATGTATTTTCTTTATCACTGCAACTTTGTATTTTTGCATTACGTTCTTCTTCTTCTTGACCTACCTGTTATATGTACAACTCACTCGTTATGATGTTCATACGATCTTCAAACTTAACTTTCGATAATACGTGAACATTATCATCAGGTTTAAGTCGGACTGTTGCCATCGTTAGAACTTATCACACAACGTTTCGACCAGAAAAGAGTATGTGGTCGTCGTCACGTATAAGTTGAACTAAAACATTAAACACAAACTTGAGCCTACCCGAGATTCGTTCACTAACAAGCGCGAACCGTCAAAAGAAGGAACGACCGTCACCACCATCTATAAGGTTAAACACAACTATAAGAAAACTTTGTAAAAAAGAACCGCTACTTACTCTCCAAGTCCACTGGAGAGACTCGAGAAGCATAACCACGTATGTGAACTTGCTTCAGTGTGGTTGTGCTTCCGGTTCTGTTTGTATATTTTTTTTCTACAGAACTACGACCGTTTGGCACGTGTCTGACTATCTATCAATTTGGGAAATGTCTCACGATAACTTTTGAACCCGATTAACCGATTATCGTAAAACTTGGCGAGCATGTCCATACTTTAAACTACAGAATCCCATTGTTTTGTGAGACCGATATCCCAGAAAATATGACGGCAAGCGGAGTGAGCAGGTTAATATTTTGAAATAATCCCAAAAGCCCATGTGGGGTATCAAATTAAAGGAAACTTTAACAACAATCTGTACGTAATGTTAATTCTTGAAGATGTCAAAGTTGCTTAAAGTCAAAGCCCAAAAAGTGGGTGAAAATTTTTAAAACATCCCAAAAATTCATGAGGAGGAGGAGGAGGAGCAGCAGCAGCAGCAGCAGCAGCAGCAGCAGAAGAAGAAGAAGAAGAAGAAGAAGAAGAAGAAGAAGAAGAAGAAGAAGAAGAAGAAGAAGAAGAAGAAGAAGAAGAAGAAGAAGAAGAAGAAGATCCAGCGGTCACAGAAGTATTACGACCTCCATCATCTCTTTCAGGTCCGTTATGTGTTCATCTGAAGACCAGTTTAGAATATTCCACCTGTTTAGTAAGGTGTGTCAGGTCTCCTCCAGCTGTAGGCCTACACCTGTATCATGGTTTTGTTAACCACGGAAGATAAACTCAGAGTCCAGCAGAGTATATCTTACTACAAAAAAACTCTTATTTTGGAGCCTACAAAACTGACTGAAACTTATTCACAAATTACATAAGTAACTGACAACTTTGGGTACCGTCCTCTGAGACTTAACAGTTGTTTGAGATGATCATGCAAGTTTTTTAGTTTTAGAAAACTTATTGAACCACGAAACGAGAAAACTTCCATCGGTCTCCGTAACTGGATGATATGACTAGGAGTAGTAACCAGTAGGTAATTGTTTGGAGGAAACAGAAACCCAGACAATTTATAAAGTACGGCCACGCAATGAGGGTGGTAGATAATAAGTGGCCAAAACGGGTGTAGAATTATCTACCGATAGGGAATAGGCAGAGATGAAGAAGGGTATAACAGAGAGGATAAAAGTTATAATAAATATAAAGTAAGCAGAATCAGTGTCGCAACTAAGGCCACGTGCCCCCCCCCCCCCACCGTGAAATTATTGAATAGGCCTCCTCTACCCATACTACAACGGCCAGGACAAAACCGAAAATGTATGGAAAATAGTTAAAACTACACCTCCTATATTTTATAAACAATTTCTGATTTCAGATTTTATAGGCTACTAGCTGTTACCCGCGGCTTCGCACGCGAATAATTGACTTTTAATAAGTATTTTCATATAATTTTTATTGTCTATGTCTATATGGCGTTCCGTCACCTCGTCTAACAATTTTGTACTCATTAGTCAAGACATCTTTAGTAGTAGTATTTAATATATTTCATTACTTAATCATTGCATTATCAGAAATACGTATAAACATAAATTTTATAATCGTTTAAGACAATTACAAAATATATAGACGTATCTGTTTACAAAATTACAAAATATATCGATACAATCGCATATTAAAAACTGCAGGAACGGATAAAGGTACAGTTCCGATGCTGCTAAATATCAATTGTTTATTTTCTTGTTACTATGGTAATTAATTCTGGTCTACATGGTGTCGCAGAAGTAGTACGTTTTTTAACTTGGTTTTAAAGTGTACTACTTCTTTCAGTACTGGAATCATCAGGATCTACTTAAGGTTTTAGCGCCCCTCCCCAAAAAAAGAAACATAACCTAGGCTTAACTTGCAACCTCTCATACAACAAGTAAAACGCACGATTTTCTCATACATTACAGGCTACTTATTATTTAGGAACATGTGGGTCGCATAAACATAAATCCCTCTTGTAAATTTGTTTATTACAATAGCTCGAGCACATTGACAAATTATAATAAGAAACGAAAATATTACAGAAGACCTACTAGTTTACTTAAAGTTTACAAACAAAGTAAATCAAAACGCCAACAACAAACGTTTTTTAGATAACTTTTATGACCACTAAAAATTGCTGAGCATTTTTGTTTACTCAGACCTTAATTTTCTGGCTTTTGCAGCTACAATCGATGGACTATTTCATTAAAACAAATGATTTGCGAAAGATCATTTTCAATGTACACAAGTGCCAGAAATTATGCCAACAATGTTTTCCGTTGGCCGTTCTACGTGCGCACACTTTCGGCAAGATCTAGTGGGGTACTGAAATGTATTATTTTTGGGAGTGATTTTGCTCTTAAAATGGCATGATGAAATATATATACAACGCAACGTGAGTTTTTTTTTTAATTTTTATGTTCTCGTAAATTTTTGCCCTCCCTCTCCAAAAGCTTGCGTTCTAGGCTATAGACTATTCAGACTAATGGCAAATCAGACTTCGGCAATCGTAACAAAATCTTTGTTTATGAGCAAAACTGTCGATTGAATGAAAACTAATTTCCGGGCTGCGGTCCTAACGTACGACATCCACGTTAATGTTGACTCGTTTCTTCCACTGAAGATGGTAGCCAGTGGTGCTGCTGAAACGTCTGGTTTAATCAAAAACCTTCGACCACGGCCAAACAGCCCGGGAGTTAGTTTTAATTCAAATGACATCGGCCGTGTAAGCCTTCGTACAACAATAAAACTGTCGATTAGTTTACAAACCGAGATATTTTATACTACAAAATAAGAGGTCGTACGTAGGTTACCTTTAAAACATAGGTCGAGGGCACAAGAGAACTCCAAAACACACGAGCAGGAGCGAAACGTATTTATTTAGTATCGAGAACGGAAGGCAAGGTAAATACATAAGCAGAGAAATAAATAAGCGGTCACACACACACAGCTGGCGACGATTCGGGACATGTGACGTGTGTCACCTGTACTCTACTACGTCTGTCTGTCTAAAGTTTATTTATTATATTGTTTTGTGGTTAAAAAATTCCTCCTTCGATTCGAATTAGTCCAATTGAACTATAAACCAATTGAACCAGTGGGGATAGGAATGCGTCGCCCGGGAAAACTGGAAATAAATTTTGCTCCTAGACAACAATTTTGCTTTTATAAAAAAGTGTTTACAAAAAAAAAGAAGAAGAAAAAACTGGCAACAGGTGGTACACAATGGCATTAGTGGCTGCTAAGCTTAATTGCGTAAAAGTGCAAAAACAAACTGTATATCTGCGTAACAAGCTGCTGGCAAACATTTGTCGTATATGTCTATAACTATCTGTCAATATAAATTAAGTTGTAATTATGGATGCTTTTCTGTACGATTAAATAGGCATCATTCTTAAGCAAAACAAGAGACGTTGGAATGATGAAATTGCTCTTCTATCGTGCGGCGTTAGATGTAAAGGAAGGTACCGGGATAATTAGTCTAATCCTTTGCAGTTAGGAAGAAGAAGAAGAAAGGAAATTGGTGTTGATGTTGATGAGGATGATGGTAATGACGTTCAAGAAGATCATGGTGATACGGTGGTTGTTTAGAAGGTTGGTGATATTGGTCAGGATTATACAAATTGTCATCTGCGCTTTTGTTTGTTCACGACTAAAATCAGAGAAGTTTTCGTCCCCACGTTGATTACAAACAGAACACCAGACAGTCAACCATGGTCACAATTATATGCTTAATTTGTTTATAGATCTTCTTCACATAGAGATCTTAATTAAATTGTGAAATTAATTTTCAATTCATAACACATTCACATAACCTTATTTGGAATAATTACTTATTAATGAATGTTGCTCATACGAGCAAAAATTATTGTAGACGGAGCAGGTCAGCAATTTTGAATATCTGGGCTGTAATTTGCGTTACATTACAAACGATGATGTGTTGATGAAGCTGTGTAAATTCAACCATATGTGTGGGACCACCAGGAGAACCCTAAAATCAACGCGTAAAGAAACACGCCTCAAGTTCTACAAGGTGGTGCCCCTCCCTACACTTCTTTGTGAGTCTGAGAAATGGACTCAGCGAAATCCTAGGACAGTCTTATTCAAGCGGCCGAAATGGGATTTCTCAGGAACGTGGCAGGGTGTTACTCTTCACGATCGCAAAAAAAATGTCGATGTACGACAGGAAGCGAACATTATGAGTATACTTGATACAATTGCCTCATATCGGCTAAAATGGTTGGAACATCTTAATCGAATGCATGACTGCCGCATCCCGAAACAACTACACTATTCAATTGCAAGCCGAAAAGTCGCGGAGAGGTGTGGGCGTCCGAAGAAGCGTTGGATTGACCACCTCTAATTTATGTCCTTGGGACTGGAACAAACCATTTTCTGATTTAATCCTTGTTGAAAGTGATGATGATGATGAATATTATTTTATTTGTTAAAAAAATGTCAACTACTGACGAATGCTTTAATTTCTAAGACCACCAATATAGGCTAAATGTAACCCACGGTACTTTTTAAAATTTATGTATCAAAAAATAAAGCTAATACATAGATTAATGTAAAAAAAGAAAATAGAAACATGTGCATTGGAAGTAGGCCTACATTGCAGACAGAAGAGCACCCAGGATTATTTCGTTGGGGAGGGGGATCGAAAACTTGGGCACAAGGTGTACAGTAGTTACTGATGGGAAATGATGTGTAATGATATAACTCTGTCGTATGTTTTACAGAGTCTGTTATTACAGCTTACTATCTGTACCTATGTTGATTACAAAATTTGTTTTTTCATATTTTCAAGGGAGGGATTCTAACTAGAGGTGGGCCCGATATACCTGTTACAGGTATTTCGGAACGATATTTTTGTAGAACGGATATAACAGTGACTGAAAAGTCGAAATACCCGTTCCGATTACTCGCGACCCCTTCCCCCACCTTACACAACTAACAAGTAAACAAGAACACAAGTAACACCTAAACGAGTATTAGGAGTATTTAGGAGTATTACGAGTACACGAGTAAAAAGCCACATTTCGGTGCTGAATTCTGCACATGTGCCGATTGCCATACAAGTACGAAACGAAGCAAAACAGTGGGGTTCATAATATCTCTATATCAAAGAGACGAAGCTGTTTTTAATAAATGAAAAAAATTCAGACTGATGTTACATTTATTCTCGTGCGTTATACAGATATTTAATACACATTATAATAACAAATTATATATTATACTACTCACCAACTTGGTAAATTTTGAAAAAGCCAATTATATTGTGTTATAACCTATAGAGTGGGTGATAGGCCATATAGTAGGCTACTTTTTGTTTACCTTCACTGCACTCTAAATTTCATTGCCTGAGTTTCGCAACTGATTTGTCTAACGAAAATGGAATCAATAATTTAATATTAAATCCATGTCAGTTTGTTTACTCCTAGTGAAAACTTATATTAGTGTTCCCAAAGGGAGACAGACTTATAAATTCTCTTGTTTCTATTTTATTTTAAAAAGTAACAGCTTAATAAAGTCACAGTGCAAAGTAACACTGTTAATACCTTTAGTTTCAATTTATTTCTTATAATAAATTATATAATACAGGTATATTCATAATAAGTATATTATAACAGCTATTTGTACGTGTTATTTTTTTGGAACGGTTTCGTTCGTACCTAAATACTAGTTTAGCACACCTCTAATTCTAACTCCTGAACGCCTTCCTGAGTGCCCCACTGATTACAGAACATAGTGCTGGAGGACGGGCAGAACATTCAGCGCTGAAGGTAATAAGTCTGTAGGTGGGTGTTTTATTAGGCTCAACACAATGGTGGTAACATCGGTCTTACCACCACCAACACATAGGGCTATCACTACAAACAATTCAACAGTTGCTACTAGAATTGTTTGTAAGTTACTAGTTTCCGGTTCGTGCGTTGTTAGTTGTGAAGAGAAGTCTGGACAAAAAAATTGCTCGGTTTAAGGTGATCGTTACGGAAGAAACAGCGATTACATTTCGTAAAGAAATAGCAGTTTATGACAATATAAAAGGTAGAAAATTAAAATACAAGCCCGAAATTAGAGTCATAACTTTGAAATGTCATCCCCGAGGCGCGTTAAACTCCGTAAGTAAGAGAAACGCATGTGCCTACGGTCTTCAGAATAACAAATACTTTCAGTCTCAGGAGAAACCAATTTTTTAAAGAAAATGTTCGAATCTAATAGATAAAAAATGTGACAATTGACAAGATTAATGTACAAAGAAGCACTGCGAATTTGATATCTACAACGGCTAATAATTTGAATAAATTTATGGTAGTGAATCCGGAGTAGGCATGCCAAACTCAAGTCGGACTTGGAGGCAACTCGGTGCCGTAGAAACAAGTACTTTTTTTATTTACTTTACGAATTTATTTATTAAAATACTAATATTTTATATGCATAAAATTTTATATGCATTTTAAATTTTAAATGTATTTTATTAAAATAAGATTTGGATTTTAAACATTTTTTACACCGTAACATTCTTTGCTGAATATTGGCGTGCAGTGCCTTCGCAATGTAGTAAAAACTTATCAAAAGTCAGCCGGCTATCTAGCAAAAAATGCAATACTTTCCAAACCACATGAACAATATTTATTTTTAAATTACAAGAAAAATCTCTCTAATTTATTTGTCTTTTTGTTCTTCGTTCTAAACGGAATCGTCAAAATTAGATTTCGCATACAGAACTTAATTAACCTTAAAAAAGTCATCTATTTTTGTTTGTTTAGTAATTTTTTATCTGTAGGCCTAGATATCAAAACAGTTTTGAAATTTGTTTAAATATTCCACAAGTTCATGACTTACATTATTAGTTTTACTAAATTGCGGTGTTTAAAACGAATGTTTAAAACTCTGTATTGTAACGAACTTTTGTTAGATCTTAACCCATGAACAAGCCTTGAATAAAATGCTCGTTATAACCAAGTCTATAATGTGTTCCCACTCGTTAAAAGCGAGCTTAATTATCATTACTAAGATACAAAACCAAACAAATCTCGTACTTTTGTTCGTTACATCCGAGTTCTCGTTAACAGCGAGCTCGTTATTCGCCAGTCCCACTGTAGTTCGCAAAGGCGGCTTCTGAGGGCACGAGGAAGGTAAATCCCAGCAGGTTTTAACCAGTCGTTTTCAATGAAAAATAAAAATAAGTTCTCAAGCTGAAACGACAGACATTTTCTGTGGTAAAAGAGAGGTTCCATGATTTATGGTAATTGTTTATGGTGACGTATTGCCCCTGCTGAAATAGCTGGTAATCCATACCCCCCAGAGCAGGAGCCTCTCCTTATCAAGCGTCTCCAGAACCAAGGTTCTAGAGCCGCTCTATTCTACCAGGTAACGCCTTTGTATGAATTATTCAGAAAAATTACAACAGAGACTGAGAGCCTATCCTATGTAGCATGTATGTGCATAGGCTTGAGTATATGTATAAGGAGTAGACAGGGATCCGTGAGGAAAAATAATTTTGTTAGGGGGCCAGAATGCCAAAACTGTTGAGGTAAACTGATGCAGAGTATTGACACACGACCGAGGATCGTACGAAACTTGTGAGTAGGAGTGTTTCACACGGTGAAGAGTTGTATGCGTCAGGATGGATCAAGAATCAGTGACATACATACATAGTGAAACAAATCATTACAAAAGAGACTATACAGGCCACATCAGTTTGAATAGTAACAAATTCCTTGGAATATTCAAGTAGGCTACATATAGCGGGGGGGGGCAGAATAATGTTTGGGCGACCACATCAATCGTACCATACTGGCCTACTACACGAAACGAAGAAGAACAATTGGTAAGGACAAAATCGACAGGTTCCAGTAGAGCAAAGTTTAGGTAGGATTTAAATTCATGCTTTCAGTATCCGAGCCACTTATACTTATATGAATAGAATAAAATTTACCTCTCTTATCCGTCTAGTGGCTTTTCCTTTTTTTATTTCACTACGCGTTTCTGGATATAGTATGTCCCATCTTTAGGTGTACTCCCTCAGTAAAGTTCGTCAGATAATTAAAAACAATTACGTATAATTTACACACATGTCGTAAATAAATATAAAATATATTGTGTGTTCCGTGTTAACTAAAAATTATAATTATAATTTACAAACCTCTGAAGATACTAATGTAAGTAGTATAACAGTATATATATATATATATATATATATATATATATATATATATATATATATATATATATATATAGGCCTGTATATATATATATATTTATGACTACTAAAAGAAAGAAACTAACAAGCTGACACTGATTGCTTTCGAAGAATGGATGGAGTATTGTAGAAAACAGGGTAGAATTTATAACAATACAGGGAAACTGGGACACATAATGAAAATAAAGAAGCTGAGGACATAACAGCCGATGAAGCGGTACTAACAGTAAAAACAGTGAAACATGTTTACTGTGTGTTCCGAGTTCATATATTTTATATTTATTTACGACATGTGTGTAAATTATACGTAATTGTTTGTAATTATCTGACGAACTTTACTGAGGGATTACACCTAAAGATGGGACATATGTCCAGAAACGCGTAGTGAAATATAAGAAAAGGAAAAGCCACTAGACGGATAAAAGAGGTAAATTTTATTCTATTCATATTGAATAAGATTGTCAGAAGTTGCAAAATATAGGGCTATTCTGCATGTGAGAGCGGCATGCAGAAAACTGGCCTAAATTTGTAAGCCTGTGACAAGTGTTAGGTCTATCCTGTTGGAAGACGAAAAAGCGAAAATTAAAATTCAAGTTATGCTGGTACAAAACCGAAGATACGGAATAAAGAAATATTGCATTTAGTTTACTGGTAAATTTCAATAATCATTAATAAACCGACACGAAGACAAATTAAAATGTCAGAACTAATTAAATGGGAACTTTGAACGTTTGCATTAACTCTAATTAACAAAAAACATTATCATAATACGTGACAGTGTACCTCGGGGGGGGTGGGTGCGTGGGTGGACTAGTGGTACCGCCCTGTGACGCCGTGCAACCCCCGCCACAGGCCACGCCTCCCCACACACCGTCGTGCGTGCGGAAGTCCGAGACCTCGGCACGGAAACACGGTGTCAGTTGCAATAAATCTACATGAAAAAAATTAATTACAATAATAATAGTTGTTGTTATTATCATTATTACAAAAGTGGAAAATTACAGTTATTTAGGGTTAATAACTTTTGTTGTAAATTTACGGACGGGATTTTATACAAATTGTTCTGTTGTTTGATTGTCCATCCGCGGTCGCCGCTTGCATGCAGTCCATTCCTTTTTCTTATGTTCAAACAAAGAAACTGATCTTCTTTTGTCTATCTACCTATCTGTGTGTGTATGTCTTTCCTTCGCTTTTTCTAGATGTGTATTACTTCATTTTCATTCTTTCACACTTCTTCTCGCTCCCCATGTCTATACCCTTGTTTTATCTGTTTATCTGAATAAAGGCAAATTTAGCCAAATCCACTCACTTTACATTTAGCTCGAGACAAGTTGACTGACCGCCTGGACATTAAACAAGCCTCAGTTGAAGTAGAAGATGTTAAATGCCATTGGACAGACGTCTTACATAAGACATACACGTAAGAACACAAAATAAACAGCTTCAGCATATCTTCAGATATAGGACTATGTCATATAGCTCGGAAGGAAGTTACAGACATCTCTGGAGGACAAACTGCTCTTCTATAAGGCAATTCTCACACCACGGCACAGCAAGTTATTCAGACATAGCGCGATCCTACTGTGCTTCAGGACAGTGGTGTGTGCCAAACCGCGTCCGACAGAAGGTAAGGCCCTCAAGTGGTCTTCTATACTTGAAGAACATCATTACACGAGGTACAGGATCAGACTAACAGCTCCCCCCCCCCCACAACGAACTAGCAAAAAAATTGCTGGACAACACACAAGACGATTATAACGCTTCAGACAAACGGCCATACCAAAACAGCTATACATTTTTTATAGACATGACGGTAAATTTTGTACAGTGGCATAGGGATGCGCAGTGTTGAAACAGAAATTCTAAATGTAACTGAAATGTTCCAAGTCTCTGCTTATACCATCCGCGGCTCTCCGTCGAGCTGGAGGTCTATTGTTCTGAACGCTGACCAGGCGCCTGACGATCTTGTAGTCAGTACCCTTGGGTTTGAGACGTCCAGCTCTAACCCTCCATGGGTCATGGAATATCTACTGTCTAGGATTTAGCAGCAGAATGTTGCATCCAACCCCACCGCACAAGGGGGCACAAAGTCGACGCCCCACAGCCGAAACCACAGACCAACCTCGAGTCCAACCCAATATATCGGGAATGTGCCCAGGTTACCCCGGATCCACCCCCGATGCCGGCCGGGTCACAGATAGGGCGTACCCTGCCTGCGGGGCAAAGCCAGGGCAGCCCTGAACGGCCTTCCGCACATTGGTGAAACACCTCGTTGTGATGCTTAACAAAAGTTTCCATTCATTTCGCACATGCGCACAGCAGTGTTTCATAGTGTGAACATCGGCTGCAACAAGGCTGGCGAGAACATTGCCGGAATTCTAGTGTAGTTGTGAAGCAGAGTACGTGACAGAAAGAGATAGCGTGTGAGTACGACTGCAATCGGTTACCGCGAGTTGTCCTCTCTACACACCTTCTGCTGTGCTCTTAAGTGGGGTAATTATTTCCTTGGCTCCGTATATTTCACCGATTAAGATCGGCTATCAGTTTTTACTGTATTATTAGAGTATATGGACCAATCCAATACCAATATCTCTGGTAGTATCAGCATGGCTAGTTATATATGGCTAGTTCAGTTATAGATGCACCCCCATAAATTCAAAGGTTGCCTAATTATAAGGTAATTGCCTTAGACAAAAGTCACTCCAATGTGTTTGTGTGTGTGTGTGTGTGCGCGCGCGCGCGCGCGCGCAGATAGGATGAAGCTCAACGTATTCACAACATTGCGACACGTCACGTCACGTGACACAGTTCTCTGTGAAGTCGTCGGCAACGTTTTCGCCACTGTTTACGCTACAATTCTACGTCTACTGTACTCATACAGAGAACGCCTTCTATTTTGTCCTCAGACACTCATATTTAGTTTTCCGTAGTAAAATACCTGGCCTTCATGTAGAGCCTACACCATGTGCGCAACATTTAGATTAAGCCTATATGTGAGTTTGTTTTTTAAAAATAACAACATTTTGTACAAAGAAAATAAGTATACTAATATTATTAAAAACACCAATTACCGGACTGTTGGGCCGTGGTAGGTTGCATAGGTTGGGCCGTGGTAGGTTGCATAGGTTGGGCCGCGGTAGGTTCCATAGGTTTTTAATTTTCTCTAGCCGTTTCGTCCGCACCTCCGGAGGCCATCTTCAAAATAAAAAAAAACTTTCGAAAGATGCCAAGCCGAACGCACCTCACTGCTGAGGAGTAGGCAAAAAAAAAAAAAAAAAAAAAGGAGTAAACTGGCCTATCGTATTTTGGACGTTTTTTCTATTGAAAATGGCTTCCGAAAGTGTGGTCGAAACGTCAAGAGGAAACGAAAGCCTAAGTAATGGACCGCAGCTCAACAGCCCGGTAACTGGTGTTCTTAACAATGACGACTCCAGTCGTAATAGCCTTTGTAATAGATTAAGTATCCAAAGCTCTTGTAAGTCCATAAATTTACAATGCGACTGCAGACAAGATGGCGGATAAAAGACAATTTGTCAATCGTCTGCATTACAGGTGTCACTGGACTAGATTTGAGGCACAAGTCGTCTTTGATAAGTTTGAACAATCGGCAGGACAAATCTGTTACGGCTACTAATATAAAGAAAACAACTGTAAAAGGGAGTCGGTGTGAAGTAGAGAGACTTGATTATTGTTCAAGGATATTCTTAAGGAATAAACTAGAGCAAGGCGAGGTGACCATACGAAACGTCACACCACTTGCACTAGCTTTACAGATACCGAGTGTTATCGCTTATCGCGGCCACAAGTAAACAATTAGACTGAAGTCTGTTAGCAAACACTAACAACGTATGTGCACGTTTCCATATAAGTTACTGAAATGTATATTTGTGTGTGTGTGTGTGTGTGTGTGTGTGTGTGTGTGTGTGTGTGTGTGTGTGTGTGTGTGTGTGTGTGGACGTAGGAGGGGGGAGGGAGAGTACACAAAATGAACGCATCCTAAATAGTCAGGTGGTTCATAGACTTCACCGGGGAAAATACTCCAGCCTTCTAATGACGTCGATTCAGCTTATGGTCTGTTAAACAGAAATCGTCAACTGCACCGATGGTTACAGTGGCGTATCTAGAATTTGGACTTTGGGAGAGGGGAGTCCGGGGTCGGGTCGGCTTCATACAAAATAAAAAAAACAAGTTAGGATTATTAAAATTTTGGCAGACCGGGCTGTGAGGCCGTGGTCTGATTTTGTTCATAACAAACGTTTCGGCCGTTCCTTCGGCGGACATCTTCAGTGCAAAAGGACAGTACCACATACCGCATAACACAGTACAGTGGTCACTGATTGCAAAATATTTGTCAGGGTTTTCACTCATTTTGCACTGAAGATCTTCGGTCATTTCGACGGGCATCTTCAGTGCAAAAGGACAGTACCACATACCGCATAACACAGTACAGTGGTCACTGATTGCAAAATATTTGTCAGGGTTTTCACTCATTTTGCACTGAAGATCTTCGGTCATTTCGACGGGCATCTTCAGTGCAAAAGGACAGTACCACATACCGCATAACACAGTACTATGGTCACTGATTGCAAAATATTTGTCAGGGTTTTCACTCATTTTGAACTGAAGATCTTCGGTCATTTCGACGGGCATCTTCAGTGCAAAAGGACAGTACCACATACCGCATAACACAGTACTGTGGTCACTGATTGCAAAATATTTGTCAGGGTTTTCACTCATTTTGCACTGAAGATCTTCGGTCATTTCGACGGGCATCTTCAGTGCAAAAGGACAGTACCACATACCGCATAACACAGTACTGTGGTCACTGATTGCAAAATATTTGTCAGGGTTTTCACTCATTTTGCACTGAAGATCTTCGGTCATTTCGACGGGCATCTTCAGTGCAAAAGGACAGTACCACATACCGCATAACACAGTACTGTGGTCACTGATTGCAAAATATTTGTCAGGGTTTTCACTCATTTTGCACTGAAGATCTTCGGTCATTTCGACGGGCATCTTCAGTGCAAAAGGACAGTAACACATACCGCATAACACAGTACAGTGGTCACTGATTGCAAAATATTTGTCAGGGTTTTCACTCATTTTGCACTGAAGATCTTCGGTCATTTCGACGGGCATCTTCAGTGCAAAAGGACAGTACCACATACCGCATAACACAGTACTGTGGTCACTGATTGCAAAATATTTGTCAGGGTTTTCACTCATTTTGCACTGAAGATCTTCGGTCATTTCGACGGGCATCTTCAGTGCAAAAGGACAGTACCACATACCGCATAACACAGTACTGTGGTCACTGATTGCAAAATATTTGTCAGGGTTTTCACTCATTTTGCACTGAAGATCTTCGGTCATTTCGGCGGGCATCTTCAGTCCAAAAGGACAGTACCACATACCGCATAACACAGTGCTGTGGTCACTGATTGCAAAATATTTGTCAGGGTTTTCACTCATTTTGCACTGAAGATCTTCGGTCATTTCGACGGGCATCTTCAGTGCAAAAGGACAGTACCACATACCGCATAACACAGTGCTGTGGTCACTGATTGCAAAATATTTGTCAGGGTTTTCACTCATTTTGCACTGAAGATCTTCGGTCATTTCGACGGGCATCTTCAGTGCAAAAGGACAGTACCACATACCGCATAACACAGTACAGTGGTCACTGATTGCAAAATATTTGTCAGGGTTTTCACTCATTTTGCACTGAAGATCTTCGGTCATTTCGACGGGCATCTTCAGTGCAAAAGGACAGTACCACATACCGCATAACACAGTACTATGGTCACTGATTGCAAAATATTTGTCAGGGTTTTCACTCATTTTGAACTGAAGATCTTCGGTCATTTCGACGGGCATCTTCAGTGCAAAAGGACAGTACCACATACCGCATAACACAGTACTGTGGTCACTGATTGCAAAATATTTGTCAGGGTTTTCACTCATTTTGCACTGAAGATCTTCGGTCATTTCGACGGGCATCTTCAGTGCAAAAGGACAGTACCACATACCGCATAACACAGTACTGTGGTCACTGATTGCAAAATATTTGTCAGGGTTTTCACTCATTTTGCACTGAAGATCTTCGGTCATTTCGACGGGCATCTTCAGTGCAAAAGGACAGTACCACATACCGCATAACACAGTACTGTGGTCACTGATTGCAAAATATTTGTCAGGGTTTTCACTCATTTTGCACTGAAGATCTTCGGTCATTTCGACGGGCATCTTCAGTGCAAAAGGACAGTAACACATACCGCATAACACAGTACAGTGGTCACTGATTGCAAAATATTTGTCAGGGTTTTCACTCATTTTGCACTGAAGATCTTCGGTCATTTCGACGGGCATCTTCAGTGCAAAAGGACAGTACCACATACCGCATAACACAGTACTGTGGTCACTGATTGCAAAATATTTGTCAGGGTTTTCACTCATTTTGCACTGAAGATCTTCGGTCATTTCGACGGGCATCTTCAGTGCAAAAGGACAGTACCACATACCGCATAACACAGTACTGTGGTCACTGATTGCAAAATATTTGTCAGGGTTTTCACTCATTTTGCACTGAAGATCTTCGGTCATTTCGACGGGCATCTTCAGTGCAAAAGGACAGTACCACATACCGCATAACACAGTACTGTGGTCACTGATTGCAAAATATTTGTCAGGGTTTTCACTCATTTTGCACTGAAGATCTTCGGTCATTTCGACGGGCATCTTCAGTGCAAAAGGACAGTACCACATACCGCATAACACAGTACTGTGGTCACTGATTGCAAAATATTTGTCAGCGTTTTCACTCATTTTGCACTGAAGATCTTCGGTCATTTCGACGGGCATCTTCAGTGCAAAAGGACAGTACCACATACCGCATAACACAGTACTGTGGTCACTGATTGCAAAATATTTGTCAGGGTTTTCACTCATTTTGCACTGAAGATCTTCGGTCATTTCGACGGACATCTTCAGTGCAAAAGGACAGTACCACATACCGCATAACACAGTGCTGTGGTCACTGATTGCAAAATATTTGTCAGGGTTTTCACTCATTTTGCACTGAAGATCTTCGGTCATTTCGACGGGCATCTTCAGTGCAAAAGGACAGTACCACATACCGCATAACACAGTACTGTGGTCACTGATTGCAAAATATTTGTCAGGGTTTTCACTAATTTTGCACTGAAGATCTTCGGTCATTTCGATGGGCGTCTTCAGTGCAAAAGGACATTACCACATACCGCATAACACAGTGCTGTGGTCACTGATTGCAAAATATTTGTCAGGGTTTTCACTCATTTTGCACTGAAGATCTTCGGTCATTTCGACGGGCATCTTCAGTGCAAAAGGACAGTACCACATACCGCATAACTCAGTACTGTGGTCACTGATTGCAAAATATTTGTCAGGGTTTTCACTCATTTTGCACTGAAGATCTTCGGTCATTTCGACGGGCATCTTCAGTGCAAAAGGACAGTACCACATACCGCATACCACAGTACTGTGGTCACTGATTGCAAAATATTTGTCAGGGTTTTCACTCATTTTGCACTGAAGATCTTCGGTCATTTCGACGGGCATCTTCAGTGCAAAAGGACAGTACCACATACCGCATAACACAGTACTGTGGTCACTGATTGCAAAATATTTGTCAGGGTTTTCACTCATTTTGCACTGAAGATGCGCGTCGAAGGAACGGTCGAAACGTTAGCTATAAACAACATCGGGCCACGGCCTTACGGCCCGCTAAGCCAACGTTTTAACAACCTTGAAGGCGGCCGTGAAAGCCTTTCAGCAAACTAGTTAATATTAATCAACATTACTACCTTTAGAGTAGCTGAAATTAGTCCCATTAAAGTAATGTAACATAATAAAATATAAACACATAATGGCATAATATTTTCTTATCGATTAATCGATTTAAATTTCGACGGTTGTAACGTTTGTTTAGGCACATAATCAGCTGATTTGATTTTTAATTAGCCTTGTTATTAGAATTGTAAGAAGTAATTTTTTTTTATAATTCACATGCACACAGGTATGAGAGAGGGGGCAGTAAAAGAGAGAGAGAGAGACAGAGAGAGAGAGATTAAAATAAATAAAATATACAAGCACATATGAATTTGTCTAGTCTCTGTCCATTCAGTTAAATACATAATACTTGCTTACAACGAGTGTTGTAAAATCTCCTTTGGGTCTTCGGACATAGCGCCATATGTTCAGCGTCTGCAGTGCGGCATCGAAGCCATGGATACTATAAGTTACGCCTGGCCGTGTGAGAGTTCTCAGTCATAACTCTGTGGCAAAGACAACGTTACCTTGATCTTGGCCACTCAGTGCGCAAGCACGCACGCATTCGCTCACTACTGTCGACCAGTTTACTCGGTTCAATAAAAACGAAAGTTATAGTCTACACCATAGCGTGTGGTCACAACAACTAAGGTCGAGAACACAATTGCTTTAGTGTCGCGCGGCAGAATGTTGTATGTGGCAGTGTTTGTGCGACCCAGTTTGTACGAGGTATACAACAAGCCGTGGCGTGCTTTATGAAACTCTTATACCGACGAAACTTCCGTGATACTAACTGAAGGAGTACGATGTTTTCGTTTTTTTTTTCGGAAAATACAATGCGGACTACATCAAAAAAAGGGAATCAAATTACAACTGTATTGGTAGAGTTTCCCCCGCTTCAGACAACCAAAAGCTTTAAACTGTTTTTCTTTTAGTTTACTAATCTAATTCAAAAATACGACTTAAAATTTTAATGTATCATGTACACTAAAACTCATCAAAAATCAGTGGCGTATCTAGAATTTGACCTGGGGGCCGGTCAAGTCGGCAAAAAACTAATCGACATCACTATCTTCAAAATGGTTGTTGAGAACGTGTGATAAAATCCTGAAATCAATTCTATTGAAGTAAACGATAATAACATTATAAAAATAGGCTACACCGTACGAAATAAACTTTAAGGTACGATTTAAATAGCTTTATTTTTTATGGGCACAGATATACGCTCAGATGGACAGCCAAATACGCACATGCACGCGTGGGCGCGCACGCATAGTGGGTGTAAATCCAAGCAGAACGCTTTGTTGGTTGGTAACAGGTGAAAACGTGAGTCACCGCGAGGACGGACGGACAACTGCAAGGAACTGCAGGTGCTGTCAGTTCTGACAAGTGTGTACAATGTCGCTATCCCTTCCCATACGTCTTGGACAGCTTTACGGTTGATATTGTTTTTGTTTAACTCTATATGACAGATTATTATTCCAGGATCCATAATATCGTCATTAAACGGCACCGTTTCGTTAACATATGCTGTACAATGTCTGCTGTACGATGGCTATTGTACAATTTAACATACGTTTTGTGATTCCAACTTTATCGCGCTACTTGTCTTGAGGCCTTTAAGTGTTTCCATTATTTTCAAGTCCTAAACTACGACAAAAAAATTCACGCTGGAACCCGTACATATACCCGTGAATCCTCCTTCACGGCAGGTCAAATCGTAAACAAGCCTACTTGTCACTATTTTCACAACTACTTGTCTACTAAGGCGGATTCACGGGTATACATACGGGTTCCAAAGGGGTATTTTTTGTCGTGGTTTAGGACTTGAAAATGGTGGAAACACCGAAAATTCTCAAGACAAGTAGCAGTTCAGTAAGTGAAGACAACAAAATTGGAAATACAGAGACTGGTAATTCAAATAACAAGATGAATAAGTTGTGTGAACTTTGGTCTCAACACTACTAGTGCCTTTGTAAACAATGTGTGGCTCAAGAGTAATTAATTCCGACTATTCCTTTTACACTAAATAATAGATATTTTTACGTTTTAAACCATCGATCGCCCGACAACAGACGCATAGAAAATATTGAATAATAACGTTTTGTTAAATTGTTTTTCGTAATTGCAGCTCACTAACGGTCCACGAGAGTAACTGAGAAGGCTGAAGCTCACTCAGGCTCTCTTTTTTTCAGTATGTCATATTAAAAACGTGAAAGATTTCTAACATTTATGGTAAAAATAAACGTGTTATAGGACTTGACATAGGGACTGTATATTATAAGTTTTACTATTATTCTTGTCAGTAAATAAATTGGCTTATTTTTACAAAATGTTTGTTGAAAGCTTAAACGTTTAAAATCTGTATAATATTTACCGTATTTCTTCCGTCGTGTGACTTCGTGTTGCGTTCGATTGATTTACGCGTTTCGAAACATATGTTTCGTCTTCAGAAATAAAAATTCACTCTTAGCGAGGTCGTTAAATATTAAAATTCCAAATATTGGAAAACAATTCCACACATATCCGCGTTACATGAGTGCGCACTCGAGTCGGACCGATCGGACAATGCTGAAGACGAATTTTATTTCTGAAGACGAAACATATGTTTCGAAACGCGTAAATCAATCGAACGCAACACGAAGTCACACGACGGAAGAAATATGGTAAATATTATACAGATTTTTTCAATAAGTGACTTGGATACAAATTCAAACATGTCTTTCAAGTTAAACGTTTATCAACAACGCTTGGTATGCTATTTTACTACAAGTAGGGCCTATCCAAGTCTCTACTGACCTTATCTGAAACTTTGACTATTGGCTACCTATCGTTACTGTGATTAATTGAAAACAATTTTGAAATAGTAAATTAAATTTTGTTCGTAAAATGTTCGCTGTTTCCGTTAATAACAACGCTGGTTTTCCGTTTAACAACGTTTCGCCCGTACTACGACGAGTCTCAGTCGAGCCCATTAAGGATACGTCACCGTATTATAGCCGAAACGTTTGGTTTTAAGAGAAAAAACGATGTGTTTTAAACCTAAAAACAGTGTTGTTGATTAAACTGTGTGTAAAGTATTAAAGAACAGTGATGGAAACAATACTTATGAAAGTCATTTAATGTACGGTTTTATCACGAAAAATGTACTAATTATAAATACATAACTACTGACTCGGATCACTAATTTTCTATTATCATGAGCCTCTGATGAAGCTTGTAATAAGCGAAAACTAGTTCAGGCTACAAGATAAAAGTTTAACATTTTTACCAATAAAAAAAAATAGTTATCCGAGTCAGTAATTATATATTTATAAATACGTAGTTAATAAACGGACACGTTATGAACAACAAGATTCAGGAAAAATCTACATTTAAATCAACATGCCTTTATCTATGTTTAGGGGGCTATGTATGTTTATGGTCATTGTGATTTGATAAAAATAGTCTGCCCACGTTAAACAATTTCTGGATCTTGTTTCTTACGACCGAAACAACTAACATCTGGTTACTAGAGACAAACAGTGATCTCTGGGGGGGGGGGGGGTCGGATCGGCTTCATACAAAAGAAAAAGCAAGTTAAAACTAATCAAGATTACTATCTTTAAAGTAGCTGAAAAAAACGTGTGATAACATTCTGAGATCAGGCCCATTAAAGTAAACGGTAATAACACAACTAAAATACACGTTATTGAAACATTGTTTACAAGATACTTATTGACTGAATACATTTTCCTATATTTCACATTTCAAACGTAGGCTATACGCTAGTGCTGTGTAATAAACCTGTTTGTATATGCCTATTTAAAAAAGAGTTACTACTAATTACCATACAGAGCTGATAAAAATAATAAATAATAAAACACAGCTGAAAAAATTGAGATATTAACAAAATTCGTCGACTTTTTCGACCCTCTGGGAGGTCCCGTCCCGTTCTTTCCCACCCCCCGTAAAAAAGTATACGCCTCCTGGAGACAAAGGTTAAGATTCATATGATATAAAGTAAATAATGCCTTTTTTTAGGTATCTTGTGGTGACGTTATCAAAAGATAATACAAGTGATCAACTCCAAAACAATACAGGGGAAAACGGTGATGGGACAGCTAAATTGTGTGCTCTGGAGAGGGAAACTAATCCACAAAACCAACAAAAATATGATCTACTCTACCATCTTACAAACTGTCAGAGTCGCCTATGGCTGACAAATCAAAGAAACTTCTGGAGGCTGCAAGTAGTGGAAATGGGCTTCTCGAGCAGGTCTTGTGCGGTGTCTACAAGAAATGAAGATATCGGGACACAAGTTAATGTTGACAAACAAATACAAAAGCGCCTGATGATCGTTGGTTCCCAAATGTTGTTAGACCGGGTTCCGCGTTACGACGGAAACGGTACTGAGTGAGGAGATCATGGAAAGACGACATACCCGAGGAGACGGCGAAGAGTGGCTTGCAACGTTATGACTGGTACAACAGAAGGGAAGTCCATCGAGACTGTAGAAGACTCACAACAGATGAAAAGGTATCATTCTGGTTTGGTGTTTTTTTAGTGCACTTCTTATACATATTTTTATTATTTTTACGGTGAAGGGTTTGTGTGGATCGGTCAAAAAGTATAACAGAAATGTTAGTCCTAAAATAATTCAAATCTACAAGATAAATATTTTTGTTTATTCAGTTAAAAAACTGTGCTGAAAATTAACAATTTTTATTTTTTATGTAATACGTAGAAATATATAGTAATAGGTTCCTCAGCTTAAGTATAAAAGGATGAACAAATGGTGAAAATTTCGTACTTACATATATGTAATAGTTTGCAAAATATGTGTATCAAAATAATAAAAAAACGCTAATTTACAGGATTTTTAGTGAAACTGAACAAACTTTCATAAAATACAACGTATCTCCATAAAGAAAATATAAATGTATAATGTCTAAAATATAAATATATAATATACACATATTATATATCAAAATGTTAAGAAAATAATAGGCAATAATAATATACACAAAACTAAAAAAATTCAAATTTTTGCAAAATTTGATTGCAGTCTCCTCTTAACTTACTTCTTTACTCTCTTTCCCACCATACTAATCTCCCCCGTACTAAAACCATACTAAACACCCCCACACACCATCTCCCCCTTCTCTTTCTCAAAACAAACTCTTTTTTACATACAGAGGCAATTATTCCACAATAAACAATAACGTATTCCGTGTGTTCTTGGTGTGGAAGTGTGTGTGTGTGTGTGTGTGAGAGAGAGAGAGAGAGAGAGAGAGAGTGCAATAAATATTGCATACTGTACGCGTAAGGCGGTCTCTAACAAAGAGACACCGCAGCACTGTATGTATACACTAACCGAAGGGCGTTAAATATGTTTCAAAAAGGGTTGTTTTCCGTCTCTCTCCCCTTTCGCCGGGCAAGACGACGAGGGAGACTAAACGATCGTGCCGCTCAACAGTCGTCGTCGACTCCCTTACTAACACATTTACTGTTTGTTGGGTTAATTTTATTTCAACAGTAACGATCTCGCAAACTGCAGCAGTGTGTTCACTGTTCACCAAGTGAGGAAGTGGACACGACCATGTTGCATGCCAGAGTCGGTACTGAATATATTCTATATACAATTTTAAATGAGAGTAGAATGATCACTGAGGATTAACAATTAAATGGAATAATGTAAGGACATTGTCGCACGATGCGAGCGATCCTCACAATAAGCAGTTGCGTAACAGCCGGGCCTGGGCAAACATTTCTTTTAATTTTTACGAATGGGTATAAACAATTAAACTTGAATAAAACCAAATTTTCCCGTGTGTATTCAACATAAAAAACAAATACACTTTTATTTTTACTGTTATTTTACCAGACCCTAATGATGTATTTGGAGAGTATTAATATTTGATTAACTGCACAACAGAGCAGTAATTCCAGTTAAGAATGCACGGAGGCCAGTTAAGAATTGCATTTCAAATAATGTTTTAAAATAAAAAATTATATTTCTGTAAAACACTATCTTTATATCAGAATATTTTTCTTGAATACCACTGACAGTATTAGTTCTACACTAAAATTATTCCAAATTATAAATCTGTAAGCAGATGACAGAACGTTTTAAAGGTGAAATAGATTTTTTTTTTTTTTTTTAAAGTATGAGATTAGTTGATAAAGTGAACGATATAAAATTTAATATAAACATTCGCTGCCTTCATGAATTTAAATTTAATAAAATTTTTACTTTTTACAGTAGCCTATACCATATAAGTTCAATTAATGACGAAATTATAATTAGTTACTAGTGACACGTCTGATAATCAGAACTATTTTTTTTTTTTACATTGGTCAAAGACATAAAAGATACTAAATAACAAATCAAACTATTAATTAAAGTAAAAGTTATATTTTATTAATTGAGTATACATTATACGAAAAAGAATAGTTCACGTTGTATACAATAGTATACAAAAAAAATATATACTGTTCACGTTATATAATTTCAGTAGTTGCCACAGCTATAAGGAGTGGATAATATTCAAGAGGAAGCAATGACATGAAGTAAGGGTAGTAGGGGGGTGGCAAAGGATTCCTGGGGGGGGGGCCCAGAAAAAAGAGTTACGCCACTGACAATCAGCGAAACAACAGATCACTGGAAAATGTCAGTACATTAGTTGATGCAGATATCGGAAATATAATGAAAATAACTGTTGAAAAAAACAAAAGACAAAGAAAATCAAAACGTCTGAGGGATATACCAAATTTTGAACGCTGATAAAAAAATAGGCAAAATTTTGGACGAGCAGATCAATTTAAGTGCTGAGTAGCTTAAGAATAATTGATGATGTAACGTGTGTAAATATGAAATGAGAAAGTTGAGCATTTACTTTTTGGAGACGGACCCAGTGGGCTCAGTTCTTGTACAGGCCAAGAAAATGTTGGTCTGTACTATCAAATGTAGTAATAGTGGAAGAAGAAGAAGAAGAAGACGACGACGAAGACGAAGACGAAGACGAAGACGAAGACGAAGAAGACGAAGAAGAAGAAGAAGAAGAATA
This sequence comes from Magicicada septendecula, assembly GCA_034769895.1. NCBI lineage: Eukaryota > Metazoa > Arthropoda > Insecta > Hemiptera > Cicadidae > Magicicada > Magicicada septendecula. Next base: position 369,025,216 of record CM068372.1, read on the forward strand.
AGAAGAAGAAGAAGAAGAAGAAGAAGAAGAAGAAGAAGAAGAAGAAGGTATAAAATAATCAGCTTCGTTCAGTCACGTTACAATACTTTCAGTTAAACTGAATATTGCATTAATAAAAATTAAGGAAGACAAGACCTGAGCAGACCAGTTACTTGGATCCGCGATATAACAAGTCATGCGGGAAATAATGTGTAGACTTTTCGAAATGTGATCATGAGAATAATTTAGAATATAAACTGAACAATCATAACGAGAAGACTGTAGTACACAGAAATTATGTAGTGCTGTAAAATACAAAGCGTAGGCTAAAAAGGCGATTTACCTGTAACGAACCCCCCCCCCCGCCAGATGGTAAAGACGTAAGTTGACAAATGTTTCTTTTGGAGGACAACTACGTTAAGAAAAATTAGAAAGTACAAGACCAACAAAACAACATATCAACGAACATGAAGAATGAAATAAGTCGTCGACCGTTTAAGCCTTTCGTATCCATCAAATCCTCAAAGCAATGTTCTGAAAAAGCTCCTACCTTCATCAGGGCTATTAATTGCATCTATTAAAACACGTTCTTCTTCTTCTTCTTCTTCTTCTTCTTCTTCTTCTTCTTCTTCTTCTTCTTCTTCTTCTTCTTAATACATGGCTTGGGCTATAGCCCGTTCCGACTTTACAGAGTTTTTGACCATTTTTTTCCAGAGTGACCATTTTTTTTTTACCATCTCTCGTTCCCACTGGCCTATATTTAAACGTTTGTTTAGGAAAACGCGTGTCTACCATACGTTCCACATGTGACTTCCAAGTCTGCCTGTACTAATTTATTTTCTCCAGAACTGCGTGTAACAACAGGCCTTTCCTTATGCCGTCGTTTCGTAGGTGATCTCTCAAACTACATCCCTTAACTGCTCTTAAAATTTCATTTCCAATGCCTGTATTTTTTGAAATACCTTTTTGCAGGAGAGTCCGTGTTTCACGTCCATACATTAAAGTCGGTACAGCCACGACCTTATAGAACTTTAGCTGTGTCTCCCTCTGCGTTTTATTCTTCAAAAGTCGTCTTATTGTTCCACAGGTAGGCCTATATAACTGAATTTACTTAACTATCGATATCTTTGTCCTTCCTATATGAGATATCACATTCCAAATAATTTAAAAGTGATACCTGCTCCAAAACACTATTATCAATTACAACTTTTGCTCTTACAGGCGTCTTCCGTAGGAAGGCAGGGGTCTTCCGTAGGAAGGCCATTGCTTTGTCTTAGTATTTGAGATTTGAAAGTAGTATTTTTGGCAGATTGTACGCAAGATATAAATAGACCTTTGAAACTCATTTTCACTATTCATTCATTTTCATTTGGTCTGCGGTACTACTCCTAGGCCGGGTTGCTAATCCCCCATCGGGCGCCTCCCCATTGTGGTGGATAGGTGGAATCCTCTCTGGCTCCTCATGGGCAGGCGGGATGCCAGTGTAATAAAATAGCCGGGGTGAACCAAAATTAGCAATGGGCAGACCGGGCTTATCAGCCGTAGAGAAGGCGGCCGGTCTAGGGGTTGTATGGCCCGAAATCAATGCACCTGGTTCTCCAGGTTGGGGGGTTGTGCGTGGGGCTGGTAACTCTTTCATGTAAAATTTAGTTTACTCGAATACTTCAACAGAGGAAAAAACCCAGCTGCATTAGAACACCTCAAACAGTAATTTGCTAGTACAATGCGATCCACAGTAAGAAGATTCCGACTGCAACGGGAATTGGGTGGGTGGTGTCGCACATGAGAATTAACGGTCAATACCTAAAACAAACAAACAACAGTAAATTACTCCCACTGATTACTTCATCGACAATAAAACTGTCTTCGGTTAGGCTCAGTGAAACCAGGGACGTAGCCCCGTTAACGGGGTCCGAACCCCCGCTCCAGGAAAACTGAAAATGCCACCAAAAGCCAATATAACACTTAGGGCTAAACAGTCAGTATTGTTTATAGAGACATGGGATCCAGGATAATCACGCATACATTAGGCCTGTGTACACTTTTTTGTGTTATTTCACGAAAGGCCTACAGGGCGCCTTTAAGCAAATTTTGTTTTCAAGAAGTATAATTTAGAAACACAATATCGTTTTAACTTGTTTTTAATTTAAATGACAAAAAATGCATCATACCTTATCAGACTTTCGTAGTAGGAATTATATCGACGATTATAAGGACCGAGTAAGGCAAATTCAAATTTTAATACTCACATTTGTTATTTAAATCTGAAAAACAAAATAGGAAACGGCTGAAAATGTTTCTTTTATTCTGTTTTCAAGTTTGTTTAATTCCAGGGTTCCAGAATGTCCTAAAACCCGAATTTAGGCTCCTGATGTCTATCTCGCTTTGGCGGAATTGTGGACCGCCTCTCATCTTCTTTCTGGAAGGACACATTCCGGAATGGCTATTCTCGTCTTTGATTCCACGCGTCCATTCAAATCTGGACCCCCCCCCACACAAACAAAATTTGTGGCTACGTTCCTGAAACTTCACTCGATTTCTACATAACAGTACCAAAATTTTAAACATTACATTCAACAAACCCAACAAAAAGTTATAACGTCTTGCACTTATTAGTACCAAACTGAATGGACCCTTAAATATCTATTCACTTGCTTTGTGTATTCCAGAACAGAATAGTGTATGAAGCTGCTAACTTCTTATTTCGACAAGCTCTCTCTATTTGTCTATTTTTATTGCATTATGATCCCGTCAAAGTGTTTGACAATCCATTAAGCAGGTGTTGGCACGTTCAAAGAGACCATAAGTGACAAGGAGTAGGAACACGCGTGATTCACGCGCGCGCGCGCGCGCGTGTGTGTGTGTGTGTGAGCGGATTAAGAGGTATTACAGTGTTGTTATCAAAGATGTGATGGAAAATAACGAAACCACACCGCTGTTTTCCTCTCCCCCTCACGATCTCTCTCTTTCTCCTTCAAGAGAGGGGCTGTGTATATACGTGTAAGAGAGAGAGAATGTGTGAAAGAGCAACAGAGAGCAACTGTGTGGGGGAGTAACAGAGAAAGAGAATGCGCGCGAAACAGCTTTTTTTTTAAAAAAAAAAGTCTCAACCTGTCCCTTGAACAAACAAACCCCAGCTGGGCTTGTTCAATTAAAAATTATCTCAGCATGGTGTAGACGGATACTCTGCGTGCACACGCGCGCAAGCGTCGGATCCACTTTGGGGGTTAAGACGTCGTTAACTCAGTGACAACAGCTTACCACATCCATCCCTGACCACTCCCTGTTACAAACACTATTCCTTTTTGTTTTGCTCATTTATCAAGTTATCAGAAAACTATTCCCTGTTCCTTATCAGTTATCATAAAAAATACGAAAACATCGATTATTCTACTTTTTTTAAGAAAAATAACAATTGCAATGCAGGCAATCATACAATAAACGCTAAAAGTTCAAACTCCTGCATTGTTTTTTAGTTATATAATTCTTAAGTCACAAATAATATACTTCTACCTTTTAAGTTTATTTATTTTTACACAGATATCTCTATAAGCCTGAGTCTACATTTAATATTTATCACAAATGTGCACAGTTGGTAATAATCTGTAGGCTATAGTATTTTGCAAACGTAACTTTGAAATAGTGTGCTTGCGTTCGTGCAGTTTTCGGTAAGCTAAAACCTCAGGCAAAATACTTTACTTTCAATATTCAGTCATTTCCCAGATTAATATACACAACTTCTGGAGCAGTTTTGGCATCTACTACGTATAAGGGTTCTTATCTTATCTTACCATTATTTCTAATGTGCAAAGAAATAATATCTTCCTGATATATTATCATGATCACCAGGTGCAGCTGTTAGCATTAAACCAGCAAAACAAAAAGATATTCAAAGTCTGTTTCACATCCTAAACATGTCTTCTCAGAAGTACAAACGCTCTGCAGTTACAGAAGATGATGGGAGAAGTGACAACAGTAAAGAAACTCAAGACGTTTAAACTGGAAGTGCAGGCAAAGGCTTTGTGTGGAAACTGTTTTTTAACGTAAAACTTGTTTTTTACAAATTAAATAAATATTTTTTATTATGATATTATTACTCTTATGTTTATTTGACATTTTTATGAAGCTAGGAAATAATTTAATATAAAATAATTGTGACAAATATTTTAACATTATTAGAGCCATAAAGGCCCTATGAAACTGTTATTTTTTTAATTTGTATTTTACATAGTTTCAATTACATTCTTGATCTAACCTAAACATAATCCAATACACAACATTTAAAATAACGTGCTCACTTAATGTGTGTCATATTGTTAGTTAGGTCCTTCTTGTGTGCAACTCCTCCGTTACTAATAAACTACTAAGTTACAAAAGAGGAGACAGAATGTTCAACAGCATCATTGCCGACACGGCCATCCGATTTCTCTTTACTGTACAAACGGTGTGACAATATTTAAAAAGTAACGCGCGGACGGGCAGCGCGCGCATGAGCGCCTGTGGCACGGCTGCATTTTGTACGTGTAATTAGCCGTAGTTTTTATATACGCGAGCAACAGCTGTGACAAGCGGGTAAGTGGCCACACGGGAGAAAGATACTGACCGTAAAATGGAAATCAAGTCAGTCGTAAAAAGTGAAAGAAATGTCTCCGCGGCAAAGTTTGTTTACCGGCAGTAAGAATCTGTCATAAACTCCATTACCGCTGCCATTACAATCACGCTTATCGCGTTTAACTGTTCATACTATTACTTATTCCTCTTCTTCTTCTTCTTCTTTCTCGTCTTTTACACCTCGCGACTTAGGTCTGTTCTCTCTCTATATTACCTGAGTCAGGATCCAGAAGCCATTTAGAATATTTTGTCCAGTGAGTGCACAGAATGGTAAATTATACATTGGAATTCTGTAAGAAACTGAGGGAATTTATATCTATAAATAAGAAACTGAAGCACATATGTTAGCATGTACATTTTACTAAATACAACTTGTTTTATAAACACCCACATCGTTCGTATTCGGAATACGGCCGAGGTTACTAAGCGCAAATCTGATTGAATTAAGATTTGGAAGATCTTCCTATTATTCAATAAATTGCAAACAAAGATGATAATTTCCTCACCGTGCAGTACTTTCTGCCCTTGTAAATTGTATTAAAAACAATTAAAATATAATTTTGTCAAAGGATTGAAACGTGTGATGAAACACCTAGCATTTTTAAAATATTAAAAATTAACAACGCAATTTACAACAGGATACTCTAAACACCTCTAGGTTTAGCTAAGTGTGGAGGACACAGCGGTTGAATTAATTCATATGTTTCGGAAACTTAGCGGGCAGTGCATGGAAAGGAAATATTCCAGGCCTTAATAAAATTATAATCAAACCACGGTTTCTGTGCTTTAGGAATTAACTGATACCAAAAGCTTTCCGTCAGCCATAGAGTGATTCACTACTACTTGCTGGACGTGAAGTCCATGGACTATAGGCTATATATTGCTGCGACTAATAGGCAGTACACATTTCCGTACTGGACCGGACCACATGGCAGGAGCGGATTGTCTCGCACGCCCTATCCTTACAGTCCTGCTTGACTAACACGCAGGATGCCTACAATTAGCGACGTGAACAATACTTTTGGTCGCTCAAGTCGCACAATACATAAGTAAGTAAACGTGGCTAACACTACGCCTCGACCACGTTTCTGAAGCCAGATGGATTATAGCCTTACTTTCTTTCCCACAATGGAGACAGCCGTTAAAATAATGAGTTTTATTTATTTTATTATTCCGGCTGTACAATGTTTACACATTTTCCGGAACCAAATATTACAGAATTGATTGAATTCTCATTTTCCACTGCTGCTTGTCCATCCAAAGATCCTCTTCAATTTCTCTTTCCCTCAGTATAATCTGAATCTCTTCTATCCAGGTGATAGGTGGTATCCCTCTTTTCCTTCTTCCTGGTAGGGGTCCAATCCAACTGGTAGGGGTTGCTCTCCTTGGCAACCTTTCCTGTGCCATTCTTTTTGCGTGTCCATACCATTGTAATTGTTTTGTTTGAATAAAATCAACAATTGAATTTTTTACATTCAATTAGTCCTTTGTAACTTTATTTGAGTTTTATTTACAACCCTGTAAAAAATTATAAATTTCTACCGCAATAAGTCCTGACTACTCGAAAGGTACGAGTAGTATACAAACACGGACTCGTATTATACAGACAGAAAGCACAATAATTATAGAAGAATATTACGAGATAATAAATGTCAATAGTAACTAAATTAGGAAGAAAAACTGAAATAAAATTATTCAGTGAATTATAGCCGTGTAATAATTCCAACAAAGATAAAAACTAAGTCTGGGAGGCTGCCTGCTTCAGCTGATTACAAACGGAAGTCGAAAATTGAGAGTTATGCATGTGATAATGTGAAATTAATAACATTCAAGGCAAAAAAACGTAGGGACAAGAATCTAACAGTAATGGTGTGTGTGTGTGTGTGTGTGTGTGTGTGTGTGTGTGTGTGTGTGTGTGCGTGTGTCCATTCTTCAAGATTTAATTTAATTTTTTTTTGTGAGAGTAGTGTAGAAGACTGTGTCCCGAAAAGTCGATTTCCCGCATAACCAGTTTCAAACGCTCTACATCATAGCGTGTTTCGGAAGATCCTTCAGAAGACACGCGATTAATTTTGTTTATATAACTCACTTATGTACATATGCACAGAGAAAACCACCGGTTATTACAAAATTGGGCCATGATTTCAATTATCAAAAATACAGAGTGTCGTTTATGTTTAGAAATACACCAGTGATTATAACGAACAAAGAGACTGTATTTTTCTTCAAGATAATTAACAAAGTATTGGTAATCATTATTTATATCGCAGTTTTAATCCAAGACCATATATTTGGGCGTATGAATCTTAACAAGATTAACTAAACGAAACCGACTTCTAACAGGACCGTGTTATACTTACCTGGAAGCACCTACCACATTATAAAAAATGCACATTAAATTCAGTCCTGACAGTAGAACACATACGCTGCTGTTTTGTCACGATAACATTATTGTTACAAAATATTTTTTACCTTGAGCGCTCGTTTCAACGCGTCAAACGTTCTTACAACTCGGTTCTGTGATTTTTCTGGATATCATTATCATCACCATCACCACTCCAAGGACTAGGCCTTATGTACGCGAGCAACAGCTGTGACAAGCAGGTAAGTGGCCACACGGGAGAAAAATACTGACCGTAAAATGGAAATCAAGTCAGTCGTAAAAAGTGAAAGAAATGTCTCCGCGGCAAAGTTTGTTTACCGGCAGTAAGAATTAGTTCCGGAACCCATCTCCTCCTCGGTCTACCGACATCTCTCTTCCCAGTAGGACGGTAACCCAAGGCAGCCGCAGGTAGACGGATATCAGGCATGCGATTCAAATGTTCACACCATCACCTTCTGAGGTCTTTAATTCTTTGGTGCAATGATACAATGTTTAAATCGCGTCTAATATCCTCGTTCCTTCTCCGATCCAAGAGAGAACAACATTGTGTCCCTCTTAGAAATTTCATTTCGGCTGCCTGAATCCTCTGCACATCCCATTTACTAAGAGTCCATGTCTCACTAGCATACTGGAATGTGGGGACAGCCACAGTTTTATAAAATTTCATTCGGGTATCCTTCCGTGTTTAATTTTTCAGGTACCTATGAATCGTTCCACAGATGGATCTAAATTTTGCTAGCTTGATTTTTCTGGATAATAATCTTAAATAGGTGGAGAAAATCATTATCATAACATGACAGGAGCGCGCGCGGCGTCTTAGCAACCTGAGAGGTTTCAACCCCATGATCGCCAGATCTCGGTTATTCTAAGTAATATTTTTCAATCCTAACCACTGTCGATTTTCTGTTGCTCTGACTTGTAACTCACGGTACTAAAATTTAAAAAAAACATGGCCATTTTCATGGACTTTGTTTGAAAGGTGCGTTCAGAAAATTATGTTAAGGTTGATATCTACATAGATTACTTACGCGAATGTTTCATATGTGCATTAACTAATGACTCCTGGTGTGTTACGTAGGCTTACTCGGCCGGAGTCAATGTTGTTAAAATTCCTTCCCGGGCTATTTGGCCGTGGTCCATTGTTTTCTGCAAAACCAGCCGTGTCGGCAGTGCCACCGACTGCCATCTTCACTAAAAATCGAGTACGCTAACGTGATGTGGTATACGTTAGTGATCACAGTACTGTGGTTAAGGCTGAAGAAGTCCCGTGAACACCACTCCTACTTATAAATTTTCTAAACTTCGATGAGACGAAGCTTTTGTCGTGCGTATTTCCCTCGCCTTCATATGGAGTCCGTCCAGATCCAAAAACATGCTGCGATCACTATGAATCGGCGGGGTGAAAAGTTTATCATTAAGTACTTTATGGCAAGTTTATTTGTGAGCTTCTAATACACATTCTTTTTTCTGATTGGTTGGTGGTTGATTTATTACTGTATCGTGGCACTTCGAAAATTTGTAGACGTTTGTAATTTGTAATTTGTAAAAGTCTGATTTTGCCAAAACACTGGACCACGGCCAAACAGCCCGCGAAGGAATTTCAACAATACTGGCTCCTGAGTTACAAAATTGTGCCCTGTCCCCTGACAGTGCTGCGAGCAGCTGAAAACGAACGTGGAGATAGTCATAAAGCGGGCATCGCTCAACACTCTCTGCAGTGTAACGATTTTGCGCGCAAGTGTTGTCACACAGTCCTCCACATTAGCGACTGATGCTCATAGTTCAAACTTGTACCATAAAAAACGATCCTGTATAAGAGCCAAATTAATGATTAACAACCAACTAATTAAACAAGTCTGTCACTTTAGCTACCTAGAGTATGATACAAGAACAAGTATACGAGAACAACACAGGCATAGACAATAAACTACATATGTTTCAAATTGTGTGCGGCGCCATAAGAAAAATACTAAAAAAACAAGACGCGGAAAGACACTCAGTTCAAGTGTTACAAGGTAATGGCCGTTCCTGTGCTTCTTTATGGAAGCGAGTCATGGATAATGAGAAAGCGGAGATGAAATTTCTAAGATTGGTCAAAGGTTGTTCTAAACAAGATCAATTTAGAAACGAGGAGATTAGATAAGAGTTGGAAATATACAACTTAAATAAATAGAGCTGCATAGAAGAAATTGGAAGGCCCATCTGGAACGTATGGATGATCGAAGACTACCAAAAGCGGCAAGTAGATACAAAACAGCTGGAAGAAGAAGCGTTGGGAGAACAAAGAAAAGATTGGAATAAAATTCTATTAAGTCGGAACAGGTCACCAAGGCCTAACCCTTGTTGGGAGGAAGAAGAGAAGAAGACCATAAAACGTGTCGCCAGCAAAGAACGCCTTAATTGCGATGGATTTAAACCAAAACTTCAATTAATTGAACAAGCTCTCAGTTTCAACTCGACCGTCTGGCATTTGTCTATCTACAGTATTTAGGCTACGTCTCACGATAAATTTTGAACGCATCAACCGATTTTTGTAAAACTGGGAACGCGTGTCCATACTTTTTCCTTAAGGAACCCTGTTGTCTTTGAGAGTCATTCGCCTAAACGGAGGGGGGGAGGTAACATGACTAAATTGTAAAAAAAATCGCAAAAGCCCATGTGGGGTTATCAAATTAAAGGGAATGTTAACCACAATCTGAACACAGTGTTCATTTTTGAAAATTAAAAAAGTTTTGAACGTCAGAGCCCAAAAATATTTAGGCAGTTTATTGAGATTTAACGACACAGGCAGAAATCCAAATGGAAAACACCATTCATTGACAGTTTAATTGAAGTTTCATTGGTACTGTAACGTGGAAGTTCTAAATCTCTTCCAGCGACACCTAGAGATCTGGTAACAAAATTGGAAAAAGCAAACAACCACGTCAGAAAGAGTGTGAACCTATCCTAGAGTTCTATACGCGAAGCGATTTGCTGCTACCCACAACTTTCGAGAGTTAGCTTACCTTAAGATCTGATTAAACAGGAAGTAGCCGAGTTCGTTACATTGTGTTTCGCTGGCGCGACAAGCTGCGTGAGACGTTGCAACACTTGTAGCACCGTCTTTCACACGTACAGTCATCGTAATGCTCCAATTTAGGCAATGTTGAAAACAACACATGCTTCATGTAGAAAGCTAGATCAATATTATGAATCAAAAGTTATTGTGAACACTACCAACGTAATATATTTACAAATAAACAACTGAACACTCCCAATAGATTTTTATTAATAATATAATTAAAAAACAGCAATAACACTGTTGCACAGCACTATAACATTTTTTCCGATTACCGCTTACAAGCTTCACAGCTCATCATCAGATCGGAAATATACAATAATCTTTGTACATACAATATCTTTGTCCGAAGCTTTCCGAATCTTGAAAACGCTAATCGGAAATAAAATGTGTGCAACAGTGTTATTTCTGTTTGTGATTATAACCACTAACACAACATTATTAATTAAATATTAATATAATGAATTACTTAATAATGACTAGATGTGTTACATAACATAAGCCGAGTGAAAGTGTTGGTCATATCAGTTGAGTATTTTAGCTCTGACACATACTTGGCTGGCGGTGGTAATGATCTTTATCCGCTCTCAAGGTTTAAGCTCTGCGACTTGTCCAGTTCCAGTTACACACAACATTAACTTAGGAAATATACTACTCGGTATACGGTCTCGTATATACGTCTTATCTTAAGTGTTTTACAGAAGGTAGGAAAATCTGTCTCTGGAGACACTATGTTCACAAACTTCACGTATCGACTGGATGAGTCGAAAGTCTTAAATCAGACTCGCGATTCTGTCTTACAACACGTTTCTACTGTGACGACAGGAAAACCCACGGCCCTATTGATTACAAGAATTATAAACTACTATATTGTAAACAAACAAATTTGCATCGCAGACTTCTTTTAGCACAAAAAATGTATACAATCGGTCGTCAGGTCTTTAATAAACAAGGTAAGCGGAAATAATATTATTTTCTTTAAACTTTACTACTCTAACAATCGTTTCAGAAACGGCGAAGCATGAAATTTTTTCCTTACACCGGACATTAATTGATATAGTCGTTTAAATATTTAGCCAAGTGTAACATGCAGCCCTACACTTTCCGTATTGTAAACTGACACCTTCTCGCTCTTTTGACAATGAAGCTAACGTTTTTCTAGTGTTAACTGCACACGAATAATTGATTTAACATCCAAAACTAATTTATTTATACTTCCTTTTATGATTTCTTAACGTTCCGATTGGTTATACTCAATTATTGCATTCGTTTTATTTTAAACGCTTTTATGCTCCTTCATCGCATTTCAATTACACATTCTTTTTTACTTTACTTTGGTTTATCAACTAGATTTTGTTCAACCAATTTTTACTAAAATTCATCATCATCATCATCATCATCATCATAATCATCATCTTCTTCTTCTCCTTCACAACACGGCATAGGCAACGTGCTGCCTATTCCGACTTCAAAGATCCTCCAGCCATCTCTTCCTGGATCTATCCACACACCTGTGTCCTACAGTTTTGTATTTCCAGACTTGTTTGGCTACTCTGGAATCTGATATTCTTTCTAAGTGTTCTTTACACCGTTGTTTGTAGTCTTTCAATTTTTCATTTATGTTAAAAAGTTGTAACTCTTCTCTTATGGCCTCGTTCTTTATACGGTCAAATTTACAACACCTTTTAACTCCTCTTAAGACCGCCATTTACAAGCCCTGTATTTTACTATCTTTTTTCTTGATTGTTGTCCGTAATTCACACCCACAGGACAGTACAGGGACCCGTCTATTGGCTGGTACCCTACAATGGGGAAATTAACTTACAACTTTCAAAGAACAATAAAATGAATAATAAATAAATGTAGAGAAGAAAGATCGTCACAAAAAATGTTCAGTTTCATAAATGTAGCCTATAGTATCGGTAACCGACGGATGGAGCCATGGCCGGCTCTAGTACAAGGCCGGAATGTTAAACGTGGCAACACTGGAACCAGCTAGACGATCTCTTCTTAATTTATGTATTTCGATAATCAAATCGCGTTATTTTTTATTGCCGATTTACAGCAGTTTTATGATTCTTCAATTTTTTGGTAATTAAAAGTTTATTATGTAAAATACTGTTTAGTCCTAACACTATTTCACTAATTTCTTCAACTTAAACGTATAGTGCTAAGTGTGCACAGACCTATAACTTAGATTTAGCTATATATAGGCCTACTCATGTTTTTTAGTAATGCTATGAAATTAAATCAAAATATAACAAGTTCACTTTAGCTATGTTATTACACTATGGTTATAGGCCTCAAGCGCAACGTTGCCACGTTTAATATTCCGGCCTTCTACTAGACTCGGCCATGATGGAGCGCTAAAGTCGTTTGTAATACAGTTCTAGTTTCCCCACGCCATTTCATCATACGAATGCTGAATAAAATAAAGAAATACAGCATAATTAAAAATTTGTAATTTGGCAAGCGTGCAGTATCAAGTAACTAGAGGATCCTCAATTAAAAATACACGTGTAAGTAAGGAGGTACAAACACAACACCATTTTGTGAACATCCGACATGAACTCAACGGACCGAAACGCGAGGTTTACAGAATACAGACGCGACGCTGACAAAAAAAGGAAATCCTAGAACAGATAATTACTGTAATGATGGACGCCCCAAGCATGGCTGAAACGTGATATTCTGTAAATTATTCGCCTTCTGTCGATTTCGATTTTCTAGAATAATTCAAACTTTTATATTTAACAGACGTTATATACAGTTCGTCAGCGCATTTACTTCTAGGGGCCGTACCGCGCGACTATTTGGCTGAGACGTTTTCCTGATATATATATATATATATATATATATATATATATATATTGTATTTATAGAGAACTTATGGAACTTGACTTATGGAAATGAAACTTGGACATGGCGAGAAGTGATGAGCGAAGAATACAAACAAGTGAAATGAAGTTCTTGAGGAAAATCAAAGGTTGCACTCTTAGAGATCAAATACGAAATGAATGTATAAGAACTGAGCTAAATGTATATTCTATGGCCAGCAGAATAAGGGAAGGACAAATAAAATGTAGGCAGCCTGTCGAGAGAATGTAAGATATGAGGCTACCTAAACAGGTAATACAATACAGATCTCAGGGAAGAAGAGATATAGGTAGACCAATGAAGAGATGGCTTCAGTGAGGTCGGAACAGGCTGTAAGCCTATACCTTGACGTGGAGAAAGAGAGGAACAAGAAGATTTAGATAGATCCACTATGACAAGATTTAGATTTTCAGTTAAATGTCAGTATCTCTACTTGTTCTTCTTCTTCGAGCTTTGCTTACAGTCCGACCACCTTTCCTTCTGTCTTCCGATGTTGCGGTTTCCACTGAGAAGATAAAACATCACTTGCTTAGGTCTCAGTTTCAGTGTTTTAAAATTAAAGTTTAATTGTCAGTCTCAGTTGAAGAAGGGGACACAACTACAAGTTTATAAGACGATGGCGTTATTGTATGGGTGATTGGGCAGCGTGATGAGACCGGTACTCAGTCGGCATTGAAGGTTGCATTAAACGAGTTCAACTTTGTAATGATATTCTTCGGGAATGGCTCGAGTGTCGTTTATGTTTATCGTAAACTATGGGGGGCACGATCAGCTGTTAAGGATGACAAGCGACATGTTGCTGAAGCCAGTTTTCCAGTAGGCCTATAGGCTACACATTTTGTGAAACTAAGGCCGGCCGCACACTGGAGAGACATTTTGTTTCGCGACAGAACCGTTTTGGCGCAATGTGTCGCAAAGCGTCGCAGACGACTCTGTAGCCATCAGGATCTATAAAGCGCCACACACTGGCTGCGACATTGTCTATAGGCGTCGCGAGGCCCCTCGCGACCAAAGACTAAGCTCCTTCAATTTATATCTCGCAACAAAACGGCTTGCGAAGTTTTGAACCGCGCATGTGCTGGATTCTAACCACTCAAGTCGGGGAGTTTATATTACACTACCCTAGTCCATGCCTTCTGTTTTAACGGCTGTCACGAAACCCACGGACCACACACTTTCACAGGAATTGTTTTCTCATAAGACGTCTCCGAAGCGAGCTTGCAATACGAAGCGTCGAAACGGTTCTATCGCAAAACAAAATGTCGCTCCAGTACGCGACCGGCTTTAAGTGTCGGTCGTGGATTTGTGGAGCCGGAACAGGTCTAATCCTTGGATATAACGACGCTTTTCTCAGTATCCGTGGTGCAACAACGCAGCGCCCTTGCGGAGGTTCGGAATCTGGCAGACGTGTACACTGTGTACATGATTGTGTAACCCACGTGATCGAATAATATTAGACGTAATCATTGACAGAAAACCTTGGAAATTTATTGTCGATACTCGTTCTACAATATCTACTACAGAAGGGGGGAAATAGTCAGAAAAACTGTATAGGCCTATACGAAAAACCGATACGGTTGCTTGTAGTGTAACCGGAGAAAATGTAGTAATTTAAGAGTACGCAGAAAGTAAGCGTAGTCTTTAGTAAAGTTAAACCATGAATTTCTAGTCGCAAATGTACAAATGTCGTATAACGGTATCCTTGGTATGCTCACAGCAGCCCATGACCCTTTGGACTTGTGTAAGGTCATAGGAAGAGAAACAGGTAACTTCCACTGAAAGTTAGGTGAAGAAGAAGGAGGAGGAAGAGGAGGAGGAGGAGGAGGAGGAGGAGGAGGAGGAGGAGGAGGAGGAGGAGGAGGAGAAGAAGAAGAAGAAGAAGAAGAAGAAGAAGAAGAAGAAGAAGAAGAAGAAGATGATGATGATGATGATGATGATGATGATGATGAAGAAGAAGAGGAACGTTTTACAGCTAATTTTATATCCTAATTCTTGCAATACGTTAACACAATTTTATTTTTCCTTACACTCGCAGTGAATTATCAGTTAATTTATACGGACGTCTTTATTAAGAATAGTTTTCTAACGATAAAAATAATTAATTACCCCCTCTACCTCTCAATTTAAGCATTATAATAATAATGTTGTTGTTCTTGTTGTTGATAATAAAAAATCAACGGTGAGGTAATATCGGCTGCGGTAGTGCATACCGTATTTTCTGTGTTTAATTACATACAATGGAAAGCGAGTTTCCTTATTTTACATAGAGCAGAAAGAAAGCCAACCAACCGATATGACAGACACATGCAGACACCGCCACCTAGCGGCCGATTGCAAAAAACACGACTTGCAACAACAAGAGTTAACATGACAACAACAGTGCCATTAGCATTAGACGTAATGATCACTATAACCGTATTAACAATAACAATTATAATATTTCTCCATTAGCGGTAACGCGAACATGACGCGGTCTGCATAATCAAACTGCTACCACCACAATTACACATATATATATATATATATATATATATATTTGTTTAAAGACTGAAAACCGTGTGCAGTGGGGGATTCGTGCGGGTGAGCGTACACTATATTAAATTAAAAAATGTTTTACATATTTCTCTACGAATTCGCGTTGCAAAGCACGCGATGAAATTAAAATCAACTAGTCTCTCCGTTAGTTGGTTATTAAACTTTTATCATTTCATCCATCCACTATAAATGAAGAGCTACTGTTATGTTCACGTTTATTGTAAAAAACGTGTATTGTTACTGTTACTGTATAAACGTGTACAATTGTTATTGTAATAAATTTTTGTAATTAAGTTGGTTTTCTATGTTTGCAATCTTTAAACACAATAGTGCTTCTTCACTCACATTACTTATAAATCGAGGTTGTAATTTTATCATTCCAACTTTAAGACGGCTGTTTAATTATATTTTTATTCTTTTTCCAGTAAATCTTTAACCTTCTTTATCATCTTCCCGTTTCTTCTAATCCTCGTCTTAATTTTCTTGTTCCGCGCCTGCTAATTTCTTGTTGTTGAAGTAACCCGCCATTAACGGGAGACTGTATGCCCTGCTCTATAGGCCTACTGCCAATGCTAAATTGCGTAATATATTTGTGTCCCAACAAGTCTCAACGTGCTAAAGATATATGCTTGAAATTCTTTGTGGTTTTCAGTCACTTTTAATGAGTTTACTGCTCTAGAATTTCAGAAACCTGTACATTATAATATTTTTTTCGAAAACAATAATTTCCAATTCTGATGTTAATGTTTAAATAAAATGGAAGCTACTTGAACAATTTTAATTAACTTATATTAAATCGACATGTTTACAACATAATACTGAACTAGCTGTTAAAAGTTTATGACTTTTACCATAAAAAATTAAGTTACTTTTTGTAAAGTGCGCACACGTACAGATTACACGTACAAGAGAACGATAATACCAAAAAACCAAGAACTTTTTATTTTGTTTACACTCCTTAACCTACAAAAAGGTATCATAAACACATGGTTTCTCAGGCCAGCAAACATGAAATGTCAAATATGCAGTCTGAATCAAACCTTCTAGACAAATTAGTTTTTAAAATATGCGAATTTTTTTGGTACAGTAATACAGTGCAACAATGAATGGGTAATTTCACTGTTGCAGATTAAACTTTAAACACAGTTATGAGTCGAATTTTGAAGTAAATTAGGTAAACAATTGCTCAGAAACATCCATAGTTTTAATTAGCTAAAACATACCCCTGACAATTACATAAACGTTCGATGCATCGGAATCGAAGCCACGGATCGACTTTGTGGTGACTCACACAGTTCATCTTTATTGTTGACCTGGCTGTAGCTCACACACACACACACACACACACACATATATAAAACAGAGTTAAAGAGTTAATAAACTGACAGTTAATACAGAAAATAAATCATACACCAAGTTTTGAATTGTTAACTGGGAACATGACTTTGCGGAATTCATTACTCGGAACAAGTAGTAATTCATGTACACGTATATATGTATCTTTCTGTATTTCCTTCCAGTTGAACGCACGCGCACGCGTGCACACACAGACACGCACACGCACACTCACACACTCACACGCGAGCGCGCACACACACACACGCACACACACACACACACGCGCGCGCATGCATGCTTATTAAATAAACCGGTTTTGAAAGTTCAACTGCGCAAACCTTCTCGTCTGCAGAGAGTCATGTAGTGCATTTAAAAGAGAAAAATTAATTTAATTAACGTTAAAACAGAAAAATCGATCGAGTGAATGTTATCGTAAACTCAGATCCACCCGGCAACTTATCGTACGCTTGCGTTAAACCGTTACTCGCTTAATGATTTCACATTGAGCCGATTTCTGTTCTGTTCACATAGAAATTATGAATAATTTAATTTGTTTACTTAGATATTTACTACAATGTATAATAATAGTCTAGTAATAATAATACCCCATAGTTCCACCCAGTCAGTAAATTATCTGTGCCACTTTGTGCTTCGTTTCCGGTTTTAAATTTTAAGCTACTTTTTTGTAAATGAATAAATAAGTTTGTTTCAGACAGGCCTCGAACAAAAACCGTCACCTCAGAAACTTCAGTTGATACACCCGATTTTCTGTAGTCGGTTTGAGTCGGTTTTTAGAACCAGTAAACAATAATTTTTAAAAGTAATTAGTAATTTATTTTTAATAAAATTTATACTGTTATATAATGAGTTCTTTTGTCAGACCAGAAACCGGCTCCATGGATTCAAGACAAACCCACGATACAACAATCCGTATACACAACATTAGAAGTGTCTACATACGTTACCCAGCTTCGTTTTTATGTTACTGATTACTAATAATTCTAATCTTTGAGCTCTTTTGATTCGTATAAAAAGCCAGACTACTGAAAAAGTATCAAACATACCTCGTAAGAAGCATTCGTTGTTATGAATTTTAAATTCCAAAAGCTTACACAAATTTAATCTTTTTCTTTAATCACGCAACTATCAAAAATACTTTAGGCATATTTTAAAGGTGTTTTCAAGTACCCTATATAGGTTAATAATTATATAACCTATTAGATTGTATAATTAAAATCTTTGACGTCATGTAAAAAAACTTCGACTATCTAAAACTGTTGCAATGGCGATCTACTCCAAAAATTATGCAGCAATGTACAGGCTAGACCAGTGGCGTAACTAGGATCTGCTCCCTTGGGAGGGGGGGCGGAGACTGGCATGAAGGTTTAACTCACCATTTTCGTCAGGACAAATGAGACATTCAAGTTCTTCCTGTACCTATAGTTCGATAAATACATTTTATAAATTGTGCGGAAGGCTGTAAATATGTACGTTGTTTATCGTTTACCAAATGTACATAGATTTATTGTCATTATTAAGAAAACTCTAACAATATTTTATTTAACTTACAAAAACTCAGAAACATTATTCATTTATCATTTACAAGCACATTCATTTAAAATATCATTTATTTTAACACATTCAACTGGCTTATAAATATGTCTAGGTTAAGTAACTATGGAATTTTTAATAACTCTGGGCGAAGGAGATTTATCACCTGCCCCCCCTCCCCCAACAATAGTTAAGTCAGTGTCTACCGTCCTAGCAACCAGACAACGACATACCTACCCCACCCCCGTATCTTTCCTGTGCACATTTGAATTAACGAAACTTACTTCGTAAAACGAAAGGCGTATGTATAAGATCTAATAATTCCCCTCTAACGTCTACAACAATACACACGGAGATATTTTTAAATTTCTCATACATTATACGAGGGCTATTTTTTTTCCAACCTCCGGTGAGTTGGCAAACCTGTTTCTGTTGTCATAGCAACATTCTGATTGTTGATTAATGTTTTTAGGCTTTGTTCTAACCTGTAACCACTGGTTTTATAGTTATTTTGTCTATAACTGTGGTGACGACAGTTTAATTATGGCAACTACAATTGAAATTGCCTCCAAGTGTAAGATTCGGTCTGTTATTAGATTTCTTCAAGCTGAAGGCCATAGTGCTGCAGAAATTCATCTAAGGTTGTGTAATGTGTATGGAGAAAATATGACGAGTGATGGTTCAGTTCGGGAATGGTGTCGAAAATTTAAAGAAGGGCGAATTGATGTTCATGATGAAGGAGGGCAAGGAAGAAAGTCCGTGGCTACTGATGATGTTGTTGAAAGGGTACACAGGATGGTTCGAGAGCGCCGTCGTTTCACAATTACTAAATTTCTGCTGATTTTCCTGAAATTTCTAGGTCTGCTCTTTATGATATTCTTACTCAGAAGCTTAGATATAGGAAACTCTGTGCTCGGTGGGTTCCCAAGCAACTCACAGATGTCCACAAGACTCGAAGAATGGCCAGATTAGGCACCAAGCACCAATAGGCACCAACAGCCCAGACTTGGCACCAAGTGATTACCATTTGTTCACTGACTTGAAAAAGTGGTTAGGTGGTCAGCGGTTTGACTCCAATGATGAGTTAAAGTCCAGTGTGGCAGATTGGCTGACTACTCAGAAGCGAATTTTCTACAACATGGGCATAGAAAAGTTGGTGCCTCGCTATGATAAGTGCCTCAACAATGGTGGTGACTATATAGGAAAGTAGTTTACATATATATGAAATCTTTGTATATAATAAAATTATTGATGTCATTCATGTGTCTGTTTATTGGTCTATCGGAGTTTGAAAAAAAAAATAGCCCTCGTACATTAACCTTTGACAAAGAGTTCAGTATATACAGATACCGCAATGTAAAACTGTTTATAGACCGAGCTAAGGCCGGTGAATCGCTATAAACTGTGTTTACAATTAGCTTAACGTATTTTTATAAGAAGATTGTTTTTATTTTTTAAACGAGTTTCTTGATAATTTTTTTTTTTAATTAAGTAAAATCGACAAAATGTTATTTGACGAAGCCGATTTCCTTGTAAAAAAAATCGAAAGGTTGATAATGGAGAAATTTGGTTATTTTGTGTAATACGCCTGTCACGTTTGTCCAAAAACATGTACACGTTTGTCAAAATATCGATATAGGCTACATGTCGCCGCCATATTGCTTTGGATTAATACATTACCTCACCCCAACAGGACGTATTTTTCACCCTATACGCTATTACATTTACGCTAATCAAAACACGCTATTTACACTCTCTACTATTTTCAATGCGTGTTTTCTTTTTATTCATTAGTACACAGTATTGCTATATAGGCTTACTTACACATTACCTATACTAATAGTAAGCTCCCTGAACTGCTGAACTCGCTCGTTACTTTGTACAAACTACACTTATTATTACATTTATTTCAATATTAGATAATTTTTTAATTATGGGAAAAATCCCGACTACTCTATTCTTTTTTTTTAAGTAACATAACAATAACATAGCAAACAATCATACAGTAAACACCAAAATTTTGAAACTTTCGGATTTGGGTTACTATTCCTTTTAGTCCGACATCCTGCTGGATTTTCACAATTTTTTCAAATTTTTAACCTCATTTTTGCGGTCACCAAAATTTTGAAATTTCCAAAACGTAACAATACATTCAGATGTTACTATTCTCTTCAACTGATACGCCATATACATTTTTGCGATTACATAAAAAGTTTCACCCACTTTGCGGGCCCTAACGTCCAAAAATTTTAAAATTTTCAGAAATGAACACTATATTTTGATTTTGATTTAAATTCCCTTTAATTTGATCCGCCACATGAGCTGTTGCGATTTTTTTACAACTTTGCCGTCCAGATTTTTCCCTCCCACCTACCTAATTTTTAGGCGAGCAATCTAAAAAAAAAAGCATTTTTTAGGGTAAAAGTAGTGACACGCACGTCCGAGTTTTAGGGAAAGCGATTAATGCATTCAAAACGTATCGTGAGACGTACCTCAAACACACAGAGAAATACAGGTAGACAGACAGACAAATTCCAAACGGTCGAATCGAAACTGAGGACTCGCATAGCTCGTTCGACTAACACGGCTTGTTTAGTCAGTGGGTTATATTTGATAAGTTTTTAAGCATTTCAGCAAACAGAACCCTCTTTCCCAATGAGTTTCTCCAAAGGAACTGAACATGTAAGAATTCAACAAATATCTAAGCGTCCCGCTGCTCTTATGCCGCCTTCCTTTGCTATTTTCCGTAGTACCATGTTCTGTGTGTGAGCACTGGTGGCTGGGTCCATAAAATTGTTCCAACGGTAAATCGTTTCATGGTGATGCCCCAAAGCAGTCAAGCCGAAATAACCGCGCAATTCTTGGACGCTATAACCGTCCTCAGAGCAATCCACTGTTGAACAACCGGGAGGACTGTTTCTTCCAACCTATAGAAAATTAAAGTTAAAAAAGTCTTTTTCGGTGTGTCGTGTAACTCATAAGGTAACACCCATGAATTTTGCTATATTAGATGTAACAAAATTCATAAAATGCCAATTACATGATCGGTCGATATATCGATGTTTTGCACAAAGTGTTACCAACTTAACGTATAGGGTGTACGGCACAAAGTATCGGTCTTTGGCCAGTTAGCGACTAGAATTGTGCCAGAAGTAAGCAGGCGACGGCGACGCGTTACCGACACAGGTCAGTTGTGTAAACTGTGACTGTGTAAACCGAGGTCACCGGTTTGACACCCAAGACTGAGTTTCCATTTCGCCGCATCATTTGACGCCAGTTCTGCGGTCGTGAACTACAGCAAATATTTAGTATTATACAAAAACAACTTTGATTAAAAAAAAAGAAAAACATAAAATTCCATCACGTAAAATCTGTGTTACAAGCAAAGAAAATGTAAAGCGAAAGAAGAAAATATAATAATTTTGTATTGACTAGTTCAGTAGGCATTCTGTAAGTTCGATTAGCAAAAGAGTAAAAGTTCGATAAAGAAATAATATTTCAGTTTTCATTTCAGCGACTCTGTGGGCGATATGTTAAGAGTTAGTTCACGATGTTTAGCTATTACTAAAGTCAATAGAAATTAATTAGAATGAATGTCCTAAATCAAAAATACTCTGAAGAAACGTTCCGTATTCCCGGCAAAATAGATATAATAATAATAATAATAAAATTTATTGATACTACAAAACTTTTAATACATAACTTAAATTATTATGTTAAATAAATATATGCATAATAATTAAAACATTAAATTAAATAACTTGTCTTAATGTGTCTTACTGTCTTAGTTATAGTTAGGCTTGCGTACTCTGGATAGTGCAGTATGATGTGTTTTATAGCTAAAGATATTATTTAATTGCCATCTTTACAACATGCAAGCAGCCCTTTACACATGTGTGTGCAAAATATTTTTATAAATAAAATTTTCGCAAAGAAGACATTTTACTCAAGATCATACGGGTAATTCAAAATGTTTAAATTGTGGGACATCTGGCTGCAAAAAATGGATAAAAAGTTGCAAAAATTGCGCAAATGTTAGACTAAAACAATTGGTGGGTGTTAGACTAAAACAATTTTACTCAAACTCTCAATATAGGCCTACTGTTCAGTTTTGGAGAGTACAAACTTCTAAGGCACCCGAACGAGAAAACAATAAAAAATTTCGAAAAACTTTTGAAAATCCATACAGGGTATCAAGACAAAAATGGAAGCCAGCACTTTGAAAAAATTTTAATCGTCTAAATGGGGTATCAAAATTTGACCTTTATTTAAAATATGTACTCCCTGTTATTGATGATTTTACAAAATCAATGTCTGTCAATGTCCCTAGCAAATTGTTTTGGACCTTCTTCATAAAGTCTGTAAGCTATGTTTACAAAAGAAAAACAGCATATTGTTTTCAGTTATTTATATATGTGAATAATTGTAGATATAAGCCTACAGATTCCTGGGGTAACATATGCAACTATCTGATTGTGTATGGTCACGTAGATCATCTTCTTACGGCGTTTCCCGTAAATACAAAGAACGTTTCTAAATATTAAAAATTTATTGATTTGACTTTTTGTTTAATGCATCACGTTCTAAATTATGAGCGAGTTCTGCAGCTCAGGGAGCTTATTAGTTGATAGTAGTCTACAAGAAACGTCAGAATTTCGATACCTAAACTAAGTATACAATTATCATAGGAAATGGAATAGCTGCATACAGCCTTACAGGCCTACACTGGAATATAGGCCTACTGTACATTAGGCCATGTTACTATACTCGTGTATGTATATTATATATGTAAATTTTAGTACCCGTTTCACATTTAAAACAATAAAGGGTACTTTTACACCAGCGTTCGAGTCGCTGCGGTTCAACCGCGTCGATTTACCCGCTGGTTTGTGATTACTTTTACATCAGCGGTCCAACCACCGCGGTTGTTATTACGCGGTTCTCAAACAAACTACTGACTAACAACGAAAGTTGTGCTTCAGTTTGTACAGTGCTCACAATACTTACAGACGTCGAGATTATCGCGGCTATATTGTTGTTAGAAAAAAAGAGAAAGAAGCGAAAGTATTGGGTGCATCCGTTCCTTTATAAAAGGCGTTCGATCGGCGAGTTTCATATGAGGGATAATAATTTGAGACATTATCCAGAAAATTGTTTTAATTATACAGAATGTCCATAAAAACATTTAATGAACTTATAAATTTGATTGAATATTCCTTGCAACTTATGTTCCAAATAGATTGTCTTTCTTGTACAAGTACAATAAACATTTCTGTATCAAATATTAGACCTACTATACTGCTTCTAGTACGATTTTTCGTTAACTAAAAATCACACGCACAACAGTATACGAAGCTTTGTGTGTATGGCTTACGAAAACCTACTGAAGAGAGAACCAGCGAGCGGTTCAGCCTCATGATGTAAACGCACAGGTTCCAACACTTGTGTTTTGTCGAGTCGGCGGCAGAACCGATAAGCGGCTGAGCCGCGACATGTTGCGTTGCGGCTGAGGTGCGACTGAACCGCCAACCGCGTCTCATATAAATACTGACATGTAAGACAGTGCGTTGAAGTCGCCGAGGCCACACGACAGTACAGAGACTTCAGACTCGGACTGAACAGGACTGCTCTCTTGGATTGCTCTCTTCAGCTCTCTCACCTGGACACTGCTTCAGCTTCTTGCTGCATTCGCCCACCTCGCCGTTGGACGAGGAATCGCCTTTCTTCTTCCAGGAAAGAAGACTCAGGAGCCAGCTGCTGCCAGTGAACTGAGTAGCTGGTAGAAGAAGCAGCTGGCCGAAGTTGCCCTTATTAGGACCACCTGCGCCGGAAACCATCTTGCCGGACAGGAATAGAAGAGGACTGCTCTGGGCTCTGGTGAGTGCCGTATATCAGTGTGTAAACCCTAACCTCCTCGCGACTGTTAGGTAGTGCTGCCCCGGACGATCCTTGCGAGCCCCCACCAGTGGTAAGTGAGCTTGGATATCGCCGGGGTAAAGGGACCAGTGGACATCAGTCTTGGTAAGGACTGGTATCTAATGAAGCTGGTCGTTAGCCCAGCTCCTCCCGCATCGTCGTGAGCAGGGAAGTCGCGTGGGTAACCCGGCTTCGGCCGGACCCAAGATCCCTGGCGTCTGGCAGTGACCGCCTAGCAGTCCCTGCCCGGCAGCCACACTCGGCCAGCATGCCCACTACGGGCAACGGCTCGAGTGCCGAGTCGCTCAGCTCTGCCTTGCCCCACGTGGGCGACTCGCCTGAATCGTCTTGGGCGATGGAGGCGGACGATCCTCTCCCGAACCCACTACCCCCTCTCCGGGTGGACGAGTCGGACGAATTCGCGACCGTTGGTCGGCGTAGACGCCCGACTAAGAAACCGAAGAGGACCCACTCAACCGGATCCGCTTCCTCTCGGAGCTCGGCCATGGACATCGGACCTTCTCAGGGCCAACAGGCTGCGGTTCCGACTGCTTCGGTAACAGTTCCGGCTGCTGCCGCTGTTGGTCGCGCGCCGCCCCTGTTCGTCCACGGGGTGTCCAATGTCGCCGCCTTATACAGGCGGCTGATCGCTGCCCACGGCCTGTCGGCCGACAAACTTGATCTCAAGCTGCTTGGCGGTGACACGGTCAAGGTTGTCGTCCGTCGGCTCGAGGACCATCGCTTGGTCGAGGCTTTCCTGCAGGCGCACAGCCTGCAATACCATACCTTTTCTCCTAAGCGAGTCAAGCCCTTGTCAGTAATTCTGCGTGGGCTTGACGCGCATACTGATCCCCAGGAGATCCTTTTGGAACTCCGAGAACTCGGGTACCCGGTGCAGACAATTTTCCGCCTGTTCACCAACTCAGAAACCGCAGACAAGAGGCGAGGCCGCAGACAAGATATTCCAACTGACGCGGCTGTTTGGCTTCCGCGTCAGGGTGGAATCCAGTCGTCCCCCGGGCAAGCTCGCGCAGTGCCACCGGTGCCAGAGGTTCGGCCATCATACCGACGTCTGTCGCAGTGCCCCGGCCTGTTTACGTTGTTCCTTGGGACATTCCACACAGGCCTGCACTGTGGCAGACAAGTCGCTGCATAAATTGTGGCCAAGGCCATGCAGCAAATAATATTAACTGCCCGGTCTACAAGGCGGAACTCCTGCGGAAGCAAAAGCCGCAGGGGCCCCTCCCGAAGCCAAGATATTCCAACTGACGCGGTTGTTTGGCTTCCGCGTCAGGGTGGAATCCAGTCGTCCCCCGGGCAAGCTCGCGCAGTGCCACCGGTGCCAGAGGTTCGGCCATCATACCGACGTCTGTCGCAGTGCCCCGGCCTGTTTACGTTGTTCCTTGGGACATTCCACACAGGCCTGCACTGTGGCAGACAAGTCGCTGCATAAATTGTGGCCAAGGCCATGCAGCAAATAATATTAACTGCCCGGTCTACAAGGCGGAACTCCTGCGGAAGCAAAAGCCGCAGGGGCCCCTCCCGAAGCCAAGGCAGCCAGTTTTGCAGCTCCAACCACAGAGGCAGCCTAAAACACAGGCTAGGCCGAAAACAAAGGCACAACCGGCACGGGGCGCGCCCTCTCCGGCTCCACCTCCAGCCCCTGCAAAGGCACAAAAACGAACCGTGTCGCCTTCTGTAGCAGAGACAAGCCCTGTAGCCGCCATCTCGGTTATGGAGCCGGAGAATCAACCCTCCACCTCCGCGGAACCACCAACTCCCGCCTCTGAACCAGAGGTAGCCTCGCCACCACTGCCACCTCCGCGAGCAGGCATCATTAAAATCAAAAACTCTAAAGGGATAACCACACCGGATGCTCGGCCCCGAGCTCCTGCCTGCCCACAGCCCAATAAAAGTCCTGCTTCCCGGTATAAGTCCGACGAAGCGCAACAGCGTACTTTTCCTGTCGCTCACTCAAAACCGTCTGCCCCTGGTCCTGTGGCTTCCACCACGACCCGATCTGCCGTAAAACCTGGTCGCTCTTACGCGGCCTCAGTTTCCAGGCAAACAGCCTAGTCCGTCATATCCGATGACGCACAGTTCGTCCGCGACTTTCTGTCTGGCTACGATCTCAAGAAAGTCGCATCCACCTTCAGGTCCATCCGAGACCGCCTGGAAACTGCTGACCCAACTGAGAGATTCATGCTCTTGGTGGAAGCCTGCGAAGTCATAGGTCTTCTATGAACCGAGCCCTTAGACGAGACCTCTCACTCATAGCCGGGAATGCTAACTCCATCGGTTCCAAGCATTCCGACCTTCTAGAATTCCTGGCTCGGTTCAAACCCGACATACTTCTCCTCACGGAAACTCACCTGACCCCGGCGAACCGGTTTCGATTACCAAATTACGTGGTCTATCGGGATGACCGAGTTGCCCGACTAGGAGGCGCACGGCGATCGCGGTGAGGACCTCCATAGGTCATCATCGTGTCGTTTTGCCGTAGCTAACCAACCTAGACTGGTATTTGGTCCAGGCAACCCACGTTCTTTCCGACACTACCTAACGCGGCTCCCGATGTTCTGGATATTGCGGCGACCCAAGGAAATGTCTGCCCGGTCGAGGTATTCTCGCTTACGGAGCTGACATCCGACCACAACCCCATCTTGGTCCACGTCGCTACCCAGCACGCCTATGCACGTTCTGACAAGAAGAAGGTTATCGATTGGGACCGCTACGGCCCGGCCTTGTGCCGTAGATTGCCGCCAGCGACCCCACTCGATTCCGTTCGCCTCCTAGACAAAGCAGTAGCGAGAATCGAAGAGGCAATCATCTCGGCTATAGGCGTGTCTTCACGTACGCGAGCTGGTTTCACGCCTGACTGCCAACGCATCCCTGAGGAAGTCTCTCTTCTCGCTCGCGAGAGGAATTACTTCCGGAAACGTTGGCAGAGGACCCGTGATCGAGCCGATAAGGCAGCATACAATCGGCTCATAAAACGACTGCGTGGCAGTCTGAAGGCGTTCCGACGTAGCTGTTGGGAACTCGATGTCGCCCGAACGGGGGATGCGGACCCGAAAAGTCACCCGTACAGAATACCTTCCGCATTGACGGGACGGAGGCGACGACCTCCACTCTCCGCCATTGTTGGACCGTTCGGACGACTCCTGGGTCGCCCGGAGGAAAAGGCCGAGTACTTGGGCTTGTGTTTCGAGCGACAGTTTGCTCCCAACCCGCCCATGGACTGGGACTTCGACGAACAAGTCGAGATGGCTGTGGAAGACTTTCTGTCTCTTCCGATCACGGCAGAGCCCGAACCCATCTCTTTGGAAGAGGTTTCAGATCGGCTCGCTGAACTTCAGCCAAGAAAAGCTCCAGGCCCGGACGGTGTTACGAACACCGCTCTACGACTTCTTCCCGAGCCTGGAGTTCAATTCATGACTGATTTGTTCAACGCGTGTCTCAGACTGGTCTACTTTCCCAAGAAATGGCGAAAGGCGACGGTCATCGTGATCCCGAAGCAGGGAAAGGATGCCACCCGCTCTGACAACCTCCGGCCTATCAGCCTACTCTCCGCTACGTCCAAGGTTTTTGAGCGCCTCGTGCAGAGTCGTGTACGAGAACATCTAACCAACTTTGACGTGCTGGTCCCCGAACAGTTCGGCTTTCGTGTGGGGCATTCGACCACTCATCAACTGATGAGAATGGTGGAATGTGTCACGGAAGCCGGGTGTCGGAGAGAACGGACCGTTGGCTGTTTCTTAGATGTTGAAAAAGCCTTCGACAGCGTATGGCATGATGGCCTATTATTCAAGCTTAGGGAAGTCCAGCTCCCGGACTGCTACCTCCATCTGGTTGCTAGCTTTCTGACGGAGAGGACCTTCTGCGTGAGAGTTGGAGATGCAGTCTCTTCCGAGAGACGAATCACAGCCGGCGTCCCTCAAGGTAGTGTTCTAGGTCCCCTTCTGTTCTCGCTCTACGTTAACGACGTGCCGAGACAGCCTGGAGTCCAGATGGCCCTCTTTGCGGACAACACGGCCGTATTTACGGCCGATCGTCATGTGGAAAGGGCCGTCTTACGACTGCAGCGCCAGCTCGACACGCTCGTAGACTGAACTGAGAATTGGAGAGTGCAACTCAACGCTACCAAGAGTGTAGCCGTCGAATTCTCTAAGCGACGGAAGAACCCTGTTAGGCAGTTACGTATCGGCAGAACGTACTTGCGCTGGTCCAAAGAGGTCAAGTACCTCGGATTACACCTCGACCGTCGGCTCACCTGGCGTACCCACGCTCAGACAGTTCATAAGCGAGCATCAGCTCGTCTGTGCGCACTGTTTCCACTCCTGATCAGCTCAGCCATGACCAGGAAATTGGGCAGGATGATCGTCGGCGCGTATCTGCTGCCGGTCATTACCTACGCTTGCCCGGTCTGGGGTTACCTCGCCGCAATGCATAAAAAGAAGTTGCAGAGCGTCCTCGACAGGGGTCTTCGGCTAGCGGCCAAAGTCCCCAGTCGCTTCTCATCACGCCTTCTAAGGAGAGGACTTGGCGTCCGCTCCTTAGACGAAACATTCAGGCGGCTCGCACGCAAATTTTATGCACGTGCGGCGAGGTTCCCAGACAATCCTCTAGTGGCTGGGCTGGGCAGGTACCGTATACGTCCAGGTGATTCGTGGAAACGCCCTCGGTGTATACTGCGCTAGTGTAGGCTATCACAACAGCCGAGAATCGGCCTGCTATAGAGCACACGCCCTACTTGGGCAGGGCCACGAGGCAGGAGCTCCAGAAGGTAGCTCGGAACTCAGATCCCGAGAGGTTCGTCTCTGCAACGCACAACCGCATAGCCCAGAGCGAAAGAAAAAAAAGTGCGTTGAATCTACAGCAGTCCGATCGCCGCGGTTGAACCGTAGCGACTCAAACGCTGATGTGAAAGTACCCTAAGTAAAGGGTTTTTTCTTCCATCAGATACAGTGTGTGCGCGTGAGTGCGTGTGTATAAGATAGACGGTAATTTCAAACGACTCCTCGCTAACGGGCCAGTAGAATGGGTTCTTTGATAAGAACTTTCTAGGAAAACACACACACACACTATAACTCACATGTACACGTACACACACAACACGCACGCGTGTAATTCCGAAGGGAGAACGACCTGCGGCCGGGCGAAATATTTATGCGTGTTCATGCGTTCGATCCTTGCACTGATAAGAGTAGTTTTTTTTTTGTTATTACTTCATTGTTTCTGTTTATTTCGATGAAACATAAGTGGCTAAACAAAGGAGAAACACTCGGTGTAGCGGAAGTTAATAAACAATAGCCTTAGCAACGATATTAACAAATTATTTATTCCCCTGTTGGTTCACAAAATTGAACGTCGCCACAGTTCGCATAGATTATTACTTGCGTGCCTATGTTAATATGCAATTTTACAGACGTATTAATATTAATTACTGTTATAGTTTTTATTTTGGCACATTATATTTTTGGGCCAGGCCCTCGTGTACACATTGTAGAAGTAAATTTTATTATCCACTTCAAATTAAAGAGACCAGGTCGTAAAGGCTTGTCCCTTTAAATTAAACGGAATTGGCTTTGTCTTCTCCATCACACACAGTTATTTCAAATACTATTCAACGTGAAACTTTTTCCTCTGGAAGGTAAATTAATAAAGGATAATGTCAACCTTTATTGCACAATTTACTGATAGAAAAATAATTAAGCTGATTTTTGTTAAGAAAATCTTTCATAAACTAAAGAAAATGTTATTTCATTTTGAAAATATTCACATTAGGTTTCAATCTTAAGTTTAGGTTTAGCATAAGCAATGTTATGAAACCAACATAAACAAAATGTCTCTACAACGTTTAAGCATAAAGTTATAGCCTATATGTACGAAAAATATGCGCTTTCGGAAATCACGTTTAATACTTCATTTTTATTTCAAATAGGGCTACACCTGCACTTCTTTTTCACTACTTTCATATTTCTTCATTTTTGTCACACTGTTCTCTTTGCGCCTTTCCAGAATATTATTATTTACTCGCAGAATGCTTATTTTATCAAAAACATTCAAATATCGAAACAGTCACGTAAAGGGGCTTCAGTGAGTGTCGTTACATAAAATAACAAAATACAACATGATATGTGAAAACAAATTAGAGAATACAGTCTGTTTTAAGCATACAATATATGTAGACCTATTTATTGCGAGCTTTCGAGAGGTGGTGCTGGAGGACAGAAAGAGTGCCTAACGATTAGATTTTGAAGAGAGTGGAATAAAAACAGGTTTATGATTAAAACTATTACGGAAAGGTAAAGAAGTATGGTTTGTAGTCTGCTACAGAATTCAGACTGGTTCACCACCATTTTACGGAATTATTGAGGGCCGTAGCGGGAGGGGAAGACACAGACAGGGGTATATGGATGAGATGAATAGAGGGAAGAAGGTATGTGGTCTGCCTTCAACAGAAGAAATTGCAAGACCACCGACCTCTGGGTGAAGGACAAGAAGAAGAAGACAAGATATATCGCGACCAACAGAGCATTGTGCGCAATATTAGAAGCGCATGTTGTATTGACTTTATATAAAGGTTGGTTATCCCAAATGTTGGTTACAGCGACTTCATTATAGTGCCCTCATATACACTAAATCCAACGGCAACACCGCAACAAACAAGCGCCTTTAATACCAATCAACAGGAATATCCATCCAAAACACAAAGACTTCACTAAACTAATCTAACCTAACCTAACTTAACTTCACTATACAACGGGTCAACTTGGATGACAATGAGCGTACTACTCGAAACGCGTCACATGTAAGAAAATCAATAGCCCACCGTTCACATTTAATTAACAAATCCTAATACAAGTGCTGTTTATACGTATTATTTTACTCGCTTGTTCATAATCTATCTCCTATAAGGAGCATACTGTGTTAGCTGAAATTGCTTCTATCTGCTATACTCCTATTTCACTAATATCTGCTTTTCACGAATACTTGTAAATATTGTATACTCGTTGAATTTAAACTCGTCGTTATATATTATTTAAAAAGAATACAAAAATAGTAGAAGAAAAAATAAATAGTGCCAGTTTAATTGATTACGTCATGCTACTACCGATGAAACCGTTGTTAGCAATTGAAAAATAACAATCGCAGACAATTAACTGTGGACGAGTTTAATCGTGCAGTAACATTCTTGTGTGACATTTATGTAACGAGCGGTTAATGAGATAAACGTGTCACGTGAAGCCGCCTAACGTGCATGTCATGTTACTACGGCATAGAGGTTATATTGATGACGTTTGAGCGGTGCTCTAGATCGGAACCAAATCCGCGGAATTAGTCGCTGCAAAGAATAAGCAGTTTGGTGGCGTGTATCGAATGGGACAATAGTTCCGATAACAAATAGGTTGCCTCCCTCTCTCTCGCACACACACACGCGCGCGCGCGGCATCGCCAAATATAAATATATATTTTGGTTTTCTTTTTTCTGTAGCATAACAGACCTTTACAGGACCCTAGGTTCCTCCAGTATCCACTTATAAACAGATGTATTGTTTCTTACTAACAGTATTGTTGACATTAACGAAACTACATTACAAGGACTACTGTTCGATGTCAGTTACAATGCTACGCACACGCCCAAACGAGTCACTAGTGCCAGATCAGCAAAAGCAGTGCGGGGTCTGAACAACTACCAAAAAGAAAAAACAAAGGCAAAGGATGAACTCCCCTAGAATGGATAAATATTTACCCGTTTATAACATCAATGAGAGGACTAATGATCTTAGACTATGGCAAAGAAAGGACGACCAGAACAACAAACTGTGAACGTAGAAGAATGGCGAGTAAGGTGGAAAATATTGCATTACGTCTTAGTGTGTACAAATTTCCTCTTCCATTGAGTTAAGTAGAACAAAGGTATAGGTGACTAGTACATTGAGTAGGTGAGAACAAAACATACAGTCGAGCAACACTCCTGGTACACGTCGTGTCGTTTGCCTTAAGACCTCAAAGTGCCTCCAAAACATTAATAAAGAAAATAAATAATAAAATAATAACAACAACAACAGGAAAAATGATGATGATAATAATAATAATCATCATCATCCTTTAGCGTAACTGAAGTAGCGTATTAGAAGTAGCCTAAATAGGATAACATGCCTATGTGAGACATTCGGCACAGAACAGGTAGTGTGGCCAGCATTGCGCTTCACACAGGACCAGGCCGTGTGGACCTGGGGGGCGATTATACGCCGTTCCAAGTCGCATGGCACCTGAGGTATTGGGCGACCATTACTAACACACACACACACACACACACACACACACACCAACTTGTCCGCACGCCAGGGATATGAATCGTCTACTGGGGCGTCCACTACGTAACTGCAACTTTTATAATATGAATTTTTTAACGAACGAGTTTAGCATACTTGTAATCTCCATAAAATTTTAAATAAAATGACACCAAACGCGACGTGGTTGTGATACACTTTAGACGTACAACTAAATCTAATTTAATATTCATTTTGGCTTTAGAAATTAGTGTTTTGCAAATGTTATTTAATTTTCGTTAATAATCACGCACAGTTCGATTTGTCTTTATCGTAATAAAGTGTATTATGTGTGTATATTGCATATATGAAATAAAATTTAACCCTGTAGGCTTCGAAGTGGTTCAACAACTTACTCATCTTTAAATGTAAAATATTTTCCCGAAACTACCCCATGAGTCACAAACTTTGAGAACAACTCTTAATACGATTGCGTCCGTCTCGTTGTAAATCCATGAATGTAAATTGTAAATGCATTTTTGTTTATAAATCATCAAGATATCAAACAACAAACTTATTACTTTACAATAAAATCTAAATCTTTATTAAGTACTCCAACTCTGCGTTTGCTTTAGACATCCTTAAAGTACTCACATTTATCGCAATTATGTGTTGTTTGCACTCATTTTTCTCACAACTTCAAGGAAATTACAAAAATTATACTTTAATTTTGATTATACCTAAATTAAAATTGTATACTTTTGAATTGGACCGTATACTTATACCTTAACAGCCCGGGTCGTGCCTGACCGGTTGTGGGTGTTCGTGCGATAGTAAGGATCTTCTAATCCCTTATAGGTGCCATCCGGTTGGAACACCCTATAGTTACAATTCGTGTTATCGAAAATCCACCCCGTCGTTTGGAGTCAAACGTCATTCCAGCTGATTTAACACGTTTTATCTGTAAAACAGTTTCAGCCGCACGTAATGCACACATAAAGTAAATATTTTAATAACAAACTAATTGTGTTTTAATAACGACACAGCCGCCTGTTCAATCAATCACAGTTCTTATGACAAGTAAAAACGAATAAAACCCTAGTCCAACTTCGTTTGCGACGTATGCCGGAATTAATGTTATATGACAGTAGCTTATATGAAAACATAATTTATATACTGCAGCCTAGGCAGTGGTTTTACAACGTTTAAAAAATGAATTATGTTAGGTTATAATAAATGTATTGCGTAAATACACTATAGGAAAATGCACACACTTAACGGAGTGTGTATTAGAAGCGCTATTATGCAAAGAAATAATAACTTTTTTTTCATGTACTACATAAAACTCTTCCGTAAGTTTAATATAAATTCATTCAAGTTCAATAATAAATATATTATCGTGTTTTTCTAATGGAATTACACTTAATTCGTATCCACGAATATTTACTTTCACGTTGTTAAGCAATTGTCACATATCACAGTTTTTGCACACTATCAATTATTTTATATTTGACAATCGTTTTTCACTAATAACATTTACTAAAAAGCGTACTGTATATGCATAGGCCTCATAGCATAATAAACAGAGTGGGAATGACAAAAGAAAACCAAGGTTTTATTTCTGTTTAGAGACTTAATAATTTTTGAATTTTAAAAGGACTTAGAAGGGGAGCCAGAGAATCGTAAAAATTAGAAGAAGTTTGAGTTCCAGTCTACGCTTGAGTTTACAGAAGTCTGACTATTAGACTTTTTTGAAACGGCTTGTAAAGGAGATGGGACAATTAAAACGGATTTGGAGAATAGCGTCTCTTCTTCTTCTTCTCAACCCAGAAATAAGTAGGTTGTAATTTTTTCCGTAGACAGGCAACACATACCTTCTTCCTTCTTTTATCTCATCCATGTACTCCTGTATGGGCCTTCTTCCTCCCACTACGCTCCTCGACCAGGGTGGTGAACCAGTTTGAATGAGGGAGTAAGTGACCAAACATACTACTTCTCCTTCTCGCAATGGTTTCAGTCTTTTTTTTTCTTCTTCTCCTCTTCAAGAATTAGGTTATATAAACCTGTTCCGGCACCCATCTCTTCCTCAGACGACCCATTTCTTTTCTACCAGTAGCTTTATAGTTCAGTGCTTTGCTTTCGACAATCGATCCTCTATCATCCTTTGCAGATGATACAACCATCGTCAACTGTAAACTGAAATAAATTCATTAAGTCCTATACTTCGAGTTTTGCTCTGATATCTTCATTACTTATTCCATCTTGCAACGTATAATTTAAAATATTTCGAAAAAACTGCATTTCAGCACTCTGAATGTTGTCATGACCAACGCCTCGCTCGCATAAATCAATGTGGGTATTGCAATTGTCTTTAAAATTTAATCCATGCTGTTTCAAATATCTCGGCTGTGCAGTAAGCTATGAATCTGAATATGATATAAGAGAAAAGATAAATAAATTTAGGAATATTTGTGGTACGATTTATAGAAATCTTAGAAAAAAAGACACAGCACAAGGTTTGAATTTTATGTTTTTAAACAGAAACTTTTTTTCATACACTCTCTTCAGTACCTCATCATTAGGAACTCCTTCTGTCTACGGTATTCGTACACTAGCGTCACATCTCGAAAGCGTCAAGCTTCAAGGCTCATTTCCAATTTGTCAGGATCCAGGATTCTGAACCATATGTGTACAAGAACCATGCTCCAAAAGAAACGTTTTATGAGCTTCTCCCTGGTTTCCAGAGACACGTTTCTGGATGTCCTCTTAAACAATACTCCTTAACTGCTTGCGCAATTTTACATAATTGTTGCGTCTCTCATCTGATGTAATGCAGCTCCCAAGATATTCAAAAGTATTGTAACGACAATCGTATCGAACCGCGTAGAATAGCCGAGAGCGTCCCCGACCCGTCCGCCGCCTAGTGTGGCAGGTGTTGCTTCAGTCAAGGCCGCGTTCAAGTTTGTTCTAGACTCTTCAAGAGGCCACTTGAGATACGCGTTAGCGTCAACATTAAGTGCCGTGCACTTTGAGGACGGAAAATTTTTCTAGAAGGCGTGCGCTACCTACAAAAAACCATAGCAGCCGGCTTATGAGTTCAGTGGTGTTGAGCGATTTATTTAGTCCGGATCGAGTGTTTGTAGCGAAGTGTTGTTGCGTTCTAATTAGTGCGGAATTCTTTGTAGTTGACATTATTATTGCGTGTGGACAATTTTTACTTGAATTGTTGTAAGAGACTATCTTATTGATTACAAATGATTAATTGTTATAATTAAAGCTGGTTATTAGGAACTTCATTGGTGTCTTGTGTATTGTGTATGTGTACTGTGTGTGTGTCTTGTTTTCCACTGTACCATACGACGATCAGTTAGACCGTCGTAACAGTATCAACTTGCACTCGCTTCCCAACGTCCAAAACATATTTCAGCCTTTTGTTTTCCATGTCTTGAGAATTGCATGGCTTTTGTTTCCTTATTTATTGTCGTGGTGTGTATCGTGTAGAACGTTGGCGCAAGATAACCAGGGTCCCGAGAATAGGTAGTAGGATTACTACGACACAGCACAGTGTTTACACTGGCACACTTACATTTAACGTTTCCTGTCAATAATTTATTTCACAGTAATAACAATTTTAGGGGAAACATTCAGAACTTCAAATTTGTCATTTTAATTGCGTGGATCACGCTGTGTGGGAAATGAGTTGTCAAGGAGAGTAAATTGAGAAAAGATTCGTCGGGGGCTAAAAAATAAAACTGCAAAACACATCAAAAAGAAATTTTACGAAACAATGACAGCTATTCCCACATCCCTGTACACAAGGGAAATATGCATCCTCGGTAAAAAAAAATAATAGTAATAACAAGATAATTCAAGCTGCTGAAATAAAATCTTTAAGAAATATTGGCCTACAGAAGTACACTGCCACCTAGATATTTGCACAAAAAGGTTAAAGACAATAACGGGATACTTAAGATCACCAGTGGCAACTTTTAAAATATGAAGCTAATGGAATAAGAGATGTTGATACTGAGGGGAATGGGTTCCGGAACAGATTGACTAGGGCCTAATCATTAAACTAATGGAGAAAAAGAAGAACAAGAAGAAGAAAAAGAAGAACAAGAACAAGTACAATAAGAACAAGAACAAGAAGAACAAGAACAGGAACAAGAAGATGTTGATAGATCGAGGTGATGAATTCCGGAGGTCAACTAGGGCCTAATCTTTGAACTAATGAAAAAGAAGAAGAAGACTATTTATTTAATCCATTATTTCTAAATATCATTCATCTACTCAATTTATCTTTTATTCAATGTACTACTCTTTTAACTGCATTTAATTTACTTAACCTGTACTATTGGCCTGGTTATCCCCTTCCAAAGAGCTATCCAGGAGTCTACATTAACCTGTCACCGGCATGTGTAAACAGACACTGATATCCAAAAAAAAAAAAAAAAAAAAAAAAAAAAAAACTAAAATAATACATTCAATTCCGTAAGGACATACTGAGTTCAATAAGTGGATAAAAGATGCAGGTAATAAAGATGTAGATGTTCACAGAAGACATTGATATAAATAAGAAGATCGTAAACTTCAAAGTAGGCAATGGAAGAAGATAGGTACGGACAAGAATCAGTAAACAAACAGATAAAATTTGGATGAAACTTAAAATGGATGGAACAGAATCAAAAGATTTTTAAAACCTTTTATGAAAGACGAGTTAAAAAAAATATAATAATTCAGCGAGAAAAACCAAGAGTGAGTAATAAAACTGTGTGTGTGTGTGTATATATCTAGAGAGAGGGGGGGAGGAGTCACAGTTCAACGGTTTTGGAAGTTCCGGAGTAAATAATAAATAGGCAAGCAATAATAAAACGAGCGCAGTCAGAGAGAGAGAGAGAGAGAGAGAGAGAGAGAGAGAGAGAGAGAGAGAGAGAGAGAGAGAGAGAGAGAGAGAGAGAGAGAGACAGACAGACAGACAGACAGACAGACAGACAGGCAGACAGACAGACAGAGACAGAGAAAGAGTGATTTAAAAATAAATCATCTGAATTGTTGGCCGACAACAATGGCAATGAATACACTCACCATTGTTGGCGGAAAAAATACACAATAATGGAATAAAAATAAAATTTTACAGCTCGTTTTTTTGTAAGGTTGGTCTGCAGTTGGGACACAATAATTAATACTAATAGTGTCGAACCACTGTTTACTTTTAAATATATTTATTTATTTAAACTACCAGCTGATGATATTGCGGCCAACCGACACAAGAAGATTGCACTGAAAATAATATAATTACAGTCATTTCCAAACAGGAAACAATCTTCACTCATTCCTGTCTCTCTCTCTCTTTCTTTAATATCTTAATTCCTTTAACCTTTTACTGAATTCTGTTCAGTAGTTTTACTTTAACTACTTTTAACTTTTTCCACTCAAACAGATTAATGTAAATTCTAATTCGGTACGTACGAGCGACGCGAAATGAAGAGAATCTTGTTCAATGTAGCGGACAAAAACCCGCTATTTTGAAATTTCTCTTGCTTCTACAGAGTAAAAATTAATAGTTAGTTATTAAATCGTCAAGTCTGCTGTCAGCTGTAGCTTTTTATATATAATATGTTTAATTTCTTGCGTTAATCTGTGGGGGTAAATAGTTTTACAATAATTAATACTTCAAAGATGAGCTGAAATAGTATCCGAAAAACTGTAGCGTAGCCTCGTAACCCGTTTTCCTTTGACCACCGGGGGGGCTGTGTAATAACACTACTGTTTTACTAATTTCAGCAAATACGTGCAAGACGTTATCACTCATTTTGCAGACACTTTAAAAACGGATGATTTAAATAGTAATGTTGATTAGTCTTTTTTTTTTTTTTTTTTTTTTGAAGCCGACTTGACCCCGGAGTCCCCCCCTAACCGAATTCTAGACACGCCGCTGATACGAGTTGCTTTCTTACTGCAACCTTAGGCCAAAATAGCAGACCTATTGTACTGTTATAGTGATGAGCATTGTATTATAATGATATAATATTCTATAACTGGCACATGCGCGCGCTCGTACACACATACAAACAAGTAACCAGCAACAATAATACACATTTAAATTACAAGTTAGATTTTATTAACCGGAGGCAGACTCGTAGTGAAACAGTGTCGTTAGAAGACTAAATAATCTAACGTACAATCACGAAAATTTTACACGCACACACATACACACTACCCGTCTGCGGTTAATAAAACGTAACTTGTAATTTAAACGTGTATTATTGTTACTACTAGTTACTTGTTTGCATTTTTGTGTACGGGCGCGCATACCCGCCTGCTATAGAGTATTATACCATTATAATACACTGCTTATTATTATATAATAATTCCTACAATGTTGACGCTGGGCGTGAAAGTCTAATGAATTTTAAAATCTTTGTATTTTTATCTGACGCAAGTTTCGCAGAATATATCTGTATCATCAGAGGTTTCTTTATGAATTAACGAGTAATCGATTTGTTTTGATTTAAATTATCGATTGTTGTAATGTCTGGTTACGTTGTCAGCTATTTTGATGGTCAGTTGTTTACGACTGCAACCACGGGAGGAATCCTTCTTTGCTGTAATGGTGAGTACTGTTTTGGTATTATTATTATTATTATTATTATGTTAGCACTATATTTGTATAACTAAGGTTTGGAGTTTTGACGATATCTATTTGTTATATTTATCTTTTATTTTATTTATCTTTTTGATAGATTCATCTTTGTATTAACTTATTGTTCGCCTGAAGACGACCTCTGATTCTATAGAGGTCGAAACGTTGTGTTTATTGCGCCATCGATTGATAATAATTTTAAAAATCGCATGTTATTTCCTGACAATTTTTCTTAACATTATTGATAATAAATTATTAATGTATAATTATTAATAATAAATATAATTAATTCTTATAATTATTATTGAATTAATTATTAAATATTATAATATAATAATAACAAATATAAATACCAATAATAAATATTATAATTATTTAAATTAATTATTATAATTAATAAATATAATTATAATTATTAGTAGTTATAATAATTATTAATAATAAACATTTTATTGTTAATACTTATTAATAATTATAATTATTAATAATACATATTTTATTTTTCACAAGAATGTATTTTGTATATAATTTGTGTTATACCGTTTCGACGGTAGGCTACTTTTTATTTTCATCTTCAAAATATATATGAGTAAGTGTGTAATACAAGATTTAAATTTGAATCACTTCTATTATAGCCTACTGTAATATTAAAATGATTAATTGATTTATTTTCCGTAGTAGATATAGGTGTTTTGATCGACGATGTTTATTGGAGATAAAAACCAACCGGCGTGCGGCGCTGGCTTTTGGTATCTATGGATAACCTTTGGCCGATCGCAGAATGGTCGCACAGTACCGGCGGTGCATCTTAAGAATGCACGACTTGTCAGCTGTCTATTATGGAACGAAAATGTAGGGGAAAAGGAAGAAAAGACTGAACACAAATATACTCGTATTTGAAACCGTGTGGCGCAAGAGCGTACGATATAAGTAAAGGAACTCGAAACATACATTTGCCAGCATAAATGGATTTAGTAAGGCGAAGCTGCAGGAGAACAATACATAAAGAAGAATCTTCTTCTTCGTCTTCTCTTCTTCAAGGATGAGGTTATATAAACTTGTTCCGGCAACCATCTCATCCTCGGACGACCCGATGGAAAGATCGTCCATGGCATTATAGTTCAGTGCCGCCTTCGGCAATCGATCCTCTGTCATCCTTTGCAGACGATCCCACCATTGTCTTCTGTAAATTGAAATAATTTCATTGATGTTCTTTACTTCGAGTTCTGCTCTGATATTTTCGTTCCTTATTCTATCTTGCAATGTATAATTTAAAGTATTTCGAATAAACTGCATTTCAGCACTCTGAATCTTGTCGCTTTCGTTTTTTGTCATGACCCACGCCTCACTTTCATAAATCTTCGTGGGTATTGCAATTGTCTAATAAAATTTAATCCTTGTGCTGTGTCTTGTTTTATTTCTAAGATTTCTATGAATCGTACCACAAATATTCCTAAATTTACAAGAAGAAGAATAAAAGAGGTAATTAAGGATATTATTAAACAAGGAATGAGTAGGTGCAGAACAGAGTCAGCTTGCCTACTTGGGACACGCAAAAGTACTGGCAGTGTGTACGGCGTCTGCGACGAATACTGGAAAGGAAAAGAATAAAAATACGGACAAGAAGAAGCTGCAGCGGTAGGTTTGATGATTTCTTAGAGACAAGGAATTTGGAAGAATATAGTGTGTGGAAAGTGAAAACAAACAGCGTTTATAAGCTTACAAATACATATAACAGTTTCTTGCTGCTATACACTAATAAACAATACATAAATCTAAATGTTTGATCAAAACGTTCGCGCAATTTTCGGATTTCCATTTCTAGTACTGTCCGATACCAAAAAATGTTTCTTGTTTTTGTAATGTTGGAACAGCCGCCTGTTACAACTGTCCAAGTTGTAGCTATTTTGGATGCACAGTTTAGATTTGACAGCTAATCGAATACATTATGTAAATTATGTTTTGGCGTATTAGGCGAGTTTTCTAACATTCTAGATTACAAGAGTGAAGAGCTTGCATTAAATCTTACGTACAGATCGCGATAAACTTTTGTTAAACGGGAACATTTTGCAAAGGTTTTAAATGAGTCTAGTATGGATGATCGAGCGGTTTAAAAATCGTACTAAAGCCGCAAAGACTGATGCCAATAGGCTGCAGATCGTGATACTACGGTGAAGATTGTCGTATTGTATTCCATGAATTTTTATCACTAATTGCTACCATCAGTAAAGAGTACTTCTGGAGCATTTTGCGTCATTTTCTTAACAGTGTTTGTT
Source organism: Magicicada septendecula (assembly GCA_034769895.1). NCBI lineage: Eukaryota > Metazoa > Arthropoda > Insecta > Hemiptera > Cicadidae > Magicicada > Magicicada septendecula. Next base: position 369,066,662 of record CM068372.1, read on the forward strand.
GCAAACAGCCACATTTAAAAGGATAATTTAAGAAAATTGTACTATGCACCAACACACAAACACACACACACACACACACACACACACCTCATTCTTCTTCAAGAATTTTACCCAAAAGAATCATCTCCCGCCGTATTCAACCAGATATGTCCACCTGCGATCTTTCCCTCTTCCCTAAAATAACACAACATGAAATTAATAGATTTCGCGACTGCTGAAGACGTAAAACGAAAATCGCTGAAGCCTATTTTAAAAAGTGCAAGACTATTGAAGCTATTTCACTGTTTGGAAAACAAAAAAAATTAGCACAATTTATTGTGTCGTACCCAATAGACACCACTTTGAAGGGGTAGATAAAAATATAGTTAGATAAAGACATCGTGTTTCAGCTAAATAAATATTGCATGGAGTTTTTCATCAAACCTCGTACATACATAAATAAATATGATTTTGCAAATAGAATAGAAATCTAAACACTAATCGATTATTAACACATACACACAAATAGTTTCGTAAAGGGTTATATGATAAAATGTACGCCAAACAACAGAATTGTTATATTTGTTAACGATAATAATTATTTTAGTGGTCACAAATATAAAGCAGATGCATTTAGAATCTGCTACACCAGTACTCTTTAAATAAATAAAAAAATACATAAAACTGAAGTACCCGCCAACATTTATGTTGAATTACAATTCAGAAAGATTGTTATATGTTAAAAAACAGATGTGTGATGATAATGTAAAAGCCGTATTGCTAACACGAAAAATGATGTTGCAAAATAATAGGAAGCTTAAAAAACGTGCTAATGTATTTATTAGAAAATATAATAATATTTGTTTACAGCTTTGGAAAGTTTTTATTGGTATGTAAGTGTATCATGAACGTGTATAGCTCCGAATATATCAAAATTTCCCAAGATTTTTCTTATAAATGCATGAACTAGAACTTACTCTAAAATATACTCTAAAATATATCGTTTAAAAGATTTTGTAGAAAGTACAGAACAGTGATCACAAACAACGTAAACTTGCATCAGAAGTTGAAGTATCAAGAAAAGTACAAAAGACGTTATCCACAAAAGTACAAAAGCCTATAAACAACATATATTTCTTTTATAAGAAACTAATTATTTTGTAAGAAAATTATTTGCCTTCTTTATTCACACGAATCTTCTGATCAAGGGGGCCCGTGTGTGTGTGCATGTTTCTCTGAATCAGGTAAAATTATAAAAAGGTTCATTGTTTTCTTAATAAAAATATACCACATATACGTATCCGTAAGGCAAGAACACAAGTCACAGGACTCGTTAATACTGTAATTTACTCTTTATTTTAATCACACGCTAATTATATATTTCACTCCCTTAATTTTGATCATAGGATAAAACACAAGTATACGGAGTAAGTATTACAAAAAATAAAATAATAATTTAAAATCATCATTATCTTCAGTAAGGATTAAACCAAACATGATTTGTTCCAGTCTAGTTTGTGTTCAGGAAATGACGGACAATTTACGTAGTTAAAACACCAATTGAAATGAAATATATTTATAAAGTGACGGAGTCTCTATTAATCTTACTAGAAACAGAGTTACTGATACCAGAAACGCAATTATTCTACGCGTGTTGAATACGCAGAAGGTATGGAAAATGGAAACACAGAAACGAAATTGATTAGATTGATTTTGGAAGGGAGAAAACAAAGTTTGGTTGCGTAAGAATTTAATTAAAGAAGTAATAATACCTACAAGGAACTAGAGGTAGATATGAAGATGAAAGATAGAAGAAACGACGAATGTGGATGCTGAAGTGAACTTCGAAGGAGAGGACGGTTAAAATTATTGTACCGGAGTATAAAAACAAAGCAAGGAGATCTGGAAAATTTAACGCCCTGGGTTGCCGTTGTGGTGGTCGAAAAAGTATTTGAGACCATTCATACATATGAATACATACTTTGGTGTTGCTTATACAGGTTATGTATCACACATATTTTCAATTGATACATACATGTAATTGAACAAGCAAAGAGAATTCTCAGTTTTGACTCGACCGTTTGGCATTTGTCTATCTGTTTATCTCTCTACTGTCTGTGTGTCTATCTGTTTATCTCTCTACTGTCTGTGTGTCTATCTGTTTATCTCTCTACTGTCTGTGTGTCTATCTGTCTATTTGGGGTATGTCTCACGATAACTATTGTATCCATCCACCGATTCACGTAAAACTTGGGATCCGCGTTTATACTTTTACCCTACAGAACCCTGTTGTTTTTGAGATTGATCCCTCCAAAAATTCACCTAAGTGGAAGAGATGTAAAAATGTGGGGGTAATATTGTTAAATAAAAATCATAAAAACCCATGTAGGGTAGCATATTAAAATAAATTTAATATTCGTTTTACTTCCAAGTACATAATGTTCGTTTCTAGAAATTTTAACTTTTCAACATTTTTGGAAGCCAGTGCACAAAAATCTGTGAAAGTTTTGATAAAATCGCAAACATTCATGTGGGGTATCAAATTAAAGACAATTTTAACTAACACCTGAATGTAGTGTAAATTTTTCCAAATTTTGGAGCCCCAAGGCCCAAAGAAGAGATCGGAAATTTGAAAAAAACTGTGAAAATCCAGCAGGGTGTCAGACTAAAAGGAAATTAACCAAAACAAGAATGTTTCGAATTTTAGTTTTTCTGCATGATTGTATACTCTACAGTTGTTAAATTACTAAAGAAATATTAGAGAAATCGTGATTTTTGTAATTCTTACCGTAATGGAAAATGATTTAGTAAAAGATTTATGTAATAAATGTAAAAATAAAAGACTTAGTTCAAAATAGTGAGCAAGTCTGCAGCTTATAAAGCACGCTAATAGTAATAAATGTGTAAATTATAAGTAATAGGATTGTGTTCATGATAAGTAACAGAGAAAGTTTTACTCTTAATAACGACACTAAATTTTGTCAACGATTAAACTTACTGAATGAATTAAATGGAATAGCATTGGTATTGTAATGAATGAGGTGATCCGAGTTCAGGGCTCCCCTCCCACAGTCAGATTAATTTCACTCAAGCTAACATTATGTAAATTCAAAAGAGACAACATGTGTTAATGGCACACAGAGACAAGACACGGAAGAAATCCAGTTCCACTGGTCAGTACCACATTTCTTACATGGCACTCTGGAAACCAGTATTTAATCCAACGTTACACGCTCCCTCACCGTGGTCTAAACAAACCATCGTCGTAAATTATCTAAATATTTCAATTTAAAAATATTTGTGTGTGTGTGTGTGTGTGTGTGTATGCTTGTGTGAAAATATATTTCAAATAAATACACCATGGGATCGATTCTCAACACGATATTTCTTCGTCGTTCATAGATGTTAATGACTTTAACTATTACGGTTTCTAGAGGCATTATTCATCCTTTTTATAGGCAATAAATGGCTATGGCTTGACAACGTTTGTTTCTTCCTGTTTATTTCTGTACAGATATCTGTGGAAACATACATAAACTTAAAAGCTTCGACTAAATAAGTTGTCATTTAGACATTAAGTTTATAAATTTAACAAAAAAATGCAACAGTATTTAATTTTAATGTTTATTGTATGATTGCTTGCTTTACATTGTCTAATTACTAAAAAAAATTGTAGCAGAGTAATCGATGTTTTTGTAATTTTTCTGATAATTGAAAGAATGCTGAAATTGATATAATACTAATTGTATTTCGTTAAAATTCATTCCCGGGCTGTTTGATCGCGGTCCATTGTTTCTAACTGAAACAGACGTTTCGACAGTACCATCGACTGCCATCATCAGTGTAAAATTCAGTAATAACCCACATAACAAAGATAATACAACAACCAATGGTATATACAAAATTGAATGCCAAGATTGTAATAAATGTTACATAGGACAAACAAAAAACAACTGAAAAAAACGTTATTTTGAACACCTAAACGCATACAAAAAACCAGAAATATATAAATCTAATTTGGCTACACATGCAATAAACACTGGACATGAAGTCCCAGGTATAACCAATGTGACACTAATAAAACACATACCACACAAAGGCACCATAACGATCATTTGGGAAAATTTACAAATATACAAACATAAAACACAAAACAAACTAATACCTGAACAAATAAAAATCAATACAAAACATGATACAATTTTCAAAACACTCAACATCGAAAATACACAAAATACTAATATATACACCACAATCACACACAATAATACCAATTTAAAGTGCCGAAGGCCAACAGGAGACCACAACAACAACCACCAACACACAAGTACTTCACAAGAATCAAAATTAGGAAGGCTGAGGATAGGAACACAAAGCGTCCCGAAACATGTTCCAAATAAGGAAAAACATCTTGAGGTAAAGTCATTATAAATATTAAATATATTATATACATCAATAAATAGACTGTAGCAAAAAGTGTTTGAATATATATACAGTGTACTCCGGTTAATGAGCCGCTTCATTGGGCCAATATTCAAAATACAAAAACAAAACAGGGTTGCACAAAGGAAGTTGCTTCGATTAATAGGTCCGGACCGCCGGTTATTCGGTCCAGTAATGGCTCAGTTTTTCTCTTCTTAAATAGAAGCAATAAGCCAATTTTTTGAGATCGTAAGTTTCACGAGTAGACTAGTCAGGGAAGCAAACCATAACAATACTTATACATTGTTATCAGCAACCCGATGTTCGGTTTCGGACTTCATTGCGTTTGTCCTTCGCGACATACCATAAGCCAACTATGGGCACCACTAGGGTCTCCAGGACTCTTACAAATAGGCCTACTCATACTATTTCATTATGCCGTAATTATCGTATTATTAGGCTATATATTTATTACTGTACTTCCGTAGACGTAGTTCGTTAGTAACAAAGCTTATAAGTGCAGTGTTTACTGTAGTCAAGAGTAATGTTTGATTTTCCGTTATTAAGAAATTTCGGTTTCTAAGGATTATTTGCTTACTTTTTAGAAATTCAGGATAATAGGGCCAGCCGCTTAATTGGGCCAACTTGATATGGTCCCGATAAAGCGGAATCCACTGTATGTTATATTAATATTAGAATAATATACGTATGATTGCCTGTAATATAAAATTTACTCCCAAAAGAAATTTGCTATTTTACTAACACAATATTTAATTACTACAAAGACCTACAACAACACACACAAACACACACACACACACACACACACACACACACACATATGTAATATCTTCAAATAGTTACACTGCAAGTAGGTTTATTTTCACCTGACGCCCTTTTCACAGAAATTATTCTGTATCTTCAGAGGTTTGTTTGAATTGTAATTGAATGTTTCGCTTACAATATGAAAGAGAAACGTGGGTGGTAAATATTTATTACAAAATCTGTGAAACGTGCAATTGGAGTGTAATTATTTGAAGATATTACATGGAAGACCTGCAGGAAACCCAGCGAGTTACCTACAAAGAAATATATATATATATATATATATATATATATATATATATATATATACACACACACACGTGTGTGTGTGTCATATTTTATGTATGTATATAATAATGATATACACAATGGTAACTAGATAAATCATTCAAAATAAATACATTTCTGAAAGTGCTCTAGGAATACGTATATGTGACTGAATAATTAGCAAAAAATTCCTCTAATAAATGTTACTAGCTATTTACGGTAGTAAATATAAGCCGCAAAATATGACTTCATAGAGTTAAAATAAAAATCATTGGGCTTCTAATGTGTTGACCAAGTTTAGATTGAAGTAGTAACGAAATATGACTAATAATATAACACACACACGCGCACACACGCACACTTCAAATCTTTTTAAACTTTATGTATAAATAAGTATTTACAATAATTCGAAAGATTTATTGGAACTAATTAAAAAAACAGTATATGCAACGTCAGTCCACCACTTAATGTAATGAAGTTTCTCGGTTTGAACCAATAATTCAGTGCAAATGGGGATTTAATTTGAAATTATAATTTTACAATTCAAATTAGAATTATAAAAAAAAGAACACTAACCGTAAAATTTACATAAAGCTGACGTGACTTTAAAACAATAATAACAGTAACATAATATGCGAACGAGATATGAACACATAAATTATATGTATTTATTCCTAGATTTACCACAGTAGTCAGCACTTAGAAACTACCTCCCCATTGCGAGCTGTGGTATATAATTATATTAAAAGTTATCACATAATTACCGAGCAAGTGGAGTAGCAATTATTTTATTATTAATTAATTACATTTCCTTCGCCTACCGTTACAGTTATTTTATTTTAAACGGTGTTTTTGCTTCCCCAATTTCCACTATACATCTGTTCCCTTTTTTACCCAATGTTTTTATCATGATATTTGTACGATTTAAAGCGATTCAACTGCGACTATTTGAAAATTATTTATCTGATTAATGTTTTCGTAAATTCATAATAATAATCATTCATAATCACTAGTTACCAAGTTCCAGATCAGCTGATACGTGAAAACTTGATCGGCCGTATACACGTACACTATTTACTTGGAAACAAGACCCCCTTTTAGCCAAATTTTTGCTCTAAAGTTTGAGGTCTCACATTAGAATAGGATGTATATATACAGTGGAACTTGGTTATTACGGCCTCGGCTGTTACGTCAACTCGGGTGTAGCGTTATTTTGTCATAAGTCCGGTCAAACTGATATCTTTACCATTATAAAAATTCCCGGTTTTAACGTCACTAAATATTGTACTACTCTGTTATAGCGTCAAAAATTTCTCAGATATTTTACTCTAAATTTCATATAAACGTATATATGTGCGCGCGCGCTAGCCCATGGCTACAGACATACATTGTATGCAAGCGATAAGCACTGTAACAGGACTGCCGGCGCCAGCCAGTTTACGTGCTCCAACGGATGGCTAGATCGATTTAAGGCCCGACACTCGATTTCCTTTGCAAAAATTTGTGGTGAGGCAAAATGCGTAGATCTGAACGTTACAGGCGATTGGGTGCGTAACACTTGGCCAGAAATTAGACGATCATATAAAGATGAAGACATCTTTAATGGAGATGAAGCCGGAATTTTTATAAATTAACTCCAGATAAGACTTTCAAATTTAAAAATGAAAAGTGCGTTGGTGGGAAGCTCTCTAAACAAAGAGTTACAGTTTTTGTTTGTGCGAACATGACGGGAACCGAAAAAAGGAAACTTTTAGTTATCGGGAAAAGTTTGCATCCTAGATGTTTTAAAAACATCAAAAACGTCCTGTAAGTTACACTGCCAACAAAAAAGCGTGGATGACTTCTAGTATTTTTGAAGATGAACTAAGAAAGTGGGATAAAGAACTGTCATCGAAAACAGAAAAATTCTACTTCTAGTTGACAACTGTGCAGCCCATCCAAAGTTAAATTTGACAAACATTAATCTGGTCTTCTTATCGGCCAACTGTACGAGTGTCCTGCAACCTATGGACCAAGGCGTCATTAGAAGCCTAAAGTGTCACTACCGCAAGCAACTTTAAAAAAAAATATGGACACGGCACAACCTGCCACAATTTCACTCTTAGATTCAATACAATTCCTAGACGACTCTTGGAAGAGTGTAACACAGAAGCAAAATGCTTTAGTAAAGCACAACTCGTACATGAAAATTTACCCGATGATGACGAAGACGACGACTTGCCGCTCTCGGAGTGGATTAAGAAATTCGACGTAAATGAATTTGGAAATGAACTTGATTCCTATGCATCAGTGGATGACCAAGTAGAAACATTCCAAGTGTTGAGTGACGCAGAAATTATCGCGGAAGTAAAAAACATAGAAGCAGAAGATAGTGTTGAAGAAGATGCTGAGCAAGAGGAGGATGCCGACATCGTTTGTCCGACAGTACAGGAAGCAATGAGAGCCGCCGAAACTCTTTCACGATTTTACTGCTTTAGAGAGACGTCTGACGACACGTTCAATGCAGCGCAACATCTCCACAGCACAACAGAAAGAATTTATTTTTCAGAAAGGAGCGTTCAAAAGAAAATTACGGATTACTTTCGACAGTAAGCCTAAATGTGAGGTACATGTACTTTCTTTTTGATCTTTTAAAATATTCTTCATGCTGTTTGTATAAACGAAATGCAGTTTGTAAACTTTAGAATAAATATCACGAATAATGTTAATAATGCAAAGATCTTTTTTTTTATTTCTCCTTCCTTACTAGTGATTAAAAAGGGTCTTTTATAACGACTCTTTTATAATGTCACTCGGACATAACATCATTATTTTTTTGGTCCCTTCAATGACGTTATAACCAAGTTCCACTGTGTGTATATATATATAAAACAAACACTTTTTGCTATAGTACGTTTCTTGATGTATATATTATATTTAATTTTTATAATGAATTTACCTCAAGATATTTCTTTCCTTATTAGGAACATGTTTCGGGTACCATTTTGTACCCATCATCCGGAAGGCTGAGAATGGGTACAAAATGTAAAATAACTAAAGCAAAGTAAAGTAACTACAAAACGGAAAATAGATGATTAACTATGTATTCTGTTACTTTTCAAAAACGCCAACAAAAAAATCTGATCGATCATTATATGTGTGTGTCTACATAAAATTTCTGTTTATTTGAGATTTGTATTTTATAATAATATGCAAACTAATATACGCGTAGGTATAATATAAAATGCGTATTTTAATATATAATAAAATACTCTCAGATGTATATTTAAAAAATTCACTCTTCATGAATGCCAGTATTCAGATGTATAAATTTGATTAAATTTATGTGTGAATGTCGATGTAAATGTTCTTATTTTTCTTTTACTATTTCTGTCTGCGATAGTTTCGATTCCGCAACGTATCGCTTTATCTATTCATTAGCTTTCATTCCGCAGTTGTCCGGTAACCTTGTGTCTATCATGCATTCCGCGCGCCGCCAACTTTCATTCTATTCTACATTCCATCCACATTCAGCTCTTCCATACTTATTGTTTCGCATTCTAGCCCAACCTTCTCGTGAACTTTGTTTGTCTCGAGTATTTCAAACTTGTCACAGGTTCGTCTTCTTGTCTGCGTTTCTTTTACTAGTTTACAACTCTTACTCTCTTGCCACAGCCTTCTCTAAAATGTTCATGACTTTTGATTCCACATCAAAACCACTACATCTACCAACGATACTGTATATTTGTACTGATCTGTAATATTGTATTGATGATGTTGTACTAATCTGTAAACAAATTTATTTTTGTCTTTCTTCTAAAAACAGAAGTTAAATCCAGCAATATACAAATCAGATACCGTGTTTCTTACAACTGAAAAAAGTATCCTCAACACAAGAAACACCTGCTTAAAAATTGTTTTGTATAACAAACTGTTACCTGTTAACCATGAACTGTATGGTTCCCATAACTAATATCCAATTTTTTTTTTTATTTTCGCAGTACAATACCTCAAATTACACTTATGACTTAATGAGAAAAGTTATTGTTAAATAGGCCTACTTGTAATACACCCAGTTAAAATTGTATATATAACCTAAGGTAATAACTTAATAAATTAAAATAACGAAAAAACAGATTTATGCGTTTGCAAGGACTTACGTGAACACCTATACTTGTGTGTGTGTGGACGCGCGCGCGCGCGGGATTTCCACTAGTTGCAGCCCCTGCATCTGAGTTGATAGTTGGCCATAAAATGTTAGAAGTCATCGATGGCTTGAATGTTACGAAATTATTAAAATTTTATTCTTTTTAAAAGTATTTTCTCAATAGTTTCGACAAAAGGATACTCCTGAACTCCGTCCATATCAAGACCACTCATCAGCTCAAACGTGATCACAACCCGAGAGAATCAAGTACATATTTGATTAACAAAATGGATATGTGTGTGTGGGGGGCGCGGGTGTGCGTGTTCGTGTGCGTGTGCTTTTTTGCTATACTAACGCGTTCTTCCATTCTTGTCTTTGCAATAATCATAATCATTAGTGATAACATTTTGGTTCATATTTGTTTATAACAATTAAAAATATCCAAGTTTCGTCTTCCGCAAGAATTCGCAACTTTAATAAAAATGTTTTTTTTTAATTTCGTTTAAATTTCTAGCAAAAGTTACAGACTACAGACTTTGAATATACATTAAGAAACTAATTTATAATATATAAACCCAACTGCGATGGAATAACGCCTACAACGTATGGAACAGACAACATTGGAAGCGAAAACTGATAAAATTAAGAAGAAGAAAAGGGTTCGACAAATAGGGAGTAATGCAGTGGCAAAAATAGTAGATAGATACACAATTAAAGTGTAACCAAAGAGAGTAGGCTAGAGGGAATTTATACAACTTACTGTACTAGTAAAATTATCATTTGGAATATATCTACATATGCTCCCGTGTCTATAAGTGGTTTATAGGATAACAATAACAATTTTTACGTTACTAAATATGCACATTCACGTCTTTAACTCGCGGTAATAATTAATTGTATGGTTTAAAGAGAGAAATTATTGTGCGGAATATTCTCTTACAAAATTTTTAATTATGTGAAAATAGAAAACAACTAACAACAAAACGTGGAATCTGACGGTTAATTATTAATTTCCTGGACGTTGTGTTTTTCGCTCGGAATAGTACAGCCGATGATTAACAAATTACGTATTGCACAATCTACACAATTTCAACTATAGGCCTAATTACGTATAAATCTTAAAAGAAAAAATACTATAATGCGTGCAGTTTTTTCGGGAACGAAACTGAGGACAGAACATTAAGAATATTGGCAGGTAAATTAAAACGAATATTATTAATTCCATCGGAAACTTGTTTGTTTACCGGAAATAGTACACATTATCGATATCCATTCATTGTCGATATATTCCTTATAATCATGTGTTATCAATAAACAATCTGTAACAGTCGATATTACTCATAACCATGTTAATAAGAAAAATGTAGGCCTATTATAAGAATAATACGATGTGTTTTCAATTCGATAATTCAGAGGAAACAGATTTATAAGCAGGAAATCGATTGCTTGTCGACATATTACTCATAAATATTCGTTATCAAAGTAAACTCTGAAACAACAGATATTTCTCATTTTGTTGTTAATAATACGGTGATTACAATAGAATTGTTTTCTGGTTTAATTGTTTACCGGAAATGGAGAGCATATTTTCAATTCCGTATGCAGGAAATCAATACACATTCAGTGTCGATATATTACGTATCAAAATCCGTTATCGAACTAACATCTGTAACACAATGGTTAGTGGCCGTTACATTCTTAGTTTGCTTATCAGTAAACCCAGAACTGTTGTTTTCAATGTCCGTTGTCGCGCCGCATGCTATTGTTATGATTGACCGATTGTTAAACGTCCTAACATATCAACACTATTCTCAACGGTTATATTGATCGTTTACATTGCCAGCAATTTCAAAATATTTAACTTCAACTAAAGACGTTCTTTACCATTCAGATGGCATTACGAATAGATATAAAGTATTAAGTAAATCATACATACACTAAAGCCATACATTTTTATAAGAACTTGTGCGTTGTGTATGTGTGTGTGTGATTTGTCAAAGCGTCACAACGCGTTTATTTAAACTCATTTTTGTTTATTTTACTACCATTATGCAACCCCTGGGCTGCTGTATTCGCTCGCTACTTTAAACGAAGTCCATTTATATTAATGCATAAATTTCGTTATTAGAATATTCATTAATTACGAAGAAAATTACAAAATCCCGATTGCTCTAATAGTTTTTTTTTTAGCAGTGTAGCAATTGTAGAGCACACAATCATACAATAAACACTAAAGATTCAAAACATTCGGATTTGTGTTATAATTCATTTTAGATTAACAGCCTGCTGGATTTTCACAAGTTTATTCAAATTTTGTGATCTCTTTTTGGGCCTTGGTGTCCCAAAATTTGAAAGTTAGTAAAACTTAACGCTGCATTCAGATGTTAGCTAAGATTCCCTTTAGTTTGATGCAATTTGTTTCCCACATGGGCTTTTGCGATTTTTTCACAGTTTTAACCCTTCACATTTTTCCCTCCCGGGTCCCTATTTTTGGAAGGCTCAATCTCGGAAACAGGATCCGTAGGATAAACGTATAGAGACGCCTACCAAACGGTCGAGTTAAAACTGAGAACTCTCTTCGCTCGTATAATTATACTAGTTTAATAAGCCAAGTTAACAATAACGCACTTCCATTAATTCTGTACAGCTTTATCAGGATTTCTATGTATGGTTGCTGTTTATTGTTGCAGCGTAATATAGCGACAATGTGAACAGTACACGATCAGGCGACGCAAAATCAAACAACGTGACCTCTTCAAAAACTCGTTTATTACATTTAGTACAGTCACTGAAGCCGAAAAAATAGAAATTGCAAATTAAGTGGCTTCTACGAGATTTTTTTGCATAGGGCTAGATAAAAAGGTACGAGATTTTTTGTCAGGGCGATACTTTTAGTAGAAAAATTAATTCAAAGTTGGCCACATTTTTTACAAGGTGAATTTTCACATAAAATACATGTTTATTTAATAGACATGCAATTTTTTCAGGAATATAAGTCTAAAAACTCATTATTAGTCATTTATGTATATATTATTATGTATAATTTTTACTTATTTATTACGCATTATAATAAAAATGTTATTAAAAAATGCACTTTATAAATATATTCAAAAATAGTTTTTCTTCCAATCATTGAAAATTTTGACAATAAAATAACTTTTAAAATACATTTCTTATTTATACAAATTATAAATTATTTACTTATAACTTATTATGATTTACAAAATTATTAAAATATCGTTTTTTTCTTCAATTTTTCACAATTATCAAGGTGCAAATTAACTTTTCAATACATATATTATTTATTTATAAAATTTAATTATAACAATTATTTTTATAATGATAAATATATTTAAAAATCGATTTCTTCTCCAATATCTCTAATTTCTTGAAAAGATTCAGAAGTCAAGTCTTCTATTTCTATTTTTCCCTCATCATACACAATATTTGAAAAATTTGTGCACCTAAATTAAATTCTTTAATAAAATTACACAAAATCAATAAACATATCAGACCTTTAATAAACGCTAGAACCGCACCAAATTATAAAATATCAAAATTACTAACACAAATCTTAAAACATAAAATTGAACTTCCAGCAAAATACAATATAAAAAATAGTATCGAACTCACGGAACATTCAATATCGAACTGCGTTAATTCAATATCTGTATGGGGCATGTACCAGCTGTCCTCGCTCTCCCTAAAATTCTTCAACTTTCAGGGTCTGTTCTTTTTATGCCCATGCACGGATATAAATTCTCACTATGTAGAAGAGATACCTCAAATATTGTAGTTTTACGTACAATAGTTACATATTAATATTTTTTTTTTTAGTTTTTAACTGTTAATATTAATACGGGCAATGGACATATTTCTACATTTATTAATAAAAGTTACATTTATTTAAATTTAACTAAATTTTAACAATTCTTTACACCTTAGTCTTATAGAAGACACTTTGACCAATACGTGTTCATAATTGTGTTAAAAAATATTTATTTTGAAAATTTCTGTAGAAATTTTAATTTAAGAAAATGATGTATACTAGCGAACTCAAAAAAATTATAAATTTCAAAACTCGCTCATTTTATGCCAATAAATCAATACTAATTTTTATTATTTTTTTCAAAAACCTATATAGCCTATGTAAAGTTCATATTGTGAAGTTTTTTTTTAATATAAATACATTTGTAATAAATTGTTGATATGTTTATGCATTAGTTGAAAAAATAAAAAACAAAAACGTTATTACTTTATTTTAAGTATTTATTAATAATTTAATTATTTTCTTTTCATTTTATGTAAAAGTGCAAACATTTAGCTTTACAATGCTTTTTGATTTTTGTCTGTACGGCTATTATAACGGATTTTATTAAAATTTGTATGTTGCAATGCAGAAAAAATTAGCCTTCCCGCTCATCGGGGCGGACTCCGAGAATCAATTTTTTTCTAATATTTCAATTCCATTTTTCTCTCAAAGTATTGGTCTGACAAATAACATAATAAATGGCTTTTTTGTAGAGAATTTAATGCTCTTTAATTTTTATAATTTGTCTTTTTTTCGTAAATTTGTTATTTTTTAAGATAATTGAAAAAAACTAATTTTTTGTACCTTCCCCTCCTCTTTTTCGAAAAACCGTGATGGTAATTTATGTAAACTTTTTTTAAAATTGTTTTTCACCCTTTTATCTAGCCTTGTGTAAAAAATCTCGTACAAACCACTTAATTTGAATTTTTTTCCTTCAGTGACTGTACTAATTAGTGTGTCGGCTATGTTAATTAATTTACTTTACTGTAAGTAAAACCACAAGTAACTAAATAGACAATAGGCCTACCTGTATGGTAATATTGATAACAGCATTATAAAAATATTATTATGCAATAAAAAATAATTGAAAAAATGGCAGCTATAATAATAATAATAATAATGTGCGCGCGCGTGCATTTACTTTCATGCAAACTTTAAAAGCTCAGCCCCTTACGGACGATTCCCGTAGATTAGACCGTTGTACATCATCGGAGGCTCAGTTTTTGAACGTTTTTTAACCAGTTCGACTATTCGTTACAACATTGGGCCTCTGATGATGGAGAACAGGCTAACTTACGGGAAAAATATGTTAAGTTGTGTAACCTTATTGTTATGATTACCGTGTAATACAATCCAGTAATATAGTTTACATAGGCTACATATATCGGCAGAAATTATAATAATGAACACACAGGTACATTTGTAAGGGATTTGTATGAATAAGTTAATATAAACATAGGCCTATATTATTTGTAGGCTACGACACATACCTTACTTATGGTATGTTCTTGGTTATCTTTCTTGTTGGTGAAAACTACGCGCAGAAAGCGTTTGAATGATCAATTTTTATTTAATTTTTTAAAACTAAATTTATATTCATACATGATTAGTTTAATAATTTATTTGATCGGTAACTTCCAGACGCGCATGCCATGTTTTCGTTACGAGATAATATTACATTAATTT
The DNA here is from genome assembly GCA_034769895.1 of Magicicada septendecula. Taxonomy (NCBI): domain Eukaryota; kingdom Metazoa; phylum Arthropoda; class Insecta; order Hemiptera; family Cicadidae; genus Magicicada; species Magicicada septendecula. The sequence continues at coordinate 369,081,778 of CM068372.1, forward strand.
AGTATATATGAGTTACTTATTAACTTATAAATATCACCGTTAATTTTCACCATTGACACCAGTTTCCAACAAGAATTCTGATTGCACTAAATCAATTAAGAACCCTTTCCGACTGTACGACATTTCCGCGTTATATGTAAGACGTTCTCTGGGTTAGAAGCTAACGAAAAATTTTCAGTTGTAGGATATCAATTGGAAAATAAAGAATTTTAGTGAAGCTCTGTTGAAACTTATGCGGGGACCGCCTATGACCGTTACTGACCTGAAATCGTTGATAGGAACAAGAGGTCCACTCTGTATCTACCTTACGACTCAGTGGTCCGAGATCATCTTAACGTAGGGAATCGCCGCTTTAGAGATTTGCTCATTTTAAATGAATTATTAATATTATCGGGGTTTTTATTATAAATACTACTGTTATTTTCTATACTAAATAAAATTCAAAAATCGTTTATATAGGCTAACAACTTACCGCAAGAAACATATCGCTCCACCTCAGAAACTTAATTGCGCTAATATTAAAAACTAAAGGAACGGACAGATCTGCAATGTTATCAAGAGGCCAATAAATTTATAGGCCTATAATCTAATAATTACAATCTTGAGGTCTGCACCTGTCGCTGACTAACTACCGTGTACGGCAATTGACATTGATAGACTCAACTTAAAAACTGAACACACCGAGCACGGTATATTGGAGCGGAGAAAATGACGTGGATTCGGCGTTTGAAAACAACTTAAAAAATAGAGAGATGAAAAGAACTGTGCGGTGGAGGGGCAACAAGATACATAGCGAGAATGAATGACTACATGCGTAAGGAGTGTCACACGAGAATGAAAGAAAGATGTGAGTTAAGAGGGTTGTAGTACTTGCTGAAGAAGAAGAAGAAGAAGAAGAAGAAGAAGAAGAAGAAGAAGAAGAAGAAGAAGAAGAAGAAGAAGAAGAAGAAGAAGAAGAAGAAGAAGAAGAAGAAGAAGAAGAAGAAGAAGAAGAAGAATCGGTCTCATAATTTCAGTTAATCAACACGGATTCAAAATTGTTTATTTAAATAAATACTATATTTTCTGATATTTTATTGTACTGAAATTGAATTTTCGCACTCTATAAATTTCTTATACAATAATTTTCTTAAATATATAACAAGTTCTGAACTTTTAATAATTTGTGTACCGTGTCTATACAATGTACCTTTAATATATTGTTTGCTGAGAGCAATATCTTTGCTGGCGTTCTAAAGTTTAAAATCTATTTAATTAAAATAATTTGTAATACAGTCCACGGCTTGTCGAAATAGAACAACACTACAGTTATCGCCTATATTGACCAATTCACAGAGTTTGATCAAAATTTAAATTGCTTAAATTTTATTTTTGTAAAAAAAGGACGCATGCCTGCATAAATAACCGAGGCGAAGGTTATCGGCGGAATAATTTATTTAACACTTTTGAGAAAATAGATTTAAGGAAAAATTTGTAAGTTACGCGCTTGAAAATACACAATAAGTGACGGGAAAGAATTCTTGAATTTATAATGATACTTAATGAGAAAAAACTGTATACTTAAACTGAAATTAAGTATTGGCTGTGGAAAATGATTATTGGGAAATTATAAATATTATTCATATTTTACAATGCACACACGTAATATATAATAAATATAAAATATAATATTAAAATAAAATATAAATTTTAATACATTCATATTTGCTCAATTTATCCTGTATATATTTTTAAGCCTATATTATTATTAATAATAATAAAACTTTTTGTACAAGAATATAGATGTAATATTCACAAAATAACAAAAAATACATTCTTGTACAAAAAGTTGTATTTTTATTAATAATACTAATATAAAAATATTAATTCAATCACTTCCTGCTACAGTCCGTTTCTTTATATATATAATACATTTAATATTTATAAATAAATTTACCTCAAGATATACTTTTTTTTCCTATTAGGAACATGTTTCGAGAGCTCCCGTGCTCTCATCTTCAGCCTTCGCGATCTTGCGTCTGGTGAAGTATTTGTGTGTTGGCTGGATGCTATTAAGATTGTTTGTTGGTCTCTGGTATTTTAAAGTTGTATTATTGTATGTGATTGTGGTATATGTATTTGTATTTTGTGTATTTTCGATGTTGAGTGCTTTGAATATTGTGTCATGTTTTGTATTGATTTGTATTTGTTCAGGTATTAGTTTGTTTTGTGCTTTATGTTTGTATATTTGTAAATTTTCCCAAATGTTCATTATGGTGCCTTTGTGTGGTATATGTTTTATTATTGTCACATTGGTTATGTCTGGGAATTCATGTCCTGTGTTTATTACATGTGTGGCTAAATTGGGTTTATATATTTCTGGTTTTTTGTATGCGTTTAGGTGTTCAAAATAAAGTTTTTTCAGCTGTTTTTTGTTTGTCCTATGTAACATTTGTTGCAATCTTGGCATTCAATTTTGTATATACCGTTAGTTGTTGTATTATCTTTGTTGTGTGAGGTATTTAGTTTTTGTAAATTATTTTTATTAGTTTTGTATGCTATTTTTATATCTGTGCTTTAAATAGTTTTGTTAGTTTTGTCATTTTATTATTTATGTATGTGAATGTGGCCCATTTTTGTTGTTGTTATTATTTATGTGTTGTTCATTTTGATTAATTCTTAGTTGTTCAGTTTTTATTTTATATTTTATTTTATTTTCTATTTTGTTCAAAGTATTTTTATTGTATCCATTTTCGTAACCAATTTGGTATATTATATTTCTTTCTTTGTCAGTTTCTTGTTTGTTTAGGGGAATTTTGTACATTCTGTTAAATAGCGAATAGAATGCTGCCATTTTATGTTGTGGTGGGTGATCAGAATGGTTAGGTGTAATGATGTTAGTAGAATTTGGTTTTCTATATATTGCATATTGTATGTGGTTGTTGTATCTTCTGATGGTTATGTCTAAATAGTTGATTTTGTTATGTTTTTCTTTTTCTTCTGTGAATTGTATTTTAGGATGTATGTTATTGATTTGTTTCAGTATGTTCTTTGCATTTGTGTTTTTGGTATTTGATACATATAGCCCATCATCTACATATCTTATCCATATGCCATTTGGGTCATATGATTTTATGGCATATGGATAAGATATGTAGATGATGGGCTATATGTATCAAATAACAAAAACACAAATGCAAAGAACATACTGAAACAAATCAATAACATACATCCTAAAATACAATTCACAGAAGAAAAAGAACAACATAACAAAATCAACTATTTAGACATAACCATCAGAAGATACAACAACCACATACAATATGCAATATATAGAAAACCAACTTCTACTAACATCATTACACCTAACCATTCTAACCACCCACCACAACATAAAAAGGCAGCATTCTATTCGCTGTTTAACAGAATGTACAAAATTCCCCTAAACAAACAAGAAACTGACAAAGAAAGAAATATAATATACCAAATTGGTTACGAAAATGGATACAATAAAATTACTGTGAACACAATAGAAAATAAAATCAAATATAAAATAAAAACTGAACAATTAAGAATTAATCAAAATGAACAACACATAAATAATAAAATGACAAAACTAACAAAACTATTTAAAGCACAGATATAAAAATAGCATACAAAACTAATAAAAATAATTTACAAAAACTAAATAGCTCACACAACAAAGATAATACAACAACTAACGGTATATACAAATTTGAATCCCAAGATTGCAATAAATGTTACAACGGACAAACAAAACAACAGCTGAAAAAAACGTTATTTTGAACACCTAAACGCATACAAAAAACCAGAAATATATAAATCCAATTTAGCCACACATGCAATAAACACAGGACATGAATTCCTAGACATAACCAATGTGACAATAATAAAACATATACCACACAAAGGCACCATAATGAACATTTGGGAAAATTTACAAATATACAAACATAAAACACAAAACAAACTAATACCTGAACAAATACAAATCAATACAAAACATGACACAATATTCAAAGCACTCAACATCGAAAATACACAAAATACAAATACATATACCACAATCACATACAATAATACAACTTTAAAATACCAGAGACCAACAAACAATCTTAATAGCATCCAGCCAACACACAAATACTTCACCAGACGCAAGATCGCGAAGGCTGAAGATGAGAGCACGGGAGCTCTCGAAACATGTTCCTAATAGGAAAAAAAGTATATCATGAGGTAAATTTATTTATAAATATTAAAAAAATATTAATATATACAATTATTCGGATTCCTCATCTGAAGAGGAAGAAAGGTGGCAAATTGCCTAAGGACGTTTGCCAATTACAAGCCTGTTGGACAACGAATTATAGGAAGACCTAGGAAGGGTTGTTGAAGTGGACATTCGAAGACCTAGGAAGGGTTGTTGAAGTGGACATATTCCTTTGGGACCGGGACGGGTGAATCGCCGAGTCCCTGACAGAAGAAGAAGAAGAAGAAGAAGAAGAAGAAGAAGAAGAAGAAGAAGAAGAAGAAGAAGAAGAAGAAGATGATTTACACGATTTACGGTCTCATAATTTCAGTTAATCAACACGGAAGAAGAAGAAGAAGAAGAAGATTAATATATTACACAGTTTTATAACATGTACTTTTATGACCTTTGTTTTTGATAAAATACTTTTTTATTTTATTTCCGTTTTCAAATGTAATTATTTACTTCTATGTCCACTTCGTCATGTCATTCGCTGCCCCCACACCGCCAAGGCTGTTTTTTCTTTAAAAAATTTTTGTTTTCTTATTCATCGCAAAACATTTGAAGAACAGCTCTGATGATGTGGCTGAATGTGCTTATGAACGTGATGTGGATTTAAATTTGGAAACATAAATAAAATAAAATTATGTACACAGTGTGTATATTTGTGTGTGTGTAAGAACAAATAATCAGTTGTACAGTAGGGCCTATCTTGTATTGAGAGAGCAGAAGAGCAGGGCAGAGACACATTAAGCCGGCAGCGCTAACTAGTGTTGAAGTGGTCGTCGGCGTATCTTTGTCTCCAACAGATGTGTTTGAGTGCTGCTACTGCTACTGCTGCTGCTGCTGTACATATTTTTCTCACACTGTTGCTAATTTTACTGCGTCAGCGCTTGGGGTTTGTACGTGCGCGCGCGCGTATTGTGACGGATTAACGACAGAGTTCCGTAATTTTGGTGCAAACGCGCACGCAAGCGCGATCAGTGGTCACTATCAGAATATTTTTTGTTTTTATCAATTAGAAGAATCTCCAGACAGTCGAACGATAGCCTACTGTTTTGACCTGATCCAGAATCGTTCACAGACCGTATAATCACCTGATCGATACTATATGACGCACAACTGATGTGGTTAGATACGCCCGTCTTCCTCCCCCCCCTTAGACAGCATCAACAACATAAAATAAAATGATAATTATATAAAATAATAAAAACTTTGACATCAAACGTTAACAATAAATTTTATCTCTTATATGCTTAAAGGTAGGTAGAAATTTTCGCTTAGGTATAGCAATTCCATGTACCGCAGACGCAGACCTAAAACAAAGATTCGCGGTCGTAGGATTATCTGAGGAGAAACTCAAGAACGTGAGGGCTAGAGCGAAAAAGTAACGAGCAAACAAGGGACCGAATGAATGCAAGGGAGCCGGAGGGTGTTCTACAGAATAGTAAAAAGATCTTTAAAGTGGCTTGAAAATCTATTAAGAATGCCTGAAAGTTCGAAGGCAAAAAAAAACTCAGAGACGGGATACCTATAGAATATCAGAAAAATATCAGAATAGCCGACAGAAATCTAATGAATGAGTAAATATCGAAAGGTTTAGTGACAGACTTTATTTAACATGAACGGTCGGCAAAACGTATTGTCGGCTTCAGGACACATATAAGACTAGTTCCTGTGACATTCAAATCACAACTGCTTATCACAGTAATCTGACCGACCCTCGGTCATAATAGATCTTTTCCTATTATTATTATTATTATTACCAGTGGTTGATAAGGCTGCAACTGAGTAGACTTATGGGTAACACCAGCGGGCCGAAACCTTCCAAGCGACGATTACTGATGTCAGTCACGCACTCAATTCTAATTTATGGTGCGGAGATCTGGGCTGATGCACTTAAACGTCAGAAATACAGAAGACACATGTCAGCAGTGCAGAGAAGTGGCACGCCCAGAGTGGCTTGCTCCCACCGCACGGTTCGGAGTCCGCAGTTCTTGTCGTCGCGGGAATAATTCCAGTCGATCTCCTGGCACAGGAGCGGAAACAGGTATACAAGAGGAAGGCCAAAGTAGGTAAAGTACAAGTTCTCAGGTTCGTCAGCGCCCATACTAAGGCTCACTGGCAGGAAAGATGGACCAGTGACACGAAGGGAAAGTGTCACTTCTCATAAAACAGGCTTCTTATAAAGCCAGGATCATAAAACAGTTAGCTGAGACGACTGGTTGCAAACACGGAGAGATTAATTATTTTATGACATAATTTTTAAGTGGTCGCGGTCTGTTCCGGACTTACCTCTACAGTATGTGGAAGGAGAGAGACCAGACTGAATTTTATGCAAACAGGAACAAGACGATGTGCACCACATGTTTTTCATCTGTAATAGATGGAAAGAGGAAAGACAGACTCTGGAAAATGCAGTGGGACAGATCTCGCCTGAAAATATCATCGGACTAATGCTGCAGAGCGATCGCCGTTAAGATCAGGTAGCAGCCTACGTAGAGAAGGTTCTAAGCTGAAAGAAGGAAGTAGAAAATGACCTTGCTATGGCCGCTGACTGAGTGACAGATAGCAGGTAACGTGGACCTGTTGAAGGTTTAAAAAAGATAAACGTACCTATACATGAACGAAGAAGAAATGAAGTACCTTTTGAGGTACCTTGAAGTACCTCGAAAGCTGAGTCCCGATGTGGATCCATACCGTGGGCAAAAGGGTTTGTGGTTTTGGTGGGTGCGAGTCCCACACACCTCAGGAGGGCGGACCCTCTTGCGGTGAATATTATTTTTCCACATTATTTAAAACATTAAAAACTGACTGCTCGGCCATGGTCGATTGCTTAGATTGTTGTTGCTATAGTGACTACACGTTTCGGATACACCTCCGGAAGCCATCCTCAGTAGAAAAACCTTTCCAAAGGAGAAAGCCGAACGCAATCTGCTTATCCCTCGTCACTGAGTTGCGTCCGGATTTCTCCTTTGGAAAGGTTTTTCTACTGAGGCTCAGTGTCGTATCTAGAATTTGGGTTTGGAGGGTCCGGGGTCGGGTCGACTTCATACAAAAGAAAAAATAAGTTAGGACTAATCAACATTAATATCCCTAAAGTGGCTGAAATCAGTCCCATTAAAGTAAACGGTAATAACACAATAAAAATATGAGTTACTTAAACATGGTTAAAAGATACTTATTGACTGAACTGATTTGTCTACATTTCATATTTCAAACGTATACTCTAATGCTGTTAATAAACCTGTTTCTATATTTAAAAAGGACCTACTACTGTAGTAGCGTATGCAGCTGAAAAAAAAATAAAATAAAACAGCCTAAAATTTAAGAGATTAACAAAATTCGTCAACTTTATCGACCCTCAAGGGGGAGGTCCAGTCCCGTTCGTTCCTCCCGTGAATATGGCCTCCTGCTGAGGATGGACTCCGGATATGAGGTCGAAACGTCTAGAAGACATAGCAACAATAATCTACGCAATCGACCGCGGCTCAACAGGCCCGTTTTTAATGTTTCAAATGATGTTGACTCCGGCCGTGGTGGTCTTCAAATTAGCTTCCCTCGTAAATTATTATTATTATTATTATTATTATTATTATTACAATCTGTATAATTAATACGGAGGTCGTCCGGGGAGAAGTTTTGATAACGCTCATACCTGTGTGACAGCAAATGGTTGTTAAGAAGTAATTGGCGTACAGGCCGTTTATTTACAACGATTGATACGCATTATAACCGAAGGTTACATGTAGATACGGTAATATATTGCGCTTTATCTTTTGTACTTGATGTTTCTGTTCTTCTTCGCTTTCTTCAATGTCAGAACGTAACATGGTCAAACAAAAGTAAAGAACAGAAATTGAACTGTTGCACATCAGTCTATAGAAAATTCCCGATCAGCGCTTTCTAGCCTTGCAACTCATCATCAGGTCGGAAATACCGTATTTCCGATCTGATGATGCGCTGAAAGGCTCGAAAGTGCTAATCGGGAATTTTCTGTAGAGTGGTGTGCAACAGTTCAATTTCTTCTAATGTTCACAAGGTCGGAGTCGATGTTGTTAAATTCTAAGCCCGGGCTGTTTGGCCGTGGAACATTGTTATACTCTCTAGCAGACGTTTCGGCCGTGCCATTGGCGGCCATCATCCGTGCAAATTTGAGCTATCGCTAACGTAAGGTGCCACACGTTAGTGACCACAGTACTGTGATAATACCTGATTATTAACACATCGCCATTACCACAGTACTGTGGTCACTAACGTGAGACGACTTACGTTAGCGACAGCTCAAATTGCACTGATGATGACCATCAATGGCACGGCGGAAACGCCTGCTAGAGAGTACAGCACTGGACCATGGCCAAACAACCCGGGCTCAGAATTTAACAGTTCAATATCTGTTTGTGAATATAACCAATAAACAAATCTATTAGACCTATTTAAAAAAGTAAAGGAATCAACCTCTTAATTGTAATATGCAAATGCGTATAAAATAATAAACGGTGTAACGCGGAGACGTAGAGGCGTAAGCGGCTGATTACGTAGCGTCAATTCTTCATCGTGTTAACAGAAAATAAACACTTGCTACGAATATGAAAAGTCCGTAGCTACAAACAGAATGTGTATACTGAGTATGATCGGTAATTTCCACGAGAAATTTAAAGTGAAACTAAATTTAAAATAATTTTACATTTAACATAAAAATCGTTGAAAGCTTTTAAGTTTTTCTCGATAAAAAATAAGCACATCTTAACGCCAAATTTCGAAAACCGCAAACCTCTATTACTATGTAAATACGCAATACATTAATTTTTCCTTTCGCATAATATCGAATTGAAAACACATCTACCATTTAAAACAAAACAAAAAAAATATATATATATATATATATAGCCCAATACTACGTAAACACGACTAATTATGGTCACATTAAAATCCTTATTTGAAAAAGGGTATATTTAAAAAGTTATATTTATCTTAATAATGTAATTTTTTTTACTGTTTGTTATGATCAAGCGTTACTAAAATAACAATAACACTAAACAAATAATTTAAATAAAAATATAAAACAATAATTAAATTAACTAAAATGTATTATATAATTGAATACAACATAATAAAATAATAATAAACAAAAAATATTATAAAAATTAATATTATTTATTTATTAAGTAATAATAAAAATAATTTAATAAGTTTATTTATTTATATTATGAATCTTCGTTTATAATGACTCTGAGAAAGTCTTGTAGTAATGTAATATATTACTTGTGCACGTATACCCGTATTCCACTGATTCGCTTTTCAAATGCGCGCACGTGTGTGTGATATTTTCCAGTTGCATACGAAGTGAAATATTAACTGCCTGTAGAAATTTCTGATTTTTAGATTGTAGGGTTTCTGAGATAATGGCTCTTAAAATCGATGAACATGGTAAACATAGCGCCACAATATGTCGCTCCTCGGCCCCGTAAAAGTGTTATACTACACAATTTTACTGTTTCAGCCTTGCCAAACGCACATATTTAAAATCAAATTCCCTTTTTTAAACAAAGTGGTTGTGTCATATAATTAGCAAACATCAAAAGCTTTTGATAAAACGACTTTAATTACTTATAGACTTGAGTTATTTTTTTTTATGACTAATGTTTGGTCACAAGCGATTCACAACAAATTATTTCTGTTTCACAAAACACAAAAAACGTTCTTGTTGAAAGTTAACGATAAACTGTTGTGAGGCCTAGTAGAGACTTTAAATTTGAAGCTTCGGACACATATGTCCAAAGGAACGTAATTTGTAAGGAATACGCTGGTTTATGGAAATCTGAAACCACATCTAAGTTATATTGCGCGTCACTTTTTAACGTAAGGTACAGCTGAGAATTAAAAATATCACATGCCTTTTGATAAGCGGTGCATTGACTGCAGATACTAATATCGTCGAACAAAACTGTAGATCATTTTGTTGTTTAAAATAAAATTCCTTTTCGTGTTAAATTTCATTACTTTGAAATTAAAGTACCAGCTGTTCAGTAATGTGTTCTCTACCTGTTTTCCGTGGCACCGATTCCGAAAAACAAATTTTCCGAGCCAGTAAGACAGTATTACTCGGCAGAAATCGTGCACCAGAGTCGAAATTGTTTGTAAAGTGTTTGTAGTCCTATTTTATTTTTATGAACGTCATTTAAAATGATATGTTTACAAAGACGTTTAAAAACCTGGACGTGGTCCAACTCCGTTGCAACGGCCGGTCGGGGTTGTAGTTCTGACACACCAGGAAAAGTATTATTTGTGAGTGTTGCGCGAGACGTATATATACGTGGCTGAATACGATTTGACACACGCTTTCTATAAACACTAAATAAACATTTAACTAGATGTTATTGTCTATATACAGGTCACGCATTTCAAACTGTAAAATCTGCAAACGTCGTTGAATGTTTACATAAAAGAGCCTTTGTAATTTTCTGTATATAATACTCATTCATAGGGAATGTACATTTGACATTGAATTATAGCCTTACCTTTCCTTTTGTTTCACACACACACACAGAGTCTATGATGTGATAACATTTTTAAATATCGAAATAAATAAATATTCAAATAAAGAAATAAAAACATATAACATATATAGCGCTATTCATATATACATACCTACACACACATGTATATATAATATTAATATACCATAACTCAGTATTAATATAGTGTAACATAGGGCTCCCTACTACAGTGTTATACTTCTAAATTATTCTTCATTTACCACGTACTGAAGCCATTTTACCTGAATTAAATTAAAGACTGAAGATTCAAAAAATTAAAAAAAGAGAATTCATACAAAGATAAAAAAGGATTTTTAATGTATAAAGAATTTTTTGAATACTCTGAAAATGGTGACCAGTAGAGTTGTCAACGAAATGTGTATATAAAAAAAATTAATAAATACTTGCATAAGAGCAGGTTTATAATAAAATAAAGAATGTATATAAATATGGAAGGAAGTATCAAGTAATAATGAAAGAGCGAGAGGGAGAGAGAGAGAGAGAAAGAGAGAGAGAGAGAGAGAGAGAGAGAGAGAGAGAGAGAGAGAGAGAGAGAGAGAGAGAGAGAGAGAGAGACGGTGTGAACATTTTAAAACTTCAATGTGAAAGTTGAAAAAATTTTAAATTAATAATGTAATTAACAGTGTCCTTATTCTACGAAAATGAAAATTTGACCAGTAAAATTAAAAAAAAAGCTACATAGGAAAACTAAAACCACTTATATTACGTATTTTTAACATTTCTGTCATCACGTTTGAAACTTAAACCGTTTTAGTTATTAATTTGTATTAACAGGTGAAAACAGAGTAATCTATTTTGCTGTACGAAATTAAAAATAGGCTTGCCATACGTTTAACGGGCATCATTTGTGTAGTTCAAGTAAGCTCATATTAAAAACCTTCTCACAGTAGATGATGTGATCACATATTTAAAATCAATATACACAAATAATTAAATGTTTGCATCTTTTGTTAACATCTTTAAATAAATACACTGCAAGTAGATTTATTTTCACCTGACGCACGTTTCACAGAAATTATTCTGTACCTTCAGAGGTTTGTTTGAATTTTAATTGAATGTTTCGCATACAATATAGTTAACGGATAATCGATTTTACTTTGATTCTATTTTCGGTTGTTGTAATGTTAATGTAGTCAGATATTTAATATATACAGGGTGATTCAGATAAGTCAGAACTCCAACACTTATTTACCAACATCATTTAATATCAATATCATTTAATACATTTTTAATACATTTTTAATGTATTTAATACATTTAAATACCTTTATAAAAGATGCTGAAATTGTCCTCTATTTTGTAGTAAACACATATCGACTCGACGGCACATGTTTGGAGTTCTGACTTATCTGAATCACCCTGTATTTAATGTTTGTATTATATATTACGTTTAAAATCGATTATAGGTGAACTATACTGTAAGCGAAACATTCAATTACAATTCAAACAAACCTCTAAAGATGCAGAATAATTACTGGAGGAAACGTGTGTCAGGTGAAAATACACCTACTTACAGTGTATTTATTTGAAGATATTACATGGGAGACCTGGAGGAAACTCAACGAGTTACTTACAAAGGAATAATATATATGTATATATGAAAAATATTAATATGAAATTTTTATTATTTTGAGCTTCTCTTCTACAAAAAGGTTACAGTTCTAAAATATTCTTCAACCAACGCGTACTACGTTTTATTAATGTAACTAATGTCATTGAAGCTCATCAGTTGATTTACTGAATTAGATTAAATACTGAAATTAAAAAAGGAATTTCGTGCGAAATATATGATTGGAAAAACCCAATGCCAAAACTTGAAACTGGATAATATCAAACAAACTTATTGTGTAGAGTATAATCTTACATATAAAATCAGTCGACATGTGTATATAAATCTACAATAAAAATAAACTAAATTTCTCAAAAAAATAAATAAATAAATTTATATTGCATGGAAAAGTAATAAACTGATCTTGTAAGCTACCCAGACATTCACTAATGTGGAGAAATCATAAAAAATATGTTATTGCTAGAAGATGATATACTTTTGTTAAAATTACATACACTGTATAGATGTATGTATAGATGTACTAGGGTACACAGTTGCAAGACAACTACAGTCTAATTATAAATATAATTATATAATTATTGTCTTATTACATAAATATTAGTTCATCATTGCATCCATAGAGACCTTGATATCCATAGAGATCCATACAAGCCTGTATAATCTATAGTCTCTAATTATGACTGGAAACATCGACTTGAGGCAGTATCGTTTTTGTTTTTCGATGGAATTAAAAAGAAAAAAGAAAAAATCTACGCAAAACAATTTTTAATTTTAGAAATATTCACACACACACACACACACACACATTAGATCATCTTCAACTGACGAATACAGACTTCCTTTTACAGAAAATTAAAATATTTCGTATTTCTTACTGTTTTTTACGTTTTACGTTACATTTATTTTACTGTCTTCGTACATTTACTGTTATTACATACTTTTTTACATATTTTCAATAAGCATCATTGGGGCAGTCAAGCTGGAAGCTTGATTAATTTAAATAAGGTTCTTCGATAATTGATTTGTTTTTGTGGCATAGTATGAGGGATTTACTTGAACTACTCATTTTATTGTAGGCCTACAGTGTATCACTATATCGCTGTCGAATTACTTAAAGCATTTCTTTATAAGTGAGTGTGCGTGTGTGTGCGCGTGTGCGTGCGTGTGTGTGTGTGAATTCATATTTATTTATTTTAATTGTACACAGAAGAGTGGTATAATTTATACTTTTCCATCAGAAAATTGAAAATCGATTGTAATATAAACAAAAAATATGTAACAGAAATAATTTTGTTAATTTCTGTTAATAAAATTATTTGACTAATACATTTCCAATTTGATGATGAGCTGAAAGGCTCGAAAGCGCTAATTGTGAATCGTCTAATTGGTGTGCGACATTTTAATTTCTGTTTGTGAATATAACCACTAACACAAATTTTTTATTTAGAAAATTAGTTCCTATTAGATGATCGTGCAGAGGCTTATTCATCAGTTAGACATAAAAACCAAGTCTCAAGCTTTAAATATCTAAAATAACTGTTGCAGCTCATCAACATCAAATTGTACTTAAAATCGATTCGACAGTCAAAAATACGCACAACTTTCGGGCCAGCAGGTTTTCAAAGTCGCTACTACTTAGGCCAACATTATTTGTCATATTATTCCGTTTTCATCGTTTAAAAACTACAGTTTTGGCAGCCTAAATTTGATGCACAGAAAAAACACGTACACAAGAATTATACATTGCAAAAATCTAAAACTTAACGCAGATTAGTTTATGACTTTTCGAAAGACTGATCCGGGTTGGACCGTTCGACGATGATTGGTGACGTCGTCTTGTGGGGACGTGAATCAAATCGGTGATGTGGCAATATATTAACAAATATTTAAATATTTTCAAACAAAATTTTTTAAATAATATTTATAATATTATTAGCAATATATTAATAATTATGTAATATAATACTTATTATATATTTATAATATTATTTATTTTAATAATATTTTTTCTTTGGAACATACAATAGTCAGAGATTTGATTTCTTAACCCACGCGTTTGTTGCTACATGGTTCCTAGGCTACGCCACTATTTAGTTACGTGTTATTTAAATAAAAGTATCCGATTGTGTATATTTAGTAGAAGTCGGAAGTAAAACAGTAACTCTGCTTCTTCTTACTCCTTCTCATTTCCTACTTTTTCTTTTTTTTTGCCAATTTCGGCAGCGCCTTCCCTCCGTGCACCTACATCTACTCTTCTAGTTTTCTAGACGAATACCGTACCTAGAGCAGTATTGTATGACAGTCCCAGAGGCGGAGGTCCAAATTAAAACTCGGATCACGGCACCACCATGGAAAAATCTCCGTCCGACATTAAACTGTGAAGTTACCAATACGTCTACCCTACCAGAGAAGACACGTGGCATGTGGCCGTGGTTTCACAGCGTCACATTTTCCTACCGTTTCACAATTCACACGCACTGTCGCGGATCATAGTTCGCGAGCACAGAAGCCACCCGTTTCGACGACAATAGGCCTACAAGTGATAGGATAATATCCTTGTGATAGGATATGCCTTGTGAACATCCGTAACACGTATCACCTCCAAGGCGGACAATCGTCGCCAAAGAGGAGCAATATAAAATATATTATAGATTCATTTATATATAATATGTTACATATACTTAATTAAGTATATATTTATAATTAATTAATTAATATTTATAACTATTTTATATATATATATTATTTCCTTACTTGGAACATGTTTCGGGAATCAAATACTTTCATATCCTCAGCCATCTTAGTTTTTGACCTTGTTGAATATTTTTTAAATTAATTTATGTATTAATTAATATTAATTATATTTTTGTTTTTATTTATTATTATTATCTGGAATCTCCTATTTTAAATGACATAATATTAAACACTTTGAAATTTTTCCAACTGTAAAGAAACATTTTCCTGAAGTTAAGTACGGTATAATTAATTAATTAGACCTATATACTTATATTTATACACGTCTTACTTAATTTAAATTAATTACATTATATTTTATTTGATTTGTCTAAATAATCCAAATACTTTAACAGGGGTAATTCAATTTCTCTTAATGTTGCTGATGCAATAAACTTCATTTGTAATACCTACTAAGAAATATTACTCCTGTAACGTTTTACCTACATAAAAATAATAACGCTAAAATACAAACTGTAAAGCATGTAGACAGTTCTATCTAAAACTGTAGAAATAAAATAATTTCTGATTACTTTCTCTACTAAAATGAATTGATTAGGCTACGTACTT
This sequence comes from Magicicada septendecula, assembly GCA_034769895.1. Taxonomy (NCBI): domain Eukaryota; kingdom Metazoa; phylum Arthropoda; class Insecta; order Hemiptera; family Cicadidae; genus Magicicada; species Magicicada septendecula. The sequence continues at coordinate 369,097,457 of CM068372.1, forward strand.
CTCTACCGAAATATTTTTATAATTAAATTTAAAAACGAACGTTATTTTTCTACACAGATATATGTTTATTTTGACAATATAAGTAACACAAATTATAGTATATGTATTTCGATAGTTTTAAACAGAAATAACGCATCCCCAGAAATAATGTTTTAATTATGCACAGGTTTCTTGTTTGTCAAATTAGTATAACATAGTGCACTATTATATTATATTATTAACTTTGTACTACTGCTGCTGATATGGTAGACGTTAATTTTCATACTTGTTAAGAAACATGAATATTTTTCCAATAAAATTATATCTACTTACAAATGAAAACAAACGATAAAAACTCTAAAACATATAGTCAATTCTGACCCAAAATAAAAATAAAACAACTTTTGATTACTTATTTACTGAAATTTAAATAAAAAGTAAAAATGTTTCGAGAAGGATATTATTTTATACAAGTTTATTAATTAATTTCTTTATAACAAACTCCTCCAAGAGTTTCTTGCAGGACTCCGATATTATGAAATTGTAATTACTTCTGCAAGTAGATTGTATTAGTTTAATTAAAACGGTAAAAGATAATACATTCTACTTACCTAAGTAATTACAATTTGATAAATTTATTAATTGTATAATATATATATTATCAAATTGTAAATACTTCTGCAAGTATAATGCTCTTATTTTTTCGTTTTATTTTATCATGATGCACGCGTTTCACAGAATTCTATCATCAGAGGTTTCTAAATGAATTGAGAATACAAACAACACTATACAGCACTATACTTGCAGGACCGTTTACTTGCAGAAGTAATTATAATTTGATAATATATAGATATTATACAAGAACGATGCAAGAAATTAACGAGTTATTCACAAATAAACTTTTATTAATTTTATTATATAAATTACAATAAACGATTATATCATATAATTATTATTATTTTCTATATAGGCAACTCGAAAGTGTCTTGTAGTAATTATATAATAACTTATGTGTATATTATTAAATATAGTTTCTTCTGCAAGTAGTTGTACTACGGTTTTATTGTATTAAATCACCTGACGTACGTTTCACTGAAACACATCAGCATCATCAGAGGTCTGTAAATGAATTAACAATAATTAGTTAATAATTAACAATACCAAATCAGAGGTTAATTCATTTACAGACTTCTGATGATGCTGATATGTATCAGTGAAACGAACGTCAGGTGATTTATTACAATAAAACCGTAATACAACTACTTGCAGAAGAAACTATATTTAATAATATACATACATTATAATTATATATGATTAGTATATTATATATTATATAACATGGTATATAATATTGTAGCATGACATTATCCACTTTATAATGAATGAAATATGATCATAAATTAATATCAATTAAAATAAAATCAAGGAAAAATCCAAATAAAAACAAATAGGTACCACAATAAAATACAATCGTAATTTGAAGAAATAAAAATTAAGAAAAAACAACTATGTAACAAATATGAGTAATGAAAAATAAACCAAAAAACTAAAATAAAGTTTGGAAATACCCAGGTAGGATAGGAGTAAGTAAGGAAAATACCCAGAAAAAACCAACGTACATAATACAACTATATTGTAGTGAAGAAACAAAGAATGAGAATCAGTAAGTAAGGCGAAACCCAGAACAAACCGACACCCCTAAAATAAAGACTGTTTTTCAATAAACAAGCTAGGATATGAATAAGGAAGTAAATACCCTGAACAAACCGAAATACCTAATAAAAGGGAATGATTTTGGAGAAACAAGGTAGTAGGATAAGAAGAATACAAGAAATACCCAAGGGAAACGCAGTAAGAAGAAAATAAAAACCCCAAAAGAGATTAAAAGTCACCAACGAAAGTATAACACCCAAAAACAGAAACTAATGTAAAGTAAATGTAAACAAAAGTGTTTAGAGGTATAAGTAAAAGTGCACCCATGAAAGTTATTTTATAATGAATAAAAACAAATCTTAAGAATCCTCTATAAATAAAATTCTTGATAATATAAAACTATAAAACTGATTAGTGATAGTATCAAGAAATAACAGGGGACCAGTGCAAGTTATTTTATTATAGTAGATAAACTTCAAGAAAGTGTATTAAATGCTTAAACCAAGTAAGTGTGTACCTTTGAACAACTTTAAAGTTTTTAATTTAACGTCATAAATACTATTTGGCAGAATAGTATTATGAAAAGCAAATACAAATGTTTATAAGAAAGTGCCACTCTTTGTCTAACAACATTCACTAAAATGAGAAAGATAAATAGAGAGCTGGTAGTTAATAAGTGAAGTGACAAGGGATACATCCCTAATATAAAATAAAAACAGATAAGACTGCACAAAAGTAATTTTAAGAAAAGTTAAAAAATGAAGGAACAGATGTGTTAGGTTTCTATTAAAGTAAATGAACTCTATACCTAAATGTTGGAAATAGAGTGTAATGTTTTATTATTCTAAAATATTTATTATGTTTAATAGTGTTAATCAAGGATGAAAAGTCTGAGTGTGGATACCATTCTTTTATTATAAAATATTTATTGTGTGTTACTAGTAATAATCAAGACTAAAATGTCTGAGTTTAAATACCACTTTTTTAATGTCAAATATTTGTTATGTATTAATAGTATGAATTCAATACTAAATGTTCTAATAGTTAAGTAAGGAAATTTCAATTAATATTGTATTAGAATAGAAGGTCAGAAGAGGTATAAACAAGCTGTATTATTCAAAAACTTTGTATGTAAAAACAGATAAAATCTAGGCCAAATGGTAAATCTTAACAACATTATAATTGATGAATTAAGTCCAGTAAAATAGTTAAACTGATGAAATTTATATAAGGAAAATCAGTCACTGAGTATTATAACTAAAACTATACTTTAGAAAGATATTGTAAAAAGATAGGAAGAATTATTGGAAAAAATGCAAATGTAATAACTGAAAATTCAAAGGGGGGAGCCACAAATTAAAGAATAATATTTAAAAAGATAACCAATTAATAAAATTACAAGAAATTAAGGGAAGATAAACATTTTATTTCAATCTGAGATTTAGTACAATCATAAATATAACATATAAAATGGCAAACATTTTGAGAAGAACAGGAAGTAATTTTAAAGCCTACATTTTAAAAATGAAGTAAATATAGCATTTTAGATAAAAAAACTTAGTAAAAATATCTTATTTGGTATCAAATCAAGCAGAATGAACTAAAGAAAGAGATTATGTATTTAGTATTTAATAAAATTAAATAATAGCAAAAATATATTCAGTAATATAATGCAAATTTCATACATGTAACGGAAACGAAAAAGATTTAAAACAATGTATTGCTAATATTAAATTGGCTAAGACGTTTTCAGATGACGAAGGAAGTTAGAACAGTTGATTATTAGACTTTGTCAAGCACACTTGAACGAGATTTTAGCTAATATTAACCTATAGCGAAGACAAGAATGGCGTTCGTTCAGTAAGCCTAGTCTACGGTGAAAATCGTGAATTGCTAAAAACTTAACTTAAACTTTAAATTCAGTGAAATTAACTCGTACAACCATTAAACTAAATTAATACGGAGCAGAAAATAAGTGAATTAATAATTTAAACCTATAACGATAATTCTGAATAACGAGACGAGCTTGGAAATTTTCGACCTTATTGCCAAAAGTGAATTAAAACATTATCCCACACATTTTATCGAAGTGAATCACAAAACACTTAACCAGGACCACTCCACTAACACCAGAAGGAATAATCACAACTGCTGAGACGAGGAAACATTGAAAAGGCAACATTTATAGGAAGAAAATTTCGTCGAGCCGACTTCATTTTAACAGATGCAGTACTGAAGCAGCCATCTTGATTCCCACAATTCCATTCGAGCGGTGCCAATATAGTCGTCAAGACATCAATGGTTCGAAATTTTACTTTGATAAACATTATTTATTAAATCATAACTTTGTAATTTTTAATTCTTAAGCTATTTACTTGTAAGTGTTATACTTTCCTGACCTTACCCTTCTCTGACTATATAATATAACCGTTCAAAGAACCTGATAATTAATATTAAATACAGATGTAAAAATAATCGATCGCCCTGAGACGAGTCGATGCTAGCTGTGGAATAATCGATTAACACTCGATATATAATAAAAATTGTTAATAAATCTGGAATTTCTGCAAATTGGTTTCTGTTTATTTATAAAATTAATAAATAGAAATAAAATAAAATAAAATTGAGATCACGGACTATCCGAAAGGCGGCCATTACCAAAGTGGAAGGAGGATACATAAGGAAGAAGAAGAACCGTCAATCAATTAGTGCTGGAGATAATACAATTAACGCAGAAATTAATTTAAAAAAAAACTCAAAGTGATACAGTTGACACAAACAGAAATAAAAGATTTAAATATTCACACAAAACAATTACAAAAATTATTTACTAAATACGAACAACAAAAACAATTAAAACAATATTTTTTCAAAAAAACAAAAACACCAACATTTTTTTATTTTTGTTAAGAGAACACGAATCATTATTTTGTTACAATATAAATATATATATACATATACATAGGCTATTATAATATATAAATTATATTGTATATTTATATAAGGAAATTAATTACATTATGTAATTTTATTTCAATGATAAAGGTAGGCCTAAAACAAATTATACGTATTTTGATTTTAACGGCAGTCCAAACGGCAGAAAATTAGAGTTTTTATTTTTATTTCTTATTATTTTCGCGAATCTTCTCTTTAGAATCATACATTATATGAAATATTTCTAACTGTACAAAATTATTTTCCGAAAGCATCATGTGTTGACTTTAGAACAGGATCCGTCCGTCCTTTCCTTTCCTTTTGCCTGTCGTTTCCTGAAAATTACTTTTTCTGACCTTTGATTACAGATATTTTGTTTACCTTATAAGGGTGTCTTAACCAGGTTTTTATGACACCTTATGGTATCAGATACTAGTTCCTTACACGGGATTTTGAGATATTTCCATTCCATGCTGAATACAAAAATATTATGTCTATTTTGTTTAAGAAAATCGTGATTTATGAGAAAAATTACAAGAATTTTATTTTTGATAAAAAAAACCTGTGCAAGGGTCGAGAAAACGATATGCTCTTCAAAATAAAAACAGGAATTAGGAACCTAAGTTGAGAATAATTTGAGCTATCTGTAATATCGTTAACATTGATTGATATTAAATGGAGTTCGAACTGCCCTTAAACATCATCGCCAGAAGTAATGTTTCTTGACTGTAGTCGAATGTTTTGTTTGCCAAACTGAGTAGCGTCTGTCTAGATACTATACTATACTATACATACTAGATACTGCGAATCTATACGTTTACGTACACACAAAACTATCCTAAATCTGCATTTGAAATAGCATCGTGTTACGTTGTAAAGTTATAGGCCTATAATTTTCAAAAAAATATGCGTTTACGTAAATACTATACTCGAAAATAAAAAAATTCTCTTTAAAACGTTTTCCTGGTGATGACTGTTAATAACACCGAAATAAGAAAAATGTTTATTATTTATATTGTAAAAATAAAAATAGACTTTATACGTGTTGAAAACGAGGTGTTCCTAGGTCGCGAATTCCGTTGTCATGGTCCTGTGTATTAATTTACTCCTTTCCGAGTTCGTCAAAGGCAACGTCGTTATTCCTATCCATGGCTTTGTTTCATTTTGTAAATCGTTATTGTTATTAATGACAGATCGTTTATAACAAACTATTTCAATTATCGACATGCCTACTTTTTAAACTAGTCGAGTTCCGCCATTCTTCGACACGGCCGTATTAGTTGTTCGACACGAGTCATCAGTGGCTGATTATAGTATACAATCTTGCCTGGTGCATCCGGAATCTCTCTAACGAATTCAGCCGAAGTTCTGTGAATGTTGAAAGTTCCTGGCGACCCCTTCTTAGCGCGACCACTTTACTTGAATCCTACCGTCATGTTTCTGCTCCACACGCTAGCACACTATTTTAAACCGTTTTTTTCTACCCTTTGATGTTGTAATTTTACCACGGCCCAATCGTTTTTGTAATCGGCCCAAAGATGTTGTAATCTTTGATTTCCCAATCGATTTTAGCGAATACGTCAACCGGTTGTGAACATTTTTGTCGTTCTTTACGATCCTCAGCGAATGCTGATAGCAGTTCAGTATTACATCACCACTGTCTGCTTGAAAGCGCCTGGGTCACCGCTCAGAAGCATATACCGTGGCTCTGTGACGATCAAGGTAAGTCCCCACTTACTGCGGCTTTTGGTATTTGTATTCTAATTCTACAGTTTGTTTACTTTAAGCCATCGTTATCTGATCTTCTGTAACTGTAATACAATACATACAACACTGTGCTTCCTATTATTATTATTATATTAGCTAGGGTGAGACAGACCGATTATAGCGTTCAGATTACGCAAGAAGACTTACGAATCGAAATCACTAATTTATTAAGCCGAATTCAGACACAATTTGGTACGGTACAGTAGTGAAACAGGAATGATTAGCTTACATGCGGCAAAGACAATACCTGTTGTAAAGGACTCTTAGAAATATAAAGAAAGAAATGAAATTTCCAAGCCTGGGAACCAGAACAATATCAGAAAATTAGTTTACATTTTGTTCGACATCAAACTAAGACTTGTATGAAAGGCTTGAAAAAATCTCGACCACGAGAAAGGAAAGACGATTAGATTTGTATGGACACCTTAAAAGAACGGTACAACATCCTCATTATCCGGGAAAACAGAAGGATACAGGGTGAAAGAAGTCCATCAGGATCTAGAAAATTGTGGAATCAGGGAAGAAACAGAGAAGGTTCAGAAGGTAAATTGTGGAGGTAAAGGATCTTTCTGCAGAGAAATCAAAGAGAACCGAAACGATGATGGTGGTAGAACGAACGAACCCGAGCCATAGAATGAAGGAATACTGGAGGACAAGAGAACTACAGAAAGTGAAGGAAGATGTGTAATCGCAGCCCATAAATGAATGGTTTAAAAGAGGAAATAAGGAAGCATAAATAAAAAAATTATTTATTTTTAGTATTATTTTTTTATTCTTTGATGATGTTATTACTGAGTAATAATTATAATTAACGGTCGTACGTACTACTGTAGGCCTATCAGTAACACGACGGGTGGGACCATGTTATGAGTACGTTTTCAAACAGTATATCTACAAAGACTATGATATACAGGCGTTTGGTAAGGTAAGCTATTGTAAGAGTGTATATTGTGAATGGTGTACTCAGCAAAGGCTACAGTGTCTAATCCTGGAAAGTTAAAAGAAGAGAAGACTAAGCATATTAGGAAGGCTATCACGGTCGAACACAAATTATGAAAATCAAAAACTGTCGGGCCGTGGTTGTTTGCTTAAAGCTTGGTTCATTCCTTGTTCTAAACGTTTCGAGGCCTCTGCTGTTTGCTTATGCCTGTGCTTGAGGTGCGTTCGACCGTCTATCCTTTGTTGAACGCTGTGTTACTGAGGAAGGCCTTCGATGGGTGGCCGAAACATTTAGAAGAAAGAATGAACCAAAATTTAAGCAATCGACTACGACCCAACAGCGCGATAGTTTTTGACTGCCGTAAAGAGGAGAAGACTGTTACACTCAACTTCCAGATGGTAAACTTATAACGGTGAAGTCAATTTTGCGAGAATCTAGAAAACTGATTTTACTATTTTCCCTCGAAAAATAAATTTTTTATAACACTCGGTGCTGCGATCTCTGTGAAGGCGATTTCGTTTATATTCGATTCTGTGCAGCGTACAAATGCAACTCGTCTGGTCAACAAATGTTACTATAGAATGGCCAAAATAATTGTTGTTCACTTTTTCGACGGGTTTTGGTTATTATGTCATTATCAAATTAAAAGGCAGCCCCGAAGTGGTGTAACAAACGGAAAGCGTTGTAAAGGTAAACACTTTAGTGACGTAGCAGGGTTGTAAGTGACCATTCAACACGATTAAAATTAATTATTATTACTGACTTTATGACAACGATTATTATTAATATTCTTGTTGCTACTATATGATGATATTCTGTGTGTGCATAACATGGATTTCAATAAAGACTTCAGATAATTGACCGAGCGAAGCGAGTTCTCAGTTTTGACTCGACTGTTTAGCATTTGTTTCTCTATTTGGAGTATGTCCCACGATAACTTTTGACCGCATCGACCTATTTTTGCAAAACTTGGTATGTCTATCCTTACTTTCAAATTGATCCCTCCAAAAAATAGTGCGTGGGAGGCAAAAATGTGGGGTGGCAAAATTCTGAAAAAGTCGCAAAATTCCATATGGAGTAAAAAATTAAAGAAAATTTAATCCACAATCTAAACATAATGCCCACTTTTTAAAATTTATAAATTCTTAGACACCTCTTATATTCTAGGTTAGCAGCCCTAGGCTGGTTGGCAGCAGCTCGCCATTCTTCACGTTTCTCTGCTTTTCCTCACAATATGATGTGCAGTTCATATCGACCATAAGCTGTTTCATGTAGTCTAAACGGGGACGTCTTCTGTGATTCTTCCCTTCAATTGTTCATTCTATTATTCTCTTAACCAACCCATTTTGTAGTAGTATATGCCCTTTAAACTTAGCTCTTTTGCCTTTTAAATTTCGTAGAAAGCTCTCCTCCTCCTGAGCTCTTCTAAAAACTTCCTCACTCTCCCTCCAGCTTATCCTGAATATTCTTCTGTAGCACCAGGTCTCAAATGCTTGGAGACTTTTCTTGTCACTTTCTCCAATTGCCCAAGATTCAATCCCGTATACGGCAACACTCCACACGTGTGTCTTTACTAGAGACTTCCTTATTTTTAGGCTGACAGTGTTTGAAGTGAGGGGTTTTTTCTGTTTTCTTGGACACCAATGCCCAAAAACTGGGTGAAAAATTTGATAAAATCGCAAAAATCATGTCGAGTATCAAATTAAAGAGAACTTTCACCAACATCTGAATGTAGTGGCATGTTTTGGTAATTTCAAAATTTTGGTAACCCAAAATCCAAAATGAGTACACAAATTTGAAAAATTGTGAAAATCCAACAGGAAAATGTCAGCAGGATACTAGTTATTATTATTATTATTATTATTATTATTTTTGTTGTTGTCGTCGATTTTTTTTTTTTTTTTTTTTTTTTTTGCTGTTTGAGACCGACCAGTATGGTCGGACTCGGGCTGTTTTGGAGACGAGCTCCCTTCAGCCGTGTGGGTAAGGGGTTTTTGGGGGACGTACGCCAGACAACCGGAGCGCAGAGAAGGTGGAGGCACTTAGTTGGGAGAGTACTGTTTGTAGGTTGTATTGTGTGAGGTGTAGTGTGTAGCCATACACAAGCGGGAGAGGTAGATGGATGTGGCCGTTATAATTGTTCTGGGGCATCTTTATTTATTCATGTTGTTTATTTAGTTTATTTCTTCATATTTTTCTGCGACGTTCTTGCAGGGGGGGCGGCCAAGACTGGGACGTGTGACGCTGGTCGCCAAAGCTGTTGGGTGGCGACAGGGAGCCGTCAAGGGAGGCGGAAGGAACAGATTCGGATTATGTGCGGGTACGTAAGTGTGGGGAACTAGAGTGTGTGTTTAATTATTGTTGACATTACTATATTTATATTATGACTGAGCATAACACAGAAGACATAGACTTCAGATAATTCTAACATGTTGATTTTTACCAGTAAAAGTAATGGTATGGTGTGAACACTTGAATCGCATGCCTGATATCCGTTTACCTGTGGCTGCCTTGGGTTACGACCCTACTGGGAAAAGAGATGTCGGTAGACCGAGGATGAGATGGGTTCCGGAACAGGTCTAAGGCGTAGTCCTTGGAGTGGTGATGATGACGATGTTTCCGAAATAGCATGAAATAATAGCCGCGTCTGTATGATATTCGAGTTGTAAGCAAAACTATGTTTAATCTAGAAAATGTTTAAGTTGTTGTAGAATAATTTACTGAACTACAAGTATTGAGTTGGATACACAGCGAGCTGGATAAACATTCGAAGGTTACATTACTAAAACTAGTATATACCGGTCTTTCCTTAAATGTACTAATTGTTGCTTAAATCTCTCTACGCGTTTCGACCCCTCAACTGCGAGGCGCGTTCGGCCTGACTACTTTACCAACTTTTCCTTTCTTTCATTTTTCTAGTGAAGAGGCCTCTGGAGATGTGGCCGAAACGTTTAGAAAGGATCTTTAAACAATCGACCACGGCCCAACAGCCCGGTACATAGTAGTTTTAGTAACGTTGACTCCGGCCGTGATAGCCTTTGAAATAAATTGGAAGGTTACTTTTGCAAACTCGCTAGAAATACATAACCTCAAAAACTGGGATAAATTTTGAACCGTCCTTCGGTCATCAGACAGCTGACGACGTCTGAAGCACAAAGCAGTTCCGTACTCATAAGACGGCTGTAACGTACCGTAATTTAAAATATTTCTACTCACACAGCTAGTTAGCCTAATTATTTAATATGACTTAGGCTATACGACTTCATTGTTACTGGCACATTTTTTTCTTTAACCCTTTGGAAGGAGGTCTAAACCTCCCGAAAACACCGCCACTGCGCCACTGATCAGTAGGATTGACCTCACCACAATTGAGGTAATGGTATTGCTACAATATCTTACAATGCGAAACATGACAATGCAGGTCAGTTAAATCTGCGAAATGTCAGCGGAGACAAATTTAGATGTAAACGCTTGAAAAGCGTATAAGTTTACACTTTTAATTACTGCGGTCAGCGAAACTGTCACAATTCATTAATCGTCATGTATAATTCGTTATTGATATTTTATGATGGCATAATTGTTGTTACAGGAAGACAGCAGGTTTGCTGTGCGACATGGCAGTCAAACCTGTCCACTTAAATAATGTTTCTACTGGTAATCTTCACATCTGATCTTCAAGCCGTGGTCGCATAAAGCACTCACATAGCCAACTGTGAAACTAGTAACCACTTGCAACGAAGGTAATAGTAATAATAATAATCGAACGCGCTAAGCGAATTCTCAGTTTTAACTCGACCGTTTACCGTTTACCTGTTTGTCTATCTATTTGGGATATGTCTCACGATAAGTTTCGATCGCACCAGCCGACTTCCGTGAAACTAGAATGTGTGTCCATACTTTTAACATACAGAAAACTACTGCTTTTGAAATTGATTCCCCCCAAAAATACGTTGGTGGGGGGCAAAAATTTAAAGGGGGCTAAAATTTTAAAATAATCGGAAAAGGCAATGTGAGGGTATCAAATTAACAGGAATTTTAAGCAAATTTTAATTTAGTGTCAATTTTTTATAATTTCAAAATTATTGGAAACCGAAGGCATCATCATCATTATAATAATTGGGACAATAAAATGGTTTCAGCGCGCGCGCGCACACACACACACAACACACACCCCAAAGAATAATAGTAAGAAAATAGTAGAAACGTAATTTCAACTGCAAATAATGCGTGACATTAATAGCTAACAGGCTTTACTGGTTAGGACTCAATAAAATATTATTTAAAATGAAGTAATAAAATTTTTACCATTATCGTTACCATATACTGGAAGAATGTCGCCTACAAGACCTAACATTGATAAAAATAACAATAACACACAAAGGCGCGCGCTCTTGTTTATGTACAAAATATTAATTATTTTCATTTGCAACTAGTTTATTATACCATTATACTCGTTACTATAGAATAATTTTGTTACAGTAATTGTATTATATCTACATGAATCTTACGACTTACAACTCTGGCTGTCCCCCTTTCTCAAAACGGGCGCGCGCGCACACACGCACAAACATAAACTTTATAAGGTTCTATTTCTTGAATAAAACGTGTTGTTATTGTATTTAGAATAAGTCAGTAAATAACAACGATAAGCCTATAACCAAAAATTGTAAAAGCTTCTTGAAAATTTTTCTAGCAGTAAAATAAATGCTTGCAATTTAAAAAACTTCTTAAAAATTAGTATACACACGCGCGCGCGCGTCACGTGGTTGGGCGTAGATAGGCCTATATTAATTTGTTAATAACACAAGTTCCATAAAATTATATTTGCTAATTTTTTCCTAATACCTGTAAGCGTTTAACCCCTTACATTATCAAAAGTAGATTCAAACAGTTCAAGTAAATAAAAAGATCCGAAGAATGCTATGAAGTGTGTTGTTGCAAAATATACATAAAGGTAGAAAATAAATAATAAATAAATTCTCTCATTAAAGAAATTATAACGAACAAATTTAACACATCTTTTTACACTTTTGATTTTTAAATATAAAGAGTAAAGAAACAAACAAGTTATTCTACATTAGAAACAATCAATTTTTTTTTTAAATTAAGCAATATACTAGTGTCGTAAATACCTAATACGTGTGAATACATAACGCGCACACGCGCACACGAACATATACGTAACTGAGGCCTACATAAGCCTACAACACGGGCCTGTAGTAAGCCTGTAGTATGGGAAGACAAACTTTAAATATATATATTTATTATTTGTTCACACAATTCATATTCAATACGTAGAAATTACACACACAAGTATAGGCTACACATATCCACAGGACAATAGTGACATCCTAATATGCACTATTGTGTATGTGTTTGTGTACGCTATATATGTACGTAAGTTGTACCTTTCAGTACTACACAACTTACAATTTAATATGAATTACTTTTTTTTAATATTTTCAAAAACTGATTAACGGTATAACGCATTGTTTTTATAGTTTCGAAACGTTTACTTTTTAAACCCGTTCCTATTTACGTTTAATGCAATCAATTCAATTTTAGGCGTTTTACCATAACAGAGTTTTATAATTTGATATTAAAAAGTACCTTAAGCATAGACTCCGCGATATCAAACACAGAGAGTCCATGAGATTTCCTCGTACAAACATTGTACGTGATAGAAAAAATTAACATCGTTTTTTGATTTTCGCGTCGAATTGCAGAAGTTAACAAATAAGTTGTCCACAAGTATTTGTTGCTTACTCAAACACCATTACTTCTGAGTTATCAGCTCATCCTAGCAACTGTAAAGGAAACAATCTGCATGCATTAACGGCGAAAATAATAACAAATCCTTCTACGAAAGAAAATTACTTTTTAGTTTACATCATTAACAAACTACAGATTCAAAAAACGGCCCTGCCAAAGGGATCATTCACTGGTTTAGCCTGCCACCACGACTGCACAAAATCTCAAAGAACCCGCAGTAGAAATCGAACCCAATGTCGCAGAAAAAAAAAATCAAGGTACTGAACGCAAAACGGTATTCTTAAACAGGGGCGTCGTGAACACGATTCCTGTGCTGTAATTAGATTCCCCTCCCACGTTATCATTGCTTATGATTCCCTAAGATTGCGTTTGAGTGTGCGAGACAGTCCCGCTCATTATTATTATTATTCGGTACAGGGATTCCACGGTATATAAGCTACAATTCGTGTTTTGCAGATGTTAAGGAATTTTGCGGCCGGCCGTGACGTGTCTGATAACATCACAATAATATTGCGCTTAAGTATGGCGATATATGATTATTTGAGGTATACAAAGATAAAATCACACCTACATTCATATATATATTACGTACATCGTGCCTATATATTCGTTCTGTAAGTATACTGTTTCAAAACTGCCAAAAATACTTTCTCTGCTGAATTCTAAATAGCTTAGGACTACGTTGTACAATTATATTAATCTACACAATTGGCAATTTATGTTTGTGATGAAAGTTTAAAAATTCACACATGAATATGTATAAATATAACCACATTTTTCATGTTAACGAGGTATTTTGACAACGTTGACAAATTGTACAGCTCAAACAAGAAACCGCTGTTTCTTTCTTATTTTTTATAAACCTTGCAATAAAAAATAGAAACAACAGGAGTTAACGCTCAGCTTTCTTGATTTGTCTGGATAATGTATTTCTAGGTCCCCTCCCAAAAGAACCTAATATGGGTTTTATATTCAACTCGCGTTTTCATTCTCGAAGTCTACAAAGCTTTATATTTAAAAAAAAGTTTTCGATAAAGGAAACAATAATAACATACTAAGGCATGCTTGAATTATTGCGCCATGCTTCCTTGTGAAATTCAAAGGCAGCATAATTTCTAAAGTCGTACTGAAAAAAATAATGTATTATAAACATCCACACTCGCATAAAATAAAAGTAGGCTACCATCGTACACAATTACCATCGTATAAAATATAATCAATCGAATCATTTTATTTTACTTTGGATATAGACTATAAATAATTTGTTACACTACATATTATTGACAAAATACACGAGTTGGGGATCGAAAATGCGATTACGTATTACGTGCAAGAAGATGTTTCACCCCAAATTGCTGGCTTGCACAACATTACGAAACGAACATTGTATAATATGAAACAACTTTTTGAATTATTTTTTTTTTTAGGCTGTAACTTTAAAGTTTATATAATAAAGTAAACTCCAGTATTTAAAATATTGCTGTTAATAGGCCTAAAAGTAGGTTAATCATGAACTTTGTAGGCCTATAACGATTCTTTTAAAGCCATCTTTTACAAGAATTTATAGGCCTATAACGAGTTTCAGGTTATGAATTCGTAACTGAACTGACGAATGTTTAATCTCAAAAATTTCGGTTCGTCACTTTATTTTAAAACGATAAAAATTTCCAACGAATTATTTTGTTCAACAACATCAAAAGACAATCACCTGAAATGTTCGGAAAAATCTGTTGACTACATTTTGAAGAAATGTCTGTGTATTAGGAGCACTTTCTTTACTGTACGGCGCTCTTTTTAAGATTATGGCCTCATTTAGTTTCTCATATTCGTTTGCAAATAAGTTTAAGACAAGCATTATAGATTCGTTACATAGAATGTGACACGTTGCGTCGTGTTTGTGTTAGGCGCGATTCAATGCGGTCCTTAACAACGGCTTGGGAAAAAGCGATGACGCTAAGAGAATTGTGATTTTTGTAAATAATATCAACACAACGTAGGGCTTACATTTACCTATTGTTAGAGAGTGTCACAAGGTCTGAGGCCGCGGTATTGTCACTTGACGCATTTTCTTGCAATTTCAAAGACCGAGTAGCAAACCAACGTTATTTATTATTTTTTTTAGCGGAAAGAAATAATTCGAAGAAATAAACTCAAGACTTTATACTACAAGGAACATGTAAAAACGAAATATGTCTTCTAGGAAAAGTGTAACATAAAAAAAGTGGCTCGATATTTTATAGTAGGCCTATAGGATCGTAATTTTACGAACATCAAACATTTTGAGGTCGAATCTCCTTGCATATTACGTCAATCCGTAATTTCGATTCCTATCCATCTACTGTAAAGGTAACACACACAGCAAAACAGTTGTTTATTTATTCAACTTCACCATAAATTTTATAGCATTATACGTTTTCTGTATGTTAAACGGGTACTGTACAAAAACGTGGCTTTCGTGCGCCTAACACCAGACCAAGAATCACACTTCAAACTTCAGTTACGAACTTCTCTAACGAGTATTATTTAGGCCTACACTTAACCTTTACGTTATTTAGATTGACATGATTAGGCTAATCATATAAACAACTATTCATTCTATATGTGTAATTCATATGTGCGTAGAAGGGGCTATATGTGCTGCCTATGATTTTCAGACAATCTAGAAGCATAAAGAGTCTATGTACTTCCTATAGTAAAATTATTCACGTAAAGGGTAGACATAAACATTATTTGTATAAGGAGTACTAATTTAGAGTTTTCAGTTTAGAAGCAATCCGCACAGGGACAAGCTGTTAGAAAACTGAAAAACCACATAACATCAACAACGCTATCTCAGAAATGCCTAAGACTTTACAAATGGTTTTCAGTTTCAATCTTTGTAATTAAGAAAATGCATTCATAAAACCAGGGTTCTCGATACGCGATGCATCTATAAACTATAAATTAGCAGATCCTAGCTTTAATTCTTAAATTAGGCCTAAACCAAAATCCAATTATATGAACTACAGTTTGGAACGGATGTCAGATGTTAATGCGCAGATTGTTACGCTATAGTGTTTGCATTACAAAACGGTTTCCAAATAAGTTTTATTATTCACAAATCGCTTTCAATCTAAACATGTACTTGTTTGAAATTAATAAGAACTTGTAATCTTACGTAGGCCTTACATAAAGCTATACTACAGCGAGTTTTCTAATATTCCTACAACACAAGAATTTGTTCCACTTAGAAGAACTAAGGTGATTTTAACTTCTTTCGAAAACACAACCTAAATACGTTTCGCTATCCATCAAATTAATCAAATTGTTTTCTCTTGTATTTTATAAATCTGTTGTCTTCCTCAGAACTAAGTAAATATTCCTATCGAGTTTGTAAACTTGTGCTTTATAGTCTGTGTTGTAGAAACAAAACATAAGTTAGCACTTACCTTAGACTGTGCAGCGTAATCCAGAGCCAGCATGCAGTCGTTGTAACCGTTTTCCGTCTTGATGGTCGGAGGCATGGGGCTGGCAGATCCGCAGAACTGGCTGACAGACTCGCGATACCACGGATACATGTCAGAACTAACTTATTATTTACTACTATCAACAATAAATATACACTGATTTTATAATATATATAAATACAGCTAACTAACAATACACTGTTTTACCGCTACATATGCATACTACTACTCGTAACTGTGTGCACAAAAAAAGAACTAAACCAGAGCTGATGAAAACAACTAGCACAATCACAAATTCGAGTTAAATATCTTGTTTTGCAAAGTAAAAAAAGTGTATTATACTTTTGTAACAACTTTTCGGTCTGTACGACACAATATCAATCACTATTTGTTGCACCAGTTCAGTGTTTGGTGCTGACTGTATTTCGTTGTCGCTAGCTGAGTCGGACACGTGACCGTTCGGCGCACAACCACGAAAGTTTTACAACAAACACCAACTATGTCGAAGACGAAGAAGAAGAACGATGCCTCTCTGGAGGCAACCGCGTAAACGTTATTTTGTTTTTTCAAAATATCATTTTTTAAAAAAATACAACAACGAATTAAGTTAATTTCAAAAACTGAAATAAACGCACTAAAACAAAATCGTTTTATAAATTCTGTCTCTTCTGTGTCATTGTATGATGAGAAAAAAAATCGCTCATCAACTCTCAGCCGAAAAGAACAAGAGAGAGAAAGAGATATATGAAAACAAAAACCGGTCTACGACGAAAGTTTTTAATCTTTTTCGAATCGACAACGACGACGAAGATACGAGACAGTTTTTTTAGAGCCGCCAAAAAATGCCAACCGGCAGCATGGAGGCCGGTGAATGAGTGTTTGTGTATGTTGGCTTGAGGACCACGCGACTATCTCGGCAGCGTCCGTTCGCAGTCGGCTAGAGTCGGGGCCAGCTACCGCCCACTCCCGCCACACCAATCTTAACCATGACCTTTTCCAACATTTCATTCAAAATCAAATTGCCTTTTTCTCTTTCTCTCTAAAAACTCACTACACAACAGAATCTTCTCTCCACCTCTAGTCACGGTACTGTCACTCCGCTCTGCTTTGTCGTTCTTTCATACATTCTATTTTATTATTATTGTTATACACGTTTCGTCATAGTGTTTCGGTCTCGATAAAATGTACTAACCTACAAAATATTTCTTTCCAACAAACGACTAACCACAGACGTGAATCACATGCAGTAAGACAGCAACACTGATTCCTGTCAGAATTTAAATTAATAAGACAGCACTAATACGATTCTTGTTCTCAAACGATTAAATAAATTTTCATTCCAATGTGAAACAATCGCAGAAAATTTTGAACACTTCACGAAAATTTACATCTTTCATTTTAAAAATTTTACAGATACTCAGATACACAGCATACTGTAAATATAATTTGTTCATAACCTCTCTCTATTAAGGCCTATGCACCTAAGCATTCAAAGAATTTCGACTAAACCGAAACATCGAAGCATGATAGTGTTTTGTAGGCTTTTGAAACGTATAATGTGGATTACGTAAATCATTTCCAAACCACAGACGATCACAAACAGAGCATGTAAAACCAAATTTATTCTCACTAAAACGTTTGCTAAACTCAATGTCAGCAGCGATTATTTCTGTCTGGATGCGTTTACATATCAAATTTCTAGACTGTGGGGAATCGAAAGTGTGGAAGCGTTACGTTTTTCGATGACGATTTTTGTGGAATGACCCCCAGCCTAAAAACATTATCATGTTAACAATCAATTTTTATTTCTACAATAATCAGCTGATTCCCGTAACCACGCCACCTGGATCGGCTGCCAAAGAAAACTAATCCAGTGTATCCAATATTTTAATTGTTTTTATTTAATCGTATAGTTTTAATTTATAGTTATTCCCTTGTTAATGAGAACAATATTTTGTTAAAACTGGGTTTCTTTAGAGCTGACTCAAACATTTTAAAAGTTACGTAAAATTTTGCTCTGAAACGTAAAACTGAAGACCTTAAATTATGTTTAATTATGTCAGTATTTCAGTACATGTATTAGGCTTCCACCATTATGTTAATTTTAGCCAAACACAATATTTTAAGTAAAAACAACATCTTTTCCAGTTCGTAGACTTGAAAAATTAATTTGTGTGTAGGCCTACGAGTTTATCACATTTAATAGAAACGACATTATTATAAAATAAAATTGACTTGTTTATTTTGAACGATTTTAACGCAATGATGTCTGTATATGTTGCTAAATATGCGTTTAATGAAAAACAAATGTAGAGAGGAGAAGAAGAAGAAGAAATCAATAGAATACTTTTAACATCAATACAGTGTAGGGTAATTGAATTTGTATAGCCTGTTATGTGAAATATTAAAATTCTGAAAGTCAATTATAAAAAAAAATCAAAGAAATAATTATTTTTTTGTAAGTTTGTAATATATCTGTTTTTTTGAAATAATATTGTAGCCTAAGTTATAGTTGTATAGTGACTGTGGGACAATGATCGTCCGAGCGTCGAACCTGCAGCCCACCAAATCCGTAGACAACATAGTGATTGTCAAACTATAATTTAGGGCATTCACTTTCTACAATTGCCTATAACAACGTAAGTACGTACAGAACTACGATCGTTTCAGCAGGTAGGTATCTAGCAGTTAATGTTAACTGCTAATTTAAGTTTATGGAATTTTACATTACGTGTATACGCTAGTAGGCCTGTATATTCTGCCTTGATATTTCTTCCTATTTATTTCATCGAGACTGGGCTAAGCCCATTTATTAATTTACATTTCATAAAGGATCACAAGATGTAGGATGAACAAGACGCACTCCTCTAAAAACTAATCACTCTGTTCTCGTGTCACTTGACACATTACACCGAGTCAAACGACTTCATTCTGTTTAGCCTTCGCACAAGTTCAGTATTGTCAAGAAGCTGCAGTATCTCGTCGTTCTGGTGTTTATGGAGACGTTTCTCATGGTTCTTGGCGAATTTCTGAACTTCGTCTTCGACTGAAGCAATCTTAAACATTTTTAATATTTACGTTATTCTTGTCACAGTGATTAAACATTTAGAATATACTCACATTCTTTAGCATACGTATTTTTACCATTGGGGAAATTTTGGGTAGGTATGTGGGAAAATCGACCTGACAACACTGCTTATTCCTTACATCTATTGCGTTACACGTTTCGTTGCATGTTTCGTTACGCGATGAATCAGTTTACTGACCTAGGATAGCGAAGCTTACGGGAGTCAGACAAACATCATCATAGTGCTGTATATGAAGTTCATGACTGCAAAAAAAAAAAAAAAATAAAAAAAATAAATAAATAAATAATAATAATAATAGTAACAATAAAGTGTTCATTAACAAATAAGTACAAACGGAATATAAAATTGTTCGTAAACTATAACACAATACTCCGGGTCAAAAGGTCGTCCGAGACTTTGCATACTATTTATTAATACATTTTTGGACAAAACAGTGATTACAAAAGAAACTACAAGTGCATTACAAAAGTGTATACATGCAATGTACAGCTTTAAGAAATAGTATAATGTGTGGTAAACTGATTCTGCTTAAAAACGAGTAAGCAAAACTTTTAAAGTCTTAATGAACTTGTCATATAAAAACGAAATAAACATAATAGTTCCGGGAGAACAAGATAACGCATCAGAAACAGCTCTCATTATAAATAACGCTACACGTTTACACCTGGCACCTTATCAATTAAGTTCTTTAACTAGTTCATACCGGTATGGCCACGCTGGTCTGCTATATGACAATCTCTCAGTAAGATCGTACAGTTTTTACCATTTAGCAAGTCTTTCGCCTCTTCAACACTTAATACAGATAAACGGTAGTAAAAATTTCATACGGTAAACTTTTTTAATACTGAACAATTACAGACGAAATGGATAACGTCCTCCTCTTCTTTACTAAGGTACATTTTTTTTTTTTTTTTTGGCGGCGATCCAGCAGGTATTGCCGAATCCCGCATCTCAGTTTCCATATCAACTTATTCTGTGTATCTTCATTCTTCAGATCCTTTTCTTCCATACTCCTTTCGATCCCTTCTATCCATTTTAATCTAGGTCTGCCTCTATTCCTTCTGTTGCTAGGTCTGTATTTGAACACACTCACAGGTATTCTATCTTCACTCATTCTCGTTAGGTGTCCATACCAGGAAAGCTGTTTACGATTTATATCTTCTATTACAGTTTCTTTTCTATTTGTTCTTTCCCTTGTTACGTCATTCCTTACACGTTCCAGACGAGAAACTCTGGAAGCTTGTCTAAGATAGTCCATTACTACAGCTTCAATCTTCCTGCGGTTCTCTTCGTTGATTGTCCAACATTCTGACCCATGGGTGGTAATTGGTTCAACAATGGCTTTATAAATATTGATCTTTGTCGGTAGCCCGATTTTGGTGGAACATAAAAGTGAAATTAATTGGCGTATGGTGCTTTTTCCTAAAACTAATCGATGTCTTATATCTTCATCACATATTCCATCATCGCTAATTATACTTCCTATATACATAATTTGAACATAATAAGAATATTTATTTAGTTGCAACGGCTCCACTCCGGCTTTAAATAGCAAATTTATTAAGAAACTGTTAACACCACTATCCACAAATTTCAGTGCTAAATTGACCTCTTTGTGCAGTAATCGTTTCTAATGACGATTTCTAACTTTAAAATTATACGTAACCAAATAGTGATTATTCAGTTTTCAATAGCGGCATTAATATTAAAATCTATGCTCGAAAATTAATCTACTATCCCTTTAAATGATAGCGCGAAGTGGTAAAAGTAAGTTTCTGCAATGGGAATCAACAGCCAAAATCAATTTTTTATAAAATTTTTTCAAGTGCATAAACGCAACAAACATCCAAACCATCCGTTACTTCCCGTATGGCGTTAGGCCTACACAATAAGGCGCAAAAGAAAGCGGGAAAAACTGTATCTACCTTCGTGTAACAAAACGAAGTAAAAATCTTCCCGGATTTTTAAAAACGTTCCCGGATACACGGGAATGAGTCGGACAAATTGGCCTCAGAATCTTGATGAAACGTCTTCGCAGTCATGTCGAGGAACAATTGAAAACGTAAATTCCAAAACGGTACAAGTACGCCTTCAATAAAACAGTTATTTTTATTTACCTTCTTTAAAGTCTTTATAAAGTCTTCTTTAAAGTTATTTATAATGTTTATAAATATAGTTTTCTTAAGCTAAATATTTTGGAAAATTTTTAAAGTCATGAGGTATTATATAATGGCATTTTTACTAACTGTATGTATAGAATACTAATACTTGACAACAAACAATGCTTAAATTTATTTACCATTGCAAACATCGTTTCTAGTCATCATTTTTAGACTCTTTAGTGAGTTCATGATTTTGTATTAATTTTTCAAAGTAAGGACGATATTTAGCTAGATCGATTACCGACTACAAATATTACTTTATGCCTTGGCAGTTTGCTGGTTTTATGGTATTTCATTATTATAAGCCTGTTTTACAGACAGAATAGGCCTATTATTACTGACCGAGGCTCAAATTTCAAACCAGAACTTGAGCAATGGTTTCAGAAATTCGACACGTCACGCACAGCGTTATGTAATGATTGCCATAAGAGAACCTTTCGTGGACTTGTGTGGTTTTGTAGCCTATATTGTTATCACGTTAGGAATGAGATTTTTTCGTGTTGTTTTAAACATCGCTGATCTGACTGTGCTGGAAACTTTAATAACAACAAGTCGCACAATGTCAAAAACTGGACTGGTGATGTTTTGGAATTCACAGCTTCAATTATATTGTCGTTTTGTGGAAAGCTTATTTAACTCTCTAGACATTCCAGTATGTTCAATAATTATAAAAAAACTGCATATCAAAGCGAAAGGCCGATTTCTTCCCAAAGAATAAATTTTAGAAAAGCAACCCTTTCTACATTTGTTTCTTTGCTCTCTCCAAAAGACTTTCCCAAAATACCTCTCTGGTTTCCCACCTAAGTTTTGACACGTAAATTTGGTGTCCCCTTAATCCGAATGAACAGCGCAAGGTCTTAACATCCGTTCTTAAAAAAAAAAAAAAAAAAAAAAAAAAACAGCTCTTCAATACCGGTATAGTTTTAATTTTGTTAGTATTTTCGTATGTGCAATTCAGTCATTTTCTCTTCAAAAGATCCCGCTTCTCGCTTTGTCTTTATTACATACGAGGTGTACTATACTTATTTGTAAAGCACGTTTACATGCGCATAGAGACAAATCAGTGACAATACAAAAATCCAGCCTTTTTTTTTTTTACAAAATATTACGTTATTTTTAAACAAATGAACACTTGAGGATTGGTCTCACACATATCAGTCCACACATCCAAATTTTAATACAATTATACGTTTTCGAACAGAACAAATCGTTTAGAAAGTCCAAACCCGTTTACAAGTATAAGGTTTAAGACAGTCAGCACACACTGTTTCGTCTCCTGTAGACAAAATTGACAACCGATAATAGTTATTTATAACGAAACACATAGTATTACACGCTTAGTAGTGTATAGACTGTATGAAACAGCGATGTTTTTATTTTTTTTAAACAAAATCTCTTTATCAGCATCAAATGAGATTAAAACACAAATTAAATCAGATTTATACAAAGGGAATTTAATTAATTTCTGTACTTTACAGTTCTGACGTGTTACCGAATTCATACGAAGTTCAGAGAGTACGGGATAGAAAACTAAAATTTATAGACAAAATAAGTACCTCCCCGAAATGATTATATGTAAGCAATAAGTTTTGCATAGTGTAGCATAACAGAATTTTCACATTAAAACTAACTTAATACAACATTAAAAAAGGAAAAAAGAAGAAACTATCAGTATTGAGTGATAACTAAATGGTTAAAAATGAATTAAAGAAACTGATCATTATAGTCAATAAAATATTAAAAATAAACTATATAACAAATAAAACTCTTGGTCCAAATAAAAGAAACCATCTATATAAAACCCCAGTACATCATCAGTATACCCAGTAGGATATGGAGAAGTAATGAAAAAATAATAAGGGGCAACTTATCAATTTAATGACATCAGAAGATCCAAATACAAAAATGATAACATAATCATAGAGGAGCAGTAAATGACAAAATAATCAAGTACAACTTATTAAGTTAATGACATCAGAAGATCCAAATACAAAAATAATAAAATACTTATAGAATAAGAAATAAGGAACTGACTATTTCAAGCTTCATACAAAGAATGCAGAATGGAGAAAGGCTATTCCCGAAAACCTATGAAGGACATGTACCAATTAAACAGATTTAAACCAATGACAAAACTTAAACCCAGTAACCCAAGTTACAGGATACATTACCAAAAAAGTAGAGTTTGTAAAGTAAATATAAAAATAATTTAAGAATAAAGAATAGCATGTTAGCTAGAAGGAGTGAAAGACTATCATAGTGTAAATCAGAATAAAGACTACCATTAGAGTAGGTAATAAAAATATTTAGATAGAAAGAGTGAAGGACTACCATTAGTGTAGATGATTAAAAGTAAAATACTATAAGAAACACAATAAGAGTGAAAGACTACTATTAAGTGTACAGAATAAAAAGTGTTTAAATATAATATATAAGGATTGTAATAACGGACAGCAAAGGACTGAAAAAATTATTAATTATAAGAGTGTTTAAATATTATACGTATATAAGGATTGATGAGTAGTAATATAGATAGGAAACCATGAACTTACCATAGATGTAAGGGAATATGTTAAATATAGAATGTTGTGTTATGATTAGATAATATAGTAAAAAAATTATAGATATAAGATGTTTTATTTTAATTAAACAATATAAATGAAAATGATAGATTATAAGATGTATGTTATAATTAAATGATGTTAATTAATGTTAAAATTTTGTTAAGGCAGGGAAGGCAAGAAGATAATATTAATATATTTTTGAATTGTAAACCATAGACATAATAAGGAAACAAAATAGTTAAAAAACCAATAGCAAAGCAAAACCATATTTTAGGCCAAAGTCAACTTTCATCATATAATCCAATCCAAGAGGATATAATAAATCAAACGGTATAAATTTAGCAGAGATCAGTCAATTTAAAATAAAGTTATTTAAATATAATCATCACAGAAATAAATAATAGTAAATGCAATGACCTGAAGATAAATTTAACTTTATTGAAAATGAGTAATATAATGCCTAACAAGGGACTCAGTACAATTAAAATGTGAATTAATCAGTATTAGAGTGTTATAACAACAAATTGTTAACAACAAGGAATAATGATGAAAGGAGTAAAATTATTTAAAGAAAATGTTAACTCAACATGACTTGTAAACCATTTAATTTATAATTATGTAAAAAATAATAAGGCCTATAAGAAATATAAAAAAATGTCAATTGTAAGCTTATTTGAAACCAAATTAGGTCAAGTTGTATATTGAATTATGTGAAATTAGAACAGGAACATTGCTAGGTAGTTAAATTTTCATAAAATTAACAAATAAATAAGTTATAGCCATAAAATAAGAAAAAATGTCATATATTTTTATAAAATCAGATCTAAACCAAGGCGACAGCTGATTCGAGACAATGGGGAAGGAAAATAAGATATTTCGGAAATTACTACATTAATCGACGATTTAAGCCATCAGGTGATTGTTAAACGTGAACCTGAACGGATGAAAACGTATGTAAGGAGGATCCAAAAATATAAATTATTTGAAGAAAAATGAAAGTGTGACATAAAAATTTTACTACAGAGGTTATAAACCGAAACTTAATATAAAAAGAACTTAAACAGTAACAAAGTGCAACCGAATTTCAGAAATAATACGATCTAACACCAACGCACTAAGAATCATCCGCCATATTGAAATTATTCCATTAACACCAATTTCAATGAATAACGAACTCAAACAGATTTTGGAACACTGAATACGACACAAATAATCCTGCACCGAACTACATCGTCGAGTAGAAGAAAACACTACAACTAATTATCCAGAGGGACTACATCATCACAGAGGAAGAAATCCACCATTATATTTGAGGAAGAAGAAAGAACGGAATCGGCGTGGGTAGCAGAAATCCAAAGTCGACGGCAGCCATTTTTCCTGTTCGAATAGCGAGACGTACACAGCCACTCGAAGTAGCGACGACGTGACGTCATACACTGCATGTCTGGTTCGCAAATTTCTTTACTAAATGACATTATTTTCTGAGATATGTTACTTTTAAATAATAGTATTTAAATTTTATTAATTGTAAGTATTGTATCTTGGCACTTGCCCTTCTCTGACCATTTCGACAGTTCAAAGAACTAATTAATTTTTGTAATTTCATGTATTTGTCTAGTGACACAATCGACCTGTGAGTTGAGTCTTAGCCGCAGCATAATCGATGCGCGTAAGATTGGCGCACCGCTTTAAAAAAAAATAAACATCAGAATTGTTCTAAATACTCGTTTTCCTAATTATTGAGTTAATTAAGTTAGTATATTTCATTTCTAATATAATTTAGAAGTTTTGACGAAAGTAATCCAAAAGAAGAAGAAGAAATAGAGCTGAGCTAGAAGAGAATACATTCGACCCAGCTTGACTTAATCAGATTAACAAAGTGAAACAATTATTTCGTCACTAAGGCATACACGATAACCAATTCATAATTTAAGTAATTAAACAGTAATAAAATATAAAATATAAAATAATAAAAATAATTAATTAAGTAAACAATTAAAATAAATAAAATCAATAAAGACATTAATGAAATTGTTTTTAATTAAATTAATAAACAATACAATTTTTTTTATTATCAACATACATTTTATTTGTAGTAAATTCAGTTTTATTACAATAGTAAATTATTACTTAATAATAATTAAGTATTAATATCTGTAAATAAAATAAGCATTTACAGTAGAAGTAGAAATCACGATTATTATTATTATTATTATTATTATTATTTATATTATTATTATTAATAAAATATGAATATTAATATAGGCTAATTTTAAAACTCACTAAAACGCAATAGGACTGTATCATTCAAGTATGTGATGATTTCTACAACTAATTCATCTCGAATAAATTCTCTGGAAATGGACGCTACATTAATTACTTAAGATTTCTGTAAATCAGTTATTAAAGCATTTAAAATTACGTATTAAAACGTTTGTAATACAAGAGTGCCTCTGCTGCATGAACGAGTTGACAAGATATAATCGTCCTTGACATGTTCTTGACAATTTCATTTGATTTTCAAAGATTTCCGTGTCGTAAATGTACATCAAGTTCCGTTTACCTTGTTTGCAATATCGAATCTTTACTATAATTAAAACAACAGAATAATAATATTCATTTTATAATTATATGAGGTTTTATAAAGGAGGCAAACTGAAAGGCAGAGGTAACATAAAAACGTAAGAGTGGGAAAGTAATAGGCTTACAATAGGGCTATATTCTGCAGAAACAGAAATAACGCCATTGTCAGTCAAATTGTCAAACATTATTTTAAAAACTGAATCCTCCCACAATCATGATACTCATAGTAAAATGAAAGTCGTTACGGCATTTCAATACAGTCATCATCTCTTGCTTTCGGCTTTGCGATTTTTTGGTTCCCTTCGTTCTACTATTCTTAACGTACTGAAAGATAATTCGTTCAATATAGACCTATACATATATATGCACGCGTGTGTGTATGTGTGTGTGTGTGTACTATAAGACTGTGAACAAATTTCAGAACACAGAAAACATCAGTGTCCGGTAATTAAAAACTAAACAATTAACAATGCGCTGGTATACTTGATCTGCTAAATTAAAGAAAGTAATATTAGTAAAAACAAAATAAATAAAAGGAAAAGTTGGAATCTTCCACCCACCCAAAATAGAGAGCTTATAGGACCGTACGTGTTAGGAACTTTGGTTACAGACGTGTGGAAGTCTTAGAAACAAATCACCGGCCACTTCTTAACTTCCTAACTATCAACCAACAACAAAATGACAAATAGAAGGAAAAGCCAAAAGGCGAGGGAACGCGGTTAATAAATAAATGTTACAGAAGGATGGAAGGAGAATCCCTGAAGAGAATTCAAAGGTGAACGAAGAAGTCGGTCTGTGTTAAAGTTCAACACCGAGGACGCCACAACACAGCGTAAGAACGACCATTTTAAATATTTAAAAATTTGAAAACGGAGTTACTGTATTGTCGAAATACAAATAAATATAATGTAGGCCTAATACAAATATGTAATTCATATATCGTACATCATAGGAATACAAATATTTCTTCTGAAATTAAATACTATATTATATACAAGTATTAAAATGGTACTTCTGTATAGCCAAGTGAATAAAAAATAATGGTAATACAAAAATGTTAAGTAACAAGAAAAAATAATAGTTGAAACATAATTTAAGAAATTTGTACTATTTTCAAAATTTTACATACTTCATTATTACTAAAAATATCCTATATTTTTCTAATAAACAAAATTATTATTATTTATTACTAAGTTTATATCAAATTAATAATTTTAAATAAATCCTCTCATCAACCAAGCGAAGTTATTTTTAAGCCTCCCAAATCACAATCCTCTTATAATATAGCCTATGTGAATACACTGTTACGAAAATACGGGTTAATTTTAAAGTTGTCATTAAATCCTTAATGTAATACGTATCACTAATATACAACGTTATTTAACATATATGTTGATGACTTCATTAGGAAGTGCTTTGACAAAACAAGAGGTGTGAATGTCGGTGGAAGAAGTATTGAATGTATAAGGTTTGCTGATGACATGGCTGCTTTAGCAGAAAAGGAAGAGACAATGAATGAAATGATAAGAGATTTGAATTCAGTATGTGAGGAATATGGAATGAGGATTAATAAGGAAACAACTAAGTGTATGGTGATTAGCAGAGGAGAAAAAGGGGCAAACATAAAGATAGAGCAAGACAAAATACAACAGGTGGAGTTGTTTAAATATCTTGGAAGCCTTATAAGTGAAGATATGTCCTGCACTCGTGAAATTAGAGGAAGAATTGCTACAGCGAAAGAGGCATTTAATGGGGAAGAAGACTGCTGTGTGGTCAAAATTAATAAGAATTTAGGAAAAAGGTTGGCCAAATGTTATGTGTGGAGGGCTGATTTATTTGGTGCAGAGACATGGACACTGAGAAAGGAGGATGAGAAAAGAGTTGAGCATTTGTGATGTGGGTTTGGCGAGTAATGGAAAAAGTGAGGTGGGTTGATAAAGTAAGGAATGATGAAGTTTTAAGAAGAATAGGGGAAGAGAGAAGAATCCTGAAGATTATAGAAAGTAGGAAAAGGAATTGGTTAGGTCATTGTTTAAGAAGAGACTGCTTGCTTACAACTGCCATGGAGGGTGTCATAGAAGGAGAAAAAAGAAGAGGGCGTAGAAGAATGAAGTTAATAGATAGCATTAAAATCAGAGGGTGTTACGAAGAAATGAAAAGACTTGCATGCGATACGACAGCTTGGAGAGCATTTACCATTTGAAGACCTGCCTTAGCGCAGAACACCAAATAAAAATAATATCCACGTAATACATAATCACTTTCCCTTCAAACATCAGATCCATGGACGTTGTGCCCTCTGTCTGTGGCACAGCTCTTATCACCCCTGTGCCAGAGAGCTGTCGGTCAAATTTAAATTAAATTTACTTGCTTAATTTTGTATTAAATTAAATTTTTGGTGTTAACAAATTTTGTTTTGTTTTAAAGTTGTGTAGTCTTACGTTACTCAGTGTGTAATAAATGAAAATTTTCTCTTTGTTCCTTACACTTATTCAGTTCTTTTGATTAGAAACAGGGGCGGATTCAGCAAGAAGTTTTGGAGAGGAAGAGTTGATTTCGGGGGTAGGTATGGAAAGTTAGACGATTCTTTAAAAGCCTCAAGTTAAATGATAGGAATGAGTGAAGACACAAATACAGTTATTTATTATCAGCACAATAATTCTATTGATGTACAAGTACAAAATCATATATGTGTTTATCAGTTTAATGTCCTATTAATAATAATATTGACTTACAGTTTAAAATACACGCTACCATTTCTACGGTATGTACCAAACAAAGATTAACATGCAGATGAGAGCAGTTATAAGCTACAATTATAGTAATTTTAGAATAAAACAATGGAACTGCATAACGTAATGTACATGTTTTATCACATTTAGAATCGCAAAACCATACTAAAATCAGAAAACGACGACAAAAATTACCATTGGGGGGGATTTCCCCAATTCCCCCTCCGTGGATCCGCGCCTGGTTAGAAGTAGGCCTATTCATAAACCGGCTACGCGCTAACCATTCCCGCTGGACATCATGACGGACAGCAAGTCAAAAACGACAGTGCGTAGCTTTGACATCCATCCGCACGTCGTGTATTTTTTGAAGGATTTGCACGACGAAAAATGAGTCCAGCAAGACCATCAGCTCAAGCCGCACGACGTGCGGATGGATCATGTGTAGTGTTGACGGATGTCAAGGAATCGTGCATCGTGCATTTTTGATCGTCATTTTCGTCATTTTCGAGCAAGTACAGTACATGTTTTTAGAGCACATTCGTTTAATAAAGGTTTACTGTTTAATTTTACGCTACATTAGCAGTTATTATTTTAAATATTGTTATTATTAATTTGTTTTAATTACAATTCATAATGGACCGTGAAATAACATCAAAATTTATCGAAAAATATAAATTAAATAGATGTCTGTGGGACGTATCCTCGGCAGATTACATGAATAAAAATAAAAGAATTACAGAGTTGCAAGATATGATGTTATAATTGCAATTTTTTAATTTTAATACAGAAAAAATCAATGAAATGATTTTTACAAAACACAACGAGAACTAAAGAACGTCTGGCACGCTGGACGAGTTGCACGACAGTGTGGTGCGCACATCCATCACCGACGTCGGGCATGCTGGACAGCGGCGATGGATAATGCGTAGCCGGCTGTACTGAATCACACAAATAGTTATTTATAAGTATGAAACGTAATAAGAAAAATTTCCTATAACATAAACAATCACAGATTTATAATGTGTTGTTACGAAGATATTGAAAGTGTAAGTAATGATTAAATATTGTCTTAAAAATGTCTAAAACATTCTGCGGAACGTCGACGCAAAGTCAAAACTCTTTTCACTTGAATTGTTCCAGTTAATCGTTAGCTGATGGGGTATATTTTCAGGCTAAACAAAAGTAGAGTCATGACTTTACTTTGTTACGCGATAAATGTTAGTATAATATCATTTGTAAATTTCATATATCAGAAATTGGTTATAATATTATCACTGTTAAAAGTTTTCTCTACGATCAAACTGATAAACAGCTAACCAAAGTTATCTCAACTACGTTTTCTGGTTGATAATCTGAATTTAACGCAAACGTGCGGTCGTTATTGACGTGGCGGAACGGTCCTGAGACCTAGTTTGAGAAATGAAAACAATCGATTACAAGATGCTGCGATAAACATATTTTTCGCACATTAAATAATACTCTTACAGACATATGTTGCGTAACAGGTATAGTAAGAAACCGACAATTAGTGTCCCATACACCGATGGTCTGTAATATATTTCTTCTTCTCATTCATTTTTTACAGTTGTTATAATGTCTCGTTTATAATTTGTAATTATAATAGCGTTAGGCGTTTTTTGCGGTCAGTTACACCGCTTGAAAAAAAGACGCCGCACCAAAAAAGAAGATACCAAGAAGCCGACTGGCTTCTTTTTTTTAATAGAAATTTAATTTTTTGTTCCCAATATGTGATAAATGACCACGAGTCGGATTGTTCCATGTCTGGCTTCTGGTCTACGTCTGTTAGTCATAGTTTCGAGTCCCACTACAGGTAGCCGTGATTCAATAATTAATTAATTAACAGCAATTATGCAACCGACGTTTATGTATTCTGGTTTTTTGTTTGGTGTGTTCAGGTCTCGTCTTACTGAAGTAAAATTTGTGTTTATTGTACTAGTATTTTGCATTAATGTTTTTTTTAAATTTTATAACGTTTCAAGGTCGTGAAACGATACGTCAAAATTAATACCCGTGCAAAATGTTTAAGAATTTTTAACAGTGTTTGTCGGCCATATGAACAGGGAGTTAATGATGATTTTGACATGATTTGAAACCATAAAAAATGATTGTTTAAATTTTAGTTATTGTCAACGTTACAATATCATTAACGATAAAAAACCAGTTTTCACACGCTGAAACATTCACAATACACAGAGTACTCATCGTTAAATATCGCTTTGTTACAATACTCGATATTTCGTGAAAGTATCGAAGACTAAACGCCTGATGTCAGTAATTCATACGCAGATTCACTAAACCGACTTGACATTCTTACTAGAAAAATTCAACGAAATTATTTCTAACGCTTAATATATTCAAGTATATATAATATAAAACGTGGTCTAAATTTCAAACGTTAGTCGTCATTTGTTGAGAAACTCTCGTTCATCGATTATCAAGAAGGCTGTGCGATATCAAACGTGAAATGAACGACAGTTATCTCACGTCATTGCTCAAAACATTTATTGTTATCTTATTGGTGTAGCTGCTGCCACGATTTCGATAACCTCGTTAAGTCATCGCAGCGGAGGTACTGTTTCCGTTATTGTCAAAATACGTTACGCTTTTAGTGATAAACTTCCAAGGATTACTACTGCATGTATGAAAAAATAATTAATTAATATAGAAACTGAATAGTTTTCAGAAATATCATTCGGTTATTTAGATTGATGTCAGTTTACATGTGAAGTAAGTGTAGTAAACGTTTTTAAACTTAACGACGTGTAGGTAAGAAACAACGTTTCGATCGTTGTGTAAATTCAACGTTCAATTTTTAACATTCAGATACACTTGATGTTTTGTAATATTCAATTTAATCTTAACAATTAATATGCTCCCTGAGCTACAGATCTTGCTCACCGTTTTGAATGAAGTACATTTAACATTAAATAAATTTTGTTATCAGACAATTTTTCAATTATGGGAAAAATTACAATAATCCCGATTACATTACTATTTTTTAGTAATGTAGGTCTACAATTGTAGAGCAGACAATCATACAATAAACGCTCAAAATTCGAAACATTCGAATTTGCGTCACAATTCCTTTTAGTCTGACACCCTGCTGCATTATCACAATTTTTTCAAATTTTTGATCTCTTGAGTGCTAAAATTTTGAAATTTCCAAAAGTTGAGATTATATTCAGAAGTCAGTTAAAACTCTGTTAAAACCGACACCACACATGAATTCTTGCATTTTTATCAAAATTTCCCCCACTTTTGCGCCCTAACTCCCCAAAAAATTTACAATTTTCAAAAACGGACACTACATTCAGATTGTGGTTTAAATTCCCTTTAATTTGACACCCCCCTGGACTTTTTCACGATTTTTACCCCACGTTTTTGCCTCTTACCCCCTATTTTGGAGAGATCAGTCTAAAAAACAATATGATTCTGAAGGCTGAAAGTATGAACACGCTTACCAAGTTTTACGAAAATCGGTTAATGCGCCAAAAGTTATCGTGAGACATACTCCAAATAGATAGACAGACATACAGACAGATAAATGCCAATCGGTCGTGACAAAACTGAGATCTCGCTCCGCTCGTTTAATTATTAATTTACTTATTACAGTAAACAGAGCAATTTATTAAATTGATTTTGCAAGACCTTACTCCGAGGCTGCTTTGGGTATTAACTTACAAGTATTATAAAGTATTACATGTACAGGTTACAAAACCCCCTACCAGGAGGACCGGAGACTCTTCTGTCACGGTTATCATACCTTAGCCGAAAGACCCTGTTTTGGGGCGCTGGAGATTGGCCCTCACCCTTCTCTTTCTGAGATAGGATTTGGTGGCTTTGTATCAGTTATTCTGATACTGAACGTTTCTTACTATTTCCAGTGCTCACCTATGATCAGTGGGCACTCTAAGATCCGAAGCCACCCAAAATTAAGAAATTAGAATTGAAAAAGGAAGACACCCTAGCCCTTGATTATTCTAATAGCGTCGGGGTCAGAAAAGAACAAGAGGCAGTCACGAGAGACTAGACAGAAAAGACTAAAGGAAGGGATCTCACCCACGACAAGTTGAAGCAAAGTGAGAATCCAGCTAGGGCACATCGGGATTGCCAAACCCGTATCCACAAGATGTCCTGATGGGACGTCCGAGGATGAGATGGGTGCCGGAACAGGTTTATATAACCTAATCTTTGAAGAGAAGAAGAAGAATATTTTACGACAAGATCGCGGGCCGCGTGTAAAGATATCGCTGGCCGCCAGTTGAAAATCACCGATTTAGGTAATCTGAACTCATTCATAAGTCTGACACACATAATTATAATTCATCTCGTATCCGTGCATTACTCGTCGCGCCAAGCCCTTTACTCCATCGCATCCTTTATGCCAGCACTCTTTGTATTTTACTTACGCCTTTGCATATGTACGAGCTGATACTGTTATCGTATTGTGAAGTTTACTGTCTACACTGTTTGGCAAGACGACTCTTTATTGTTTCAGATATCTGTAAAGTCTGCTAGTCTGGCAGCAATGTAAGGAAGGAATATGTTTTTAAATTCTGGTATTTACTTACGATGTACGGTTTTCTGCTTCTTAGTCATCCTCTTCTACCCGTCGAGTATCGAGCTCTCCATCTCGTTCTGTTCAGTTCCAAAAACCCTGGCACGGGCCCAATCTGCTCCTCTGCCTTCTACACTCTTCTTGATGTTATCCTCCCATTTCGTCCTGGGTCGTCCTCTTCATCTTCTGCCTTCTAGTTTTGCCTCCCATGTTCGTCTCGTGTACCTTTCATCATTCATCCTACAGACGTGGCCAAACTAACGCAGTTGCGAGCTTTCAATTTTATCATTTAAAGAGAATATCTTATAATTCTTCCGGATGTTAACGTTTCTCACCCTATCTGTATGAGTTTTCTTCTCACTTCTCCTCATGAATCTCATTTCCATTGCTTGTATTCTGTTTTTATGTCTGTCATTCAGAGTCCATGACTCGCAACTGTACGTCAATGTTCGAGCATATACAGATTTGTATACAGCCAGTTTGGTTTTCTTTGACACTTCGCTTTTCCCCAGAAATTTCCTGTTGATAGCACCATAAAGCTTGTTTGCAGCTGAGATCCTCATGTCTAACTGAGACCCAATTCTGTCATCCTCACTGAAAACGGCACCTAAATATTTGAATGTCGCCATGTGTTCAATTTCCTTAGGCTATTATTGATTACTATTCTGTGTTGTCTTGCTTGCCTACTAACTGTATGTGTCAAAGCATACGTATTGTATGCTTGATACAGCGATATGGTGGACCAACTGTTAGCAAAGCAGTGCTTACGTATGAACGGGTATTGATTACTTGAGAAGATTCACTTCTTAAACCACCTCTGTAACCCAATGTGGACAATCCAAGTAAATCGATAATATGCACGCCTGTACTTTGACGAATTAATACTACGGTGTAGGAGCTGCACTCCTTAAACCACCTCTGTAACCCAGTGGGTAATGACAACTAGATTAATAATGTGCACACCTGTACTGTGACAATTTATTACTGTGATATTATGACAGAAATAATTTTTGGAAGAAAATGACGAACAGCCTTGAGATCTCGTGTTCAAAACATTCGCATAGAAAAAAGCATGACCCTTTTACTGAATAAAATGTAATAATATACAGCCCATGTCTTCACTACCGTCTAACGTTTTTCATTTTCATAAAAGAGCAACAGAAAACAAATAATCCGACAGCAAAAACAACATCTGGCCGAATGTGGTAGACTCACGGACCAGATCTCATCAGTTTCCATTATCACAGCCAGCTGCATCACCGACGACGACGAGACATCGCATCGCATTGGCAGTGGAACAACACAATATAAACTTATTTATTCGTATAACATCACGGTACTTTGAACTTTCAATTAGATTAGATTATCGGCATTGTCTTGTTATTTTTAATAATGTAATCTGTGGATGTCAGTGATAAACGGTGGAAGGCCAACTTGTAACCTCAAAAACACGCGCCGCCGTTTCTGCGATAACCGACAGATTTTGGCAGCCGACCGATCATTGTTTGCCCGATCTGTCGGTTGCAAATTTGATGATGCAACATGCAACCATTTCTCGAAAATAACCTCCGTAAATCGTACAATTTGATGAACGAAATAAATAAATTACGACTATAAATAAATTATGACTTCTTATTATAAAATATTATACGTTTGAATGGACACACAGCTTGTTGGTCTTACTTTGAATAGTGGCTTATCAAAAGAACTGGAGTCCGGTCCTCTCGCTCCTAGAACTTAATGTGAGTTCAAATTAATCAACTTAATGTGAATTTAAGTCACAATCTAAATATAGTGTTCATTTTTTTGAATTTCAACATTTTTGGACGTCAGGGCTCAAAAAGTGGGTAAAACTTTTGAAAAAATACCAAAAATTCTTGTGGGGTATCAAATTAAAGAGAATTTTAACTAACATTTGAAAGCAGTGTGAAATTTTGGAAACTTCAAAATTTTGTGTCCCTGGGCCCAATAAAGAGATCAAAGATTTGAAAAAATTGTGAAATCCAGCGGTGTTAGGGATGTCTTACAAAAGGAATTGTAACCCAAATTCGAATATTTCGAATGTTTAGTGTTTATTGTATGATTGTGTGTTCTACAATAGTTACATTACTAAAGAAGTAGTAGAGTGATCGAGATTTTTCAATTTTTCCCATAACTGAAAAATTATCTAATATCTAAATTTATGTTCTAATAAATTAGATATATGTATATCTAATAAATTAGATATATTCTAATAAATGTACTTCGTTCAACATAGTGAGCGAGTTCTGCAGCTCAAGGAACATACCAGTTTATTTTATCACACTATTAGTACTGGTTATGTTACAAGTTTATATAGAGTCTATATATGGACAAAAAGTGAACTCTAATTTTTATCCTTGTAATTTATTACCAATTTTACAATTAACTGTAAAATTTTATTATCTTTAGCTAAAATGTTGCGCCTTTAAAGTGCCGCGCCCTAGGTTACAGCCTATTCAGCCTAATGGTTGATCCGCCCCTAGGTCTACCAACCATTCGATTAAGCGAGTGGCATTAGTCGAAGAAAAAGTCAACAGGTCTGGTCAAGAGGAACCCTCCCTATTGCAAGCGGAAATGGAGGAAGAACTAGCAGAGGAAATAGGCTACAAATAAGTGTAAAAACAAAAGAAGTGATTGGAAAGCCAACTATTGGTGTCGAGACAAAACTCTTGCTTGTTCCTGAACTGATAGAAGCGCCCGAGGAAGAAGTGGCTGAAGATGAGGTTACAAAAGAGGTTGTTGAAGAGAACCAAACAAACTTGGATCAGCCAGTGGTGGTTAGGTCATCAGTATATGACGCAACGGGAGTGATTCCAGCGAAACTAGTGGTTGAGCGGAAGACTCGCATTCCTGGGAACGTGATGTTCGGATCACACGAGACTGAATTCGAAGAACTGGAGAATTATCTTTCGCAAGGACGTCCACCTAGACTGCCTGGTCGAGTATTACTTCAGAGACGGTTTGCCAGTTCGGGACGAACAGGCTTAAGGAGGAGGCAGTGTCACGACATCACAGAACAATCTACGTGTTTGTCGAATGTGCCAGAAGAATCTCGCTCTAATGTGTGCGGCATACGTGACTGTAGACGCATTTGCGAGAGTCTTCTAGATGCCGCCAGCCGCGCGGACTGTGTCAAGGCCGCAGTTAATTACGTAATTCACACGAACGCTTAGACGCAATTAGGAACGTTCTGGTCTGTGAGCGTTGTATAAATACTTGGCGGCAGCGGCCTTAGTTGTCAGTATAGCAGCGATATATTTTCAGTGCGGTTCGAGTTATTATCGGACGAGATTACTGTGTACGTTCAAGTGGTTATTAGTAAAGTGTTGCGTTTTATAATCGGGCGGTATAATTGTAATAAAATTGTGTTTAATATTAGTGGCATTTTATTGCGTGTGAACAATTTTTATTTGATTTGTTGTAGCGGACTGTGTTGTTAATTACGAACTGTTTAACTGTAAAAATTAAAGCTGGTGATTAGTGACTTAATTGGTGTCGTACTTATTTTGTTTCCACTGAACTTACGACGATCGAGTAGACCGTCCTAACAGTAC
Organism: Magicicada septendecula; assembly: GCA_034769895.1. Taxonomy (NCBI): domain Eukaryota; kingdom Metazoa; phylum Arthropoda; class Insecta; order Hemiptera; family Cicadidae; genus Magicicada; species Magicicada septendecula. The sequence goes on from CM068372.1 coordinate 369,135,232, forward strand.
ATTGTTTTCCTGCTTGAGGTTGACAAGTGCAACAAGGTTTGTTTACCATTATGAGTTTATACTACAGGGCTAGTCTTTGTTGGATTATCTGCGTTGTTAGCTTAAGCCGTTGAAAGTACTTAAAGTTTACTGGATTAGAGCACCCCAGTTCTATGGTATCCGATAATCTAATGCATGTTCTACATATGTCATTCTGGTTTGGCAATTTATTTCTTCTTGTAGTTCTTCTTCTTCTTCTTCTTCTTCTTCTTCTTCTTCTTCTTCTTCTTCTTCTTCTTCTTCTTCTTCTTCTTCTTCTTCTTCTTCTTCTTCTTCTTCTCCACGTCAAGGTGTAGGCTTACAGCTTGTTTCCGCCTTCACTGAAACTATCTCTTCCTTGATCTGTCTACATCTCATATCGTTTCCATTGAGATCCATACGGCTTTTCGTGAAGATTTTGTGTATGTTTTAGTTTCCTTAGTAGAGGTTACCAACCTCCAACTAAGTAGTTAAGTGGTGGGGCTGAAATCTTCAGGTACCCTAATAGGCCTGTTTTCTGTTGGTGTTGTCTCCCCTAGCCTCTTCAGCCTCTTCCGACAGTTATAATGCACATCCATTGTACGCCTTGCTCTCCAGGGGCCACAACGGGGCTTTCGCCTTCGAGGACATGGAAGTAGGCTTTGCTGGCAAGCTGGCTTGATTTTTCAGGTTTCCGACTTTTGTCGGGAACAGTGGTCATTAACCGAAACTTATTGGTCCATTTCCTTTCGGCAAAGAAACGTCCCTTCCGTACCTTTTACCAGCTTTTGACCCCTCTCCTTGTAGTTATTTGTAGAATCTATTCCTTAACCACCGTAGTCTAATGATGCCTTATTATTATTATTATTCCATTTTTGTTTTCAGCCATCCAAGGGGTTGCGATTACATAACTTCATTCATTTCTGGAGTTCTTTTCGCCTTCGTCTGAATTCCTTCATTCTCTGGCTCATTCTTGATCGTTCTCTTTGCGATGACACCCTTTTGTTCCTCTTCAACTTCTTTTCGGAAAGATCCTTTATCTCTACAATTGTATTTTCCTTCTGAACAGTTATCTATTGGCAATACCTTTGTCCCTGACTCCACATTTTTCTAGACCCTGATGGATTTCTTTCATTCATGTTCTTCTTGAGAGCGAGTATCTTGTTTGTTGTCCATTCTGGCTCCGTATTTCTCTGTCTTCGTATAGAAATCCATTCTCCGTTTCTTTATTGTGGATGAAATTTTCTTAAACTTGTCATCCAGCCCTCTATTTTATACTTTACAAAATATAAAAATTACAAAAACAGCTGCACCTGCTACTTTGTTTGTTACACGAACAGGCCAGCCGTGGACCACGCGAATATCATTTCCTTTTCTTCTCTTGCCAGAAGGCCCTTATACGCACACTATGCGCCGCCTTTCTTTCCACTTTCCACCCCTCTCTCGTCTTCTTCTCACCGCAGAGAACCTCAAGATTTTGAATTTTGTTCCTGTATGTATTTCTATTCACACGGTCGTTCAAATCTATCTAGAGTTGTTACTTTTTTTTTGTATCGGCCATTTAAGGACTCCATGCTAATTTCAATTCTTTATTCTTTGTTCTTTTCTTTTTCTCCAATATTCTTTCATCTTTTCATTGTGTCTTTTCTTCCTGTCTTCAGTCCACTTTGAACCTGCGTTTTTCTCTCTCCTACCCTGGACTCCTTCCATTTTTAAAATTTTTGCCCGAAAAACGTCTCATTCAATTGCTTCTTCTGCGTTTATATTATAATCTATTTGGATTTCTTTAATCCAACTTAATGTTGACTTCTTCCCCCACAGATATTTGAGGATCTGCTTTGTTAACCTATTGTCGTCTATTCTATATAACTGTCAAAAAAATAATATTCTTCTTTTTCTGTTATACTGTTTCTGTTATATTCTCTACACTTGCTACTTTATTATAGAAGTAAATTATTTCCAACACCGAAGATATAAAAAAAATGTCCTGCGTTAGCTAGGAAAGTAACCTATCGCTTAATCCATTGGCCGTTTCTCACAACCATCTAAATATTGTGTGGAGGGGTGTCCTATGTTGTGAATGTTATGAGTGATGGGTGACTATGTTAGCGATGAGCCAGAAAATTTGGGAAACACTGGATTCACCGACGTCCGGTTCTGCAAGTACTAGGCCACTTGACGCAGTTTATCCTTGTGAATTTGTACTTCTTCATTTGTCTTGAAGGCGCTCGAACGTTAAGTCGCACTGTTTCGAACGTCAGTGTAGTGACAGAGTTAACTACGTCATATCACCTGTTGTTGTTGTTGTTTTCCCTGAGCATGGTGATAACACTGGCAACTTGCGACCTCTGACCTTATACGTTTACAGACGAGACTGGTCACCAAACATGGGGTCGGTCGCTGTCAATTTAACACGCTGCTAACACGACGCTGCACTCTCGCCAAAAATTAACAGTTAATAAGTTTGTTTATTGATTTACTTTTACAAAACAAAAAAAGTTGTTATCTGACCTCAACCGTAACTGAACGCCAACAGTAACTGAATTAATTAAGATTTTTCTTTTTTGATAACAATTGAACTAATTAAAATTTTACCCGGATAATGCAGTTGAAACCGGATTTAACACCACTAACGGTCATAATTCTTGACTGAATCCAAAACGTTAATTTTCAAACGATTAGAGATTTTCAAACGCTCTTAGAGATTGGATTTAGCCGTCCACTCGAAACACTTATAGAATTAGTGAGATTTTGTTACTGCTTTCACATCTACTGAGCAAATGGGATCCAGACCAGGGATAGATTATAGGGAATACATTCGCACTTCAATATTAAACGGACGCACCCTCCTCCAACACCTCATCCACCAAGATTTGATAACAGGACTTGTTGAAAAATCAATCCTAACTTGAAATACGCTTCTTTTAATTTAATAAGACATTTAATACGCTTACCTGTTATTTAAAAGAACAAACAGTTTCTTAGGACTGAAATAGCTTGCTCATCTGAATAAGACGCAGCGTGGCAGTTTACCCGAGGATGTAGACACGATACAAGCCTATTGCAAGAAGAAAAATAGGTAGACCTAGGAACCGTTAGGAGAAGAGGGAAAAGAAGAAAAAGCAGATGAAGAAGAAGAAGAAGAAGACAGAAGAAGAAGAATGTTTCTTGGAAAGTTTTTAGACAAATTAGGCTTCCGACTATATGGAAATGTTCCACGACACTCATAATATATTTTTGACACATTAAATGGTTATTAAAAGAAAAATTTGAAAAAGCAATTGTTCCGGCAAACATTTTCACAGTTATCAAATCAGTAAACAAGTAAGCAACATTTGATGTCTCAGTATTTGGGGGATAACAAGCAACACTAATAGTTCTGACATCAATTTGAACGGTTTTCAAATACGTTTTTAATTGGATAAACTAGTAGGTTAAACCCTTGAACTGCAGAACTCGATCACTATTTTGCGCGAAATATTCTTATTACTTCAAAAATTACGAAAGGCCGTTGTTGTCAGACATGAATTTTATCAAATTATAAAAGATACTGAATTTGTATTTTAAATAAAATTCATAATAATTTAATGCCTCACATAGACATTTACAATTTGTTCAAACTGTTTACCTCTATTTTTAGCTCACGGTGTACGTAATGCTAACAATTTTCCAAACAAATATAATTTATTCTGATATTAGGCATGATGTTTTACAATTCTTTCAAAATGTTAATACATTTTTTGGAGTTTTAAAATTTTAAAATGTTCAAACCTAAACACTAGGCCTATATTGAGACTATCGTTAAAATTATCTTTATTTTGATATCGCACTTGGCGTTTTGCGATTTTCTAACAATTTTGTTACACTTTATAGACCCTGGTGGCCAAAAATATTGAAATTTCCAAACCTGAACTTCAGATTGTGGGTAAAATTTTTTTTTGTCTGATACCACATATGGGCATTTTGCAATTGTTTCGAAGTTTTGACCACTAATATTTTTCTCCCCTGTCACTATGTTTTGAGGAAATCAATCTCAAAAAGAATAGGGCTCTGTAGGTTATATGTGCGGTCAAGGATGTCAAGTTATACAAAAATCTGTTAATGCATGCAAAAGTTGTGAGACATGCCGCAGATAGACATATAAATAGGCAGAGAGACAAATTCCAACGGGAAAAAATACGTATGTTAACGGAGTAGGTAGGAATTTATGGTAACTAGTATGGGGTCCCTGAGCTGGAAAACTCGCTTACTACTTTATAGACATATAAATAGACAGAGAGACAAATTCCAACGGGAAAATATACGTATGTTAACAGAGAAGGTAGGAATTTATGGTAACTAGTATGGGGTCCCTGAGCTGGAAAACTCGCTTACTACTTTATAGACATATAAATAGACAGAGAGACAAATTCCAACGGGAAAATATACGTATGTTAACAGAGAAGGTAGGAATTTATGGTAACTAGTATGGGGTCCCTGAGCTGGAAAACTCGCTTACTACTTTATAGACATATAAATAGACAGAGAGACAAATTCCAACGGGAAAATATACGTATGTTAACAGAGTAGGTAGGAATTTATGGTAACTAGTATGGGGTCCCTGAGCTGGAAAACTCGCTTACTACTTTATAGACATATAAATAGACAGAGAGACAAATTCCAACGGGAAAATATACGTATGTTAACAGAGAAGGTAGGAATTTATGGTAACTAGTATAGGGTCCCTGAGCTGGAAAACTCGCTTACTATTTTTCACCATTTATTTGCTCTTTCTTAGGGCAATCCTCACTTACGCAGCTCCCGCCTTTTGGGTGTTACTCAGTCCATCCATTGTCGCCCGTTTGGAAGCGTTCCAATCCCGAACCCTCCGCTACATCTCCAACTCTCCCTGGTTTGTCAGAAATGATGCTATCAGGCGAGGGTTGAAGGTTCCTTCACTCACCGAATTCGTTCAGTCCTTTGCTCTAAACCTATTCATCCGAGCCTCTGTCTCGACCCATCCCCACATTGGTCGACTAAGCACAGATGTCGGCTCACCACCTAGACGGCACAAACGCCCCCGAGCATTGCTCGATGACCCCCCCCCCCCCATAAGCCATTTACAGAACGTCTGACCCATCCCCCGATCTTGAGTATTTTTCACTCTCCTACTCTTTCCTTCTTTATCTTGTCCGTGCTGGCGCTCAGCGACAGATTGGGGGGGGGGGCTGCGCTTGCCTTAGGTGTGCTTAGTGCCACCTCTGGTGGACGCTACCTCCTCCTACGCTCTCTCCCGTTCGCCGACATTGCCGCTTGGCAACCCTCGGCGACTTTTCCTGAGCGGTTAGAGGCGCCCTGCCCATTGTGGGAAGGTAATTCCTACTTCTCAAACGAAAGGTCTCCGAGGTCGCCCCCATTCTGCCGTCGCGGGTCTCTTCGAGGTCCGAGGGTCCATGTAAATTAACATCATCCTGTCCCTCCAAAATAAAATCGATGAAGGTTCCATTCCGACGATAGCGCGAGATCGCTAGTCATGGTAACAAGCAGGCAACATGCAGTCATCGGGCTCGCCCGGACACTGCGACCACCGAAGCACAACTAGCTGCTGCTGCGTACCACCTGGACCTGGACCTGGACCTCACTATTTTGAACGAAGTATATTTATTATTACACAAATTTCAATATTATGTCACTTTTTAATTGCGGGAAAAATTACAACAATCTTGGTTACTCTACTATGTCTTTAGTAGTAATAACAATTGTCTACTATCTTCTTTATTAATACTCTATTATTTCTCTATATCATTTGTAGAGCACACACTTATATAATAAACACTAAAAGTTCGAAACATTCCGTCTTCGAGTTACAATTCCTTTTAGTCTGACATACTGCTGCTTTATCATATAGTTCTTTTTAATTTTTAATCTGCTTTTCGGTCCTGGGGTCCCAAGATTTTGTGATTTTCAAAACTTAACACTACATTCAGATGTTAGTTAAAATTCTTTTTAATTTTTATAACCCACATGATTTTCTGCGATTTTATCAACAAAGGTTTTACCAACTTTTTGTGCCCTGACGTCCACAATATTGAAATTTAAAAAAATGAACTCTATATTCAGATTGTGGTTAAAATTCCCTTTAATTTGGCCCCCCTACATGGGTTTTTCGATTTGTTCACAATTTTTGCATTCTGCTCCCTAATTTTGGAGGTGTCAGTCTCAAAAACAATAGGGTTCCGTAAGGTAAAAACAAAGGAAAAAATAGGCACGCATGCCAAGTTGTACTAAAATCGGTTGATGTGGTTCAAATGTTATCGTTAGACATACCCCAAATAGATAGATAGACAGACAAATGAAAAACGGTCGAGATAAAACTGAGAACTCACTTCGCTCGTTCAATAAGCTTTACGGTTACATCGGCTGGACGTTTCTGTGAAGCGAATATGATTTTTTGTTAACTTAACAGGATTGTAGACGAATATTATAACTCAAATCATTTATGCTTGAAGAAAGAAATAGTGGGATCGACTAATTGGTGTAAATGTTAAAAGTTTCCGGTAGAATCAAGCCGTCGACAAATTATTTAACAATTTCAAAGAAAAATGCTGAGCTCTCTTTGACACCTCGTATTCTATTTCTGTTATAGAATTAAAAACCATTTTGAGTACGACCACGGCCGGCTCTAGTAGAAGGCCGGAATATTAAACATGGCAACGTTGCGTCTGAGGCATATAAGCATAGTGTAATAAAATAGCTAAAGTGAACATGTTATATTCTGATTTAATATCATAGCATTACTAAAATCATGAGTATACCTATTTAAAGCTATATCTAAATTATAGGTCTGTGCACGCTTAGTACTATACGTTAAAGTTAAAGAAATTAGTGAATTAGTGTTAGACCTAATGAATTAATTTTGTTGGAATTATTGAATTCGTATCATATGAACGAGTTAATTATTACATTTATTAAATAATATAACAGTATTTTACATAATAAACTTTTAGTTTGAAAAAATGAAGAATTATAAAACTGCTGTTAACCGGCAATTAAAAATGACGCGATTTGATTATTGAAATACGAAAATTAAGAGATCGTCTAGTCGGCCTCAAATATCAGCTGGTTCCAGTGTTGCCACATTCCGACCTTCTACTAGAGCCGGCCATGGTACGACCCAATTGTGTGCGTGTGTGTGTGTGTGTGTGTGTTGTAACGTAACAGAGTTGAGGTCCCCAACGTTACATAAAAAATTGAATGAAACATGGTCAAGGACCATACCCTGAATTAAGGTTGCTCAGTAGTTAATGCATCTGAGAAGTGCCTCAAGTCTAAAGAGGCAATAATTAATGTTGAATATAAAAAACCATACCAATTAATAGTTAAATATAATAAATTATGCTTGTTTTTATAATGTAACATCTTAATGTTTACAGAATATTTATGTTATATTTTGAGTATGGTAGGAATGAACTGATGTTGTTTAATAGAAATACTTCATCAATGATTATGTTTATATTTATGTTAAATTTGTCTTTAGACAATCAAGTATAGTTACCAATGTTAGGCATTATACTAAGTTTTAAGTATTGTCTAAAATTGAATAATGCTGTTGTTTTAATTAACATTTGTAAACTTGGCCAGGAGGGCAATCAGTGTTTAAGGTTTGACAAGTAGTTCTGACAATTATATTGTAAACTAATGAAGGGTTCCAGGACCAGTTAATTAATGTAATAAAGTAAACACCAGGAAATTAAAATTAATGTAATCAACCATTAACCAATAATTAATTGTACAGTAGGTCAGGTAAAAGAAAATTAAGTTAAAAAACCAAATAATGTTATAACGGTTGTAAGAAAACCTATAAGCCTAAATTCCATATTTGTGAAAGGAAATTAATACCTTTTTAAGAAGTCCAGTCCAACGAAACTATGGTAAAACATTTACTGTTTAAGAAGGAAGGTTAGGTGAGAATTTTAGGTAATTTAATATTAATCCAAGCATGGAGTATTTTATTGAAAAAGAGTAGTAATATTCTATAATTCTGGCTCTAGGATATCAAGTTTCACCCAATGACGAAAAAACGTGGTTGTTAAGGCAACTGAAATGGACATGAGTTGTTTATATTGAATCTTTCGTTCTGATTGTTACAAGCTATTAGGTTGAGATGGGCCTATACACTTAAAAAAATGAATAATAAATTCGGAAGAAAAATGAATCAAAATTAAAAACCCTCTTTGAAACATAATTCTATCTTAATACTGATAAGTAATAAAACTAAATAGACTTCAAAATTGTAACTGAATACATTTAAAAAAGAGTTGAAAACCCCTCACCTCATTCACCAAATAATTCCGCTGGAGTCGGTATTAAACCAATTCCTCCTATAACCAGAAGATCAGTTAAGAGAATTAAAGTCCGAACTAACGGAATTATTGAAAAAAACAAGAAGACCTCATTTGGCAGAGTTAACCTTCATTTGCAGAAGAAGCCGGGATACTATTTTCATTCCACCGGGACCGACAATTATCAAGATCATAGGAGAAAAATAGAAGTCCGAAGAATTCCTGAGAGCTTCCCTGTACACTCCACAATCAATTTTATTAAAAGCCAGAACACTTTTACTGGATGAAGATGAGTTAAGCTGAGTCTTGTCAACTGTTTACAGACGTCCACGGCCAGTCGAAGTTTTCGTCGACTCGGTAAAAAACAACCTATTTTAATTTCACTATATTTAGAGTAAATAATTTTGTTTTGTAATACTTGAGTAACCTTAATTATGCATTTTACCTGGCCTTACTAATGGTTCCAAGAACTTTACGAACCCTGGGATAAGAACTATTTATTATTATTTTTCATTTGTATAAGTCTATAGAATTTGATTAATTGATAATCGATATATTTTTGTGTGATCGATTTGATTATATTATTATTTTTGAGATAACGTGGACTGTGAATTAATAGAGAAAATTAATAAAGGATCTTTATTGTATGAGATAACGTTTGAAGTTATTGCAGAATAAATATTATATGTAGTGGTTGGAATAATTTACAAAAAGGTTGATTCAAACCCGATGAACAACTAACCTATAAGTACGCTTATTACAAGTAACAGCGCTAAAGGTTTGCAGCTGGTGGAATGGGAGATTGCTGAACTAGCGTGTGTTTAGTACAAAATTTGAACAGAATTTTTTAACATCGAGTGACTAGGGTTGACAAGAATACCCATTACATTCAGTCAATACACTATACATATCGCTAATATTACCCAATCACTGAATACTAAGTTAAATCTATATCGTAGTATGATTATAAGTTAAAGGAACATAATTATAATTATGTTTGCCTAATAATATATTTTCAGGAGATTTCATCGGTAACAACCGAATAACCATATTTATTAATAACACATTAATTAAGACAGGTAACAACATTTTAATTGTTACAAATTGCCACCTTCAACGTGTTGATTGACGTTGATACAAGAGAGTCTCACATAAGCAGATAAATCAAAATAAACGGTAGGTAACAGATTGACGACTCCAACGTGGGGCTGAATTAAGAAGGACTCACATTCAACGTTTCTTAACAGATTGGCGCATACCAACGTGGAGCTTGATTGAACCCCAGTACACACACACACACATTCAACGTTTCTTAACAGTGTGTGTGTGTGTGTGTTGCTTAGAATTGTCTTATTTACCATATACAGTATATAGTTTTATAATTAACAACATAGAAACATTTTAGCAATATTAATTAGGAAAAGAATCGAACCACAGATCAGTTAGCGTTCTATACAGCAAACTGTATTCATAGTGGCAGTGTATAGATCTGTACATGGGTCACGGTTTCGACTCCGATAATTACCGGTTTCACTTAACTGCTAATTCCCTCACCGTTTACGAATACCAAAGTCGTTGTACCAAGTAAAAAATAATAATTACAAAACTTGTATAATTGCTGTAACATTGTTTGCAAATATATATACGAATTGAAGAAACAGAGATTCTTTCGAATTAACAAACCCTAATTATATCGTTCATTATACAGCGTTTAGTACGAATGTATGTAATAACATAAAATTAGCTTGTGCTGACGGTAAAAATTTTCATTTAAATTAAGAATACAATTAATTAATTAGCACAGTTAAATTTACCTGAACGTAGCCGCACTCTGATGTTGTACAGCAACATATACGAACATTCTTCTCCTTTTGCTCACAAATCCCTTCAGCCCCAATTCCATAATTGGTCACCTATCAATTGCATATACTTGTGATGAACGTGTGCTGACGTTTTTGATTGGACACACGTTTCAATACTGAATTCCACCTGCCAGAAACATTTTTGAACGAGCAAAGCGAGTCTCAGTTTTAACTCGACCGTTTGACATTTTCTGTCTGTCTATACATCTGGGTCATGTTTCACGACAAGGTTTGAACGCATCAATCTACCAAGCGTGTCTATAATTTTACCCTACAGAACCCTACTGTTCTGTAGACAAGTGGTTAGATGAATAGCCGCATCACTAAATCTTCCGCGCTAGAAATAAAGTAGTTTGCAATAGACGATTATTATTATTATCATTATTATTAATTAATTAAAAATAAATCAAACTTTTTATAAGCAATTGGGATTAACAGACCTAAAAGTAAGGTAAATGATACTATAATTCTGGTTTCCGAGGCTACTGTTGGAATTGTGAGTTGCTGATTGAGACCACCGTATAGGGCAACCAGCCCTATGCCGGCTAGATTTTGTATCGACCTTCTCTGGTCTAGATCCGTCGTGTTCTGTTATAGGACCACCTCGAAAGGCTGTGGCTCTTCACCACGCACGGCGGTTTTGAGTAGGTAGAGGCTCTGGACCAAACGGCTCTATATTCCGCATATCCTACTCCTGGATATGAAAACAGCAGATATCCTACTCCTGGATGAACAGAAGATACAAACAGCAGAAATGAAATTTCTGAGATCAGTTAGAAGGTGTAATAGACGAGCTCATGTGAGAAATGAGGAGATAAGAAGTGATTTAGATATTTTTGCAGTGTTATAGAAAGGACTAAAGAATACAGAAAAACAATGGATTCAACACATACGTAGAGAGAATGGAAGAAAGTAGAATACCGAAGATGGCGAAAGATTACAACCCAAGAGGCAGAAGAAAAGTTGGTATACCTAAGGAAAGATGGACTGTGAAATAGGAACAGGCTGCTAAAGCCTAAAACGGTTAAGAAGATGATGATGATGATACTATAAGCAGACTTTGAGTCTGCTAAGGAAGTTTTAACTTGCGACTGCACATATCTCTGTATTGTATCACTCCGCTTTGTTTACATCAGGACCCACAAACATTACTTTTAGATGTAGAAGTTCAATCTAGTGATTTAGGTTTTAAACTGTAAATAATGTTTCTTTTTGTTTGTACAATAGTCATCGTCATCACGATCAATTCTACGGACTGAACCAAGGTTGATTTGTTCCAGTCCAAAGTAGACAAAGTCCAGAGTTCCTTGTACTTATCGGTTCTTCTGTCTTATAATTCAGAAATTACTTGGGGTTACGGCAGCCATCGAATCTATTGAGGTGCTCCAACCAATTTAGCCGGTATAGGGTAACTGGTCTCATAATACTCATGGGTCTCATACAGGGTCCGATTAGAATCGCGTGGTGCCCTATGCTGCCAACCTATGGTGCCCCCTCCCCCGATTCAAAATTTAACCTTTTATTCATTTAATGAAGAAAGTTGTGTTAGTGGTTAAAATCACAAGCAAAATGATCACTGTTGCACACCACTATATAAAAATTGTATAGTTATGTTATGAAAATGAAATTATGTTATGAAAAGGGTTAACATACAAAAAGCTAAAATAGAACCAGAACAAAAGAATTATGCAGGGTCATTGACGTAAATAGGTTCACATACTAGAAAAATTATAAAATGTTTTAATAAATACGGAGTAGATACAGCTATTAAAAAATGTGAAACGGTATTTGATAAGATAAGGAATAAAAATATAGAAAAAATCCCAGTATTACAGAAAAGCGGAATTTATAAATTAAAGTGTAGAGACTGCAACAAAGTGTACCTAGGTGAGACAGGACGAAAATTCGTATGCAGATTGTCTGACCACAAACGTGGAGAATGTAATAGAACAACGAATTCGTTATATCCAAGACATTTCACAGAAGACAACCATAAGTTTGTTAGTCCTTTGGAAGACTACGAAATTGTAAAAGTAGTAAATAACACAGTTGAAAGGAAACTTAGGGAGGAGTTAGAAATATTGAAAGAAAGAGAAAAAGGGTTAGACAATTTAATTAATACTAAAATTAAATTTGATAATGAAGAAATATTTTATAACATAATTAAGAAGTAAATGATAGAGTACAGATAGATAAGATTAAGAATTAAATTGCATAGTACTAATTGGATGTTTTAAAATAAGGGTGTGTGACTGACCCATGTGTGTGGAGAGAAAAACGGGTAGGTTTAAAAGGAATGCACACACACACACACACACACACACACACACACACACACACACACACACACACACACACACACACACACACACACACACACACACACACACACACAACACTGAAACACAAGGAATTGCTAGAAAAATATGTACTGTCCAGTTGGAGGGACAGAGCTCAGGGGGTGGGGAAGGGACATTTGAATTATAGCTTGTTGTGTGTGAGCAGGGTGGGGTGAGATGGGGGTGAAAGGTTTGTTTTCAGGTTATTTGTTTCAATTCCGATCTGACGATGAGCTGTGAAGCTTGAAAGCGCTAATCGGGATAATTTTTATATAGTGGTGTGCAACAGTGATCATTCTGCTTTTATTCATTATTTACGCTGATAAATGGCATACAAAATTTCTAAAGTTAAAAATTATTTTATTAAACTCTCAAATTACAACAAATATTTAGCTAAATAGTGATTACAATGAGCATAGGAGTACTTAAGCTTAGAAAATACTAATCGATCAATCTTTTCTTTATTTTCCTTAACAAAGTCGATCTCCCTTACAATATTCAACCTTGCTAACTAAGATATCTCTCATCTCCCACAGATGAACTCAAAATATCTTTAATGCATTTTAATACAGAAAAAACAGATTCGCAGTTAGCTATCGGAATCGTCAAAATCAGACGATAAGCAATATATATATTCGGAAATGCATCAGTCACTTTACAATTAATACTACGAGCGGACAACTGTAGTATAATGGAATCTATCATCTTCATTCGAACGATTTGGAAAAACCTCTTTCTTGCAATTTTACTCGTGGCACAAAGTTTTTTGTTTTAGTTTCTCACATTTATTATCTTCAAAAAGTGTTTGTGCTTTAGGGCTAAATCGTGCCCTCTCTGACACCTGAGGTCCTGGTGCCCGGTGCTACAGCATACTCTAGCGTTATGGATAATCCGCCACTGGTTTCATACGTATTGCGTCTCATAATACGCTGCTGCACTTGCCGCATTCCTTCGTGATGTTGAAGCGTAGAGTAGTATATTTTTTTATTATAAATTAGTTTGTATTTTACAAAATAAGGTTGTTGAGCGATAGTTTTATGTTATATGTACGTTTGCTATCCCAAGGAACTTCGTATTCCTTTCAATAGTACACGCCTGTAATGGAACTGTTCGTGGAAACAAACTTGTCCAAAAATGTAGTCAGCTTTCAGCGTGGAAAGTTATACACTGGGCCAAAAGATACACATTTAAGGAGAAAGGTGTCTAATCACCAGGATCAGGAATCACTCTCATCCAAAGTTAAGTAATTCCAAACCCTGTTTCGGTAAAAAAAATTCTTTTCTCTTTCTGTCCCAAGTACGTAGTCGTTTTCTATTTGGTGCAAGGTAAGAAAAAAATACGAATTGTGAGATAAATCGGCATACGAAAGTGGTAAACTGTCCACACATGTAGTTGACAAGGAGGGCGATGCTATGAAATTTGCATTTAAACCGGGCGCCGCGGCTCTGGTCACTAACGACAAATTGCCACGCGCCGGCCACAAAACAATACAATTCTGACTACCAATTTCCAAACCTGCATTTCCTGTTGAAAACGTTTTTCTTCCACATCTGCTCAACATATTTATTTACATTCGTCTTTTTACATTTCGTTTAAAGTACGAAAAAAAATACTGCTGTTTAACAGCATTTCGTTGAATTTGTTTAATATCAAAGCGATCATTTAGGTAAACTACACGACCGCAAAGCAATATTTCACTTACACTACTACTGCTGTTGTATTAGTTTCCTTCCTGGCATACAAACAAACAAACAAACGTTGCATACATGAATCTTTGCATATCGTCGACATTATCGTACAAACGCGGGCTGCTGCGTGACAAAGCGACATTAACCGACGAAGCTCTCTCCCTCTCACTCTCTCTCTCTCTCTCTCTCTCTCTCTCTCTCTCTCTCTCTCTCTCTCTCTCTCTCTCTCTCTCTCTCTCTCCCCCCCCTATGTAACTATGTAAAATGTTACCTTAAACAAAATTAAATGGAAAATAAAAGTAAGACAAAAAAAAGAATAATTTGTATTAATGAGTACGAGTATGAGCTGATTCTTGGTAATAGGTGGCATAGGCCTATTTATATTCCTCTTGCACTACGGTCCCTGTAAAACTCCCCCATGTAAAACGGTGCCTGCTGAATGATTCTCCTCCATTCTTCTCTGTCTAGAGTTCCTTTCCCGCTGCTGAGTCAGTCTCCATAGATCCGTCCGGCTTAATCCTTGAGCTTCCAGAACAAATACTTTTTCCAGGGAGAGGTCGTTAATCTCTCACCCAACCCCCAACCTAGAGACCCAGAAACTTTGTTTTCGGGCTGTTTTATGCCCCTAAAGAGATGCCTTCACCTTGGGTGACGAGCGCTCTATGCCCGGTCGTAGTAGGCTAACTAACTCAACCCATATGTGCAGCCGTTGACCTACTAGAGGATCCTCCGCCTCCAGACTAGATGCACACCCTGCTGCTGACATACACCATCCTGCCACGTCAGGATCCAGGCTACCTCCGGATTGGCCTGGCAGAACCCCCTTCTCTCTTCTCCTTGCCGACCCATTTTGACGAAGGGGTAGTTTACCACAACCTTGAAATGGTAATAGGTGGCATAGTACATTTAAAGCACGTACGTACAGGGGGCATCGATGTGAAATCCTTGTACTGTTTTGTTACCAAACCGTAGCATTATTATCTTAGAAAATGAGAATTTTAACAAACGTAAAAATTGTCGTTATTAAGCTGAGAAATAAAGAAAAACTGTAGTTATTAACTCTTTAAAGAATGCAGAGAGCCTCTATCGTACGCTACTTAATACTGTCGAGTAAAGAGTTCTGAGAGCCTCTATCGTACGCTACTTGATACTGTCGACTAAAGAGTGCTGAGAGCCTCTATCGTACGCTACTTGATACTGTCGACTAAAAACAAAATATCACTATGCACAACGTAGACAATGAAATTAACGAAAAATTGTTTAATAATAGTTTATCAGTATTGTCGTTCTTATTATTAATTTTATAATACGATTATTACGAATGATACACTTTTTCTTATTAACACAGGCAATACAAAATATAAAATATGTTGAAGAAGTTCATAATATGTTTGTCGCTTTCCGATCTACAAGAGACACCTTTTTCCTTGTTACCCAACATGTTATTTTTGAACTTTCATCAACTTTATTTCAAAAACCTTAAATCAAATATTAAATACAGAAATAAGTAAGCAAATATATGGTTTTATTTATTAGTTATGAATTAATAAAAAAAAGTCGCTCAAAGCTGATTTTAAACACGCCAAAACGATTGTCAGTACTGATTATTATTTTCCTAGTCCAAAGCTTGGAGAAGTGTGATGGAGATCAATTTGCAAAAACGTAAAGGGGTTTCAATACAGTGAATCTGATATGGTCTAAACGAAAAGTATTCACTGATTCTCCTCCACCCACTTTCCCAGACAAAGGCGGTGTCCGCACAAATCATATGTCGAACGTTTGCTTTACAGACCAACATTGTGTAGCTAATGAAACAAACTAATACTTGAAGTGAATCACTTCGAAAAGTTTATGTTTCCGTAGGTATCTGAACAGAAAATAACAAATTTCAGTGACATCATAGAAAGACAGCAAATGGCTGGAAAATGGAGTCGCACATATTAGATCTGCACAGCAAAAATATACATAACTCGAGACTCCGAAGCAGTGATCTTCGTGGACCAAGTATCCACAACCATGACCCTAGCCGAACCATGATCCACAACCATGATACCTTTGACGAATATTTATCTCTAACAGTATAAGAAGAAAACAAAAGTCGATTTCAAGGGACGAATAGTGTGTGTAAAATCGACAAACTCAGACAAAAGACATTTCCTGTAGAAAGAAAAAACGAAGCAAAAGAGTCAAAAAAAGTTAAATTAAATAAAATCTAATAAATGACAAACATCAAGAAAATATCCAGGAAAATCAAAACTCGATACGGGCAAATCTATGGAACTGACCTATTCAAGTATCTTCGAATAATTATTGAAGAAATTGTCTCAGAGAAAGAAGCCATTAAAGCACGAATTAATAAGATGAAAGTTGTTTAGCATTTAACCAACACACATATAACAAAAAAAAACAATATCCATTATGCCATACTTGGGCTTTATTCAACAGTAATTCCCCCGGAAGCACTTTATGCAGCTGAGTGTCTGAATCTGAACAAGAAAATGATGATAGAAGAACTGATAGTCACAGAAAGGAAAATATTAAGAAAAATCTTGGGATCAATAAAAGATGGAGAACGGTACAGAAGACGCCACAATAATGAGCCGTACACACGTGTTGAGACAATCACAGACGTAAATTAGAAAAAGAAGAATTACTTTCTACGGACATGTTCAAAGAATGAA
Organism: Magicicada septendecula; assembly: GCA_034769895.1. NCBI lineage: Eukaryota > Metazoa > Arthropoda > Insecta > Hemiptera > Cicadidae > Magicicada > Magicicada septendecula. Next base: position 369,152,120 of record CM068372.1, read on the forward strand.
TCCCTGACTAACAGGGAAGCTTTTTAACTATTTCAGGAGACTCAAAATGTCCAGTACGTGGTTCAAAGAAACAGAAAAAGACATAGAAGAACTCCAGGTTACTCAAGAAGACATTGAAGAATGCTTGCCACTCAAAAAGAAATGTCCAAGGTATTCAGGAAAAATCCAAAAAGAGGACAGGTGCCATCTGGACTGACGAAAGGAGGGAGAAACATCGATATCGCTCAAGAATGAAGGAGATGTGGGAGAGGAGGAAGAGAGATGAGAAGAAGGGAGGAACCAGTTGAACCAAACGTAGTCCACAGTGGCTTATACGCAAAAAAGCTAATCAAACCGATAAAGAATAAAAATAAATTTAAAAGAAAGCTTTCACTCCTGAACAAGTTAAGACTATTAATTGATTAATATATGAATAGTGTTATTAAAAACTTGGTCAGTTACCTCGCAACGGACAGATTACATGGTGAGGTTCTCAATCAATGGACGTAATTCACCACGTAAGACACGATCGTCAGAAATCGAGCCCGTCAATGTAACTTACAAATCGCATTGACCTTCCAAGCTGTAGTCATTTGGTCCGGAACAAATCGTTACAACAACTACTAACGCTGCTTATACATGTGCGTGTGTGTTCTAATATTTCAATAAATTCCAATATAAAATTGCTCAACAATTTCAGTGTAAAATTGCTCAACAAGTAAGTGTACAATACTTGCCCCTGAGCAGGACGAGAGGGGCAATGTCAGACACAGACGTTGTCGTTGTTGTTGGTTTCCTCACTTCTATTGTCCACCAAACTCGAGATCCGTTCATGGTTGGTTTAGTAAAATATGTTTTCAATAATAATAACGTGTTTAACAGCAGCCGGGCAGCCGCGCAGCCGCGCACAGCATATCGACACAAGGGCGAGGTCGCGTCACTCAAATCAAGGTCGATTCACCTGTATCGATTCATTGTAACCGTAGTGGTCGTTGTGGTTTGTTTTTCTTGGGTCCGATTCACCAGCACCATGTGACTGCAGTACGTAAGCATGCATAATGGGTGTACAAAAGTACCAGCTGAGCCGACAAATTGGCTTTGATATTGTGTTGTGTTACCACAAATTGTATTTTTTTTTTTTTTAGAAAACCATTTTCCATTTTCCGCTTCATCCCTTACACGTAGATGTTATTAAATATTCGATAACACGTGTCGTTCAACAATATTAAATGTCTATTGCATGTAACTATCTCAATATTACATTCCTCGTTTGAAGTTTAATTTAGTTTCACTTGTTGAACCTCACCACATAAACATCTAACTATGACTCGGTTATTTGTTCAATTACTAAGATGTCCCCAAGATGCTAAATTATTTAGACCAACTGTTTAAGATCAGCTGAAGTCAGTTAACGAAGACTTCTCTCGGTCTGATCGCGAGCGGCGCCACAGAATCGACCCAACCAGAAGTGGAGCGCAGTTGGACAGATAAGTCCCAACTTTGGAGCTGATCACAACCGTATCATGTTTCGAGCTCCGTGGCTTTAGGTATCAAAGGAACAAAACACTGACTTCAAATGTTAATCAAAACACTGACTTACATAATTGTAATTGTAAGAAATAATATGTAAGAAATAATACTGCTCGACACTGACTCTCCCTAATTTGAATCGGCTGTTGTATTCTTAACACCGTTAAAAACATCGCAAACGTTACAAAGTTAGCGTGACATTTTAAAATCCTTTGGACTTATTAATTAATATAAGTTGTATCAATTTTATCAAATGTTAGTATAAAGGTACAACGAAATTCTTTTTCGAATCTGTGATTTAAGAATCGCAGACGGTGTTATTCAACTAACAGGGCGAAATCACAACTGAGTCAAACTTACCAGTCTTTGGATCGAGATGCAAAAGTTGAAACCGTACGGTGTTCAAAACGTGCCGTATTTCAAAGTTTTTGAACTGAGAAGTGAAAACTGTATAAATTTAAAAAAGACTATTCGTCTAAAGTTAATTGTTGAATCCATTTTCATTTTTCAGTTTTATGTATAGACTTGCGGTACATACACTGACTCCAATTTGATGCATTATCCAATAGACTCGAATTTTCTCCACAGTGTACAAATGACATTTGACGATGTGACTGTTTTAATCATGCGATATAATTACTTAAACCGTAAGTGAGTAGACTCATGCCGCGCTGTATAACGGTCGAGTAGTCTGTAGTTCCAGGTGTCGTAGACTAATTAAAGATCAACAATGAACAAGAGACTTTCTTTAAAAGACATCAATAATGGGTTATCGACAGTGGGCATGTTAGGCCTGTTGGTATATTTAGACGGACTTCTTCCATCACTGCTCTTTTTATATGGATAATCTTTTAGTGTGACAAAGAAATACAATCCAGAATAAACGTGAGAAAGATCCCTGTATCTACATTAAATGGAATCCTGTGGGATAAGCAAATTACAACAGAAACTAAACCCAAAATATTTAATACCATTGTTAGAAGTAGCATGACTTACGGTTTACAAGTTTGGATTACTAATAAACACACAAGAACAAAATTAATGACAGCAGAGATGGACTTTTGGAGACGTTCGGCGAGAGTATCTAGACGTGAGAAAATTAGAAATGAAGTCATTAAGGACAGAATGAATGTGAAAAATTCAATTGTTGATTTTATCCAAAGAAAACAATAACAATGGTATGGACAGACGAAAAGAATGGCACAGGAAAGATTGCCAAGGAGAATTATGGAATGTACCCCATCAGGAAGAAGGAAAAGAGGAAGACCACCTATCACCTAGATAGAAGAAATTCAGACTATATTGAGGGAACGAGAAATCGAAGATGATATTTGGATGGTCAAGCAGCAATGGAAGATGAGAATTCAATCACTTCTGTAATCTTTGGTTCCGGAAAATGTGTAAACATTGTACAGCCGGAATAATAAAAAAACCTTTAGTGTTTGTTTTGGCTGAAGACGGCTACCAATTTCTTGTGTAGTCGAAACGTCGCTTTATATTGAGGAAGTCCGTCGTACTAGTAGGCATAATGAACTAGATTCCAGTTGGCCAGCCAGAGATGTGGACGGGGTCACGTATGTTGTGAAGTGTTTATTACAAAAAGCATTGATTGAGGAAGTCCGTCGTACTAGTAGGCATAATGAACTAGATTCCAGTTGGCCAGCCAGAGATGTGGACGGGGTCAAGTATGTTGTGAAGTGTTTATTACAAAAAGCATTGATTGAGGAAGTCCGCCTTACTAGTAGGCTTAATGAACTAGATTCCAGTTGGCCAGCCAGAGATGTGGACGGGGTCACGTATGTTGTGAAGTGTTTATTACAAAAAGCATTGATTGAGGAAGTCCGTCTTACTAGTAGGCTTAATGAACTAGATTCCAGTTGGCCAGCCAGAGATGTGGACGGGGTCACGTATGTTGTGAAGTGTTTATTACAAAAAGCATTGATTGAGGAAGTCCGTCTTACTAGTAGGCTTAATGAACTAGATTCCAGTTGGCCAGCCAGAGATGTGGACGGGGTCACGTATGTTGTGAAGTGTTTATTACAAAAAGCAGTGATTGAGGAAGTCCGCCTTACTAGTAGGCTAAATGAACTAGATTCCAGTTGGCCAGCCAGAGATGTGGACGGGGTCACGTATGTTGTGAAGTGTTTATTACAAAAAGCATTGATTGAGGAAGTCCGCATTACTAGTAGGCTTAATGAACTAGATTTCAGTTGGCCAGCCAGAGATGTGGACGGGGTCAAGTATGTTGTGAAGTGTTTATTACAAAAAGCATTGATTGAGGAAGTCCGCCTTACTAGTAGGCTTAATGAACTAGATTCCAGTTGGCCAGCCAGAGATGTGGACGGGGTCACGTATGTTGGGAAGTGTTTATTACAAAAAGCATTGATTGAGGAAGTCCGCCTCACTAGTAGGCTTAATGAACTAGATTCCAGTTGGCCAGCCAGAGATGTGGACAGGGTCACGTATGTTGTGAAGTTTTTATTACAAAAAGCATTGATTGAGGAAGTCCGCCTTACTAGTAGGCTTAATGAACTAGATTTCAGTTGGCCAGCCAGAGATGTGGACGGGGTCAAGTATGTTGTGAAGTGTTTATTACAAAAAGCATTGATTGAGGAAGTCCGCCTTACTAGTAGGCTTAATGAACTAGATTCCAGTTGGCCAGCCAGAGATGTGGACGGGGTCAAGTATGTTGTGAAGTGTTTATTACAAAAAGCATTGATTGAGGAAGTCCACCTTACTAGTAGGCTTAATGAACTAGATTCCAGTTGGCCAGCCAGAGATGTGGACGGGGTCACGTATGTTGGGAAGTGTTTATTACAAAAAGCATTGATTGAGGAAGTCCGCCTTACTAGTAGGCTTAATGAACTAGATTCCAGTTGGCCAGCCAGAGATGTGGACGGGGTCAAGTATGTTGTGAAGTGTTTATTACAAAAAGCATTGATTGAGGAAGTCCGTGTTACTAGTAGGCTTAATGAACTAGATTCCAGTTGGCCAGCCAGAGATGTGGACGGGGTCACGTATGTTGGGAAGTGTTTATTACAAAAAGCATTGATTGAGGAAGTCCGCCTTACTAGTAGGCTTAATGAACTAGATTCCAGTTGGCCAGCCAGAGATGTGGACGGGGTCAAGTATGTTGTGAAGTGTTTATTACAAAAAGCATTGATTGAGGAAGTCCGCCTTACTAGTAGGCTTAATGAACTAGATTCCAGTTGGCCAGCCAGACATGTGGACGGGGTCACGTATGTTGGGAAGTGTTTATTACAAAAAGCATTGATTGAGGAAGTCCGCCTTACTAGTAGGCTTAATGAACTAGATTCCAGTTGGCCAGCCAGAGATGTGGACGGGGTCAAGTGTGTTGTGAAGTGTTTATTACAAAAAGCAGTGATTGAGGAAGTCCGTGTTACTAGTAGGCTTAATGAACTAGATTCCAGTTGGCCAGCCAGAGATGTGGACGGGGTCACGTATGTTGGGAAGTGTTTATTAAAAAAAGCATTGATTGAGGAAGTCCGCCTTACTAGTAGGCTTAATGAACTAGATTTCAGTTGGCCAGCCAGAGATGTGGACGGGGTCAAGTATGTTGTGAAGTGTTTATTACAAAAAGCATTGATTGAGGAAGTCCGCCTTACTAGTAGGCTTAATGAACTAGATTCCAGTTGGCCAGCCAGAGATGTGGACGGGGTCAAGTATGTTGTGAAGTGTTTATTACAAAAAGCATTGCTTGAGGAAGTCCGCCTTACTAGTAGGCTTAATGAACTAGATTCCAGTTGGCCAGCCAGAGATGTGGACGGGGTCACGTATGTTGTGAAGTGTTTATTACAAAAAGCATTGATTGAGGAAGTCCGCCTTACTAGTAGGCTTAATGAACTAGATTCCAGTTGGCCAGCCAGAGATGTGGACGGGGTCACGTATGTTGGGAAGTGTTTATTACAAAAAGCATTGATTGAGGAAGTCCGCCTTACTAGTAGGCTTAATGAACTAGATTTCAGTTGGCCAGCCAGAGATGTGGACAGGGTCAAGTATGTTGTGAAGTGTTTATTACAAAAAGCATTGATTGAGGAAGTCCGCCTTACTAGTAGGCTTAATGAACTAGATTCCAGTTGGCCAGCCAGAGATGTGGACGGGGTCACGTATGTTGGGAAGTGTTTATTACAAAAAGCATTGATTGAGGAAGTCCGCCTTACTAGTAGGCTTAATGAACTAGATTCCAGTTGGCCAGCCAGAGATGTGGACGGGGTCAAGTATGTTGTGAAGTGTTTATTACAAAAAGCAGTGATTGAGGAAGTCCGTGTTACTAGTAGGCTTAATGAACTAGATTCCAGTTGGCCAGCCAGAGATGTGGACGGGGTCACGTATGTTGGGAAGTGTTTATTACAAAAAGCATTGATTGAGGAAGTCCGCCTTACTAGTAGGCTTAATGAACTAGATTTCAGTTGTCCAGCCAGAGATGTGGACGGGGTCAAGTATGTTGTGAAGTGTTTATTACAAAAAGCATTGATTGAGGAAGTCCGCCTTACTAGTAGGCTTAATGAACTAGATTCCAGTTGGCCAGCCAGAGATGTGGACGGGGTCACGTATGTTGGGAAGTGTTTATTACAAAAAGCATTGATTGAGGAAGTCCGCCTTACTAGTAGGCTTAATGAACTAGATTCCAGTTGGCCAGCCAGAGATGTGGACGGGGTCAAGTATGTTGTGAAGTGTTTATTACAAGAAGCAGTGATTGAGGAAGTCCGTGTTACTAGTAGGCTTAATGAACTAGATTCCAGTTGGCCAGCCAGAGATGTGGACGGGGTCACGTATGTTGGGAAGTGTTTATTACAAAAAGCATTGATTGAGGAAGTCCGCCTTACTAGTAGGCTTAATGAACTAGATTCCAGTTGGCCAGCCAGAGATGTGGACGGGGTCAAGTATGTTGTGAAGTGTTTATTACAAAAAGCAGTGATTGAGGAAGTCCGTGTTACTAGTAGGCTTAATGAACTAGATTCCAGTTGGCCAGCCAGAGATGTGGACGGGGTCACGTATGTTGTGAAGTGTTTATTACAAAAAGCAGTGATTGAGGAAGTCCGTGTTACTAGTAGGCTTAATGAACTAGATTCCAGTTGGCCAGCCAGAGATGTGGACGGGGTCACGTATGTTGTGAAGTGTTTATTACAAAAAGCAGTGATTGAGGAAGTCCGTGTTACTAGTAGGCTTAATGAACTAGATTCCAGTTGGCCAGCCAGAGATGTGGACGGGGTCACGTATGTTGGGAAGTGTTTATTACAAAAAGCATTGATTGAGGAAGTCCGCCTTACTAGTAGGCTTAATGAACTAGATTCCAGTTGGCCAGCCAGAGATGTGGACGGGGTCAAGTATGTTGTGAAGTGTTTATTACAAAAAGCATTGATTGAGGAAGTCCGCCTTACTAGTAGGCTTAATGAACTAGATTCCAGTTGGCCAGCCAGAGATGTGGACGGGGTCAAGTATGTTGTGAAGTGTTTATTACAAAAAGCATTGCTTGAGGAAGTCCGCCTTACTAGTAGGCTTAATGAACTAGATTCCAGTTGGCCAGCCAGAGATGTGGACGGGGTCACGTATGTTGTGAAGTGTTTATTACAAAAAGCATTGATTGAGGAAGTCCGCCTTACTAGTAGGCTTAATGAACTAGATTCCAGTTGGCCAGCCAGAGATGTGGACGGGGTCACGTATGTTGTGAAGTGTTTATTACAAAAAGCATTGATTGAGGAAGTCCGCCTTACTAGTAGGCTTAATGAACTAGATTCCAGTTGGCTAGCCAGAGATGTGGACGGGGTCACGTATGTTGTGAAGTGTTTATTACAAAAAGCAGTGATTGAGGAAGTCCGTGTTACTAGTAGGCTTAATGAACTAGATTCCAGTTGGCCAGCCAGAGATGTGGACGGGGTCACGAATGTTGGGAAGTGTTTATTACAAAAAGCATTGATTGAGGAAGTCCGCCTTACTAGTAGGCTTAATGAACTAGATTCCAGTTGGCCAGCCAGAGATGTGGACGGGGTCAAGTATGTTGTGAAGTGTTTATTACAAAAAGCATTGATTGAGGAAGTCCGCCTTACTAGTAGGCTTAATGAACTAGATTCCAGTTGGCCAGCCAGAGATGTGGACGGGGTCAAGTATGTTGTGAAGTGTTTATTACAAAAAGCATTGATTGAGGAAGTCCGCCTTACTAGTAGGCTTAATGAACTAGATTCCAGTTGGCCAGCCAGAGATGTGGACGGGGTCACGTATGTTGTGAAGTGTTTATTACAAAAAGCATTGATTGAGGAAGTCCGCCTTACTAGTAGGCTTAATGAACTAGATTCCAGTTGGCCAGCCAGAGATGTGGACGGGGTCACGTATGTTGTGAAGTGTTTATTACAAAAAGCATTGATTGAGGAAGTCCGTCTTACTAGTAGGCTTAATGAACTAGATTCCAGTTGGCCAGCCAGAGATGTGGACGGGGTCACGTATGTTGTGAAGTGTTTATTACAAAAAGCATTCATTGAGGAAGTCCGTCTTACTAGTAGGCTTAATGAACTAGATTCCAGTTGGCCAGCCGGAGATGTGGACGGGGTCACGTATGTTGTGAAGTGTTTATTACAAAAAGCAGTGATTGAGGAAGTCCGCCTTACTAGTAGGCTAAATGAACTAGATTCCAGTTGGCCAGCCAGAGATGTGGACGGGGTCACGTATGTTGTGAAGTGTTTATTACAAAAAGCATTGATTGAGGAAGTCCGCCTTACTAGTAGGCTTAATGAACTAGATTTCAGTTGGCCAGCCAGAGATGTGGACGGGGTCAAGTATGTTGTGAAGTGTTTATTACAAAAAGCATTGATTGAGGAAGTCCGCCTTACTAGTAGGCTTAATGAACTAGATTCCAGTTGGCCAGCCAGAGATGTGGACGGGGTCAAGTATGTTGTGAAGTGTTTATTACAAAAAGCATTGATTGAGGAAGTCCGCCTTACTAGTAGGCTTAATGAACTAGATTCCAGTTGGCCAGCCAGAGATGTGGACGGGGTCACGTATGTTGGGAAGTGTATATTACAAAAAGCATTGATTGAGGAAGTCCGCCTTACTAGTAGGCTTAATGAACTAGATTCCAGTTGGCCAGCCAGAGATGTGGACGGGGTCACGTATGTTGTGAAGTGTTTATTACCAAAAGCATTGATTGAGGAAGTCCGCCTTACTAGTAGGCTTAATGAACTAGATTTCAGTTGGTCAGCCAGAGATGTGGACGGGGTCAAGTATGTTGTGAAGTGTTTATTACAAAAAGCATTGATTGAGGAAGTCCGCCTTACTAGTAGGCTTAATGAACTAGATTCCAGTTGGCCAGCCAGAGATGTGGACGGGGTCAAGTATGTTGTGAAGTGTTTATTACAAAAAGCATTGATTGAGGAAGTCCGCCTTACTAGTAGGCTTAATGAACTAGATTCCAGTTGGCCAGCCAGAGATGTGGACGGGGTCACGTATGTTGGGAAGTGTTTATTACAAAAAGCATTGATTGAGGAAGTCCGCCTTACTAGTAGGCTTAATGAACTAGATTCCAGTTGGCCAGCCAGAGATGTGGACGGGGTCAAGTATGTTGTGAAGTGTTTATTACAAAAAGCAGTGATTGATGAAGTCCGTGTTACTAGTAGGCTTAATGAACTAGATTCCAGTTGGCCAGCCAGAGATGTGGACGGGGTCACGTATGTTGGGAAGTGTTTATTACAAAAAGCATTGATTGAGGAAGTCCGCCTTACTAGTAGGCTTAATGAACTAGATTTCAGTTGGCCAGCCAGAGATGTGGACGGGGTCAAGTATGTTGTGAAGTGTTTATTACAAAAAGCATTGATTGAGGAAGTCCGCCTTACTAGTAGGCTTAATGAACTAGATTCCAGTTGGCCAGCCAGAGATGTGGACGGGGTCAAGTATGTTGTGAAGTGTTTATTACAAAAAGCATTGCTTGAGGAAGTCCGCCTTACTAGTAGGCTTAATGAACTAGATTCCAGTTGGCCAGCCAGAGATGTGGACGGGGTCACGTATGTTGTGAAGTGTTTATTACAAAAAGCATTGATTGAGGAAGTCCGCCTTACTAGTAGGCTTAATGAACTAGATTCCAGTTGGCCAGCCAGAGATGTGGACGGGGTCACGTATGTTGGGAAGTGTTTATTACAAAAAGCATTGATTGAGGAAGTCCGCCTTACTAGTAGGCTTAATGAACTAGATTTCAGTTGGCCAGCCAGAGATGTGGACAGGGTCAAGTATGTTGTGAAGTGTTTATTACAAAAAGCATTGATTGAGGAAGTCCGCCTTACTAGTAGGCTTAATGAACTAGATTCCAGTTGGCCAGCCAGAGATGTGGACGGGGTCACGTATGTTGGGAAGTGTTTATTACAAAAAGCATTGATTGAGGAAGTCCGCCTTACTAGTAGGCTTAATGAACTAGATTCCAGTTGGCCAGCCAGAGATGTGGACGGGGTCAAGTATGTTGTGAAGTGTTTATTACAAAAAGCAGTGATTGAGGAAGTCCGTGTTACTAGTAGGCTTAATGAACTAGATTCCAGTTGGCCAGCCAGAGATGTGGACGGGGTCACGTATGTTGGGAAGTGTTTATTACAAAAAGCATTGATTGAGGAAGTCCGCCTTACTAGTAGGCTTAATGAACTAGATTTCAGTTGTCCAGCCAGAGATGTGGACGGGGTCAAGTATGTTGTGAAGTGTTTATTACAAAAAGCATTGATTGAGGAAGTCCGCCTTACTAGTAGGCTTAATGAACTAGATTCCAGTTGGCCAGCCAGAGATGTGGACGGGGTCACGTATGTTGGGAAGTGTTTATTACAAAAAGCATTGATTGAGGAAGTCCGCCTTACTAGTAGGCTTAATGAACTAGATTCCAGTTGGCCAGCCAGAGATGTGGACGGGGTCAAGTATGTTGTGAAGTGTTTATTACAAGAAGCAGTGATTGAGGAAGTCCGTGTTACTAGTAGGCTTAATGAACTAGATTCCAGTTGGCCAGCCAGAGATGTGGACGGGGTCACGTATGTTGGGAAGTGTTTATTACAAAAAGCATTGATTGAGGAAGTCCGCCTTACTAGTAGGCTTAATGAACTAGATTCCAGTTGGCCAGCCAGAGATGTGGACGGGGTCAAGTATGTTGTGAAGTGTTTATTACAAAAAGCAGTGATTGAGGAAGTCCGTGTTACTAGTAGGCTTAATGAACTAGATTCCAGTTGGCCAGCCAGAGATGTGGACGGGGTCACGTATGTTGTGAAGTGTTTATTACAAAAAGCAGTGATTGAGGAAGTCCGTGTTACTAGTAGGCTTAATGAACTAGATTCCAGTTGGCCAGCCAGAGATGTGGACGGGGTCACGTATGTTGTGAAGTGTTTATTACAAAAAGCAGTGATTGAGGAAGTCCGTGTTACTAGTAGGCTTAATGAACTAGATTCCAGTTGGCCAGCCAGAGATGTGGACGGGGTCACGTATGTTGGGAAGTGTTTATTACAAAAAGCATTGATTGAGGAAGTCCGCCTTACTAGTAGGCTTAATGAACTAGATTCCAGTTGGCCAGCCAGAGATGTGGACGGGGTCAAGTATGTTGTGAAGTGTTTATTACAAAAAGCATTGATTGAGGAAGTCCGCCTTACTAGTAGGCTTAATGAACTAGATTCCAGTTGGCCAGCCAGAGATGTGGACGGGGTCAAGTATGTTGTGAAGTGTTTATTACAAAAAGCATTGCTTGAGGAAGTCCGCCTTACTAGTAGGCTTAATGAACTAGATTCCAGTTGGCCAGCCAGAGATGTGGACGGGGTCAAGTATGTTGTGAAGTGTTTATTACAAAAAGCATTGATTGAGGAAGTCCGCCTTACTAGTAGGCTTAATGAACTAGATTCCAGTTGGCCAGCCAGAGATGTGGACGGGGTCACGTATGTTGTGAAGTGTTTATTACAAAAAGCATTGATTGAGGAAGTCCGCCTTACTAGTAGGCTTAATGAACTAGATTCCAGTTGGCTAGCCAGAGATGTGGACGGGGTCACGTATGTTGTGAAGTGTTTATTACAAAAAGCAGTGATTGAGGAAGTCCGTGTTACTAGTAGGCTTAATGAACTAGATTCCAGTTGGCCAGCCAGAGATGTGGACGGGGTCACGAATGTTGGGAAGTGTTTATTACAAAAAGCATTGATTGAGGAAGTCCGCCTTACTAGTAGGCTTAATGAACTAGATTCCAGTTGGCCAGCCAGAGATGTGGACGGGGTCAAGTATGTTGTGAAGTGTTTATTACAAAAAGCATTGATTGAGGAAGTCCGCCTTACTAGTAGGCTTAATGAACTAGATTCCAGTTGGCCAGCCAGAGATGTGGACGGGGTCAAGTATGTTGTGAAGTGTTTATTACAAAAAGCATTGATTGAGGAAGTCCGCCTTACTAGTAGGCTTAATGAACTAGATTCCAGTTGGCCAGCCAGAGATGTGGACGGGGTCACGTATGTTGTGAAGTGTTTATTACAAAAAGCATTGATTGAGGAAGTCCGCCTTACTAGTAGGCTTAATGAACTAGATTCCAGTTGGCCAGCCAGAGATGTGGACGGGGTCACGTATGTTGTGAAGTGTTTATTACAAAAAGCATTGATTGAGGAAGTCCGTCTTACTAGTAGGCTTAATGAACTAGATTCCAGTTGGCCAGCCAGAGATGTGGACGGGGTCACGTATGTTGTGAAGTGTTTATTACAAAAAGCATTCATTGAGGAAGTCCGTCTTACTAGTAGGCTTAATGAACTAGATTCCAGTTGGCCAGCCGGAGATGTGGACGGGGTCACGTATGTTGTGAAGTGTTTATTACAAAAAGCGGTGATTGAGGAAGTCCGCCTTACTAGTAGGCTAAATGAACTAGATTCCAGTTGGCCAGCCAGAGATGTGGACGGGGTCACGTATGTTGTGAAGTGTTTATTACAAAAAGCATTGATTGAGGAAGTCCGCCTTACTAGTAGGCTTAATGAACTAGATTTCAGTTGGCCAGCCAGAGATGTGGACGGGGTCAAGTATGTTGTGAAGTGTTTATTACAAAAAGCATTGATTGAGGAAGTCCGCCTTACTAGTAGGCTTAATGAACTAGATTCCAGTTGGCCAGCCAGAGATGTGGACGGGGTCACGTATGTTGTGAAGTGTTTATTACAAAAAGCATTGATTGAGGAAGTCCGCCTTACTAGTAGGCTTAATGAACTAGATTCCAGTTGGCCAGCCAGAGATGTGGACGGGGTCACGTATGTTGTGAAGTGTTTATTACAAAAAGCATTGATTGAGGAAGTCCGTCTTACTAGTAGGCTTAATGAACTAGATTCCAGTTGGCCAGCCAGAGATGTGGACGGGGTCACGTATGTTGTGAAGTGTTTATTACAAAAAGCATTCATTGAGGAAGTCCGTCTTACTAGTAGGCTTAATGAACTAGATTCCAGTTGGCCAGCCGGAGATGTGGACGGGGTCACGTATGTTGTGAAGTGTTTATTACAAAAAGCAGTGATTGAGGAAGTCCGCCTTACTAGTAGGCTAAATGAACTAGATTCCAGTTGGCCAGCCAGAGATGTGGACGGGGTCACGTATGTTGTGAAGTGTTTATTACAAAAAGCATTGATTGAGGAAGTCCGCCTTACTAGTAGGCTTAATGAACTAGATTTCAGTTGGCCAGCCAGAGATGTGGACGGGGTCAAGTATGTTGTGAAGTGTTTATTACAAAAAGCATTGATTGAGGAAGTCCGCCTTACTAGTAGGCTTAATGAACTAGATTCCAGTTGGCCAGCCAGAGATGTGGACGGGGTCAAGTATGTTGTGAAGTGTTTATTACAAAAAGCATTGATTGAGGAAGTCCGCCTTACTAGTAGGCTTAATGAACTAGATTCCAGTTGGCCAGCCAGAGATGTGGACGGGGTCACGTATGTTGGGAAGTGTATATTACAAAAAGCATTGATTGAGGAAGTCCGCCTTACTAGTAGGCTTAATGAACTAGATTCCAGTTGGCCAGCCAGAGATGTGGACGGGGTCACGTATGTTGTGAAGTGTTTATTACCAAAAGCATTGATTGAGGAAGTCCGCCTTACTAGTAGGCTTAATGAACTAGATTTCAGTTGGTCAGCCAGAGATGTGGACGGGGTCAAGTATGTTGTGAAGTGTTTATTACAAAAAGCATTGATTGAGGAAGTCCGCCTTACTAGTAGGCTTAATGAACTAGATTCCAGTTGGCCAGCCAGAGATGTGGACGGGGTCAAGTATGTTGTGAAGTGTTTATTACAAAAAGCATTGATTGAGGAAGTCCGCCTTACTAGTAGGCTTAATGAACTAGATTCCAGTTGGCCAGCCAGAGATGTGGACGGGGTCACGTATGTTGGGAAGTGTTTATTACAAAAAGCATTGATTGAGGAAGTCCGCCTTACTAGTAGGCTTAATGAACTAGATTCCAGTTGGCCAGCCAGAGATGTGGACGGGGTCAAGTATGTTGTGAAGTGTTTATTACAAAAAGCAGTGATTGATGAAGTCCGTGTTACTAGTAGGCTTAATGAACTAGATTCCAGTTGGCCAGCCAGAGATGTGGACGGGGTCACGTATGTTGGGAAGTGTTTATTACAAAAAGCATTGATTGAGGAAGTCCGCCTTACTAGTAGGCTTAATGAACTAGATTTCAGTTGGCCAGCCAGAGATGTGGACGGGGTCAAGTATGTTGTGAAGTGTTTATTACAAAAAGCATTGATTGAGGAAGTCCGCCTTACTAGTAGGCTTAATGAACTAGATTCCAGTTGGCCAGCCAGAGATGTGGACGGGGTCAAGTATGTTGTGAAGTGTTTATTACAAAAAGCATTGCTTGAGGAAGTCCGCCTTACTAGTAGGCTTAATGAACTAGATTCCAGTTGGCCAGCCAGAGATGTGGACGGGGTCACGTATGTTGTGAAGTGTTTATTACAAAAAGCATTGATTGAGGAAGTCCGCCTTACTAGTAGGCTTAATGAACTAGATTCCAGTTGGCCAGCCAGAGATGTGGACGGGGTCACGTATGTTGGGAAGTGTTTATTACAAAAAGCATTGATTGAGGAAGTCCGCCTTACTAGTAGGCTTAATGAACTAGATTTCAGTTGGCCAGCCAGAGATGTGGACAGGGTCAAGTATGTTGTGAAGTGTTTATTACAAAAAGCATTGATTGAGGAAGTCCGCCTTACTAGTAGGCTTAATGAACTAGATTCCAGTTGGCCAGCCAGAGATGTGGACGGGGTCACGTATGTTGGGAAGTGTTTATTACAAAAAGCATTGATTGAGGAAGTCCGCCTTACTAGTAGGCTTAATGAACTAGATTCCAGTTGGCCAGCCAGAGATGTGGACGGGGTCAAGTATGTTGTGAAGTGTTTATTACAAAAAGCAGTGATTGAGGAAGTCCGTGTTACTAGTAGGCTTAATGAACTAGATTCCAGTTGGCCAGCCAGAGATGTGGACGGGGTCACGTATGTTGGGAAGTGTTTATTACAAAAAGCATTGATTGAGGAAGTCCGCCTTACTAGTAGGCTTAATGAACTAGATTTCAGTTGTCCAGCCAGAGATGTGGACGGGGTCAAGTATGTTGTGAAGTGTTTATTACAAAAAGCATTGATTGAGGAAGTCCGCCTTACTAGTAGGCTTAATGAACTAGATTCCAGTTGGCCAGCCAGAGATGTGGACGGGGTCACGTATGTTGGGAAGTGTTTATTACAAAAAGCATTGATTGAGGAAGTCCGCCTTACTAGTAGGCTTAATGAACTAGATTCCAGTTGGCCAGCCAGAGATGTGGACGGGGTCAAGTATGTTGTGAAGTGTTTATTACAAGAAGCAGTGATTGAGGAAGTCCGTGTTACTAGTAGGCTTAATGAACTAGATTCCAGTTGGCCAGCCAGAGATGTGGACGGGGTCACGTATGTTGGGAAGTGTTTATTACAAAAAGCATTGATTGAGGAAGTCCGCCTTACTAGTAGGCTTAATGAACTAGATTCCAGTTGGCCAGCCAGAGATGTGGACGGGGTCAAGTATGTTGTGAAGTGTTTATTACAAAAAGCAGTGATTGAGGAAGTCCGTGTTACTAGTAGGCTTAATGAACTAGATTCCAGTTGGCCAGCCAGAGATGTGGACGGGGTCACGTATGTTGTGAAGTGTTTATTACAAAAAGCAGTGATTGAGGAAGTCCGTGTTACTAGTAGGCTTAATGAACTAGATTCCAGTTGGCCAGCCAGAGATGTGGACGGGGTCACGTATGTTGTGAAGTGTTTATTACAAAAAGCAGTGATTGAGGAAGTCCGTGTTACTAGTAGGCTTAATGAACTAGATTCCAGTTGGCCAGCCAGAGATGTGGACGGGGTCACGTATGTTGGGAAGTGTTTATTACAAAAAGCATTGATTGAGGAAGTCCGCCTTACTAGTAGGCTTAATGAACTAGATTCCAGTTGGCCAGCCAGAGATGTGGACGGGGTCAAGTATGTTGTGAAGTGTTTATTACAAAAAGCATTGATTGAGGAAGTCCGCCTTACTAGTAGGCTTAATGAACTAGATTCCAGTTGGCCAGCCAGAGATGTGGACGGGGTCAAGTATGTTGTGAAGTGTTTATTACAAAAAGCATTGCTTGAGGAAGTCCGCCTTACTAGTAGGCTTAATGAACTAGATTCCAGTTGGCCAGCCAGAGATGTGGACGGGGTCAAGTATGTTGTGAAGTGTTTATTACAAAAAGCATTGATTGAGGAAGTCCGCCTTACTAGTAGGCTTAATGAACTAGATTCCAGTTGGCCAGCCAGAGATGTGGACGGGGTCACGTATGTTGTGAAGTGTTTATTACAAAAAGCATTGATTGAGGAAGTCCGCCTTACTAGTAGGCTTAATGAACTAGATTCCAGTTGGCTAGCCAGAGATGTGGACGGGGTCACGTATGTTGTGAAGTGTTTATTACAAAAAGCAGTGATTGAGGAAGTCCGTGTTACTAGTAGGCTTAATGAACTAGATTCCAGTTGGCCAGCCAGAGATGTGGACGGGGTCACGAATGTTGGGAAGTGTTTATTACAAAAAGCATTCATTGAGGAAGTCCGCCTTACTAGTAGGCTTAATGAACTAGATTCCAGTTGGCCAGCCAGAGATGTGGACGGGGTCAAGTATGTTGTGAAGTGTTTATTACAAAAAGCATTGATTGAGGAAGTCCGCCTTACTAGTAGGCTTAATGAACTAGATTCCAGTTGGCCAGCCAGAGATGTGGACGGGGTCAAGTATGTTGTGAAGTGTTTATTACAAAAAGCATTGATTGAGGAAGTCCGCCTTACTAGTAGGCTTAATGAACTAGATTCCAGTTGGCCAGCCAGAGATGTGGACGGGGTCACGTATGTTGTGAAGTGTTTATTACAAAAAGCATTGATTGAGGAAGTCCGCCTTACTAGTAGGCTTAATGAACTAGATTCCAGTTGGCCAGCCAGAGATGTGGACGGGGTCACGTATGTTGTGAAGTGTTTATTACAAAAAGCATTGATTGAGGAAGTCCGTCTTACTAGTAGGCTTAATGAACTAGATTCCAGTTGGCCAGCCAGAGATGTGGACGGGGTCACGTATGTTGTGAAGTGTTTATTACAAAAAGCATTCATTGAGGAAGTCCGTCTTACTAGTAGGCTTAATGAACTAGATTCCAGTTGGCCAGCCGGAGATGTGGACGGGGTCACGTATGTTGTGAAGTGTTTATTACAAAAAGCGGTGATTGAGGAAGTCCGCCTTACTAGTAGGCTAAATGAACTAGATTCCAGTTGGCCAGCCAGAGATGTGGACGGGGTCACGTATGTTGTGAAGTGTTTATTACAAAAAGCATTGATTGAGGAAGTCCGCCTTACTAGTAGGCTTAATGAACTAGATTTCAGTTGGCCAGCCAGAGATGTGGACGGGGTCAAGTATGTTGTGAAGTGTTTATTACAAAAAGCATTGATTGAGGAAGTCCGCCTTACTAGTAGGCTTAATGAACTAGATTCCAGTTGGCCAGCCAGAGATGTGGACGGGGTCAAGTATGTTGTGAAGTGTTTATTACAAAAAGCATTGATTGAGGAAGTCCGCCTTACTAGTAGGCTTAATGAACTAGATTCCAGTTGGCCAGCCAGAGATGTGGACGGGGTCACGTATGTTGGGAAGTGTATATTACAAAAAGCATTGATTGAGGAAGTCCGCCTTACTAGTAGGCTTAATGAACTAGATTCCAGTTGGCCAGCCAGAGATGTGGACGGGGTCACGTATGTTGTGAAGTGTTTATTACCAAAAGCATTGATTGAGGAAGTCCGCCTTACTAGTAGGCTTAATGAACTAGATTTCAGTTGGTCAGCCAGAGATGTGGACGGGGTCAAGTATGTTGTGAAGTGTTTATTACAAAAAGCATTGATTGAGGAAGTCCGCCTTACTAGTAGGCTTAATGAACTAGATTCCAGTTGGCCAGCCAGAGATGTGGACGGGGTCAAGTATGTTGTGAAGTGTTTATTACAAAAAGCATTGATTGAGGAAGTCCGCCTTACTAGTAGGCTTAATGAACTAGATTCCAGTTGGCCAGCCAGAGATGTGGACGGGGTCACGTATGTTGGGAAGTGTTTATTACAAAAAGCATTGATTGAGGAAGTCCGCCTTACTAGTAGGCTTAATGAACTAGATTCCAGTTGGCCAGCCAGAGATGTGGACGGGGTCAAGTATGTTGTGAAGTGTTTATTACAAAAAGCAGTGATTGATGAAGTCCGTGTTACTAGTAGGCTTAATGAACTAGATTCCAGTTGGCCAGCCAGAGATGTGGACGGGGTCACGTATGTTGGGAAGTGTTTATTACAAAAAGCATTGATTGAGGAAGTCCGCCTTACTAGTAGGCTTAATGAACTAGATTTCAGTTGGCCAGCCAGAGATGTGGACGGGGTCAAGTATGTTGTGAAGTGTTTATTACAAAAAGCATTGATTGAGGAAGTCCGCCTTACTAGTAGGCTTAATGAACTAGATTCCAGATGGCCAGCCAGAGATGTGGACGGGGTCAAGTATGTTGTGAAGTGTTTATTACAAAAAGCATTGATTGAGGAAGTCCGCCTTACTAGTAGGCTTAATGAACTAGATTCCAGTTGGCCAGCCAGAGATGTGGACGGGGTCAAGTATGTTGTGAAGTGTTTATTACCAAAAGCATTGATTGAGGAAGTCCGCCTTACTAGTAGGCTTAATGAACTAGATTCCAGTTGGCCAGCCAGAAATGTGGACGGGGTCACGTATGTTGGGAAGTGTTTATTACAAAAAGCATTGATTGAGGAAGTCCGCCTTACTAGTAGGCTTAATGAACTAGATTCCAGTTGGCCAGCCAGAGATGTGGACGGGGTCACGTATGTTGTGAAGTGTTTATTACAAAAAGCATTGATTGAGGAAGTCCGCCTTACTAGTAGGCTTAATGAACTAGATTTCAGTTGGCCAGCCAGAGATGTGGACGGGGTCAAGTATGTTGTGAAGTGTTTATTACAAAAAGCATTGATTGAGGAAGTCCGCCTTACTAGTAGGCTTAATGAACTAGATTCCAGTTGGCCAGCCAGATATGTGGACGGGGTCAAGTATGTTGTGAAGTGTTTATTACAAAAAGCATTGATTGAGGAAGTCCGCCTTACTAGTAGGCTTAATGAACTAGATTCCAGTTGGCCAGCCAGAGATGTGGACGGGGTCACGTATGTTGTGAAGTGTTTATTACAAAAAGCATTGATTGAGGAAGTCCGCCTTACTAGTAGGCTTAATGAACTAGATTCCAGTTGGCCAGCCAGAGATGTGGACGGGGTCAAGTATGTTGTGAAGTGGTTATTACAAAAAGCATTGAAGGCGACCGTGTCTATGGAACAGAGGTGTCTAACCACGAATATGTACTAACTTTTCCAGAGCTTAAAATAAAGTAACTTAAGTTCACTGCGGTTACCTCTTAGGAAATTTAACGGTAGTTAATTCTTTACACCAACAATAGATAAACAGAATTATTTTGCGAAAAGGCAATTTTGAGCCGATTGATTCACAAACTTGGTACACTCCAGTTTGTACAACTAGAGTGCGTTGGCTGTCATGTGTACATTTTTTTATTTCATGCCCTTAGTTGTAGATACAACAGTTAGACAAAACATGCACGACGATAAGCTAAACAAGCCACGGTCCATCATCCACAATGTGTTTTGTTGGTAGACAGACAACGAATAACCTCCCGAAAATCTGTAGTTATGGGTTAGATTGTTATGGTTAGGCTACTATAGGAGATAATAGATAGTTATGGTACAAGGAAGCAAGGAAAAGGATAACTCTAGCCAAGA
Organism: Magicicada septendecula; assembly: GCA_034769895.1. NCBI lineage: Eukaryota > Metazoa > Arthropoda > Insecta > Hemiptera > Cicadidae > Magicicada > Magicicada septendecula. The sequence goes on from CM068372.1 coordinate 369,171,922, forward strand.
AGGCCTACGTCGCGCTTATTGATAGAGCATGGCAAATGCATGACATGGATGGCAAAAGACCAAAAGTCCGTCCAAGTAAAAGATGGGAAGACAGCTGTTGGGAGTGCGAATATGGAAGTCCTTTCCTACTGATAGAGAAAGATGGAGGGTCAGGATAGAGGAGGCCAAGGCTCGATTTCGGGCTGTAGCGCCATAGTCACGAGTTATTCATAGGCAGACAAAAATGCGCATACACAAAACTATCATACGACCCATCCTGTGCTATAGCAGTGAAAACTGTATAATATCACAAAGAGCAATTGAGCGCCTCAAGATATTTGAAAGGAAGCTCCTGAGACGGATCCTGGGCCCCATATGTAGAAATGGGGAATGGAAGATACGGCATAATGATGCGATATATTGTCACTTCAACGAACCAACGGTAGAAGTGTACGTAAAACTGAGGAGGCCGCAATGGGCTGGCCATGTCGTAAGAATGGATAAAAAACGAACACCTATTGTGTGTCCAAGCAGCCATGCGCCCTGAAGGATTAAGCGACCCTCGCACCCCCCCCTCCCACACACACACGTGCAGCCCGGGCTACCTGCTGCGCTGCCGGGCTGCGCGTGTGTGTGTGAGTGCGCGTGGAGGTGCGAGGGTCGCCTAATCCTTCAGGGCGCAAGGCTGCTTGGACACACAATAAAAGAGTCCTTACGTGGAGTATGGATGGCAAAAGACCAAAAGGCCGTCCAAGTAAAAGATGGGAAGATGCTGTCGCTGTGGTGGAAGAGAGATGTTGGCGGTACGATGATGAGAGTCCTTGCTACTGGTAGAGAAAGGTGGAGGGTCAGGTTAGAAGAGGAGAAGGCTCGACTTCGGGCTGTAGCGCCATAGGAGGAGGAGGATGGTACAAGGACGAAACTAATATAAGAAGAATATTTTCTCTGTAAATATTACTACGTTTACAGATCTTATAATTATAAAAGAAGACGCTTAATAATAATATTACTAATGTTATTTTGCTGTTAGCATTCAAAGATCGGATAGCTGAGTTTAGAATCAGTTCAGTTAAAAAAATTAAATAGTGTAAAAATTCAATTGAGTTTATCGAAAAAGCCTATCCAAGCCAAACAGGTTTCCTATTACGTATTACGCGGCCCACAGGCAGCTGCCCAGTACGGTTCGAGGTGAACAGAATCTGCACCTGACTGTAGTTTTCAATAATATATAGTTATAATAATATACGTCCGCGCGCGCGCGTGTGTGTAGGAAAAACTCAGACAGAATCACTTTCGTTGCCCGGGCTGGTTACGCCGCAGCTGATATAATATAACCGACAGACGCATTACTTGCTCCGTACTACTGGGCACTCTGAATGTAGTGTATTTTTTGTAGTGGCTCTGCTCTGAAACAGCGGGAGCTCTGCTGCACGCACGCACGCACACGCACAGAGTATTTGCAATCATATCTGGTGAGTACTAACGCTGTTGCTGCTGCTGCTGCTGTTGGCAGTCCATGACTATCGCCAGATGTCCGCTAGTAAATATCTGTCTAGTCTACTCAGTATTCTCTAAGTGCTTCACACACACACACACACACACACACACACACACACACACACACACACACACACACACACACACACTATAGAACAGAAACGTTAAGCAAGTAATTTCGCGCGCACACACTTCTAATAAAGAAATTTATTTTTTTTTCTCCTCAATCTCGGTATCAGACGGATTACAAGCGTTCAAACAATATGCCTCTGTTGATATATATATATTGTTTTTATCATCAGCAGCAATTATATTGTATTCATGATCTGTCTAACGGTGGACGATACGTAAATCATGTGTGACAACTTTACGAAACTATAAAACGTAATAGTATAAGAATTCGTGACAGCTGCAGCGTTCCCACGATTGAATTCTATTAAATATAAAGAATGTCTTATTGATAATGACAGTTCATGAAAGCGAATGATTTTTTATTCTGAAAAGTCACAGATTCTTTGGATAAGAAATTAATACAATCTTACTTAGATTAAACGTTATCGAAATATGGTTGGTAGAAGCGATGTTATCGGAAAATTAGATTGGACAGGTTGAGGAACATACAACAGAAGAGAATGTAGGCTACTTTAAAACACCTAAGCGAGACGAATGATTTCTGTCGGATGAATCCTCTGCTTGGACGGCTTACATCGTAATACTTTCCGCTTGACGTTTCAATCTCTAGAATCGTCCTAAGAAGCTGTGAGTGGCGGTTGTTAGATCTTCCACTGAGTCTTTCAGCCGCCTGAGGAAGATCCTAGATTCTAGGGATCGAAGCGTCAAGCAAAAAATATTACGATGGAAGCGGTTAGAGTAGAGGATTCACCCGATAAAAGAACGGCTGGGACAGAGGCTAAGATAATACAATATGTTAAAAGCAATAACTATATATTTCGATGAGACGATCACGACCACAGAATATCCAACTACTGTTAACCAAAAGTATATTTGACTGGTAACCAGATCAGCGCAGGAGACGAGGAAGGTCAAGGAAATCATGCCTACAGTCAGAAGTTGCGCGGGGCGCCCTGGTATGTCCAGGCGCAACCTCACGAATCCCAGGTTCTTGCATACAGCGCGGTAATGCTCCCGTTAGCACAATAGGGCTTCCGTGTTTGAATTGTTGCGGCCTGAGTCCATACGCCTGAGGTCCAGCTCCATGGCTTCCTCAAGAATTTACCCACAGGAACATGGAGTCGCGCTGGGGATGACGTCGGGCGCGGCCACGATGAGCTGTCACGCCTAGGCGATTGGATCCCTGTTTCCCTTGCCTAGGACAAGATGGCTCAAACTGTTTCTGATCTGTTTGTCATTAAAGCCTGTGTCACACTATGCTACTTAACTAGTCGCTACTAAATAGATGCTACTGGCTAGTCCTATGTCACTGTTTTTAGGTAGCCGCTATTTAGTAGTGGCTAGTAAAGTAAAAGTACATGGTTGCGTAGATTGGTTTGATGTTAAATGTATTGTGCAAAGTGTTATCTGTCGGTATGAGACACCTGTTGCTGATTGGTGTTAGAGAGCTTTGTAAGGAGTTGCTGAGTAACATAAGGAACAAAAAGAAACGCCTGTGGGTTCGGGAATGGATAGGTAGATATGATAAACAGGGTGCTTCAGCAACATTAATAAGAGGGCTGGCAATTGAAGACCGTGAAGAATCGTACCAAAACATCATGAGGTTAGCCGTACCAAAGTTTCAGGAATTGCTAGATCCTAATATAATTGCTATTGCAGGAATTGCTAATCAAAGTAAATTTGATTTGTATACATTTTCCGTCCCGGCATACTCTTTTAAGATTTTAAAATTTTATTCAGTTCACTACAATAAGCATCAAGGAGTCTTTTAATTTTCTTTTTAAAGCGTCTTCCTTTGGTGGTAATCAGGCAAGTTCCAGCTCATATAGAACCGTGTAAAAGCAGTTTTTTCGCGTAGCGTATCTAATACTCGGACGTAATGTCCTAAAGGCAATCATATTTTCTATGTACGTTAAGGAATGTAATTATTTCATCACCCGACCGCTTTAATAAATAACTCACTGCAAATGTAGAAATAGAACACTCAAAAGGCACAATACGACAACAAACCAAAACAGACGCCGAGACAAGTACGTGGTTACAAGGGACGCGCTACTTTACTGCTACTGCATTGTCACACTGGGCGACTAGGGGGCTACTTGGTAGCGGCTAGTGAGTAACGTGGTCTCAAGGTCGACTTCTGACTACTTAGTAGCGCCAAAAGTTGAACTCGTCCAATTTCTCTAGCTACTGATTTTTCACTAGCCGGCAAGTGCTAGTAGCTGCTACTAACTATGTCCCACGAGGCTACTTAGTAGCCGCTACGCGAGCAACGGCTAATGAAGTAGCATAGTGTGACACAGCTTAAACGTCTGATGCAGACGCTGGGCTAGCAAAGTGTGGTGAAGCTGCCGCTATGGCATGTTACCTGGTTTGTGCCAGGTAACGGATCATGGAAGATTAAGGAGGCGGTGGGCAATTCAGACAGAGTTCTTGAGAAGAATGACCTACAAAGGTCATCAAGTAGTACTTGGGGCGTTTGATGCGTAAAGGAGGCCGTGTGTTTTGAAAGTCGTGACGGCAAGAGGGTCGATGCCTATATAATCTTAGAATATCAACCCAGAAAACAAAAGTTATGGCGTTTAGAAGAAAGAATCCAATACGTTCCAAGACAATTATAAAAAATCAGCCTACAGAACAGGTATCCCATTTCAGTTTTCTAGGGTGTGATGTAACTAATGAGTATGACAACGACATCGATTTCAAAGGTAAATAGATTTCAAGTGATATGTGGTACTGTATACAGAGCACTTGGAAATATGACAAGAAAAGACACCAAATAATAAGAAAATAATAAAAGACTAAGAAAAGATTTATTAATTCTATAAAGTAATGGCAACCTATTTGAACATACGCAAGTGGAACTTGGGTGATGACGAGAAACGATGAGCGAAGAATACAAACAAGTGAAATGAAGTTCTTGAGAAAAAACCAAAGGTTGGACTTTAGAAATCAAATACGAAATGAAGATATAAGAACCGAGTTAAATGTATATGCTATGGCCAGTAGAATAAGGGAAGGACAAATAAAATGGAGGCAACATGTCGAGAGAATGGAAGATATGAGACTACCTAAACAAGTAATATAAGATACAGATCTCAAGGGAGACGAGATTTAGTTAGAGCAAGGAAAGAAGAGATGGCTTCAGTGAAGGCGAAACACGCTGTAAGCCTATACCTTGACGTGAAGAAGAAGAAGAAGAAGAAGAAGAAGAAGAAGAAGAAGAAGAAGAAGAAGAAGAAGAAGAAGAAGAAGAAGAAGAAGAAGAAGAAGAAGAAGTTAACTACGAGTTTTGGATTAAGATGTTGCAAATTCACAATTCAATTTAAACTAAACACTAACATCGACCACGTAATTATTAAATTTATTTCAATAACATTGACATTGATGAGTCAAAACGTCAACCTTTTTCGATCGTCTGTCAACACTGACGGTGACGTCGTAACATTAGCAAACGACACAAAAACTCGCCGTCGTCGATACAGTGATTAAGATTTGAAACGTTTGCGCAATAAATATTGTCACCGAGATGATATATCGCCGACGAGACTGATGCGATCGTTGATATACTTACTGTCAACGCGTCATCGTCGCTTCAACTCTCTGTGTTAGTTTTTCAATCAACTGAGCATTACGTTTCTGTCGACAGTGTTCGAAGCGTCACGTGTAAGATTAGAATTGTTTACTCCAAGGTACTCTGGGCTGTCGACCATAGAGCAGCTAATCAAAACACTTGGCGTAGATTTCGTATTAGTCGTTATGCGTTTGAAATAACTAATTTCTTCGGATTATTAAGTAACTTTATATCTGTAACACAACTAAAAAAGATTATACAAATCACGTCACCTTTCAGCGTCTAGGATCTCTTACCGCTAGGATACCCGTTCGGATGTATTCCATTATATATTTATATGTATGTCTGTGTTTGCGGGCGACATTTCTACAAACGAAGTTCGTCAAGTGGGGCTGTGCGTGGCGAAGGGCGTCGACCGCTCGTGTGCTGCGTCCCGAGCTTCAGATAGAGCTCCTGCCGCAGGGGCAACACATTATCTGGATGTTAGGGATGTGGCCTGCTACCGACCGTGGAACGAAGTTCATCTTGCTTCTTTTGCAATATTTTAACCGAATTATGGACGCCAGTCATAATTCTTTAACCCACCCAAGGTTTAACGTTGCTTTATGGACGGCACGATCTTCTTCCACGCCACACCCCTGCTTTCTTCTTCCATTCGGTAACCATTACTACGTCTATTACGTTTATCATTGATTATAAATCCTCCGAAGTCGACCCCGTATCTCGTATGTTGTTCTGGGGTACCGTGTTCAGATTATTCCCATGCACCTGCATAAAGTACACGTTTTCCTGGTTTCTCCAGCATTTCCCCTGACACTCAATCCAGCTTCGTTTGTGCCTGTAATTCGTCTCCATTTCCTTTAAACTGTTCCAGTTGAATTTTGTTTAAGTTTCAAGTGCAGGCAAAGACTGAATACACTCACCAAGAACTTTATATATAGGTACTGGTCGTCAGCTCTTTGTGAATGTTATCAATCCACAGCCAAGGCTGGATTTACCACTGAATCCGTACCCTTCAGCCAACACGCGAACTGAGACACGTCTACCTGCTTCCGGCACATCGCCACACTCGAACCGAGAAGCACTCTCAAAATACGTCCCCCACAGATAACACACGAACTGAAAAACGTCTACCTGCTTCCTGTAAAACGCCACACTAGAATTGAGAAACACTCTTAACTCCGCCCCTCTAAGCTAAAACAAGAACTGAAAAACGTCTACCTGCTTCCGGTACAACGCCACACGCGAACTGAGAAACACTCTCAAATCCGTCCCCCTCTCAGCCAACACGCGAGCTGAAAAACGTCTACCTGCTTCCAGTACATCGCCACACTAGAACCGACAAACATTCTCAAATCCATCCCCCTCTCAGCCAACACGCGAAATGAAAAACGTCTACCGGCTTCCGGTACATCGCCACACTCGAAACAAGAAACACTCTCAAATCCGTCCCCCTCTCAGTCAACACGAGAACTGAAACACGTCTACCTGCTTCCGGTACGTCGGCACAATCGAACCGAGAAACACTCTCAAATCCGTCCCGCTCTCAGCCAACACGCGAACTGAAAAACGTCTACGTTCTTCCGGAACAACACCACACTCGGAATGGGCAACAATCTCAAATCCGTCACCCTCAGCTAATTCACGAAATGAAAAACACCTACCGGTTTCCGGTACAACGCCACACTCGAACTGAGAAACACACTCATATCCGTCACCCTCTCAGCCAACACGCGAAATGAAAAACGTCTACCTGCTTCCGGTACATCGCCACACTCCAAGAAAGAAACACACTCAAATCCGTCCCCCTCTCAGTCAACACGAGAACTGAAACACGTCTACCTGCTTCCGGTACGTCGGCACAATCGAACCGAGAAACACTCTCAAATCCGTCCCCCTCCCAGCCAACACGCGAACTGAAAAACGTCTACGTGCTTCCGGAACAACGCCACACTCGAACTGGGTAACACTCTCAAATCCGTCCCCCTCAGCTAATACACGAACTGAAAAACATCTACGTGCTTCCGGTACAACGCCACACTCGAACTTAGAAACACTCTCAAATCCATCCCCCTCTCAGCTAACACGCGAACTGAAAACTTCTACCTGCTTCCGGTACATCGCCACACTCGAAGAGAGAAACACACTCAAATCCGTCCCCCTCTCAGCCAACTCGCGAACTGAAAAACGTCGACCTGCTTCCGGTACATCGTCACACTCGAACTAAGAAACAGTCCAAAATCCGTCCCCCTCTCAGCCAACACGCTAAGTGAAAAACGTGTACGCGCTTCCGGTACAACGCCACACTCGAAATAAGAAACACTCTCAAATCCGTCCCCCTGTCAGCCAATACGCGAACTGAAAAGCGTCTACCTGCTTCCGGCTCATCGCCACACTCGAAGAGAGAAACAGTCGCAAATCCGTCCCCCTCTCAGCCAACAAGCAAACTGAAAAACGTCTACCTGCTTCCGGCACATCGCTACACTCGAACCGAGAAACACTCTCAAATCCGTCCCCCTCCCAGCCAACACGCGATCTGAAAAACGTCTACCTGCTTCCGGTACATCGCCACACTAGGACTTAGAAACACTCTAAAATCCGCCCCCCTCAGCTAACACGCGATCTGAGACACGTCTGCCTGCTTCCGGTACAACGCCACACTCGAACTGAGAAACTCTCAAATCTGTCCCAACACTCAGACAGGGAAACATGCGTACCATTTGTTTGATAAGATCCAGTACACTCTACAACAGAGATCTGTTAGAAATGACTTCTATCTTAGAAAGTTAATTAGCAGGGGTTAACGTAAAGTAAAAGTAGTTATTAATTAATAATTTATTTTCATTGGAGAATTCACATCACAAACGATGTATTCATTACAACGTTCTGACTGTAATTAATTAAATTATAAGACAACAAGTAATTATCAAATTAATCTCTGAATCGAACGAACAGTAGATACTATTTCATCGCAAGATTCACCATTTAACAAGGTGTGTTAAAATAAAAATGTAGCAAGTAGTGGAGCCATTTTACACATACAAATAAACTCCAGGCCTACCTAAAGGCCACTACAAGCTTAAATTCTAGTACTTTGTAAGATACGCAATGAACGAAATTTAATTGGTTAATCTTAATATTTTGGAGTTGTGTTATTTTGTTTAGGATGAACTGTTGCCTTGCTTTCATTGTTTTGTCTGTTTTGAGTAAAGCTCTGTTTGAGACACTACTGTGTCGAATGTAAGAATCAGTTTGAACCCTTTTCAAGTGTTTCACGAACATGAAAATAGTGAACTGTGAAGAAACACACGATGTGTTGAAATTTGACTGAAAGCACTCGAAAGCATTCGTGATTCTGCGATATGTCCCGCCTAGTTGGAAGGTGGGAAAGAAGTATGTTTACCTCCGTTTGTGACACAGTGTGTAAACGTGGTCAGTAGAGGGAAAATGCCGATCCTGACCCAAGTACCGTTATTCCCCCACCACCACCGCTGGACCAGCAGCATCGACCAATCAAATTGCATGGCGCCTTTCGCGCGTCAATTCAAATATATGCAGCCTTTCGCGAGCCTAGATCAAAGAGATGCCGCCGTTCCCAATTTTTTTATTTTTTTTAATTTGATATTTTTATTTTTTTAATTAAATTGATTTGCATATCCGTGAATATATGCAGCCTTTCGCGAGCCTAGATCACTTTCACTTTCTACTGGACCACAGCATCCGCGACTTTTTCGCGTATCTGGACCACAGCATCCGCGAATATAATTTTTTATTTTTTTATATGCCGCCTTTCGCGAGCTTAGATCACTTTCACTTTCTATCATTATAGTGTATATATTAAATATATGAACAGGGTTACCAACCTTGCATGAGTTCAAATTTGTTATAATGTATATTAAATCTATATGATCAGGTTTACCAACCTATGTATGGGTTCAAACTTGATATGTGTGTGTATTATAGTGTATATTAAAATATATGATCAGGGTTACCAACCTTGCATGAGTTCAAATTTGTTGTAATGTATATTAAATCTATATGATCAGGTTTACCAAGTATCCCTCCTCAGACGCTGGTGTTACTTTGCATTTTTGCATTAAATATATATATCGTAAACAATGAAATAATAATATTTCGTCATTGTAAGATTTTAATAAAACAATTATCAGTTTAAATTCTCTCTCACACTTGTTGTGTATGTTTCTCTCTCTATGGTCAGTACCGCGCGCATGTATATGAAATTAGAAAGTTTATATTTATTCGACAAATATTAACGCCCTCTCTCTCTCTCTCTCGCTCGCAGACGTCGGAAGCAATTCGAGGTCATTGACACGACTTTACACTGACACATTGCAGTCTCTCTCTCTCTCTCTCGCTCTCTCTCTCTCTGGGTTAAGCTGGTGTTGTACGTTACTAAAATCATAGCAAATATTTTCATTCTAAGCATGTATTACTGTTTAGTAATAATTACAGCCCCAACAAAGGATATATAAGTTTGTGTACATGGATTGTATATTGCAAGTACAGAATTATTATTTAAATCCGATATCTGTTTTTATTAAAATCATACAATGTCAAAAGAGGATAGTTGTCTGTTACGAACCAGTACTAACTCTCCTATATGGCCGTCGCTCGCATCATCCGTATTTAAAGTTCGCTACTTCCAGTACACATGGCCTCTGTAACAGATTTGGTCTCCAACAGGTGTGATTCGAACGGGAAAGTTTGCAAGGATGAGACGTAGGGTAATCCGATGTGTCAAAAACGTGAAGGTCCTTCTTCATATCAGCATACGCGCTGACAGTAATTATGTGAACTTCAAAGGGTTCAAATATTTCAAAATAAAAAATACAGAATATATGAAATGTATATTTACAAATAAAAAAAAAATATTACATATTATCAAACAATGGCACATAATATTCATCCACCCAATCCTCTATAAATCGACCATAATTAACTCCCCCAGCATGATTGTTAATAAACCTCGTGTAAATATTTGCTAAGTCTTTATTTTTTTTAATTTCTGTTTCAGTATGAGACTGACAATCGGTGCGCTGTTGTTGTAATAGCTCCCTGTTTCGTGCCACCTCAGTCGCTCGCCTTTCTAACCAATCTGAGGCGTAACTTTCAAAACAGTCAACGGGAGACATACTTGTCTGAAACAAAGACATTCTCAGTGTTTTATCACACACATACAAACACATTGCGGTCTCTCTCTCTCTCTCTCACTTGCACACACACACACACACACACACACACACACACACACACACACACACACACACACACACACACACACACACACACACACACACACACACATGTACAAACACTTTAGCGAGCACGAAGTTCCCATATTTTGTGTCTACATTTGTTAAGACCACGATGGGATATTTTTTTATTTACCATCAATTCTGACCACTTGATATTGCGTAAACGTGTTTGCTCTACCCAAATATCTTCACACAATAAAGGCCACGCCTCGGTCATTACGAATAATGTTTATACAAAAGTTATATTTTAATATATGAAACAGGAATAATCATGCATATTAGAGTTTACCTTAGTTTTTCATAAAGTATTATTTTAATAATTGATGGCTTACATTTTATGTACGTACAGTATCTATTTATCGACATATAAATTGTAGTAGCAATAATAATAATAAGTGATATTTACAATGAAACTATTTTCAAATAAAAATGATGTTGGTTCGACAACCTTTTTGTTTTAAGACTATAACAAGAATGAGACCTGAATCAACTCTCTCTCTCTCTCTCACACACACACACACACACACACACACACACACACACACACACACACACACACACACACACATTTAGTATGAATAGACGCGTCTTTGTTAGTAAAATGTAATGCTGTAATCATTAATAGCGTTGTGATGGGGGTCGACTGCATGTGATGTTTGTAAAAATTGTTTACGCATTTTAGGTATGGTTTATCTATTTAATACGTGCAATTTTAACTAATCTGTCTTGGAGGATAACCTATTTTTCCTTCTTTTCTACAGATAACAGTTGCTTTGATCAGAAACATTACCAGAGAACAACGTCCTCCTAAAGATAAATTTACCAGAGCTCAAAACAGTACAAAGTCATACTTTTGGTGAAGAAAATCACGTCAACAACAACAAAAGTTGTTTGTGTTTCAACAGCTACAAACAATAATTAATTTTCTTACACTAGTAAACATTTTGTTGTAATTGTTTCAATTAAAGGAAACATATATATTCGTTGAGAAAATCTGTTGTGGGTGGACGAAACATGTGTCTGAATTAATAAATTTTCTCTCTGCATAGCAGTTGTAAAAGTAGTCATATACATTATGTGCTATATATATATATACAAAAGGCTTTCAACGTGTTTGTCATTTCAACCAATTTGTACTGCGCTCTAATTGTATAAAAATAACTGTACCGCTCCATACAACTGAGAATAAATACCTTGTGTACGTTGTCTAAATCAGACGCTCTATAATAATAATAAGTGATATTTACAATGAAACTATTTTCAAATAAAAATGATGTTGGTTCGACAACCTTTTTGTTTTAAGACTATAACAAGAATGAGACCTGGCTCCCCCCTCTCTCTCTCACACACATACACACACACACATTTAGTATGAACAGACGTGTCTTTGTTAGTAATATGTACAAATCACATGACTTTATGTGAACTTCAAAGGGTTCAAATGTTTCAAATAAAATATAGAATATATGAAATGTATATTTACAAATAAAATAAAATATATTACATATTATGAATTTTTTTAATTTGTGAAGCAATCTTCAAGACGCTCTTCTTCTTCATTTGGTAGTACATTAAGCCAGTCCTTGGACTTCACGTTTATGGGGGTTTCATAAACATAAAGATCACTACCACCAATAATTTGTGGTACAATACTTCTGTTTAATGGTAGTACCGCGCTCTAATTGTGTAAAAATAACCGAGAATAAATCCATGCAAACACACACACACACACACACACACACACACACAACGATGTTTCTACTTATTTGAACAAGTCCTGTATTAAATGCACTTGTTAATGTTTTAATGTGAACAATTTTACGTTTAAATAAAATCTGTACATACAATAAAATTATGTTTCAGTATTAAAGATATAAATATTACTGTTTTATTAATTTAAAATACCATATAATTGCTTACGCTTGACAAATAAGAGAAAAGACATACTTTACGGAATTTCTTGAAATTTTTGCAGTTAGTCTTCTGCTCATGTGTACTGGTAGTCTGTTTGGGTACGGTTAACCATTTAAATTCAATGTTCTTGTTGTTAACCTTCTGCTCCTGTCCCTCTCGTTTACTGGTGGTATGTTTGGCTACAGTTAACCATTTAGGTTCAATGTTCCGAGAAGTATTCATCATCTTCTTGTTCCTATAATAACAGTACCTGCTTCAGTACTATATATATTATGTGCTATATATACATAAGGCTTTCAACCAAATTGTACCGAGATCTAATCGTGTAAGAATAACTGAGAATAAATCCATACAAACATACACACACGCACACACACACACACACACACAAAACCAATGAACTGTCTCTTGACATCGTTTAGAAATTGACATGACAGAGAAAATTTTCATGTTCCACCTTGTACCGAGATCTAATTGTGTGTAAGAATAACTGTACCGTCACATACAACTGAGAATAAACATACACACACACACACACGCACACACTTTACGATGTTTTTACTTATTTGAACAAGTCATGTATTAAATTCAATAAATAATGCACTTGATAATGTTTTAATGGGAATAATTTTACGTTTAAATAAAATCTGTACATACAATAAAATTATGTTCACTTTAAGAAATAAAAACTGCACAGTATGTTTCTTTGATTGCAGACGAAACATCAGACATCCCGTCTGTATTTCAGTTAGTTATAGTTTTCCACTATGTTTAGCTAATGGTCAACCAGTTGAAAGTTTTTGGAAATTTGATAACCCTGAAGGCACAACGCAGAATCTATTGGTCTAAGCGTACATTTATTATGTAAATCATCTCTTTTTCAGTCATCTACGTATATGCATTTGAATTATTTGCGCATGCGTATACAACTGAGAATAAATCCGTACAAACACACTTAGCGACGTTGATATAAATATTACTGTTTTATTAATTTAAAATACCGTATAATTGCTTACGACGCGCACACTTAGCAACGTTTTTACTTATTTGAACAAGCTATGTATTAACTTCAATAAATAATGCACTTGATAATGTTTAAATATTTCCAACAACTATGTTGATTAGAAGTGCTGTAAGTTCAATAACAATGTTCGCTACGTAACGTATTCAAATCTGTTTACTCACCTCTTAAATGTTGATGCACGCAATTATCGATTTCACAATGAGGTATGAAGGCTAATTGCATTCTTCACGTATATATATTGATGTATCTTACAACGGTAGGGGTAGCTTGCGTGTTTGTTTTGAAAGTCATTGTCCGCCGTTAGAAACTTTCAGAAGTTAGCGATACTGAAAGTATTTTCGTGCATTAGTCAAAATTAGGAAAACAATGCAGAGAGAGAGCGAGTGGACACACATGTAAGTAGCTCGATACTCAGTGACAACAACACACACACACACACACACACAGTTAATATTTGTCAAATATATAACAACGAGTGAGAGAGAGGGAGAGGAGGGGTCATCGACCGTGATGGAAAAGCTTTACCTCACTGCTTTAAGAAGGTAGCGATACTGAAAGTATTTTCGGTCAAGTTAACACGGCTCTTTTTAAGAAACATTCTATCATTTATTTGATGTCGATACCGGTATTAATTATAGATTACACTTAGTTCCATTCACTTCCATGTGCTTACAAATACTTGTAATTAGTTTCGTTAATAACTAGGCCAAAACATTGTCATTACATGTCAACTCTTCCGTCTGTCTCGTAAATTTTGCGCAGTACTGTTTGAGTCTTATCGTTGTAAATAAAGAGCAACAGCAACAGTGTCGTAATACTCTACTTATTTGAACAAGTCCTGTATTAAATGCACTTGTTAATGTTTTAATGTGAACAATTTTACGTTTAAATAAAATCTGTACATACAATAAAATTATGTTTCAGTATTAAAGATATAAATATTACTGTTTTATTAATTTAAAATACCGTATATATATATAACCTAGGAACTTCGCAGGTGAAGAAATTAATTTCTATTTTTCATCTGTAACGACATGCGTGTATAATTTTAATTTATTTCACTATACACCTCTGAACCTATGTGTAATTATTTTGTAAACTGCGTTATCTATGGAGGAACTGTCGCAGCAAACGTTAACACTAGAACGATTATATTATTATTATTATTTAGTGATCAGATAATTTCATAAAAAAATAAGAAACGTAAAAGATATACGCTGACTTTACCGCAACCACGTCTATTTAGATAAACGGCTCGGAAGAAAAAATAATTCTTCACAAAGCAGAACAACAACTACAGTCTCAAATAAATATATTTTAAAAAAGATAAATATACATTAGATGGAAATGTTTCCTCTGTTTTTCTCTGTGAAACACAAAAAGAACTTGGGAATCGTGTTTCTTCCCTAGATGCGGTCAATACGATTAAAAGTAAAATTTTAATAACAAAGTTTTCACTGTACTTTAACAAGGATGGTAATATTTTTTTTTCTAGTGTCTAATCTTTTAAACTAAAAAACGTACAATCTTTATTACTTTTACAAATACACACACAGACGTTAGGGAGAGACTGCAATGTGTCAGTGTAAAGTCGTGTCAATGACCTCTTGTATTACAATAGTTTCTTACTGAAGGCTTGTACGCTTTAAATTCAGCTATACCTAAAATATATCTTCAATTAGGGTCATTGTACACACACAGTGGAATGCTTTCAGAAATTTGCGACACACACACACACACACACACACACACACACACATACACAACGCTGTTTCTACTTATTTGAACAAGCCCTGTATTAAATGCAGTGGTATTTTCTGGATTTCTCTAAGTTTGCTCTTAAATTAGAGCGGGCTTTATTCCATATTCGCTTTATCTGCTTATCCGTTATTTGCGGAGGCAGCAGATCGTGTATATTCCATCTTGTGGACAAAGGGTGGTTTGGTCGGTATTTGTACAGTAACTCAAACGGGGTCGACTTGTGACCTTCGTGATAAGCTGAATTAAAAGCATATTGAATCCAGGATAGGTTTTGGTCCCACAACGTATGATCGTTTGCATGATAGGCGATTAGCGCAGATTTGAGGTTTCGTAGATACCTTTCAGCAATATTGCCTTGTGTTCGATACTCTGTAGTGGTTATATGGTCTATCCCTAACTTGAAACACATATTCCTAAATTCTTTCGCTTTAAACTATGGACTGTTATCAGATACTATACGTACTGGAGTACCGTAGTCTTTAAATAGTCTTTCCTGTAATATTTTTACAGTCGTCGACGCTAATGCTCGTCGCATGGGATACATCCAAACAAATTTAGTGAACGAATCTACATAGATGAGTAACATTGTATTGCCTGATTTGGATCGTGGATATGGACGTGAGAAATCTAGATAAAGTTTAGAAAAAGGGGTCTTAGGGATTTCTGAAATCATTTGGCTCACTTGATTATTTCGGGGCGGTTTACTGAGGGCACATAATGTACATTTCTTTACGAAGTTGGCTATTTCGCTGTTCATATTGTTCCAATGATATTCCTTTCGAACACGATGTATTGTCTTATTGATTCCCATATGGGCTCCTATGGTAGATGAATGGAAGTATTCCATCAGCATGGGCTTAATTACATCCGGGGCTATTATTCTTATCTTGTGACATAGTACATTTCTACTCAATACGTACTTCTCGGATTTAATACCTTGCGTAAGTTGTACTATAATAGGCTTCAGTGAGAGGTCTTGTTGTTGATACAGAGCAATGTTTGTGAAGGCAAGGGGGAATTCAGTAATTACGGCGTTAGCATGTGCTATTTCCGGATTCTCTTTGTTTTCAGGAGTTTTAGTGGGCGACTGGAACATACGAGACAGGGTATCAGCGACTACGTTTTGAGTACCTTTTATATGCTGCACTCTGAATTTGTAGCAGTTTAACTTCAATATCCACCTTCCAATTCGTCCTAACTGTTTAGGGTGATTCAATAACCAAGATAACGCCTGATTGACGGTTTCCAAAAGGAATTCTTTATGTTCTAGGAAGGGTTTAAACTTCTCGAACACAAACACAATTGCTAATCAGTTCTCGTTCGAAACTGAAACGATTAACATCAGTCCCAATGGACCACAGCATCCGCGAATTTCCGTGAATAAAAAAACGTAAACGTAAGACGTAAGACGTAAGACGTAAGATGGTCATGATACACTTGCATACGGTCATTATCGGATACGACAACGCATCAACATGGAGAACGACGACGACGACACCTCCCCACCTACTAAAAAAATTCGTCATTTTCACGTGATCTTGAGTCGGTCCTAAGCCCGAACAAATAAGGAAGGCGGTATATTATTGGGACTGTTTTGCGTTTGCAGGTCGTTTTGCGTTTGTTCACTGATTGACGTCATCGGACATAATTATTTGTACGTTATGTCGTACTATGTTACTCATCTCTGTAGATTCGTTCACTAAATTTGTTTGGATGTATCCCATGCGACGAGCATTAGCGTCGACGACTGTAAAAATATTACAGGAAAGACTATTTAAAGACTACGGTACTCCAGTACGTATAGTATCTGATAACAGTCCATAGTTTAAAGCGAAAGAATTTAGGAATATGTGTTTCAAGTTAGGGATAGACCATATAACCACTACAGAGTATCGAACACAAGGCAATATTGCTGAAAGGTATCTACGAAACCTCAAATCTGCGCTAATCGCCTATCATGCAAACGATCATACGTTGTGGGACCAAAACCTATCCTGGATTCAATATGCTTTTAATTCAGCTTATCACGAAGGTCACAAGTCGACCCCGTTTGAGTTACTGTACAAATACCGACCAAACCACCCTTTGTCCACAAGATGGAATATACACGATCTGCTGCCTCCGCAAATAACGGATAAGCAGATAAAGCGAATATGGAATAAAGCCCGCTCTAATTTAAGAGCAAACTTAGAGAAATCCAGAATATACCACTGCATTTAATACAGGGCTTGTTCAAATAAGTAGAAACAGCGTTGAGTATGTGTGTGTGTGTGTGTGTTGTGTGTGTGTCGCAAATTTCTGAAAGCATTCCACTGTGTGTGTACAATGACCCTAATTGAAGATATATTTTAGGTATAGCTGAATTTAAAGCGTACAAGCCTTCAGTAAGAAACTATTGTAATACAAGAGGTCATTGACACGACTTTACACTGACACATTGCAGTCTCTCCCTAACGTCTGTGTGTGTATTTGTAAAAGTAATAAAGATTGTACGTTTTTTAGTTTAAAAGATTAGACACTAGAAAAAAAAATATTACCATCCTTGTTAAAGTACAGTGAAAACTTTGTTATTAAAATTTTACTTTTAATCGTATTGACCGCATCTAGGGAAGAAACACGATTCCCAAGTTCTTTTTGTGTTTCACAGAGAAAAACAGAGGAAACATTTCCATCTAATGTATATTTATCTTTTTTAAAATATATTTATTTGAGACTGTAGTTGTTGTTCTGCTTTGTGAAGAATTATTTTTTCTTCCGAGCCGTTTATCTAAATAGACGTGGTTGCGGTAAAGTCAGCGTATATCTTTTACGTTTCTTATTTTTTTATGAAATTATCTGATCACTAAATAATAATAATAATATAATCGTTCTAGTGTTAACGTTTGCTGCGACAGTTCCTCCATAGATAACGCAGTTTACAAAATAATTACACATAGGTTCAGAGGTGTATAGTGAAATAAATTAAAATTATACACGCATGTCGTTACAGATGAAAAATAGAAATTAATTTCTTCACCTGCGAAGTTCCTAGGTTATATATATATACGGTATTTTAAATTAATAAAACAGTAATATTTATATCTTTAATACTGAAACATAATTTTATTGTATGTACAGATTTTATTTAAACGTAAAATTGTTCACATTAAAACATTAACAAGTGCATTTAATACAGGACTTGTTCAAATAAGTAGAGTATTACGACACTGTTGCTGTTGCTCTTTATTTACAACGATAAGACTCAAACAGTGCTGCGCAAAATTTACGAGACAGACGGAAGAGTTGACATGTAATGACAATGTTTTGGCCTAGTTATTAACGAAACTAATTACAAGTATTTGTAAGCACATGGAAGTGAATGGAACTAAGTGTAATCTATAATTAATACCGGTATCGACATCAAATAAATGATAGAATGTTTCTTAAAAAGAGCCGTGTTAACTTGACCGAAAATACTTTCAGTATCGCTACCTTCTTAAAGCAGTGAGGTAAAGCTTTTCCATCACGGTCGATGACCCCTCCTCTCCCTCTCTCTCACTCGTTGTTATATATTTGACAAATATTAACTGTGTGTGTGTGTGTGTGTGTGTTGTTGTCACTGAGTATCGAGCTACTTACATGTGTGTCCACTCGCTCTCTCTCTGCATTGTTTTCCTAATTTTGACTAATGCACGAAAATACTTTCAGTATCGCTAACTTCTGAAAGTTTCTAACGGCGGACAATGACTTTCAAAACAAACACGCAAGCTACCCCTACCGTTGTAAGATACATCAATATATATACGTGAAGAATGCAATTAGCCTTCATACCTCATTGTGAAATCGATAATTGCGTGCATCAACATTTAAGAGGTGAGTAAACAGATTTGAATACGTTACGTAGCGAACATTGTTATTGAACTTACAGCACTTCTAATCAACATAGTTGTTGGAAATATTTAAACATTATCAAGTGCATTATTTATTGAAGTTAATACATAGCTTGTTCAAATAAGTAAAAACGTTGCTAAGTGTGCGCGTCGTAAGCAATTATACGGTATTTTAAATTAATAAAACAGTAATATTTATATCAACGTCGCTAAGTGTGTTTGTACGGATTTATTCTCAGTTGTATACGCATGCGCAAATAATTCAAATGCATATACGTAGATGACTGAAAAAGAGATGATTTACATAATAAATGTACGCTTAGACCAATAGATTCTGCGTTGTGCCTTCAGGGTTATCAAATTTCCAAAAACTTTCAACTGGTTGACCATTAGCTAAACATAGTGGAAAACTATAACTAACTGAAATACAGACGGGATGTCTGATGTTTCGTCTGCAATCAAAGAAACATACTGTGCAGTTTTTATTTCTTAAAGTGAACATAATTTTATTGTATGTACAGATTTTATTTAAACGTAAAATTATTCCCATTAAAACATTATCAAGTGCATTATTTATTGAATTTAATACATGACTTGTTCAAATAAGTAAAAACATCGTAAAGTGTGTGCGTGTGTGTGTGTGTGTATGTTTATTCTCAGTTGTATGTGACGGTACAGTTATTCTTACACACAATTAGATCTCGGTACAAGGTGGAACATGAAAATTTTCTCTGTCATGTCAATTTCTAAACGATGTCAAGAGACAGTTCATTGGTTTTGTGTGTGTGTGTGTGTGTGTGTGCGTGTGTGTATGTTTGTATGGATTTATTCTCAGTTATTCTTACACGATTAGATCTCGGTACAATTTGGTTGAAAGCCTTATGTATATATAGCACATAATATATATAGTACTGAAGCAGGTACTGTTATTATAGGAACAAGAAGATGATGAATACTTCTCGGAACATTGAACCTAAATGGTTAACTGTAGCCAAACATACCACCAGTAAACGAGAGGGACAGGAGCAGAAGGTTAACAACAAGAACATTGAATTTAAATGGTTAACCGTACCCAAACAGACTACCAGTACACATGAGCAGAAGACTAACTGCAAAAATTTCAAGAAATTCCGTAAAGTATGTCTTTTCTCTTATTTGTCAAGCGTAAGCAATTATATGGTATTTTAAATTAATAAAACAGTAATATTTATATCTTTAATACTGAAACATAATTTTATTGTATGTACAGATTTTATTTAAACGTAAAATTGTTCACATTAAAACATTAACAAGTGCATTTAATACAGGACTTGTTCAAATAAGTAGAAACATCGTTGTGTGTGTGTGTGTGTGTGTGTGTGTGTGTGTTTGCATGGATTTATTCTCGGTTATTTTTACACAATTAGAGCGCGGTACTACCATTAAACAGAAGTATTGTACCACAAATTATTGGTGGTAGTGATCTTTATGTTTATGAAACCCCCATAAACGTGAAGTCCAAGGACTGGCTTAATGTAGTACCAAATGAAGAAGAAGAGCGTCTTGAAGATTGCTTCACAAATTAAAAAAATTCATAATATGTAATATATTTTATTTTATTTGTAAATATACATTTCATATATTCTATATTTTATTTGAAACATTTGAACCCTTTGAAGTTCACATAAAGTCATGTGATTTGTACATATTACTAACAAAGACACGTCTGTTCATACTAAATGTGTGTGTGTGTATGTGTGTGAGAGAGAGAGGGGGGAGCCAGGTCTCATTCTTGTTATAGTCTTAAAACAAAAAGGTTGTCGAACCAACATCATTTTTATTTGAAAATAGTTTCATTGTAAATATCACTTATTATTATTATAGAGCGTCTGATTTAGACAACGTACACAAGGTATTTATTCTCAGTTGTATGGAGCGGTACAGTTATTTTTATACAATTAGAGCGCAGTACAAATTGGTTGAAATGACAAACACGTTGAAAGCCTTTTGTATATATATATATAGCACATA
Organism: Magicicada septendecula; assembly: GCA_034769895.1. Lineage (NCBI taxonomy): Eukaryota > Metazoa > Arthropoda > Insecta > Hemiptera > Cicadidae > Magicicada > Magicicada septendecula. The sequence goes on from CM068372.1 coordinate 369,192,958, forward strand.
ATGTATATGACTACTTTTACAACTGCTATGCAGAGAGAAAATTTATTAATTCAGACACATGTTTCGTCCACCCACAACAGATTTTCTCAACGAATATATATGTTTCCTTTAATTGAAACAATTACAACAAAATGTTTACTAGTGTAAGAAAATTAATTATTGTTTGTAGCTGTTGAAACACAAACAACTTTTGTTGTTGTTGACGTGATTTTCTTCACCAAAAGTATGACTTTGTACTGTTTTGAGCTCTGGTAAATTTATCTTTAGGAGGGCGTTGTTCTCTGGTAATGTTTCTGATCAAAGCAACTGTTATCTGTAGAAAAGAAGGAAAAATAGGTTATCCTCCAAGACAGATTAGTTAAAATTGCACGTATTAAATAGATAAACCATACCTAAAATGCGTAAACAATTTTTACAAACATCACATGCAGTCGACCCCCATCACAACGCTATTAATGATTACAGCATTACATTTTACTAACAAAGACGCGTCTATTCATACTAAATGTGTGTGTGTGTGTGTGTGTGTGTGTGTGTGTGTGTGTGTGTGTGTGTGTGTGAGAGAGAGAGAGAGAGAGAGTTGATTCAGGTCTCATTCTTGTTATAGTCTTAAAACAAAAAGGTTGTCGAACCAACATCATTTTTATTTGAAAATAGTTTCATTGTAAATATCACTTATTATTATTATTGCTACTACAATTTATATGTCGATAAATAGATACTGTACGTACATAAAATGTAAGCCATCAATTATTAAAATAATACTTTATGAAAAACTAAGGTAAACTCTAATATGCATGATTATTCCTGTTTCATATATTAAAATATAACTTTTGTATAAACATTATTCGTAATGACCGAGGCGTGGCCTTTATTGTGTGAAGATATTTGGGTAGAGCAAACACGTTTACGCAATATCAAGTGGTCAGAATTGATGGTAAATAAAAAAATATCCCATCGTGGTCTTAACAAATGTAGACACAAAATATGGGAACTTCGTGCTCGCTAAAGTGTTTGTACGTGTGTGTGTGTGTGTGTGTGTGTGTGTGTGTGTGTGTGTGTGTGTGTGTGTGTGTGTGTGTGTGTGTGTGTGTGTGTGTGTGTGTGTGTGTGTGTGTGTGTGTGTGTGTGTGTGTGTGTAAGTGAGAGAGAGAGAGAGAGACCGCAATGTGTTTGTATGTGTGTGATAAAACACTGAGAATGTCTTTGTTTCAGACAAGTATGTCTCCCGTTGACTGTTTTGAAAGTTACGCCTCAGATTGGTTAGAAAGGCGAGCGACTGAGGTGGCACGAAACAGGGAGCTATTACAACAACAGCGCACCGATTGTCAGTCTCATACTGAAACAGAAATTAAAAAAAATAAAGACTTAGCAAATATTTACACGAGGTTTATTAACAATCATGCTGGGGGAGTTAATTATGGTCGATTTATAGAGGATTGGGTGGATGAATATTATGTGCCATTGTTTGATAATATGTAATATTTTTTTTTTATTTGTAAATATACATTTCATATATTCTGTATTTTTTATTTTGAAATATTTGAACCCTTTGAAGTTCACATAATTACTGTCAGCGCGTATGCTGATATGAAGAAGGACCTTCACGTTTTTGACACATCGGATTACCCTACGTCTCATCCTTGCAAACTTTCCCGTTCGAATCACACCTGTTGGAGACCAAATCTGTTACAGAGGCCATGTGTACTGGAAGTAGCGAACTTTAAATACGGATGATGCGAGCGACGGCCATATAGGAGAGTTAGTACTGGTTCGTAACAGACAACTATCCTCTTTTGACATTGTATGATTTTAATAAAAACAGATATCGGATTTAAATAATAATTCTGTACTTGCAATATACAATCCATGTACACAAACTTATATATCCTTTGTTGGGGCTGTAATTATTACTAAACAGTAATACATGCTTAGAATGAAAATATTTGCTATGATTTTAGTAACGTACAACACCAGCTTAACCCAGAGAGAGAGAGAGCGAGAGAGAGAGAGAGAGACTGCAATGTGTCAGTGTAAAGTCGTGTCAATGACCTCGAATTGCTTCCGACGTCTGCGAGCGAGAGAGAGAGAGAGAGGGCGTTAATATTTGTCGAATAAATATAAACTTTCTAATTTCATATACATGCGCGCGGTACTGACCATAGAGAGAGAAACATACACAACAAGTGTGAGAGAGAATTTAAACTGATAATTGTTTTATTAAAATCTTACAATGACGAAATATTATTATTTCATTGTTTACGATATATATATTTAATGCAAAAATGCAAAGTAACACCAGCGTCTGAGGAGGGATACTTGGTAAACCTGATCATATAGATTTAATATACATTACAACAAATTTGAACTCATGCAAGGTTGGTAACCCTGATCATATATTTTAATATACACTATAATACACACACATATCAAGTTTGAACCCATACATAGGTTGGTAAACCTGATCATATAGATTTAATATACATTATAACAAATTTGAACTCATGCAAGGTTGGTAACCCTGTTCATATATTTAATATATACACTATAATGATAGAAAGTGAAAGTGATCTAAGCTCGCGAAAGGCGGCATATAAAAAAATAAAAAATTATATTCGCGGATGCTGTGGTCCAGTAGAAAGTGAAAGTGATCTAGGCTCGCGAAAGGCTGCATATATTCACGGATATGCAAATCAATTTAATTAAAAAAATAAAAATATCAAATTAAAAAAAATAAAAAAATTGGGAACGGCGGCATCTCTTTGATCTAGGCTCGCGAAAGGCTGCATATATTTGAATTGACGCGCGAAAGGCGCCATGCAATTTGATAGGTCGATGCTGCTGGTCCAGCGGTGGTGGTGGGGGAATAACGGTACTTGGGTCAGGATCGGCATTTTCCCTCTACTGTGGTCGCTCACGCGTCACGTGGTCTACACACGGGGTTTTCAATTCGAGTGTGAGGGTTACCGATTTTTACCGAGTCTCAATTAGAGTTTTTTTACCGATTTTTTCGCGCTCTAAAATGTCTCTCAGTTCGAGTGCGCCCAATCGTTCTGTCCCTCATGTTTATTAAGTTCTTCGTTAATTCTTGACCATTTACCATTTATAATGTGGCTGGTAATTAGAGAAGAAGGAGTGTGAGTGAGGATGTTTTGTGTACAAGATTACGATACGTTCTACAAGACCTAAACCTGCTGCTGGCACACAAGTCCCATGAGAACTTAGGTCTGAACGTTGGAGCAGGTATCTGCTGTTTAACTCCTGGTATCCGAGCTGATAGTTTCTTTTGTCTGAATCTGCCGGCTGTCTTACACTACTGAAAGAAACACAAGCGCGTCAGTCAGAAGAGGGCTAACAGGGCAGAGATCCGATGTGGGTACAAACGAAGATACACATATATTTAATCTTATTGCTTCGAGTATTGTTTCTGGGTATACAGTATGTGTGTACGTTATGTAGATAACGCCTTGTTGTTAAATTGCCCCCACCCCCCGTCATTTGATTGACTTGTCATTGAGCCAATACTATAGCATAGTCAAAGCGAATGGGCGCTGGATTATACGACACGTAACCACCGAGCCATCCCTATACCATTGCGTATATAATTGCCACTGTTCTTAATATTACAGATTAAAATTATAAACTAATGCTAAACACACGTCATTAGCTTCAACTAAATATGTTAAGTAACTTACGGCTGTTATACCTCACTTCCAGCTGTTCACTTCTGAAAAATAAATATCCCTCAATACATGTAAGGAGCAATAAATTTTTTTTAATTAACCAGACCCCAGAAATTACTTTAAATGAAGCGCTGACAAAAATAAAAAAAGTGAAATAATAAAATTATGTAAGCAAGAGGTTAATAACTACAGAGGAATGTCTTTACTTCCAGCTGCGTATAAAATATTTTCAAAGATTCTAGTGAACATAGTAGGAAAAACATTAGATAGCCATTTGGGCGAATATCAGGGTGGCTTTAGGAAGGGCAGATCCTGTCCAGAACAAATATTCACTCTGAAGTCAATAATCCGTCACAGGCTACTGAATTCAAGGGAGATTGTAGTAACATTTGTTGATTTCAAAAAGGCCTTTGATTCTGTTGATAGAGAAACTATAGATAAAATAATCCGAGAATTTGGTGTTAAATCTAAATTGGCAAATCTAATCCGTAAAACCCTTACGGACACAGTCTCACAAATAAAATTCATGGGAGAAATATCTCAACCTTTCAAAACCATACAGGTGATGGTTTATCCCCCTTTCTTTTCAACTGTGTCCTGGAGAAAGTAGTGAGAATTTTGAATTAAAAATTAAAGGAATGCAAAATATCACCAATCATATTGGGAAGAAGGAACAAACGTATAGAAATAAACTGTTTGGCATTCGCAGATGACTTTGCTATACTTTCTGAATATCTTACATCTGCAGTAACACAAGTTAATTTTTTAGAGGACATAGCCAGTAAAACAGGCTTAAGAATTTCTGCAGAAAAAACAAATTTCTCACAAACATTAAAAATGCGTCAAAATTCCTGGTAACAGATATTGGTCGAATAGAGAGGGTTCAACAATTTAAGTATCTAGGAGAAATAATTCAAGAGAATGGCTTAGAAAAATCTGCTATAGAAGAAAGGATTCATAAGATGGAAAGGGCATATGGTATAACTAAAGATATTTATAATAAAAAGTGCATATCTAAAAATGCGAAAATAAGGCATTAGAATACAGTAGTGAAGCCGGAATGCCTATATGCAAGTGAATGTCTAGCATTGAATTATAATTTAGACAAACTAGAAATATTGGAAAGACGAATTATTAGGAAAATATTAGGCCCACGAAAAACTTCAGTAGGTTGAAAATTAAGAAGTAATGATGAAATATATCAAAGCATAGAAAATATAACAGTAACAATGAGAAAAAGAAGACTATTATTTTTTGGACATTTATACAGAATGGACGACAATAGGTTGACAAAGCAAATCTCCAAGTGTTAAAAATGGAAGGAGTCCAGATTAGGAGAGAGAAAAACGCAGGTTCAAAGTGGACTGACGACAGGAAGAAGAGACACAGTGAAAAGATGAAAGAATATTGGAGAAAAAGAAAAGAGCAAAGAGTAAAGAATCGAAATTGGAATGTGGTCCTTAGATGGAAGATAAAACAAAATGTATTATGCATGTGTAGGGCCAAGGGCGTCACGGAGTGGTCGCGTAGACTGTATGACGAGGCCGAGTCTGCGTCTGCGTCACCTTGTCCGACAACCGGCCTGTATAATTGTAGCAATAGCCATTGCCAATTGCCGGCACTGACTATGTACTGACACCGTAAAGATGAAAGAAAACGTGATAAATTGCATAAACTATCTCAGTAAAACGGTTGTTGGCAGAACTCCACTGGGGCCTTCCCACTTGCAACAAGTACCGGTTGCGAACACCGTAAAATTTGTCCCGCTTGCGATCACTGTAAAAGCACGATAGTAATCCGAAACAATAAAGCAGAACTGAACAGTTTTGTTTTACAAAACGCTTTACAAACTTTGTATTCAAGTTATGACTATAGTGTCATTCTCACTCCTGGTATATTTAATGGTAGGTGCCACTTACATAAAATCTATTAAACCTAGATTCCTGAATTTGTTAGAATTGCCGCGAATATATCAGGTCACCGTCAGAACACAGTACTTGATCTGGGTAACCATATTACTCTTCTCATCTTCTTTTAGATGTAAAGTAAAGTGTTAGTTATTTCTTAACTAGTCTACTGTCTACTCTTCACAACAAACTGAAATCTAAACAAACCACTTCACGGTTTAACATTTTGTAATTCAGAGAGAAAAGAGAGAGAGAGAGAGAGAGAGAGAGAGAGAGAGAGAGAGAGAGAGAGAGAGGTGGCCACGCATGTGTGCGTGCGCGCGCGTGTGTCTGTGTGGGGGGGATTATAACTTGGGAAACGTATTTAATAATTTAGTAACAAAAATGCATTGAATACAAACATATACACATAAACATAAAAACATAAAAACATAAACACATTTAAAACATAAAAAGATAACTGAAAACATAAGAATAATTAGTAAAAAGTTAATTAAATACAAAATTAAAAAAATTAAAACAAAAGACTGAAACCTTTGATTGCAGTTGTTGGGACTGCCCAGAACCCTTATTTCTAATGCATGGCACGGTGATTTTCTCTTTCAAGTTACCACCTGAGGTAGTGCCTTCATTTAGCGGGCTGTCCATACTGCAATTGAAATTGTATAGAGTGCAAAAATAGGAATTACATTCCCAGATAAGATCGGATTGTTAGTCCGAAATGATTGTTTTTCGTTGTTTACTCCACTAGGTTCTTTCGCTCTCTCTGCCGTTGGGAACTGAGATGCCTCATCCGCCTTTGAGACCGTTGACCGGGACATTTATATAGAATGGACAAAGGTTAACAAAGCAGGGGAAAATGTAAATTTTATTATTTCCATCATCTTCAGTTTAAGAAGCGTAACTTCGGCAATTTCAGGTGTACACAGATACATGTCTCCCTCATCTATGCGCAACGATGTATATGCATCCGCTGTCTGTGTGTTCGCAAGTGGGACGTGCTCTCACATGTCAAAAATTAACTACGTGTCTTATCTACCTGAGTGTTCTCAAGTGAAACTAGTTGCAAGTGCCACTGTTCGCAACTGGGAGGATACCGCTCCTCTACAGGTGGCTTTTACAATTTCAGAGACGGGCTTAAGAATGAGTTTGTGCACCAACAGGATGTTGTCCTACTAGTGCTCCAATAAATAAATATGTTGTAACTTCCGCCGAGTAGTTTTGGTTAGTACAAATGTGCGTTTGGCATGTTTTTAGCATGAACCGAGCTACGGCACATACGTTCATTGTACATATCGATTTTAAATATAGTTAATATTTACAGGAAACTACAGGAAACCGACAACCACTGATCATGCTATTCATGCCTCGTCTTACCACCCTTATTCACACAAAATGGCATTTTTTAATAGTATGGTACATAGATTGTTATCATTGCCCCTCTCCACAGAAGACCATAAAAATGAAGTCGAAATTATTAAACACATAGCAATAGCCAATGGTTATAAATGTAACATAATAGATAAAATAATAAATAAGAAACAAAATAGACTAATAAATATTGACATGCCTAAAGAAAAAGTAAAATATATCGCAATAGAGTATGGCGAAATGTTACATTACACTTTAAAAAACCAATTGAAAAAACAAAATATAGTATTGGCTTCAAAAGCAAATAATAAACTCGAGAACAAACTTAAGTTTAAAAATCAAATTAAGTCTTTCGATGAATACGATGGTACAGGTGTATACAGGCTTAATCGTTCGGATTGTTCAAATTTCTACATAGGACAAACGGGTCGTTCGTTCAAATTGCGTTATAAAGAACACCTCCCAAGCTCTAAATCAAATATAGGAAGATCCACATTTGCTGAACATTTAAGTTCACAAGATCATAACATAAAAAGTATTAGTGAGAATTTGGATATATTACATAAATGCAGGAAATCTCTTAAACTGGACACTCTTGAAAGGTTTGAAATATATAAGGCCACTAAAGATAATTACGATCGCATCTTAAATGAAAAATCGATCCATAAAAATAATATTCTATTTAACAGAGTAAACGATATCGAACGAGATACTAGCTGTGTCAGATCGATAAAATTTATCAAAGGTCAAATCGGTATCGATTGATTTTATCGCATAACGTGTTCCTGCGCAGGTCCGCGTCGGCCGCGTGGATCGTGTTTTCGTTCTGTTTTGTCTCGGTTTTAATATGTGTTAAATTATTTAAGTATTTTTGTTGTTATGTTTGTGTTGTTTTTATTATCTGACGGGATGTACATACATCAACAAATGTATTTTTAACTTATATTCATCGAGGATCTGAAGATGACACTTAATGTGTCGAAACTCGAGTAATCCTGTTTTCGGATTTCAAAAAGCGTGACGGTAGGTAATTAACCTGTTTTATAGTCATTTAATTATCCGTTCATTCTTATTTGAATCTTTATTCTTTATAGGAAAGTCTCTCTTACTCCAAATACATCGAGCTACCTTTTACAGTTGAATCGGTTCACTCGCCACTCGACACTGAAGTTCTCACTTCTGGCGTGTGTCGCACGGCACACCTTTTTCCTAGAGAGATGTTATTATCATTTCTTCGCTCTGAATTTACGTTTCATTCGCTCTTTAATGACGTATCATTGTGGTGTTGGATTCTTATAAATACAGAAAAGCTAAACAAATTAAGTAGCAACCAAAACAAGAGCTGACAAAAAGAAAACAATGCGATCATATTTTTCTGTTACACACACTTTGTTCCGGCCGGGTGTACGCTTAAAATGGGATTAACGTAAAAGCAATCCTCTTTCCAGTCCGTCTTTGCACCTTATTACCAAATTCGGCAGGCCAGGTGCTGAGTTTAATCAAAGGCGTGCATTATAATGTATTCTTGTGTTTACCCTTAAAACACATTTTCTTTTCCCCCGTTGTTTTTTTGTTTTGTCAGTCACTTGACTGAAATCAATGTTTAAAAATCTTCTATAATTCTAAACTTGAATCATAAAGAATGAGGTAACAGAAATTTATAAAGATGTTTAAGTTACGTGCCAATGCAGTTCATTCTTCCAATTCAAACCTACATTCTGTTCATACACAACTAATTACTCAAACAATTTATATAATTTGTACCTGCGAAATTTAACTAAGTTGAATTGACAATTACCACTAAGTATAATATTCCTATAAATCATATTGGTTTCAAAGTTGCTCCAACCAAGTTACAACGACATGTTAATGTTTATTTGATGTGAGGAGGCAGCGAGCCCACGACGCATGGCTGGGGGACGGTGTAGCCGGTTTTTGCCGCAGGAAGTTCCGAGACGTCGTTTTTCTAAAGACGATCTCATCGTCGTTGTCGACGTCACATTACAACGGCATTAACTTTATCGCGGCTTCGATCCCGTTCCTGCTTTTTGTGTGTCGTCGCTCCGCCAAGTCCTACCCCTACGTCGTGCATAATACACAAGTGTCGTGGATTCAGTGCCCGTTCACAACTGTCACAACAAGTAGGCCATGGTGGCGTCACCCCACTGTGATTGATTTCTTCCCTTTTGACCGTAACAACAACAACAACAGCGGCAGCACAACGTACTTCACATGTACTTAAAAACACGTTAGCTTCGGGAAAAATATTACCGTATATTCCTCTTCAACTTCCGTGTTATAACAGCTTTTGTGATAATTACTGCATAAATATTACATAAGTTACACGACAGCTTTTAGGCTATATGACACGCTCCACTCGGTGCAAAATTACACAATCGTATACACAGGCAAGAGTATACTGTAGGTTATCTCGATATAAAATTATTATTATCGTAGTTTATATCGTAATGCTTATTCTGTCACTGATCCAAGTGTGTATAACTTGTACCCACAGTATCCATGGCTCTATCAATTCACTAAGTGCCTCCTACTATCACCATTCTTTGATGAGGTTATTCACCCAAGCTCAGTTGAATGTGAATAAATTATGCGGTAATCATGCTCACTACAAGCAGTCTTACGGCTTACGAGGTTTGATCGAAAAGTTCGTACAATTTTTGAATTTACTCGCTAGAAGTGTACGATTGAAAAACTGTTTGTTGTAATGTCCGCACACCCGTCTGTGACAACTGTCCACGTTTGTAGCCGCTTTGGACGCACAGTTTGTAATGTCCGCACACCCGTCTGTGACAATTGTACACGTTTGTAGCCGCTTTGGACGCACAGTTTAGATCTGACAGCGAATTGAGTCAGTTATGTTTTGGTTTATAAGACGACTTTTTTTTTACATTTTGCGCTGTAAGACTGAAGAGCTTGCATTAAATCTTATGTAAATAATAAGAAACTGTTGTAACATGGAAAAATATTGCAAAGGTTTGAAGTGAGGTTGTTATTCATGGCTGAGAGGTTTAAAAATGATACAAAAGCGTCAAAGACAGTCGTGGACTGGTTGAAAATCGTGATATTAAGGTGAAAATTTGTCGTATTTATTCCACAGATTTTCTTCTCTATACATATTTCAAAATGTTTTTAATAGATTCGCCAAAAGGCTAAACAAACTAAATAAAAGACAAACAAAACAACTAACATCATCCCTAGAAGGCAAATTTTTCTACACGAATGAATATTAATAATATATATTATCAAATTATATTACTTCTGCAAGTTGTTGATATTATTTTAATTATTCTTAAACAGCTGATTAAATTATTAATAATTATTAAATTATCGACACAACAGCTAATTAAAAAATAAACATTAAAAAATGGACAGTTAAATTCGAATTACATCGATTATTAGTTATTTTATATTAAAATTGAAACAATTTGATTATTCATTAGTTTTTATAATTAAATCAAATCATTTCGATTATTGTTAATTCATTTATAACCTCTGAAGATACTGAATCTATCAGTAAAATGTACGTCAGGGTATTTAAAATAATATCAACTTGAGAGGAGTAATATAATTTGATAATATATAATATTAAACAAGCATACTACAAGAAACTCGTGGAGTTATTTATAAAGAAATAACAAATAAATATTAAGTCCTACTTGGACTTACGGTATAGAGCCACGGGTTGAACTAAACCACAAACTCAAAACGTCCGAGTGAAAGTACTGTGATTAACGAATCCACCGTGGTATGTCTAGAATGTCCCACTCCATAATGACCCACACTTTCCATTGGTTCCCGAAGAAATACACGGATATTTAATACTGTATACCATCACCATATACTCAGCCTAGAAAACAGAACAGGTCTACGAGTACACCCCTAATGAGTAGTAAATAACACTAATAAGTGACCCACCATACTTTAGAAGACGACTGAACAGACACTGTCCATATGGCCTTTCACGGCCTGGAAATCAATGAAATTAAAGCCACCTTATTAGCCCATACGTTCTGCAAGAGTATCGTCGTTGGATGACTTGACATTCATGACATCATCACGTTTATTAAATACTTACTGCTCATGATGCATCTATGCGTAGATTGTAAACTGCAAAAATATTAATAAATTAATTGACGATTTGGTACACATCCCTCACGGAAACGAATACAATTCTTTTGGCAAAATCAGAAATCTTCTCCTTGTGCATCTTCTTCTTCAGGGTCCAGGCATACAGTCTGTTCCGTCTTCAGTCCTACCATCTACTTCTGGACCTACCTACATCACTTCTATCTTTGCGGGGGGGGGTCTATAATTGACCACCTGTTTTGTTTAGTCAGGTCACCGCTCATCGTCTCTAACGTACGAGGTCAGCTGAGAAGTTTACGGAGCGATATCTATAGTTTAACGACAGAACTAACATTTTGTGTGTGTTATAAGATTCATATTTGAAACAAACTCTTTTTTAATTTAAAAATCTGTTTGCCAGTTAATTTACTTTCTACCAGCTGTTCGAAATTTACGTTTCACGAGTGTTTTGAAAAATAGGATCTTTCTTTAAAAAAAGTTGTAGCACCAACACGATTTCACAAAGAAATAGTAAATCTGTTAGGAGATGTGACTTCAAAAACAATGGTTTGTAAATGGGCAGCGCTCGAGTTTAAACGTGGTCGTTTGAGCATCGAACGCCTACAAATTGCGATAACTCCAAATGCGGCAACCAACTTGCACAAAGTTTTTTATGCCAAGTTTTTAAGTTAAAATATAATACACTCGCTCGTGTGAGATACCTACCCCCTTAGCGATGTCATCCACTCTCGATCGCTGGTCTTCCGACACCGCGTATGCAAATTTTTAATTATATCTGGAGTTGTTGCACTTTTTGGGCGTCCACTGAGGGGAACATCTTCAAAGCTCGTACGACCACTTTTAAACTCGAGTTCCCACTTAAAAACCATTGTTTTGAAAGGCGCGTAGCGTCTCATAACACATTTACCATTTTGTTGTGAATTTCCGTTAGTGGTAAACCTTTTTTAACATTCAATTAAATTACAGCACGGTGTTTGATTTTGTCCATTTCTGAAAACGTTCGTAACCCATAAATTTCGAACGGCTGGAATACAACGAATAAACTGTCTGACACATTTGGAAATTAACGTGTATGTACAAGTAAGACGAGTTTTACAACACACGAAAAATTGTAATTCTACCGTAGAGCTGAAGATGTCGCTGCGCGGACTTTTCAACTATCCCTCGTACAGACTGCAATCTGTATACCCCCAACTCGGCCCTTACATCTTCATTCCTAATTTGATCGCAGATGGGACAACAACCTTTCACTCATCTTAACAACTTCATTTCAGCGGCTTGTATACTCAGTGAATCTTGTACACGTCTCACACCCATTGGTTAGCACGGGTACTACTGCCGTTATCCTATAGATAAAATGTCAACTTTGTCTCCCTTGCTTTGTTACGTATCGTGCGGTATATGGTACCACACATCGGTTGGTATTTGTGAAGTTTATTGGTGATGTCAAGCTTCTAAAAAAGAAGCGACTCAATCGCTTGTCTACTTAGCAAAAGAAGATCAGTATCTATTTTTAATGGAGTTCATTAGTATCCTCGTAATCTTCGTAGAAAGTGAGGAAAATTATGAAAAATAAATAACAAACTGTTATGATTTTTTTAAACCGTATTCTGCGCAGTGACATCCGGGTTAAAAACACGCCTCAAGTTCTACAAGATGATGATGGCCCTCCCTTCACGTCTGAAAACTGAATTTTAACGAAATCCCAGGCCAATCGTATTCAAGCGGCCGAAATGAGATTTCTCAGGCACGTGGCAAAATATACTCAATATACTCTTCAAGCTCGCAAAAGCAATGTCGATGTACAGCAGGAACTGAATATTATGAGTATACTTGATAGGATTGTCCAATACCGGCTAAAATGGTTAGAACATCTTAACCGAATGGATAACTGCTGCATCTCCAAACAACTATGGAATTATAACCTGAAAGGATGGAGAAGTGTTGGAGCTACCAGATCTAGTCTGTCTGCTTGGAACCAAAACAAACCTTGTTTTTGGTTTAATCCTTGATGAAGATGATATTTGCTTCGAAAACTATTCAAGATATATTTGTGACACTGTTTACTCGACAACTAAATACGTATGTGAGTCATGCTTTCGAACCTAATTAAATAATATATTGATAATACAGTAGAAAAGATGCGTTTTCAATGAAGTACCATGTAAAAATACAAAAATTTTGATTTCTTTTTGACAACATAAAAAATATTTTCATTAGACTTCAGTCACAATTTCGGGCTCAGTATAAGGAATGTTATGAGATAAACATAACAAAAAGAAATCCAATTTTAAAGATTATAAAGAAAACTTGAATGCTCCAAGTTTGTGCGCCAAATATAAAAGAAACTCATTCTGCAATGGGTGCCCGAATGCTAATAATAATACGTGCCAATTATAATAAACTCTAATTGGTCGTTAATGAAATTTACTTACTTTAGTTAATCTTAATTAAGTTGATTAATTGGTAATTAACATAGTCATCTATATTCTAACTACTGCCTGGATTTCTGTTGGGCGCCAGAGATAATTATTAATCTCAGGGGTTATCGTTAAATAATAACTCTTTGTTCAGATGCTAAATGACACAACGTTATATTTATCAACTTTATGTACATTAGATAATATCAACACATAACATCATGATTACTATTAATTGTGCAAATTGAATGATTTATCAATAGATAAAAAATCTTATCACGCTTCAATCTTCAATAGAGATTAATTAACACATTTTAATAATTTATCAGAGATTATTTAACACATTTAAATCATTTATAACATTGTGCTAACTTCTTGATGTCTTGAATCTCCCTTTCTCTATTCATACTTTACTTTGATCAAAGACATGACTTAATACCAAACAAATTACATATATTTAATTCTCATCCAATTCTATGTCATAACGTATAAATGCACAATTTAGTATCTGAACTTTATCATGGGTTCTTTGAGAATGAAACGGGTTGAACTTACGGTAGACAGTTATTACTACATCAAGATTGTGTGCTTTAGACAATATACTTTGATAGAGTTACTTGTAAATGGTTATCCATTCCGCTGCTTGACTCCTTCCACTTTACACACAACATATCACTTTCACTTTCTATTGCTCTGCTTTTACTTTGCACACGATCGCGATGATTACTTAGCGTCACGCGCTTAGCGATTCAGACTTATTTATTCTTTCGCGCACATTATAAAGAAATACTTCTTCGCATCTCTGCCCGCGCACCAATTCAATCATACTCACTAGTTCTTCACCTTTACATCACCGAGTTCTTATATTTCACTTGCTTGCTTTAGTTCATTGCTAATTATGTAAATATTATGATAGTCCGAAATTCTGACTAACAAAGACTATGATTGACCGACCGCTATCATTACCGGACTTCGCACTTCTTCTCCTTGGCTTAAAGGTTTTACCCACTTTTTACTGACTGACTGGCCACTTACTGACTTTTACTGATCTCTTACTGACTTTGACTCCTTACTGTCTTTGACTACCTCATACTGACTTTGACTGCCTCCTTACTGACTTTGACTGCCCCCGTTCTTCTGCGAGAGTCACATTTATAGCCTCTTCAAAACTTCCCTTTCTGCTGTCACTCTTCCAATAACCCCCATTGGTCACATTTTGAAAGTGTCGCCGGTAAATTTGAAAATATCCAGTCATCACTTGCAAAATTCTCGCGCGCAACGATGACGCTATCCCTTATTGGCTACAGATTTTCGGTGCTGAGATTTCCCCGCACAGCCGTTAACTCGTAAAAAGAGAAATCTGCTTTCTAAAACACGCACCTCGTTTCGGTATGTCAGATATTGTATTTTTGAAGGCCGATACACAGTCTTTCTAACGGTATCTCCCGTTTTTTGCCGGTTTGTGCAAACAAAGCATTTTATATTTTTATGACAGAAAGTTTGGATGTACAATACATTTCTAAGCTGCCAGGCGACAGGTGTCGGCGCTCACGCCTTAGCCACCCGCTTACATAACTAGTACACTGTACAAAATCTCATATACTTTCTTATTACTAATATTACAATCTTATATTAACTTTAATAATTTATCGTGCCGTAATACAGATATTTACAATTTATTAATTAACTATTTGTAACTCCTTGAGTTACGTTACAAGATGTTTGAGAACAAAGTTGTATGACCTAAAGTTGAAAAATAAGCCTATTCGTCAAACCTCAATACAGTTTACGGAAAATGCTGTTTCAGGTTTTCTCAAACGCATCTGCAGACTTACTCTTGACTTTAGTTCACTAGAGCTGCCTATTTTTCACTCTACTCTCCTTATAGTTTTCCACCGTACTTGCTTCTAAAGTCCTCATTTTTCAACGATTTTCAAACACTGGAATGTTTACGTAAAGTATGTTCAGCGGGCTAACGAGTAAGATTATATAAAATACATACACATACAAATATAGCCTACATATAAAATATAATTTGTGGAAAAATATTCAGCTATAAAAATATTTCTTCTTCTTTGCAAGTATAAGGCTCAAAGCCTATTATGTCAGCCGTCCCAGACTTCTTCTCTCTTTAGACATATATTTTGCACTTTTGATGGGTCCATGTGTTCTACGTGATCAAACCATTTCTGTATTCCTATATATTCGCTTAGATGGTCGGACAGCTAACTCATGACGGACGTCCTCATTTCTTTTCCTACCTAACCTGGTATTCACGGTTACTGATCCAAGGAACCTCGTCTCTGCACTTTGCAGTCCACTGTCAGGTGCATTCGTCATTGTCCGTGTTTCACTACCATATAGACAGCTTGGAATAGACATCACCGTGTACAATTTTAATAATGTCTCTTGCCTAACCTTACTCCTTAAGGTAGCTTGATAGTGCCATTCATCTCATTAAAGCGTTTTATCTTATTCCATAGGCCTACATCAAATTCCCCAAGATATGATATATTGCATTCTAGGAAATTAAACGAAGAAACTTGTTCAACAGTTCTATTTTAAATCTTTATTTTTGTTCTTTTTGGAAATACTCGACAAAAAGGCATTCATTTAGATTTTTCAACAGATAAAATTTAATTATATTTCTTAATTTTTATGGATCTCATGCAATGGTCTCTGCAAAGTAACTTCGTTATTGGATACGGACAACTCAGTCATCAGCAAAAAGCAAATCTCCGAAGTCCCAATTATGTACACATTAAATTATATCGGAGAAGGGCTGCAACCCTGTCTCAGCCCTATATAGACAGTTTACAAATAATTCTATAGCTAAAAACTAAAAATCAATTTTACGATCTGATTTTCGTAACACCGTTTATAATAATATTGGACTTATAAACTACGGAAAAAAAATGCATTCATTAAATATACGGTTCGAATCGTTGTTACCGGATTCTTTATATGCTTACATATAGAACGATTTCGTTACGTCATCAAAAATTATAACTATGGAAACAACAGCGATAATAATAGTTTTTTCACGAATAAACTTGTAGCGCGCTCGGCCCTATGTAACACACAGAAGTGTCGCAGTAACGCTGTCATAATGAGACAAGGCGCTGCCGTTGTTGCTGTTGCTTGCTGGCGTTTTTCTTCGTTCGCAGGTTCAGTTAAAACAAGAAGAAATGTTGGACCGTTTTCTCTGTTGTACACAAAGTGGGTCAGGGAAGTGCACAACACAGAGACCGGGAAACAAATGAGTAAAGCAGTGAGTAGGAATTGAAGCCGTGTCGTGCCGCCGCCGCAGGCGTCGTTGCCGCTATTGACAAAAACTGTGCACGCCAATCGACCAGAACACGGTGAGAAACCTTGCGCGCCGCGCTGCGGGACTGCTCCCTCACCTTAACCACGCAACACTTTTCCACTAATCTTAATGAATTAAGTAGAAAATATTTTTACAACAACAGCAATCACCATCACGATGACGATAAAACAAAACTAAAACGGTACTTTCCCAATAACCGTGCCCACACTCACTTTCAGTATTTCGATTATGCCATTATTGGCATCGATATGTAGTCAATATCGGATAAAATTTTTGTTACATAATAGAAATCGTGAAAATTTATTCGCGTATATTAGCTATTCTTTTGCAACAGGTTAAAATAGCTTGTTAACGATTGCAATTGTTTTTCATTTTCATATTTTTGGCAAAAAATGTTTCTAGCAATAATATACCTGTGACGCTAAAAGTTGACGTTTTAAGGTTAAGGTGTACACTAGCATATAGAAACCAACAGGCATTCCTGTAAAACAATAGGCTACTCGCTTTTTGGTGAAAACCATGTAAAAAAAAACCGACTGGAAGTAAGGTGGCGGGATGCTATAGGCCTACATGTCTCCTTCTTTCTGGCAGAGATCGTTTTCTACTAATACTCTTTTTTCACTCATATGCGGCTTTTGTGCAGATAACTGGTATAGCAACCAACTTGAAATAAGGCGAGGTGATACAACAGGCCTACATGTGTCGCATTCTTTACGTTTCGCTTGCAGTAAAGTTTTCGAAATTTACTGAATAACATGAAACAATATTGGCTCCCTAATGAATAACAAATCTTGTTTTCATTTGTTAATGCGTTGTTTCTTTGTTTTAGTCTTATTATTCAGAAATAATTGTATTTTGCACTTTACATTTCCTGTCGTTGTTTTGTTAAAAATTGTCACGTCTTTTATTTTAAACGTTACTGTGTTATAAGCATTGTTATACACATTAAACGTTATATTTTTCCTAACCATGACTTTTATTTCTTTAAACAGTAAACTAAAAACCGAACAACATTATCACCTAACCTCAGAAATTAAAACATTACGTATTTTCACTGGACGTTAAGAAATAGAATAATTTACAATTAGTACACTTCTTCTTCTTCACATCATGGTATATCGATATTACTGCACATTCAAAACATCGAAAATGTAGTGTGGTTACTGATATTGGGAAAGTAACATTAGAACTTGCGTTTAGTATATTTTTTGGTGTTAATGTATCAATAAACATTTGTCGCATTGTCCGACCAATATAACAAATACTTACGAACGACGAACAGTCTGAAACAGTCCGATAAAGTTGTTATTGATAAATTATAAATGTAAAGTAATGGCGCAGCACCGACTTTCTGGGTTTGGTCATCTTCCTTATGACCGCTGTACATCTGATAAGGTCTGATAAAGAGCAATACTAACCAATCAGACGGCACGAATGTTATTTAGCTAACAACAGATGCTGTCTAAAAGATATCTCTACAAGTACTGCTTATGTCCCATCTCCGTGTGGCTGGAAGTGGGGGATGACAATTACGATCATGTAGGCTAAGTACTATCCATTTTTGAGTTCCTGATACCACAACTGTGCGTAACGTTTGTAGAAAGACGGACGTGTGGAACGAATGCACCACGCCTCTGAATATCTGGGCTACAGTGTGTCTTATAATACAAGCAATGGCGTTGTGTATAACTTGTATAAGTTCAACTTTATGTGCGGGACCATCAGGCGAACTCTTAAGTCAGCAAGTAAAGAAACACGCTTACAATTCCACGCCCTTCCCACACGTCTTTATATGTCTGAGAATTGGACTTTAACGAATGAGAATTGGATACGACTTTGGATACGCCAGTCGTATCCAAGCGGCTGAAATGAGATTTCTGAGACAAGTGGCAGGGTATACTCTTCATGATCATAGAAGAAACACGGATATACAGCAGGAACTGAATATTAGGCGTATAATATAGGATGGGTTTGCCCAGTAGGCCTATCGGCTGAATCGGTGGGAACATCTTTGCCGAATGGATGACTGCCGCATCGCCAAACAACTATGGAACTATAGAAACCTATAGAAAAATTTGTTATGAAAAAAATTTGCAGTCAGTTGCAGTATATAACGTGGTAAAAACAATGCAATATTGATAGAATAGGCAGTAGGTTACGAGGAAATAGTAATTCCCAAATTATTATTTAGGAAGTAAACTGTAATTTAATTACTATTCAATTAAATCAAATAGAAATTAAATTAATTGATTAAATTGCTCGATTTAATTGTTTAATCAAATTGATTAAATTTAATGAATTAAATTTTAATTTAATTGTTAAATTGTATGATAATTTGATTTAATTAACATTTGATATTTGATGAATTAATTTGATAACAATTAAATAATAAATATTATTATTTAATTATAATATAAAATAATTTTATTTTTGTAATTATAATTATAATAATTTTAATTATAATTTATTATTGTAACTATCATGATTATAATTATAATTAACTATATTAACGTGTCTGTCTATCTGTCTGTTTTGGGTATGTCTCACGATAACGTTTGAACGCGTCAACCGATTTTCATAAAACTTGGCGTGTACGTCCCCATAGTTTTATCCTAAAGATCCCTACTGCTTTTGAGACTCATCCTTCCCACCGAAAATAAGAGGGTGAAAGGCAAAAATGTGAGGTGTAATTGTGAAAACGCAAAATTGTGAAAACATCTTAAAAATCCATATGAATGCATTCGCAGATTAAAGAGAATTTCAACAAACATGTGAACATAGTGTTATGTGTTGAAAATTACAAAATTTTTGGGACCGCAATTACCAAAAAAGAGAACAAAACTTGAAAAAATTGTAAAATTCCAGCAGGGTATCTGGCTCAAAAAGACGTTTTAACCAAAATGCTTCGAATTTGTAGTGTTTATTGTATGATGTTTGTCTATGACTGTTATATTAATAAAGGAACGGAAGAGTAATCAGGTTTTTTATCATTTTCGCCACAATTGAAAAATTGTCTACTGTAGATATTTATAAATCTGTCTAATAAATGTGAGCGAGTTCTGCAGTTCAGGAAGCATATTAATTTATGTAATATAATAATTAAAGGCGCACGCGTACATGTGTGTGTGTGTGTGTGTGTGTGTGTGTGTGTGTGTGTGTGTGTGTGTGTGTGTGTGTGTGTGTGTGTGTGTGTGTGTGTGTGTGTGCGCGTGCGTGTGTGCGCGAATAGCATAAAAATAATTAGAAACATCTTGTGCTTATATTTTATTTACTTTACTCACCGTCTACGTCTGAAAAGACAAAGTGTATAACGAACAATCGATTTTTATTCAATTTTATCGATTACAAGTCAATCGAAGTGTGTCTTATATTGCAAGCAACGACGTTGTGAATAAGTTGCATAAGTTCAATCTTATGTGCGGGACCATTAGGTGAACTCTTAAGTCAGAAAGTAAAGGAACACGCCTAAAATTCTACAAGGTGATGTCCCTTCCCACACTTCTTTATGAGTCTGAGTATTGGACTTTAACGAAAGGCCAGGACAGTCGCATCCAAATAACTGTGAAGCTATAAGCCGAGGGGATGGAGAGGTGTGGGACGTCCGAGGAAGCGCTGGAGTGACCAGATCTAATCTTGAGACCGGAACAAACCATCCTTGGTTTAATCCTTGAAGATGATGATGATGACGATGACGACGACATTATAAAATTATAATTTTATAATTAATTAGAACATGTATGGTTCTCCATACCAATTTTTCTTTATGATTAAAGTTTACAAACTAGAAATTAAATTGTATAAATCTTTTAATACGAAACGTTAGATCATGTAAGCTATATAATCAGTATAGGACTGCCTTGTGATGATCCAACATAGCTGCCATTTCTCCGTAGTTAAATAATGAAATTCTTTCAGAGGTAAGCAATATAAGAACGGTAGCAAAGTAAGCGTTATGCAATTTACTGTTAATCCATCGGTTGTGGCCGTAACATGAAAAACACACTACTGACTGAAAATAACAAAACTACAAGTATTTTTAATTAACACTTAAATTCCTGAAAGCTTTCGTAATTATGTAAAAAAAAACACGCTATAGATTATCCAAAGAATGCCAAAGCTATTTATGGGATTATGGCATAGTAAGATATTAAATTTTGTTTCAAAAAAGAAAGGAATGCATAACAAAAAATAAAGTAATAATAATAATACAGTTTTATAATAACAATAAACATAATTGAAACGGAAATGAATAAGAAGGCAGAATGTAAAAAGTGACAAAAATGGCTATTCAGTGGTTAATGAGAAGAAATACAGGCGTTATTTTAAATCAATATATAAATAAATCAAAAGGAAAACTTTGTTATTAATGTAAGAGTAAGATTAGCAATATGTGGATGTCAAACATGGGTCTTAATGCATTACAGGACGAATTATGTTTATTCGTTTGATAGAAAAACTTTAAGAAGAATAGGCCGGAAGCTAATACAATCACGAATTATTTGAACAATACAAATAGCTGTTCTACTGGCCTTGTCCTCTAAAAAATTAACTTGTGTTACTGCAGATGTTAGATGTTCAGAAAGTATAGCAAAGTCATCTGCGAATGCCAAACAGTTTATTTCAATACGTTTGTTCCTTCTTCCCAACATGATTGGTGATATTTTGCATTCCTTTAATGTTTCATTCCAAATTCTCATTACTTTCTCCAGGACACAGTTAAAAAGAATTGGGGATAAACCATCACCCTGTCTTACACCTGTATTTTTTTTGAATGGTTGAGATATTTCTCCCATAAATTTTATTTTTGAGACTGTGTCCATAAGGGTTTCACGGATTAGATTTGCCAGTTTAGATTTAACACCAAATTCTCGGATTATTTTATCTATAGTTTCTGAATCAACAGAATCAAGGGTGTTTTTGAAATCAACAAATGTTACTACAATCTCCTTTGAATTCAGTAGCCTGTGACGTATTATTGACTTCGGAGTGAATATTTGTTCTGGACAGGATCTGCCCTTCCTAAAGCCACCCTGATATTCACCCAAACGGCCATCCAATATTTTTTCTACTCTCTTCAATAACATCTTTGAAAATATTTTATATGCAACTGGAAGTAAAGATATTCCTCTGTAGTTATTAACCTCTTGCTTATAACCCTTCTTATGCATTGGATCTATAAGGCCACCTTCCATTCTTCTGGGATTTTTTTTGTTTTCCAAATTTCTTGAAAAATTAATTATAGATCATTTTCGATCTTTGGTAGAGACCATTTCAAAAGTTCAGCTGATATGGAGTCTTCTCCACTAGCTTCATTATTTTTCAAAGTTTTAATTATTGCTTCAATTTCTTCGATAGTCGGAGGTGTATCTTCTTCTAAATTTTCATAAACGTCTTACAGTTCTAACCTCTGAATCGGTTCCGGGCAATTTAAAAGTTGATCAAAATATTTTTCAAGTATTTCACAATTTCCCGCTACCACCCTCGCAGTTTAGAGCTAGAACAAGATATGTGTAATTCCCTAGTACTAAGCTCTCAACTCTGCTTGATGGCGACTCTTAAAATTATCTCAGGGTATCAAAAAAATGATTGTTAACACAATTAACTTGAATGACTCTTAATTTTAATGAACATCTTCATTAACATATTACAAATTACATACAATCTTAATGATTTACAATATTGTAATTATACTTCTCATCAATTATCATTGGAAAGTAGGTTCATAGACAGATTGAATTGCCAATAGTAATACAGTTACAAAGGGGACATCCATTAATTACGTGAGGTTTTTTTTTTTTAAATTTGTACCCCCTCCCCCCCTCGGTGAGATTTGGTGAGATGTGGTGGGACCCCCCTCCCCCTCACGTGAGGTTTACCCTATAATTTTTAAATAATTAAATTTATTTGATATGTTGATATTTTTGCTTCATACCACTAAAAATACCTAAAGCATATCTTCTATGTACTACATTTTTTCTGTGAAATTAGAGGTGAAAATGATAACTACGTTTAAGGTGCACTATAACGAGTTTAATTAAATTAATTGTCTTGAAAGCTGCCAAATGGCTCTCTACATATCGTGGTTTTTGCAAATAATTTTCGCAAATAAGCAAATACAAAATAGGCTGCGACACCACCTTCCCTAATTCTTCACTCACTCCATGGGCATTCATGTGCTTCCTCTATTGTAATGATGGGACACATGACATCCATGTGTTTTGGTAGTACTACAGGAAGACAGTCATTGAACGTATCTACATCCTCCTCGTGCAGCCACTCCAGCCTATCGTCCACGGCGCACAGCAGCTCCTCAGCCCGACGGGTGACCACATGCGTTGGTCGAACCCTGACCACAGGTGCTCGCGGGGTTGCATGCAGCGCCGACCTGTGTTTCTGCAGCTTCACACACGAAGCAAAGTAGATGCCGCAAGTCTTGCAGCATCTGTTATGGATAGTTTGATCATTCATCAAAAGAGATGGGCAGTAGTAATCGTACGGCATTTGGGAATAGCCCGCATGTTTGGGATACACCGTGAGAGATTGCCGAAGCAGGAACGGTGCGAACGACTTCCGATCGTGTTCCCCAGGCTCCGGCACAGTCGGTTCTCCGGTCACTTGGAGGATCGGATAAGGTGGAGGCATGAAACGTCCGCGAACCACAGTATGCAGCGCACTCCTCAATGGCCTGCAGCAGTCGCGATTTTCACACTTGACCACCTGCAAATACAAATTAAAATTTGTGTAAGAATTCGAGATTTATAGAGGCGCATTTAATAGGCATTTTAGCATGAAGTACATATATAATACCTGCAGCAAATACTGGCTTTCTCTGACATGGTCTGCATACCATTGTTCATCGGGCAAGTCGGGAACTATAGATAGGATGTCCTTCGGCTTTATGTATTCGGCAACGACTTTGTGCCCGTCGATTAATACCGAGCTCCATATTTCGCCCAGAATCTCGCCTGCTTTCTGGAAGTTCTCCAGTTCTAAGGTGGGATTCACAGTTTTGCCGCTGTCATCTAGATGCGATCCATAAGAGTCGTGAGGAAGAATCAGGCCTGTCAGTTCTCGGCTCAAAGGAGCCATTCGCCTTTCTACTTTTTTAAAAGCACTTCTCCCTGGGGCATTGGTCACTAAGAATATGGCGTCTAAGTCGTTCTCTTTGAAGTGATTTACAGCGTGTGCGATCACTTTAGGGTAGCGCGGATTTTCATCCGGCCCACCATCGCATGAAATAATAAGAATAGGTTTTACTTTGCCTTGACTGTCCTTCATAGATGCTTTAAAAGCCTCACAAGACAAAAGTCTATTGAAATCATCAGCGTGAGATATCGCCGTAGACGAAGAGTGCTTGGCACTGCGGATAGCGATGTACGTATTAGTATTTAAATGATTTTCCGTGGTCGTATCGTCATTAAATACGGCCTAAATTGATCACTGAACTGTTACGAAGAAGTTAAAAAAAACCTCATCTCAATAGGTTCAGTAGTTTTCGCGTGATCGTGGGACAGACACGAATTAGTAGTTACGATTTTATTTGTAAGAATTACCTAACCATATTTACATAGATAATGAATACATCGAATGACACCTATTGACAAAATACGATATTAAAGTATTTAAAAGGGAGTTTAATGAGGGAACAGATGAACATAGCCACATACATACATACATAGACTGCTAAAATCATATTATAAACCCTCCGTCGGCTTTGCCGTAGTCGGGTAAAAATACGTCAAAATGAAAAGTTTTTTATTTGTTTTAAACACTGATTAAAACACTTTAATAAAAACATGTTTTATTTAGAAAGTGTATTAAACAGGGTTTTTAACACGTGATTAAAAACACTTTATTTTAAACATGCCAACCCTGAGTAGTATTCGGACGGACAGACAGACAAAGACAGACGGACAAAAAGCCTCCGCGAAAATAGTATTTTTAACCGTTTTGACGGATCCCTAAAAAATTGACCTTTTTTTGATATATTATATACATTAAATGTCATTGAACCTTTACTTACTTTGCAGATGAAAGACAACATTGTTTGTACCTTCCTTTGAACCGTATGATTACGTAGAATTTCAATCTCTTGATTTATATGATCACTAAGAGAATTCTTGTCGGTGAACTTCAGCTTAGCTTCCTTCCACAAACGATTAACTTCTTGCTGGCACATTTGTTTCGACTTGTCTGCATGCCGCTTAACATACGCATTGTAAAAGTTTTGATACAAATTCATGTTGAACACAATAACATCGGCTTTATATGCGTTCCAGAATATCACGACTGACTCACTGACTGACACGCAGTGATTCCGACCGGCGCGGCAGGGAACTCCCCGAATGAATTCTGACACTTGTGCGGCTCTTTGTTTCAAATCGGGGAATCCCGGGCATGCACACGTGTATTAAGCATTCAGTTCAGTTCAGAGAGGCCTTAAAGATTGGTGGGCACTTTAATATTGTCTATGCTCGGGATTAATGTTATAAAACAAAATGTTATCCGTTATAATAATGTATATTCTCTGAATTAAAAAGTTGACGTGAGATTTTCATTGGCCCCCTCCCTTTAAATGAGATTTGGTGAGATTTTGCCGGACCCCTCCCCCCCCCATTTTGAGCTCACGTAATTAATGGACGTCCCCAAAAGATATATGAATTAATATGAGTTTAATGTTCAAATTGGGTTACTTGTTGGTTGAATTCCGTTTGTTGGTAATTCCTTCCCTCGGAGTCTGCGATCCTGGAGATTTGCTTTTGTCGGCGATTCGGACGATCCTGTTGTTGACACTCGTTGACACTAACACTTTAATTACTTCGGTTTCACCTTCACTACACTGCTGACACCTACTTACTGATTCAGCATGTAACTAGTGTATAGCCTACTACTATTTATTTTTGACACCTTAGTAAATATGTTATTAAGCTGAGTGCTTGCAATATCAGTAATTCATACCGAATACACTCCAACGTTCCGTAACTTCCGGATGCACGTATTAGATTATCGATAATATGAAGTTCGATAGTTTATCACCAAGTTATATTATATTTATTCTAATGATTACTTTGATTTTAGTATACTTCTTTCACTGCGATACCGGTTTTAATACGTTTAACGCACGACACGAATACTGTACTTATACTAATTTCCGTAAGCTTTAGTTATAAATTCGTAATAAGCGATAACGAGTCTGATAGTTGTAATGCTCTCCGTCGACTCCAGACAATTTTCCCAACTACGTTTTTTATACACACGCAAACGTTACCCACACTCAATATTTACAAATCGCGTTCCCATTGGTTTCAAGTACCGCGATATTTGATTTCCCCCAACCCAACTAGCTAATTTCACCCGCTCAAAAAGTGACGCTTTCTTTCATTCGCCAAGAAACAGCGCGTACCAAACTTATACCGCTAAGGTTCTCTCGCTCTAACCTCTCACTCTAAATTCTAACGGACTGTATTGTCTGAACACTCAGCTTTCTCTCGATTTCACTTAACTTTATTGCTTTTTTTAATACAATACATTTTATGATTTTTCACCCTGTACGTGACTTGTTGTATGGTTTGTTTCCCGCCAGACGAGCGCCTCGACAAGGGTGTGTTTCTTTGAAAAACACCGCTAGGCTCGGTTCTAACAGTACTTCAGCTCAACATTACTAGCATGGCTTAGTCTAATAAACAATTAATAATCATGATTCTATATTAAACCTGCGTAAAATTTGAGTAGCATTCAATTTTTACGTTATACCGCATTGCTTAGGCCAATTCTACCACTTTCATTTTTAAAACAAACACTTGGTGTTTGGTATCCTTTAGTTTATTTTTAAAAGTCTGATAGAAATCTCGACAATTATTTTTTATAAAATTTTCTTGCATTTCAACAAGTTTTAATTTTTCAAAAGATCTTTTAGTTCTCCTTATTATTCTTGCTGCTTCCTTTCTTTATTGCTTAAATTGCTCGTAGTGTTCAGGTTTCCCTGAGCATTTCCATTTTTCCATTTTTTAGCTCTCTCTGCTGATGCTTCTTGACACAATTCATTCCACCATACTTGCCTTTTATTTTTGACTAAACCAAATGTTACCTTTGCTGCATTATTGATTTCTGTAGATAACACTTGCCAGTTACCATGTTTAATTATTTTAATTTCTTCTTGATATTTTCTTATTGATTCTTCCGTTATGGCAAGTCTGTCCGTATTATACTTTAATAGCTTTTGTAATTTTCGATGGGTAGGAGTGTGAGTTTAATTTTAGATAAGTAGTGATCAGAATCAGATTCGCCATTTCTTATTACTTTCACATTCATAATTTCCTTTATATTTCTTCGAGAAATAGCTACATGATCTAACTGAAATTGTCCTAACATCGGGTTTGGAGATATCCACGTTTTAACTTTTCTTGGAAGCTTTCTGAAGAAAGTAGACATTAATTTCAATTGACAACCTTTACGTAAATTAATTAGTCTCATAGCATTTTATTAGTTCTTCTGTGAGCTGGATATTGCCCTACGATGTTCTTAAATTTCATCTCTCTACCTATTTGAGCATTGAAATCACCCAGTAGTATTATAACATTTGATTTGGGGATCCTGTATATTTCAATTTCTAAAAGATCCCAGAATTCTTCTGTTTTTTTGTGGATTCTTCCTGTTGTGTTCATTTATTGGTGCGTGGCAGTTAACAAGTGTGTATTTTTTGTTTTTACATTTAATTGTTAGAAGAGATATTCTTTCTGAACTAGATTTGAATTCTGTTACATTCTCTATTATACTTTTATGGACATAAAACCCTGTGCCTAGTAATGGCATTCCCTTCATAATTTTGATTGCTGGTTTACCCTTAAAGATTCTGTAATTCTGTGTATCTGCTACATTTTCCTCTAAGAGTCTGGTTTCTTGCACTGCTGAAATTTGAATTTTATTCTTGTCTAAAAGTATTTCCAATTCTTTTTGTTTACCAGTTTTGAGTAAATAATTTACATTTAAAGTGCCTAAAAAGAATTTCTTCTTAAATTTAAGTTTAGAGGGATTCCAAGGTTGCTCCGACTCAAACCTTTGATTACAGTTGTTGGGACTACCCAGATGCCATGGTGGATTTCTCTTTTAAGTTAGCACTCGGGGTAGTGCCTTTATTTAGTGGACTTTCCATACTGCAATTGAAATTGTATAGAGTGCAAAAGTAGGAATTAAATTCCGAGGTAAGATCGGACTGTTAGTCCGAAATGATTGTTTTTCATTGTTTACTCCACTAGGTTCTTCCGCTCTCTCTACCGTTGGGAACCGAGGTGCCTCATCCGCCTTTGAGACCGTTGACCGGGTTCCACCTGCAACCCTAGGCAGGGGTTTACTGGGTGCTATCATCCGGTGCCAGACGAAGCCAGGTTTTTGAAGAGGTCTGCTCCTCTAAGACTCTTCCGCACGTCCTGCTGTTGGATCATTAAGATCTCTTCCACCATTCCGTCCGTTGGTCTTCACAGATGTCCGTTGCCATCTGTAGCTACAATGTGGCTACAGAAGGTCGCAGGGGGCACGACGGGGACGTGGTCTTCACTTACCCCCCAAATTAAATTTTTATTTATCGTACAAATTAAATTAAATTTGTTATTAGAATATAAGAGAAAAGTATTTTTAAATTAGTAAGAAAAGGTCAATAGAGACAATTAATTAATTTTATTTTGTTATCAGAAACAATATTAAATCATTAGCGCAATTTAAAAAAATTATTAATAAATCCGAAGCATTCCAACATTCGATAACCGACTACTTATTCTATGTGACCCTTGTATATCGCAGTAAAGGCTCCAAGCTTGAGTTTCAAATTGACTTGTGGAGAAGATCTTGTAAAATGTCCACTCTACAACGGATTAGAAATGGCGACATCAGGAGACAATCCCATGTTGATTTGGATATATTGTGGAAACGAGAAGTAATATGGTTGGTCACCTGGTACGCCATTCAAATTGGTTCACCACCCTGCTCGAGAGGCGTAGTTGGAGGGGAAGGCTCAGGCATTAATACAACGACGGGGTAAAAGAAGGAAGAAGGTATGTGTTGGTCAAGCAGACAGAAACGAAGAAATTGCAAGCCCACGAACCTCTGGGCTGAGGACAACCCAGCCACTGGGTAAGAGAGAAAGTAATAGGGGGGGGCGGGAGACGTACAAAGCATCTCGTATAATACGGCCACGTGGAACGGGTGCCTGATGATCGCTGGACAAAACGTTCCGACTAGACAACAGAAACAGGGTAGACGAAGTGAGCATAGTCGATGAGATGCAGAATATAGTCACGCGGCGTGGTAACTGGTACAACCGAAACTTCTGGTGTTCAGGTCGGCAGTAGCTATGGGTGATTCGCTGGGAGAGAATGGAAAAGCAAAGACTGCGGAGTAGAATGCTTGAATCCAAAATAGAAGCGCACAGACCGTTTGGAAGACCTCGGACGAGATGACAGTTGCTGAGGATTCGAAAAAAGTAAAATTTTGTAACTGCAAGGGAGCAGCTGTTGAATTTGTAGGACAGAGACGGGTGAGGATAGAGAGGGTGAGGACGTAGACTGTATGGGACCAAGAACCTAAGTACCGGTAATAATAATACAGAGCGTTAACATTAGGAATAATTTAAGCAAAACACAGAAAAATTGCATTATTTGTCATTTGTGCGGGCGAAACTCTCCGTACAGGTATAAATCGGTGGCACATCGAGGGTGTTTCAGAGGTTAACACCCCACCACAAATAGATAAAGAAAAGAGGAACTGTCAAAATTATTTAAAAAAAAAAGTATCGATAAAAATATAATCATAAATGTCGAGTTAAATTATTGGGATAATTAATTATACGAGTAAAACCCTTTTTAACTGTGGCGCGGTATAGTCGCAGCAAATATTTTTCTTTTCTTCGTTTTCTTTTTTTAATTGTATTTATTCAATCAGTTAATACATAACAGTAAGTATAATTGTTGACAGGATCCATGGTATGAAGAAAACTAATCCAGTGACTAGTTCTCTGTATGAGTAGGCCTATTTAAAAACAACATATTATGTACAGTATATTTAGAATCCTTAAATTCCTAGTGACTGTCAATCAATGAATTTTTCCGGTGAACGGTTTATGAGGATCGGTCAAAAAGTATAACACAAATTTTAAATTATTTGTGTCGACGTTATTGTCATTATCAATTGTTGCTGAGCTTTTACGACGCCAAACACACAACTGTTAACTTAAAATTTGTGTTATACTTTTTGACCGATCCTCACAAACCCTTCACCGGAAAATATATTTAGAATGTTAAAGTCTAAGCAAGTCCAGCGGAAATGTTAATTTTAACCGTTTTTTCTGCAGGCTGTTATCTAGTAGGTTTATGCTTTTTATTTATACTGGAATATAAAAGCAGAAAGAGGGGCCGATCTCTAGGATAAAATGGTTGGATGATGTGCTGGAAGATCTAAGAAGAATAAGAAGATGTTCTAAAGAAGAAGAAGAGGTTTAAACTGAGGGGGATAACAATATATCCCTATGACCTGAAAGTATGGGCATCCACAGATTTGTATACATCCATATGACTTCAAAGTATGGGCATCCACAAATTTTTGAACTGATATGCATGAAGACGAATTAAGAAAGTAATCGTGCGACTGTCACTTTAGATAACTAAAAAAATCGCTTGATGCGCGGAGGACACGGAATTTATCAACCCTATTGAATTTTCCAGATTCTTCACCGTCCAGAAAATGTTGTATGGAAACTTTCTGTCGGAATTTGTACATCCGGCCGGAATTCATCGAAATCGAAGGAACATGAAAATGGCCAAATACGTGATAGTAATAACAGATACATTCTCTAATGTCTACACAACAACAAAAACATTGTTTTATTCAACACTGAATCTTTGAGTTAATAATCGTTGACGACTGCCGATTTTTCGAGATAATGAAGTTGTGAGTGTTCGTAACGCACAAATTATCTCTTTCAGTGTCAAGAGAGTTCTAGAAAAAGTTGTAAAAACGCTAATAAACTTTGCACAAAATTACTCTACATTTGACAGCCTTTTTAAAACACCAACATTTTCCTGTTTACTCAAAGCATACAGTTCGTCGACCTACAGTAATGTGTTTTGTCATAAACTTTGACAATCCTCATAGGACTAAACACTTGACGTATAAGAACAATCCATAAAATGACAATAGAATGTCGGCAAAACAGATTATCAAAAAAACGATTAAAAAATATGAAATGTACAAAAAATGAATGAATTAAAATGTTAAATGAATTAAAAAAATAATTAAGAAATCGATTAAAAAGAAATAAATTAATGGGTTAATTAATTAATAACACGTTACGAATTAAAATAAATATTAATGCATAACTACTGATGTAGTAAATAAACTGTTCATGAGTATGTTGTAAACACATTAAAAAATACATGTCGTGCAAACTAAAAAAAGTCTATATCAAATGCATTTAACTTAATCAATATACATAAACCGAAATGGTCTACAAAACATTTTTGTAGACAAAAAAAATACGCATATGAGTGTAGAGCTACACGCTTCTCAGTTGTGCTTCTCGGATACTGTATCTGTATAACAATAAAAGCATTGTCTGTTCAAAATCTGCCCCTCCTGAATCTGTTTTTTCTTCCAAACTAAGATGCTCGGAAATAGTCTGTAGTTGTTGATTCTTGCATATAAGTTATTTTAACAGTATCAACCAAACCTGTTCTTCTGTAGTTAGTCTTATTACAGTGTTGCCCCACTGCACAAGACGTGTGTAGAAATAATGATGCGTGACCTTATCAGCGGGGATGTAGCTCAGTGGTAGAGCGTTCGCTTTGCATGTGAAAGGCCCCGGGTTCGATCCCCGGCATCTCCAAGATATTTTTTTTCTTATATAACGCATTTTATTAAAATTTATTTTGATATGTTTCTAATTTTTAAATATTTGAGTCAATAATTAGTACCACGATTTTAATATAATGTCATTACATGTAACATATTTCTATCAGCTGTTCGCTTCCTTTGCTGTAGTTGTACACACATACTCTGACACAATAAGTGACAATTGTAACATGTCTTTCTATGAATCACTAGATCCGTAGTCTCTTACATCCGGTATCCTAATTTACATGACGTCATCGGACTCAACTTGTCTCCCAGTTGTGCCAATCTACTTACAGCCAAAAAATCACCTTCTGCTTTTTTTCCCTATTTTCACCCAGAATTTAATCCCTACATAGAATTTTTGAACAATATTAGATCGGGTGGAAATCAAACAAAACTTCAGATAATACCAGTCGAACGTTGGGAAGAGCACTATAATGAATTATTAACAGAAGATCGAGAAAAATTCTTGGGCGACGGCACAGTAGTAGAAGTGGAAGGGGAAAGTATAAAGGTGGATATCGATACAGTCGCCGAGGCCATAAACAAATTGAAAAACCGTAAAGCACCTGGTCCTGGAGGGATATATGCGGAAATGATAAAGAATGACCAGGTCTTAGTACCACAAGACAAAGAGGACTTGGAGTATATGACTCGGAAGATCAAAGACGAATACGAGAGCTGGGGACTGTCAATAATTCTAGAAAAGACCAAGGTCTTCAGTACCTCTCTCCTATGCGTGGGAGGTACTTAAACCAACTTGCAATTGGAACATAATGAAGAAATTGAAAATAGCCAGGCATATAAGTATTTAGGAGTACAGATAAAGCAGGATGGCAGAGATAGAGATGAAATAAAGGAGAGAGTAGTCACGGAGGGCTATGGAAAGGGTAAATAGTATATGGTGGCATGACCAGATAACTAGAGGAAGGAAAGTACAGATATACAATACTATAGTAAAGAGTATTCTGTTGTATGGTGCTGAGAGTTGGAGAATGACAGAAGGGGACAAAAGGAAAATATTAGCTGTAGAGACGGATGCACTAAGGAGATCATGCAGAGTATCCAGGCGAGAGAAAATAAGAAGTGAATAGATTAGAGAAATGATAAATGTGAAACATGCAGTAGTAGGCGAAATAGAAAGTTAATTTGGTTTGGACATGTTAAACAGATGGGAGGAGAAAGGTTGCTAAAAAGGATAATGGAATGGTTACCCCCGGAGAAGAGGAAGAGGGGAAGACCCAGACGATCATGGGGAGAGAGTATCCAGAAAGCTCTAAGTGCGAGGAATCTGACAGAAGAACATTGTCAGGACAAAAAATATTGGAGGAAAGTCTGGAAATCGGACAGCGACGACAGACGCTATAAACCGATGTTATATATATATATTTAATCGTTACATTAAAAAATGCTTTAAACTGTCAGATGTGCTCGTCCTAACAAATTAATTTATCATCATCATCATCAGCATCATCTGCACGGATTAAACCAAGGTTTGTTCCTGTCTCAAACAGGTAAAGTCTAGAGCTGGTCACTTCAGCGCTTACTAGGGCGTCCCACACCTGTCCGTCCCCTCTGCTTATAGTTCCATAGTTGTTTGGGGATGCGGCTGTCATCCATTCAGCAAAGATGTTCTCACCAATTCACCCGATATTGGGCAATCCTGTCGAGTACACTCATAATACTCAGTTCCTGCCGTATACCTGTGTTTCTTCTATGATCATGGAGAGTATACCCTGGCACGTGCATGAGAGATCTCATTTCAGCCGCTTGGATACGACTGAACACAAATTAATTTGTGTTCTTGAAGTTACAACGGTGAGTAATTCTTCCGTGATTAGTTCTGTCCTATAACGTGTAACAGAAACCGTCATGTTCTCATCGTAGCACATAAAAGCCGTAATGGCCTTCGGCTTGTCAGATGGAAACATGGTAACTTGCTGAGTTTTCACCCATACTTTTGCCAGTCATATTTTGTTCTCGTCATACCTTTTGCTTTCAATGCATTTTAGTTTCCAGTATAACACGTTTTGATAAAATTTTATATTGATTATACACACGCGCGGGCTCGCGAGAGCGTGCACACACACACACACACACAGAATGATTACAATTTTCTTTTTAGTACGTTTCACATATGAAATTCTTGTGTTCTTTTATAACTTCGTGTAAGATATATTTCTGCTACTCCACTTGATGGCTTAAGGACTTGATGTGTTTACTTAAGTCCTCAAGTTTCCGACAGTAAGTTACAGGGTTCGGTTAAGCAGTGTACAGCACAATCTACAGGTCTGTTGATGCGAACCAAACATCTAATACGTCAGGCTAATCCCAAAGGTCCACTTACGTTGAAAGCATACATTCCGGGGGCCACACATTAAAATGTCGTCTTTTTCTCTACCAATATTATACATCATTATACGTACAATATTCTTATCATGAGCCACACAAAAATACATCGGGAGACGCATTCTTGAGTGCCCTGTGCTAAGCATTATAGGCTATAACTTCTTATCAACACTAAAGCTGTTTAGATTGTGACAGACAAAAGTCGCTTTAAAAAAATACACACACAAGTGACGGTTGTCTTTGTAAAAATATCATTTTGCATTTGATTTTTTACTTCCATGTTCCACAATGCACGTGTACTACGATCGATAACTGCCACAAATTCAAACAGAATCAAATAACGTTTTGTATATGTACCCGAGTTGTAGAGGACTCAAGATCTATTGATTGTGGTGAAGATCGGTTAAGGGGAAAGGAGTAGTTTACCTGCAACGTTTTACGTTTTAACAAGAGTAAAGTACTCAATTTTGATAAATAAAGTATCCTGAAAAGGTCATAATAATCCACTGTAGAAAGGTAGATGAAGTATCTATAAATGAAGAGGGTATTTGAAGAGCGAGGGGATAATTTTTTATATGTGTACTACGTTATCGGCAACAAAGAAGTAGTTTGTATGGAAATATTTTATTTCAGTTTGTCAAACATAAAACTCGATTTACAAGGAACACACCTAACTCGTTAGAAACTATCGAACCGAATTCAAGTAAATTATTTTAAATATAAATCTTAGAACATGGAAGTCATGTATGGTTCTCCATACCGACATTTTCATTATGTCACACTTTTTTTCCTTCGAGAATGAGAGATTTTGAGAAAGATGTATGAACATGTGCGGAACAAAAACAGAATATAAGTGGCAGAAACAATGTGGTCTAATGAACTGGAAAAAACGAGGAGACGTGGATGGATGGATAGTGTTCGGGGAGACATTGGCACAGTGTAGTTACGTCCAACATGGCAGAACGTAGTGTCATATGGAGTTATGGTGCTCGTTGGGCAGTAAAGATGGGCGAATGAACTGAAGAAAAATCAGAACAACAACAAGTCACAATTAGTGAACTAGCGAAGCGAGTACTCAGTTTAAACTCGACCTCAGTCTCTCAATCAGACCTCAAAGTTCTCAGTTTAACCTGTCTGTCTGTTCTCAACGATAGCTTTTGTACGCACCAACCGGTTTTCATAAAACGTGGCACGCGTGTCCATGCCTTTATCCTACAGCATCCTATTGTTTTTTAGATTTACCCTCCAAAAAATAGAAAAGGGAGAGGCAAAAATTTGAGGGGTCAAAATTGTGAAAAAATCGCAAAATTCCATGTGGGTTATCAAATCAAAGGGGATTTTAACCACCATCTGAATACAGTAGGCTACTTATTTCTGAAAATTTCAAAATTTGTTGACGTCGAGGCCCAAAGAAGTTGGTGAAAAATTTGATCAAATCGGAAACATTCACGTTAGGTATCAAATTAAACATAATTGTAACCAACATGTTAATGTAGTGTTAAATTTTGAAAATTACAAAATTTTTAGACCCAGAGCCAAAAAATTGACAAAATTAAAATTTCAAAAAATTGAAAAAATCCAGCAGGGTCCAGACCAGTACGATCCAAATGCGAATGTCTGAATGTTTTTGAGTGTTTATGTTATGACTGTGTGCTCTACAAATTGTTATGAAATTACTAAAGAAATAATAAACGAATCGGGATTTTTTTAACATTTTCCCATCATTGGAAAATTATCTACTAACGAAATTCATTTAATAATAAATATATTTTGTTCAACATAGTGAGATAGTTCTGCAGCTCATGTAATACACTAGTTAAAGGACAACCAAAAACCTCCACTGGAGATACCATACATAAGGAGGTATAAAGTAACAGATGGAAAAGTACTCATCGATAACATTAATTATTTGATATTACGTTAAATACACAAATATAATATATTATTATTAATATTATCCAATATGTTAAGTTTTAACTACGAATTGAAAAATAACAATTTAATATTTGTTACAATGAAATTTGAATAAATGGTGCCACAGCTTCAAAAGTATTTTTCATTGACAACACAATATGACTGAATCAGAAGGACTAAACCGATTTAGATAAAATAACAACGTCACGTGATTAGTCTTTATGTTATAAATACTGGCAAGTAAATTTGAAAAAAAGTATAAAATGAAATAAGAATTGGAAATTTATAGACATTCGTTATACAATAAAGACCATAAACTTGGCATCCTGCCATAATTTTCTGATTTTAAAAATATATTATGTGTAGAACACTGTTTTATAATTAAAAATAATAATATTGACGATTTTTTCAAAAAAATTGAACTAATGATTTCTAAAATAAAGAGGTTGAAATAAACATCGAACAAAGAAAACATTGCCCGTCTTGATCCTGCGTAGTTTAAATTAAAAACGTGCATAGCCAGTGTGACATTAGGGAGACGAAAATGATTCGTTTGGTACCTGATTCATCGAAATCGGACCAGCCGATCACAAACTGCGGACTCATAAACTAAGTTACTCGTAAAAAAAAAAGAAAACATTATCCTATTTTGCGTGAGCAGAATATGATATTAAGTTTTTGTTTATTTTACACAGTGTCTTGTGAGAAGTACTTAAGTATATATGGTTTCAAGTACACAGTATTCTGAGTAAACATGTGTCGATCCAAGAAGCCAAGATGTCCCAGTCAGGTACTGAAGCCATGGCGCCTGATTTTGAGAAACTTGAAACTTACAAAACATTAAAACTAAATAAATAAAAAAAATAATAATAATAATTTTTACTTAAAGCGAATTTTGACATCAAGTTAAGATTATATTTATTATATGAATCGTACACATGCCTATAGCTTGTCCAACATTTTTCTTCTTCTTCTTCTTCTTCTTCTTCTTCTTCTTCTTCTTCTTCTTCTTCTTCTTCTTCTTCTTCCTCTTCTGCACCTCACGGAGTAGGCACTTTGCCTGTTCCGTCTTCACAGAGTCATCTCATTCTCGGTCTTCCTACATCTCTTATAACAAAAAGGCTATATCGAAATGCAACCTTAGGAAGTCGGTTAGCCTCCATTCTGTCCAGATGCTGTAACCATTCCCTGAGATTTGTCTGCATTTAAACCTTGTTCCTTTCCTTGTCTTTTTCCTTAACGTTCTATATATAACGCCACACATTATCTGAAACATCAATATTTTTTTAGTGATATCTCGGCCTGTGTCATTCCCAATGTAGATAGTGCAACCCAAATAATTGAAGTCAGAGACTTGTTCCAAAACTGTTCCCTCAAGAACAATTTCTGATCCAACTGGAAACTTCCCCCAAAAAGCCATGATTTTTGTTTTCTGCTTAGATATTTGAAAATCATATTGTTTACAAATATGATTTAAACAACGTAAAGGATACTGCAACTCATCCTGTGTTTTCTATATTAAGGCCGGATTGTCAGCATAAAATAAAATATACAAACTCGGGGTTCTGGCAAAGTCGAATTCCTGAGGCAATATCTCGTCTCCATGATTGGATGATTCGTCAATATACACATTAAAAGAATACTACATATCTGCCTTACTTCTTTATTTACTAAGATTTCTTCAGTCTTGGTCTTTCCAGTATTTACTATTATTTTAGAGTTGCAATATAGGCTTCTAATCACATTTGTCAAATGATGTGAATAGCTGCGACGTTCCATAATAGACCACAATTTATTCCTGTTCACTCGATCAAACGCTTCCGACATTTTTCAAAGAGGTAATAAGCTGGTATTGGTTTCAAAATAACTTTTCATGCTTTTTGAACTAATCTCTCACCATGCAGCTATCTCCAACAATAAAAGAGTTCCTCAGTAACTGAATTTTGGCTCTCAATACTAAAATAAACATGAGCCGAATGCAACAAAATATTTTTTTCTTTGCTTCAGTTAATTCATTAATGTAATTTAATGGTACCGTAGACTCAACGATACGTCCACCTGCAATCACATAAAATATAATTTAATGTAAGTGTACGTCATTTGAGTAATGGCGAGTTTAGTTTTTAAACTTACAATAACACCTGTTTTTCTCAGTATAGTATTTTTTTATTTTTTATAGTTATATTTGCAATTGTAATTTTGTTTAAATAATCCAAAAGACGTAAAATAACATTATTAGAGTATTTTACGTCTCTAAAGATTTAACGCATAGAGTATTTTATGAGTATTCTGAAGTTAATTTCTCAATTCAAAATTTTCAATTTATGTAGTACATGTGAAGGATTTATCCAGTGGAACAATGTATTTTCCTATCTCGCCCATATTCTCATGTGACTGTTGGACAAGGTATAGTCAAACCGAAACAGTATATATTGAATAACGTTATTGCGATATACGAGTTAGTTCTATCTAGAAATATAGTTTTTTTTTCCTTCAGTTACGTCCTCCGCTAAGAAATGAATAATCAGTTTGATTAATAAATCTTTTTCACTGCGAATGTAAAAGTAGTTTTTACCGTATGGATACCGACACCTACAACCAACGTATATAGGCTGTCTATCGATTGTACACGGAGACGGCTTGCGATTCGTCATGGTTGGAAGGAGAGTTACTATTGCCAGCTAGCTCGCTCGGCATTCCTGCTCTTACAACGCGGAAGATCAGGCATATCTATTCTACTTTTTTTTACGTATATGAAAAATATAATTTAATTACCAGCGTTACACGACAGAGCGGTGTCAACACTGCAGTTCAATCAAGTAGTGGTGAAAGCCGCTAACTTGTGCATAGCTAAGTGTTCGATTCCCCCCCCCGCAATCTGACAGAGGATGAAGTTTACTAATCGTGTGTTGCACTCTCTTATTCTCCTCCAGAACACTAATTACAGCATTAAAATTATAATGTTCTCGTGAAAATTTGTATCTACATGACACAGAATTGACATTTACCTTTCGGAAATCGGATAAAACATATAGGCTAAGTACTGCGGCGCTGGAACGGCGTCACTATTCAGTTCAACTTGAAAATCTAATGTAAATTGATAAAGCGTATAGTACTGTACAAAACACTAAGAGTGGTATTAAAATCGTAACGTTGTTTGTCTGACTTCGTTGCTAAGACACGGCGTGTTTCATCGTGTCGGAATGTTTTTTGCCGATAGCACTTCAGATTACATGGGGGTCTCAAACGCAGACCGTGGACTCATTTTACTGCTATGGATTTAGCACTTAGCCTATCGTATAATAAGCCTACACTTAAAGACGTGTGATAATTTATAAACGATTGTAGGCTATAATCCAGAGATTCTCAACAGATGTGCCGTGAAACTTCCGATGTTGTCATATTGCTGGTATAAAAGTAATTAAAATGATTTTAATCATTATTTGTTTTGGAAAAGCAACAAGAAAAAATATTCAAGAGTTTAAGCGTACTAGTTTTACAAGGGATTTATTGGCTTACGCTTTACAATAAAAGATTTGAGTTATTAATCAGGAACTTAAGCTTGTCGTTTCTTACACAAAAGTTTACCTAGTGGTGCAATTGAAGACAAACGCACTCTCAAAACGCTGTCGGCGCGGGTTCGATTCCCGCCGGGGCTATCTGATTTAGATACGACCTGGGATACGCCCTCTCAAAGGCAATGGAAAACCAGTGAGAGGTATCCTGCCTAGTATAAACCCTCCCAAACTATGCGAGAGACTTAGTAACACACGCACCACGGGTATATGCGGGGAGGATACAAACCAGTCGAAAGACTTGCGACTCCAGGAGAGGAGTGCCGAAAAGCCAAGCTCGTAGAAGTAGGTGGCAGAAAAATGAAAGGGTATTAACTGCTTTTCCTGCTATTATTGAGTAGACCTACTCTTTCTGTGCAAACATCCTAAAACTTAAGAAGTGGTAGTTCACCATATTTCAGTCGAAGTGTTCAGTTCAGAGTTGTTCTTCATTCCCCAGAGGTGGAGCGAATCCCCCGCAGTGTTGCCAACTCGTGCGTTTGTGTGCCGCGGAAACTCACTACAAAGGATAGTGTGCCTTAAACAAAAAAACCGGTTGAGAACCACTGGTGTAGTCTAACAGTAGTGTTATGTATCCGCCTGTCGTTTGTAGACCTGTCTGCAGTTTATTTGGCTGAACTGTCGTTTACTAGTCCTCACAGTTTGTTTAACTCAAACTCGAAGTCGAACTCACGGCCATTGGAATAACTCGGAACACACTTCATCCCTTTAATAATACTAATAATAATAATAATAATAAATGGAATAGGAAGAGAATTAATCGGATGATGGACAAAGTCCAAAGGAAGTGATATATGTTCATATCGTGGCTACAGTCTCCGTACACTATACGAGTGTGTTGGTCAGCTCCTCCTATCATTTCTCGCCTATATTTCTAGTTATTCTCTTATTCTCCTCCTTCTTTCAATTGGTTTTCTCAGACACTTCCTTCACACCGTTTCTCTTTCTTGTTATTAATTTCCAAGCTCATATTTTTGTGAAATAGCTTCTGTTGATATTTTTCCATGTGTTCGTACCGACTCAGTTACTAAACCCTTTTTGATTCAGTTACAGGGTCTACCCTACCGTACCGATACGGTAAGACCACAGTCCGTCCGAGCGTGAGACTGTGTTTCAAGTCCGTAATATTTTACACTGTGTCCTTGAGTAACAGTCTTTTAACTTTCTTTATTTCATGATAGGTCGAACTTAGCGCTTGACTGTTTTAATCCTTACAACCCTTTATTTTTACCATTTCTCGTACGATTTTACGACAGCTCCATTTCAATTTCAAAGCCATTTTCTGAAGCCACAAAATCAATTAAACGACATTGATTGATGACTCGTTAGCACTTGGTGAAACATACTACTACAAAGGTTTAAAGAAAAACATAAGCTATTTTGAGAATAGCTTAATAGGCTAAAACAATTGTCAGAGGTAAATAGTAAACTGTGGAACTTACCAAGTGTTTGCACGTTTTTAAAAACCTTTGTAAATCAATTAACGTCACATTTGAGATATCCTACATATACGAAATTCAGTAGCACTTGCATAAAACATGTGGAATACTTATAAAAATTATTTATTTATCCGAAAGCACAATTGAAGCTCTACTTTTCTACAAAATCGCCAAGTTTATATAAACATGTAACGTAACGTGACACGAGTGTCTAGACGCCATCGCTGAAAAATTCCCGGGCAACACTCATAACCATTTCCACGCTGAATTTTGGAGTTTTTCGTCAGTGTGATATCGCACCTTTACAAGTAGGATCAAACACGTGGAAATCACACGAGCAAGGTCGGGATTGCAACGAGGGTGTTCCCACTCTTCCCACTCAAAGATTCCACAGATTTCCTCCGTATGTGTGCCAAGTGATGTGCGCAACTGCAGACTCTCATAGATGATTTATTGCACACTTCAATGCAAAGTATCAAATTCAGCCGTACTGTGATTCACCTATTTGCAAAGAACAATCGGTAAACGCATTCAATGTTGTCATCCGTTGTCTAAGTTGATGGCTCACCCCCCCCCCCGCTAATAATAATCGGTATCCGTACGGCCAATTTCGAACAACTCGCACCACTTTACGATGGGCTGCCATCAAAATGCTATGTCACCGTACACTTCCCTCAACTAGCGATGAATTTCAGTAGGATTACACCTCCTTGTCTACAGAAAGAGAGACACTGCACGGATTTCTAATTTGGGAAAACTTACTACAGCTGATTGAAACGGACGTTTACACAACTTTAATCAAAATAATTTTTCTAGAAAATATAATATGGGCAAGTTGAACTACGTAACCGTTTGACTGTCCCTCCTAACTTACGAACAGTCTAGAGGACTTTTGACTATTTGGTGATTAAACAGCAGACAGCAGTAACATAATTAAGATTCGTTACTATATTGCATTACTCAGGTTTTTCTGTGCACTGTACGCTGTGTCTCTGTGACACGTACACGCAAATATATCTATACTGGTGTAGACTTTTACTTTCATCATCTGTCCAGGATTAGGCTGGTTGCCTGTTCCGGCTTCACCATCTCCGTCTCGGTCTGCCAACATTTCTTCTTCCGGTTGGCTTATAATTCAGGAATTTTCTTGGAATTCCTTCTGGAGACATGCGCATAACATGCTGTTTCCATCTTTTTTATAGTTTTTCGCTAGTTCCGTTACTGGTTGTACTTTTAATTCCTGTCTTACATCTTCGTTCTTTATGTTATCTAATTTTATACAACCTTTCACAGATCTAAGATATTTCATTTCAGACGTCTCCATCTGTCTATAATCTTTATTTCTTGGTACCCATGATTCGGACCCGTATAATAGCGTGGGGACTGCCATCACCTTATAGAATTTTATTTGTGTTTCTTTCGTGGTCTTTCCTTTGACTGTTCTCCGTAATGTCCCACATATTCTTTGGAAGTTGTTTGTTTTATTAAGAATATCTTTGTCTTCTTCATATGTAATATCATATCCTAGGTAATTGAAATGTGATACTCGTTCTAAAATTTTATTTTCAATTACAATTTTTGTCCGAATCGAATATTTTCCTAGGAATGCCATAGTCTTAGTTTTTTCTATTGAAATGTTCAAATTATAACCTTTTGATAACAGATATGACTTTTACTTTAAAACCGTTAATTCGATTCTTCATAAAGAATCGAATATATCATTACGTAATACGTAACGAACAGTTCTTGTTACATTTCTGGAGATCAGATCCAAGACCCCCTCCTCTTACGTTACTTCATTCGTTAGCAGTGCAAACACTGCGGTGTTATGAAGAAATCAAAAACGGTGTCATCGTAATACAAACAATACCACACCGCGAAGAACAAAAACAGCTGTCAACCGAGTGATGTACTGACCGGCATACCGCAGCGACTATACCCCATCATCCGTTGTTCAATCAAAGCTGTCAATAATTACTGTGACAACATAATATTTCCGCGTCCAGCTGTAGCGTTGTGTTGTGCCGTGTTGCGATGGAGAAGAAGAAGAAGAAGAAGAAGAAGCGGCTGCACCAGTTGGGGAAAAAGTGTAGATCGCGGGTTCGTCTCCGCCGCGTCGTTTTTCTGTCCATTACATTGTACGCTGGTTGCTATTGCTACTTCACACTACGCTCGGCTAATGGGTGAAAGTGAATCGTGCTGTTCAATGGGTTTACATGAAAAACTTCGCGCACCGTGCTGCCTCCTCCTATTATTATTATTATTATTATTACCATGCTAAACCTACACACACACACACACACACACACACACACCTTTGTAAGTAAAGAATAGCGTTTTTGTAATGTAAGTGGTGTCATCAAGTGTGCTCCGTATGAACATCTCAGTAAATACGGACTGAATGGGTAACATTGCTACCTCTAAAGATTACGATGATGCCCGCGTGGCACAGTGGTACGATTGCAGCCGGACTCGCAGACGTCCAGTGGTTATGACCATATAGTTAACGTACTGTTGTCTGGCACAAGTTAACCTTAAAAAATGTCAGTTTACTGTTACCAGTAAGCTTCTTGAGGTACGGAATTAGAACAGGATTTTTATCGTAATTATTATTATTATTAGCGGGGGTTCTACAGTCTATGCCGCATCCCGCATTTCGATCGCCATTTCTCCCTACCTTTCCCGTCATCGTCTTCAATAGCTCGATCTCTCATGCTTTTCCTAATTCCTGTTCTCCACTGTGTTGTCAGTCTTCCTTTTCTTCTCCTGTTTTGTGGTAAGTCAATGCTTTCTTTAGCCATCGCTTCTCCTCCATCCTCATTACGTGACCACACCATAGCAACTGTCTGGATTCTATTCTTTCTGCTGTTGTAAATACGCGCCCTGTTTTCTTTCTTATATCTTCGTTTCTAACATGTCGCATTCTAGAAATATTACACGCTCTTCTTAAGAAGTCCACAGTTTGTTCCATCTTTTTCTCTTTGTCTGAAAGTTGCCAGCATTCGCAGCCATAAGTTAAAATGGGCTCCACAATAGTTTTGTAGACTGTCAGGTTAGTTTCAAGTTTCATTTTGTTCGACCAAAGTAACGAGTTTAGCAAACGAATAGCCTTTTTTCCTGTTATATCCTATTTTTGATGTCATTCTTTGTTGTTCCATCTTCTAAAATAATGCGCCCCAAATATTTGAATTCGCTAAACTTTCGAATTCTATGGATCTGGATATCTGGGTCTTCTTCTTGCATGTCTCCTATTTTCAGATATTCTGTTTTAGTAGTGTTTATGTTTAGACCCCATTTCTCATACTCCTCTTTTAATTTTCTAAACATATAGTCTGTGTCGTTTTCATCGAAATACTTTTTTTGTTCACATTTGGAAATGTTTCAGTTACCATCGACATTATG
The DNA here is from genome assembly GCA_034769895.1 of Magicicada septendecula. Lineage (NCBI taxonomy): Eukaryota > Metazoa > Arthropoda > Insecta > Hemiptera > Cicadidae > Magicicada > Magicicada septendecula. Next base: position 369,237,333 of record CM068372.1, read on the forward strand.
AAGGTCCTGATTACCCTATTTTTTAGTACAATAACAAGTATAAAGCAGCCAATCATACAATAAATTATAAAAGTATGAACTACTGTTTTGGTTTTTTAGTTTAATTTATATAACAATAATGACTAAATGAGAAATAACTTGGCTACTTTCTAGTTTTTAAGTTTATTTATATTATCATACAAAAATATACATAACGGGTGACTAGTATCAATATGTAAAGTGTTTTCGCAAATCTGGCTTAATTTCGTCAAATTATTACACATACCGAGTCTGTATTTTGAATAAAATTTCTTGATACGCCACATGGATTTTTACAATTATCTTAAAACTTTGACTTCTAATTTTTGCCCATAGACCTTAATAGTATTATAATAATAATAATAATAATAATAATAATAATAATAATAATAGTATTATTATTATTATTATTATTATTATTATTATTATTATTATTATTATTATTATTATTATTATTATTACTATCGGGAGACACAAGAGTATGGACTCCTGTGTGACTCCATCTAGTCCGAAGCCATCTAGAATATGATTCAGTCATACGGAGCAGGAACCGTGAATACTCCACTAACTCCACTGGGGGAGTTCAGAAAACCTACTTCCACTGGACGACAAAGAGATTCAACTTATTGGATCGTGACATAGTCAGGAAAGCTGTTGGCCTTCCTTCACTCATAGCTGATTAGACTAAGTGGATTGACCATGACCACTGATTTGAATGTCGCGTCCCGTCTACACAATTCGGGTAAGTTCCAGGTTTATTGGTGGATATACAGGATCATGCAGGAGACACATTGAATTTGCCAACCTCTATGTTTACGTCGTCGACATCTTTAGTGACAATAAGAAGTTTCAACGGGCAGTGACGGATGGAATTTTCTGACAGCACTTTTTTGGTCAGCCACATTCATTCTGTGGCGTGACTTGTTGGAGGCATAGTACTTAGAATTTATTACTATGTGTACTATTTTTTCTTGTCACAGACTTATTCTTACTTGACACAATAAATCCCTGAGATTTGTCTTTTTCAAGCTTGACAAACTAAGGTTTTATGAATCATTCTGTCATGCTTGTTCTCTGTTCCTCTACTGCGTCTCCTCCTTCTGTCCAAGTGGGTGGATCGGCAGAGTGTGGGTAGGGGTGTGTGGGAGTTCTGAAAAAATAATTATTATAATAAAGGGATGAAACCTTTATAATAAATTATAGAAAATATAACAGAAACAATGAGAAAAAGAAGACTATTATTTTTTGGATATTTATATAGAATTGACGACAATAGGTTAAGAAAGGAGATCTTCAAATATCTGTGGGGGAAGAAGTCAACATCAAGTTGGATTAAAGAAGTCCAAAAGGATTTAGAAAAAAATAAAATACACGCAGAAGAAGCAATTGAAAGAGAAGTTTTTCGGGCAAAAGTGTTAAAAATGGAAGGGTAGGAGAGAGAAAACGCAGGTTCAAAGTGAACTGGAGACAGCAAGAAGAGACACAGTGAAAAGATGAAAGAATATTGGAGAAAAAGAAAAGAACAAATAATAAATAATAAAGAACTGAAATTGGCATGTGGTTCTTAGATGGGCAACACACAAAAAAAAGATGAACCGAGTTCGTAGGACAAAAATCAGTTATTCCAGGGGGCGTGAGTTCGAGTTCGCTCTTAGTAGGCTCCAGTGTCAACTGCGAATGCAGTAAATTGCCCAAAGAATCTACCCTCATATAGACCATCTACACAATCTACAAATAGACAATTAGAATAAATAATGTTGGTCCCAAAACAGACCCCTAAGGCACACCATAATCCGCGCAGTGTCTCTCTTTCTGTAGACAAGGAGGTTTGATCCTACTGAAATTCATCGCTAGTTGAGGGAAGTGTACGGTGACATACCATTTTGATGGCAGCCCATCGTAAAGTGGTGCGAGTTGTTCGAAATTGGCCGCACGGATACCAGCGGGGGGCAGGCCATCAACTTAGACAACGGATGATAACATTGAATGCGTTTACCGATTGTTCTTTGCAAATAGGTGAATCACAGTGCGGCTGAATTGGATACTTTGCATTGAAGTGTGCAATAAATCATCTATGAGAGTCTGCAATTGTGCACATCACTTGGCACACATACGGAGGAACTCTGTGAAATCTTTGAGCGGGAAGAGTGGGAATACCGTCTTTGCAATCCCGACCTTGCGCGTGTGATTTCCACGTGTTTGATCCTACTTGTAAAGGTGCGATATCACACTGACGAAAAACTCCAAAATTCAGCGTGGAAATGGTTATGAGTGTTGCGCGGGAATTTTTCAGCGATGGCGTCTAGACACTCGTGTCACGTTACGTTACATGTTTATATAAACTTGGCGATTTTGTAGAAAAGTAGAGCTCCAATTGTACTTTCGGATAAATAAGTAGTTTTTGTATTCCACATGTTTTATGCATGTGCAACTGACTTTCTTATATGTAGGATATTTCAAATGGGACTTTAATTGATTTACAAAGGTTTTAAAAAACATACAAACATTTGGTAAGTTCGACAGTTTACTATTTACCTCTGACAATTGTTTTAGCCTATTAAGCTATTCTGAAAATAGCTTATGTTTTTTTTAAACCTTTGTAGTAGTATGTTTCAGCAAGTGCCCAGCGAGTCATCAATCAGTGTGGTTTAATTGATTTTGTGGCTACAGAAAATGGCTTTGAAATTGAAATGGAGCTGTCGTAAAATCATACGTGAAATGGTAAAAATAAAGGATTGTAAGGACTGAAACAGTCAAGCGCTAAGTTCGACCTATCATGAAATAAAGAAAGTTAAAAGACTCTTACTCAAGGACACAGTGTAAAACATTACAGATTTGAAATAGAGTCTCACACTCGGATGGACTGTGGTCTTACGGTATCGGAGGAAATATAGACATGAAGACAGTGTGCCAAGAGCGGAGGTTGGTAGTTAGTAGGTTTAAACAGGTTAGTTGTAGAAGGTTGGCGTGGGATTGGTAGGGTAGAGAGTTTTCCCTGTTAAAAAAAGTAGGTGACATACTGCACCTTTGTCCAACACCTTGATTGGCAGATATTTTTTGAGAGATGCTACAATTATTTTTAACAGCTTCTCTTGTTTCGTTACATAGGCAAGGGCCTGTATACTTCGTTTAAGTTGTTGTGGGTGTCCTCACTCTTTTAAAACTTGCCACAGCAAATATCTATCTACTCTATCAAAGACCTTCTCAAACTCAGCGGAAGTCTTTGGATTTTTAGTTTTATTTTATAGTCGTGGAGTTGTCCTGAAATCTCTCAGATAGTCCTATTCGAAGTAATATCATTTCTGCTAGAAACCGCTGTATTTTTCATGTGTTCGACCAGATTCATTTCTTAATTAAAATTAAATTAAATGATCGTTTTACACACCAAAATGACAAACAAAAATTGTAACCTTGCACTCGTACCTGTAATAGTATAGGTCTACGCAGAACGGGCGGAACTTTCCTGTCATACAGGCGTATTCAGATTCTACAGAAATTTAAACTGTCCAAAGAGAAATATAAACTGTAACTAGCTTTTCGCCGCGTTACAAATCCAGGGAACCCTTCGTAATTAAACTCCGTTAATCAGAAGGGCTGCCTACGTTGTAACAGAATTGATCACAAATAATTAAAATAACATATTACTTACTAGCTGTGTAATTGTTTACTTTGTGTAAGGAAACAATGGCAAGGTATACAATTGATTTAAGCACTCCTCATATGTGTGTAACAAGAAGACTTCTCTTTATTCAACATTTAAGAAAAACATATACTGACTGATGCCATGACATTACTAACTCCATTATTAAATTATCGAAAGGTTTCTTTAAACTTTGGCATCAAACTAGATTCTATATAGTTATACCTCGGATCCGGGTGAACTTTCTGTATTAAAACTTTTAATTATACTCTTTTCATGATATTAGCTTGCAAGAGTTTCTTTTAATTCAACATTTAAGAATGGTATTATTGCTTGAGTTATATTACTCTACATTAACATATAAACTGTTACAACGTATGAAGTTAGAATAGTTACATGAAATATTAATTAATAAGATATAATCTTATAAACATTAGATTTAATTTATAAGTCTTTACAAAGTTAATCATTTCTGAAAAGTCTCTTTCAAGATGTGTTGTGTAACAAATATTAGTAACCCTCGATAGACAGGCTATCGAGTCACCTTTTAATTGGTATGCAGAAGACTCCTCCTGGGGTATCAGTCTTGGGAAACAGGAACAGCTACGTCGTCATCTCGGTCTGGCTTTCCTCTGTAAAGGGCTCCAAAGTTAGCAGGGAGAACACTAGGTCATGTAGTTATCTACGATGATCATGTAGATTCTCGGATGTCCTGATCTGCATATTTTGTCACGTGCAGTAGAGTTTGTGGCTTCTGCTAGTTCACATCTCCGGGTATTACTTTGGAATAGTTTTTATTCGTTGAAGTACGTAGTCATCTTGTGTTACACTTTTTTGTTACGTTTCAATACCTTTTGTTTTACATAACTTTAAACTTATTGTCTATTCACATGACTACATTAATTAATACATCCAGATGCTTTAAACAAACTACATCTGGTACACTTTCTGAAGATGAAACCAAATATGATACACATATTTGAAGAGCATAGCTCTTACGTCTACACTGTACGGAGTCACCATTGCAAGAGAGAGAATTTACGCTCCCTTCGCCAGGTACTGGACAAAAGTTAGTGGGACAACTTCCGCGCGAGAATATAGTTCCTAACTATATTTAAGTTAACATTTTTATTTATTTAAACTATCCCTAAACAAATATATATAATTTAAATCAGTTGTTTTAGCGACTATTTATGTCTTCAGATTTTATTATTATTAACATTAGTTTTTTTTATCTTATTCTTACTCACACTAGACTCTGAAAGCATGTCGAGTCTGGAATCAACAGGAAAGCGCCTGCTTACAAGCAAAGGGTTAAATACGATATTAATAACGCTTTACAATTTATCTTTTTATTTGAGTATCTTATAACTAATTAATTATAACTGATTAAGTTATAACTTATAACTGAGTACATACAGGTATCTTATATTAAAACAGTGAGATTTAAATAGCTTAAGACCTCGCAACCTTAAATTTATAAAATTTTTATTTTCTAGATTAATTCTTTTATTTAAATCGTCACATACTCCACCGCTTGAATTGCACGCTACGGTTTAGCTTTTTGAGTCTAACTCACTATGGGGCACTGGGATATTGAATGGGTTTAGTGTGTGTAATTTCTTTCACATACTTTCTTGTACACTTTACAACGTTCTCCACATAGTTATTTCCTATAGTTACAACACAGTACACTTTATATTCTTATGAACTACCTTTTTTTTTTTTTTTTTACATACTATTTACACTAAATATTTACACAATTAAAACACAAAACTGTTTCTTATCTCTATCACTTAATTTTACTACCGGTTTTTTGTTTGTCTTACTCTCTCTTCTGTAGAGTAACTTTCTAAATCTCTACTATTTAGAATTCTATCTTTTCTTCTGTGAGTCCTATATATATATCTCATGTAGTTAATGAGTGTTAGTACCCATCTAGTTAATGATTATTCATTAATGCATGCTCCGCAGAACTGGAACTCAGGTTGATCAGGCCTCGTTTCCAAACTCTACGTTTTACATTTCTTACGCGGATTCAGAAATATAATTTTCTTTACTACCTAGTATTCCTTTTCCTTTTTTTTTTTATACTATACCGTCACTTCTTCTTATACAACTTTAGTTGCGAAATATGCGATCTCCGCACATATGTCTGAGTTGCAGGTTCGCACAGGGCTACTGTAACTGGAGTTAGGTACTTTTGGATTTGATAAGGGCCACACCATCTGAATGATAGTTTCGAGGTGGTCTTATCAATCGCACTACTAATGGGGTGAGTCTTGTACATTACCAAGTTACCTACTTGGTACCTGACTGAGTTGCTATGATTACCTTTCTCGTGGTATCTTCTGGATTTTTCCAAGCTTGCTCTCAAGTTAGAGCGGGCTTTGTTCCATATTCTCTTTATCTGCTTATCCGTTATTTGCGGAGGCAGTAGATCGTGTATATTCCATCTTGTGGACAAAGGGTGGTTTGGTCTATACTTGTATAGTAACTCGAACGGGGTCGACTTGTGACCTTCGTGGTAATTGGGGACTGGGAGTACGATTAGTGGCAGTGTGTGAAGTTATTTATTATTAGTGCACAGTTGGTTTTTCCTAATTTCTTTAAATGACATTATTCATTTAAATGATCGCCTTCGTGAAATTCCCTTTTTCTTACTTCTTAAGTACTAACTTACATTTTAATCTTAATCCTAATTTCCAAACCTTAGATTGGAATGATCCCTACTTATCCGTAACTCACAACATCCCGGCCCGACTGACATCAGCTTACTCTAACTACGGAAGTTAGCTTTCAGCAATTATTAATGATCTTTGGCACATTTCAGCCCTATCATTACCCTTTCAGTCGGCGCCGTTGTGACCTGTTACGTTACATATATAATCAATACTTGATTATATCTCATAAACTTATTTCTAATGTAATCTAAAGAGGATCCCATACTCCACTTTAGATCACTGGTTTGAGAGAAGCGGAATCTCACGAATATGATTCTCTTTTATCTCTTTTAACAATACTTAAACAAACTATGCGGGAGAGGAGACACTTCACAATACATTGTAATACTCTCTAGGGGTGGTTTTTCAATTGTTCAGGCTAGCACCGGTTTAACACAATAGGGAGGGTGCGTGGCTGTTTACTACAATTCCGAACACGCTTTAATTTCTCTTACTTGCCACCACTGCGAAGTGTTAAATACGCAACTTTACCTTTTATTATTATTCTTTTCCTTTAATTACTTCTACACTTCACACAATTTTAGTATAACTTAGGATTTATTTAGCTCTAGTATTTAAATCAATTATTATTATTCACTTTATTATTTATTAAACTACTTTGGGGATTTAAGAAACGCTCCTAGAACTATCGTCTATTTAATCACCATATTTATTTAGCACACTTTATATTCACAGGTTGGTTCCGTTCCAATGGCTTACTTTTGCACTCTCTACTTATGTGCCCATATTTGCCACAATTATAACAGGTGGGTTTTCTGCGAGGTGGGTACTTGGTTTCCGCTTTATCTGGGTTTACAATTAACTTACCAGCTTTGCGCACATAGTGAGGTCTACTAGAAACTTGACTTTCATACGAGGTTGTTACATCAGGCAGTAGTGCTCGCAATTGATGTCTATTATTTCCAGAGGTTTTCATTGCTTCTCTATTTTGATCTGAGTACCATACATTTGAAGAATGGATACTGCACTGTTCCAGATCAGCAATAGTATTGGGTCTATTCATCAATGATAGTCGAGATCTTTCTTCGGGTGACACTTTGAGATTCGGCCAGATCGACAAATTTTTTATTCGCCTGGTTAAATGCTCTATTCTCTGGGTAGTCCGCAAAATTTTTGCCGGAGATTTCTCGTCTTGGAGTGTTTGAGACAATAAGTATAGTTCACTATACTTGGCAGTACAAATTTCTTTCTCGCCTTCATAATCGAGTTGACTTAGATTGTTTAATTCCACGGGCGCATCAAATCCACATTCGCGAATTGAACTTCGTAATTCCGCGACTGTTACATCAGCATGGGGTAGTCCACGCAAAAGAGCTTCGTAAGACAGCTCGTCTTTTAATAACAAATCAGGGTTAAATTGGGCCATTTTGTTCTAACACATTAGCACGTACTTAAAATTAATACTATTATATTACACATATATTACATATAACAAATTCATAAGTAATCAATTTACACTAATTAGAAAAGAACAATTTCTCTTCTAAGGGAGAGACAGAAATCACACACATATCTTTCAATGTTAAATAGCCGATCAGCTGTTTACTGGAATGTAGGTCAGAGGGTGGCCTACATATTTAGTTAACAAAGGAGGGTGAGAGTGTGTGACAATGGGGGGTTTGCTTTTACATCTTATTGTCTACACAATGCGAGTGAATAACACCAAAGATTTGAAACCGGTCGTTTTAAACTTGAGAAGGGGAGCACACTTTTGTACAACACATTTATTATTATTCCGCTTAGACAACACTTTGGCTTCGTTCATTCATAAACCTTTCTCAATTAAATAATTACTTATTTTGTTCACAAGTTTTAAATCACGACTTCTACTTAATTACTTTATTATTATTTACAAAGTTATTTTTATCAATTTTTTTTTTTATAACACATACTAGTGTATGTAAGCTATGTAGTTGGACATACACTGTGCAGAATGATTCAGGAGACAACAGGTCGTAGTTTGTCGTAAACAAACCTGTTACAGATTGTTCGGTTGAGCAAAATTGTTATGCTTGGTCATGATTCATGTATGCAAGTACTTACATCGAATTATTCAGGTTGTGCCGGTAGGAACCTGCATATAGCATTTTGCATTGTATGACACTAATGACATTTTACTTATACATACTACCATCTACGTATTAATACATATTACGTTATTTAATAGTGTATTAAATATGTTTTGAACATTACATTTATTAAAGTAACTTTCTGAGTGCATATATCAATATTAAACATATAGTTATTAATCATACTATTTATGTTTATCCACGCATAAATAGTGAATGCAATTTCTTTGTGACACATATATATATACAATTAAAACTCTTTCCTTTGTTTCCTTTATTTTTTTTTTTCAAATAATGTAAGCAGAGTAACGCACTTTTGTTTACGTCACGATGCTTAACAACCATTTACATAAATTAGCAGAGTGAATGCACTTTTATGACACTCTGTAAACAATTACCCTTTTATTTTTTTTTTACAATTAAGCAGAGTGGCGCACTTTTGTAACTAGCTTTTCGCCGCGTTACAAATCCAGGGAACCCTTCGTAATTAAACTCCGTTAATCAGAAGGGCTGCCTACGTTGTAACAGAATTGATCACAAATAATTAAAATAACATATTACTTACTAGCTGTGTAATTGTTTACTTTGTGTAAGGAAACAATGGCAAGGTATACAATTGATTTAAGCACTCCTCATATGTGTGTAACAAGAAGACTTCTCTTTATTCAACATTTAAGAAAAACATATACTGACTGATGCCATGACATTACTAACTCCATTATTAAATTATCGAAAGGTTTCTTTAAACTTTGGCATCAAACTAGATTCTATATAGTTATACCTCGGATCCGGGTGAACTTTCTGTATTAAAACTTTTAATTATACTCTTTTCATGATATTAGCTTGCAAGAGTTTCTTTTAATTCAACATTTAAGAATGGTATTATTGCTTGAGTTATATTACTCTACATTAACATATAAACTGTTACAACGTATGAAGTTAGAATAGTTACATGAAATATTAATTAATAAGATATAATCTTATAAACATTAGATTTAATTTATAAGTCTTTACAAAGTTAATCATTTCTGAAAAGTCTCTTTCAAGATGTGTTGTGTAACAAATATTAGTAACCCTCGATAGACAGGCTATCGAGTCACCTTTTAATTGGTATGCAGAAGACTCCTCCTGGGGTATCAGTCTTGGGAAACAGGAACAGCTACGTCGTCATCTCGGTCTGGCTTTCCTCTGTAAAGGGCTCCAAAGTTAGCAGGGAGAACACTAGGTCATGTAGTTATCTACGATGATCATGTAGATTCTCGGATGTCCTGATCTGCATATTTTGTCACGTGCAGTAGAGTTTGTGGCTTCTGCTAGTTCACATCTCCGGGTATTACTTTGGAATAGTTTTTATTCGTTGAAGTACGTAGTCATCTTGTGTTACACTTTTTTGTTACGTTTCAATACCTTTTGTTTTACATAACTTTAAACTTATTGTCTATTCACATGACTACATTAATTAATACATCCAGATGCTTTAAACAAACTACATCTGGTACACTTTCTGAAGATGAAACCAAATATGATACACATATTTGAAGAGCATAGCTCTTACGTCTACACTGTACGGAGTCACCATTGCAAGAGAGAGAATTTACGCTCCCTTCGCCAGGTACTGGACAAAAGTTAGTGGGACAACTTCCGCGCGAGAATATAGTTCCTAACTATATTTAAGTTAACATTTTTATTTATTTAAACTATCCCCAACAAATATATATAATTTAAATCAGTTGTTTTAGCGACTATTTATGTCTTCAGATTTTATTATTATTAACATTAGTTTTTTTTATCTTATTCTTACTCACACTAGACTCTGAAAGCATGTCGAGTCTGGAATCAACAGGAAAGCGCCTGCTTACAAGCAAAGGGTTAAATACGATATTAATAACGCTTTACAATTTATCTTTTTATTTGAGTATCTTATAACTAATTAATTATAACTGATTAAGTTATAACTTATAACTGAGTACATACAGGTATCTTATATTAAAACAGTGAGATTTAAATAGCTTAAGACCTCGCAACCTTAAATTTATAAAATTTTTATTTTCTAGATTAATTCTTTTATTTAAATCGTCACAAAACTAATGAGAGTTAGTTATTGTACTGTACTGAACAGGGCATATCATACATAGGCCTAATTGGTAAGTACTTTACAATGTAAAATTGTCGATTCCATCAGTTCAACAACATTAAAACAGGACACGTCAAAACTTCAAACCTTTGACATGTAGGCTAGACATGCTGAAGGATGACTATTAGAAAGCCTCGTTGTTTAACCATAATATGGCATGATGAATACAACGTTTTGCAGATAACACTAGAAGGTAAATTAGACAGACGAAGAATATATAGAAACGAAAGAAGTAGACCTAAAGACAGGGTCTTCCAGCCGCCACTCACAGCTTCTGAGGACGGTTTCAGATTCTAGATATCGAAACGTCAAGTGTAAAATATTACGTTGGAGGTAATTCCAGTACAGTAGAGAGTCAGGAGCGTGTTTACGGGAGGACCCCCCCCCCCCAGAAGGTCGAAACAAGTTTACGAATTTTGTTAATCTCTTAATTTTTAGGCTGTCTTATTATTCTTTCAGCTTTTCATGCTAATATAGTAGTAACTCTCTTTTAAATATACAAACAGGTTTATTACACAGCTTTTGAAATTATGAAATATGAGAAATCAATTCAGTCAATAAGTAGCCTATCTTGTAAACAATGTTTCAACAAGGCGTATTTTCATTGTGTTACTACCATTTACTTTAATGGGATTGATTTCAGGATGTTACCACACGTTTTCCAACCACTTTAAAGATAGTAATGTTCATTAGTCTTAACTAGTTTTTTTCTTTTTGTGAAGCCGACTCGACCGGACTGCAGACTGTAGCTGCTTGGACGGCAAAACTTTAATACGCAAAGTACAGTTCAAAGAGCCAACATCATTAGATTTTGAAATTAGAGCGTTAAAGGAGAAGGGAAGAGTCTTAGAATTAGAGGAATATAGAATTACAAGCATTTGCAGAGAGCCTGGGATTCTCAGGATACCTGTTTCACAGCTTCACCCCAAAATGTTGCACTCTAAACTCAACGCTATTGGGAATGTCCAAAAATATTTCCTGTATTAATAAAAAACGTCGTCCTGATGCAATGTCCCAAATTTTTGACGGCCCCAATTGCTTTTCTATTTACCAACACTAGTCTCTAAACCTGACCAATGTTTTCAGTTATCACACATCTCCCCATAAATACAGCAATCATATACCAATATCTTTTTTGTCAAAATTTTGTAAAATTTTTGAAAAAGTTTTAAAATAAGAATGATGTTATTTCTATATTCGATAAAATTTTTTCTATAGGAATCAGTATGGCTTTAGATTCGGCCCCTCAACAGAGGTTGCACTGATCAACTTCATGACTGCTTACACAGCAGTAAATAATGGTAGCCGATATGCAGCATTATTCATTGGTATAGCCAAAGCTTTTGTTACAGTAGATCGTGCTATATTTTTAGACAAGCTGTGGGAAGCTGGCTTCAGGACAATTGCGTATGAGTGGCTTAGAAGTTATCTTTTAAACCGGAAACAGGTTGTATATAGGCCTATTGGGAGCAGTACGAAGCACTGAAGGTACTCTAATATATGCCTCAGGGCTCTGTTTTGGGCCCAACTTTACTTTTAATTTATTCTAATGGTCTATGTGAGGGTTAGATTCTGTGGGCAACTTACTGCATTCGCAGACGACACTACTTTGTTATATACCGACTATACTTTGGATTCGATTCAGAATTCTATTCAGGTTGATTAAAAAATAAATAAAGTATTGGTTGAGTAAAAATGTTATGGTTTTAATTAAAAAAAAAAAAACTATATATTGTAAGTAAACGTCGTTTGGGGTTCTGGGGTGCTAACTTCCCGTTTATTTTTATTTAAAATTTGTAATAACTTTTGCTTAAGGTTGTATTATTATTGACTTATTCGGTTCAATTCAACCTAGCGTTGAATCCAACTTGAATAAGTCCGGTTGATGCACAAGAAATTATTTATCGAAGTAATTTTATACTTCGGTTAGTTTATTTGTACGGATGTTCTTCCGTTGACTCGTTGAAATGGTGGTGTATGTTCCGTGCTGAAAACACAAATATTTTGTATTAACAATCACTTACTTGGTGAGTCTTGTCGAACTCGCAGGGTCGCTATCACAATCCAATTGTATACGGACTTACCGTGTTTGTATTCGCCGCTGCTTGTCGAGTTGGCCAATGAAATTTGTTCACCTGTTTTCAACTAGTCTACTGAAATAAACTGACTGACACTGTTTTCTTATGTCAAATAATATTTTATTCAATTAATGTGCTCTCTCTGAATGAGCAGAAGTATCAATTATAATTGAATTCAGAATAAGTAGCATAAGACTTTTAGTTTTATAAAATTTGCCTCAGGGTGGCAGAACTGTTTACAAAGTTAATTTGTCTAAATGTTTTTTGGTTAACATTAATTTAATACCTTCGTGGATTCTTTGAGCTGACAGAATACCAAATCATTGAATAGAACTATCATTCAATCGTTATTAAACAGTTTGATATTGACTACAATTCAGTCATCACTTATAACTAACATTCAAAAATAATAACCATGTGTCTATTCTGGACATTACAGGTTAGCAGAATTATTAAATTCGATTGATAATAAATGGTTGAAATAAAGTTAATTAAAGTCACAGTAATTCTTGATAAGATAATTAAAAATGAACAATGATATTATATGTTGATGCAGTGTCATTTAGTAAAACATCTGATTCATTGCTTGGTTCTACATAAACATAATTGCATGGCTGTAAGTAATCATGTATCTTAACAACCTTGGTCATTATTCATAACAAGAAAAAAGAAATGGTTATAATGGTAGATTCTTTTCCTAAATCATAAAACATAAATAACATTGAAATATTATATTAACTTTCGTTAATAAATCAATCAGTTGACAAACCTCGGTCATTGGTTAATTCAATTGATATTTTATAATTGACAACTGTCATTACGTGTGGTTAATTCACACGGAGTATTCGTACATAAAAATTAATTGAAAGTTTAATAAATTCATAGAAATAGAATACTCAAATCTTTGAGGATTGTCATTACTGTTGATTAGGTACTGTTATAAATACATCTTAACCTAGGATCATTGTTTGAAAATGTTTCAACTATATCGTTTTTCATTTCTTAAACTAAGAATGTAATAATCACTTGTACTCCCTTTTATTTTATAACTTAAATCCCGGAATTGCTCTGGATTATACACTGAGCAATCCTTGTTACGCACTGTTACACTTCACACTTCTGATACTAAAGTATTTTCGCTATCACAATTTGAGGTTAGGATACACTGTTTACATCGGTGACGCGCACAATCATATGATCAGCTGACTTTTTGTTCTCAGACGTTTAATGAAGAAATTTGTGTTAGTGGTTGAAATCACAAGCAGAATGATCACTGTTGCACACCACTATATATATCGGGATAATTTTTATATAGTGGTGTGCAACAGTGATCATTCTGTTTTTGTTCTCAGTTGTAGCCGTCTACTCGCTTCTGATGTTGATTAAAAAATGACGAAAAAGCAAGCCTCGCTCTGCCGTTCCGTTTTGCGATCGTCCAAAATTTTGTTAATTCCTTGGATTTGATTGGCTGACGATCTTTAATTTGATGCACATACCCCCTCAGCGCATTATTTCAATTGTTGAAGTTGGCGTGGGGTCTTTGGTGTCAAGAGTATAAATGTTTTCTCAATTTGACATGAATTCCTTATAACTGTAATAACTTTGTTAATATGGCTTAGATTTTAAATCTGAGCGTATCACTGGATTGGTAACACTCGGCTCTTTATTTTGAGTCCACTCATGGTGTGCTTTGGTCCATTATCAAGGAAGTTAATGTTTGTGATTATCACCATTCACTATACACTATTATTTTATATTTATTTTTTGATTAACACTATATAATGGCACTCATACCCACTTGAGGGCATGCCTTCCAAGTTCTCTTACACTCCTTAGTTGCTATTTACTTAAATCTACTGACAAAATACATTTCTTAAACTACCATTGTCCTAGTCTATGTTCTTATATTTGTATTTACATATTTTACATATTACAAAGTATCTATTTACTTTCTGTATGGCTCCAGTTGATAATAACAAATGGTTACAACTACTGAGAACCTTTGCTAGCTGGAATATTATGTATTCCTTGTCATTTCTTGTTGATAAAGTGGTCTCTATTTTTCATTATGAGATGCATACTTAATGTTACTCTTATTTGGTATTTTTAGCTCTCTTGTCATTATTATTTAGTTGCAATAGTTGAACAATAACAGTATCTTTGTAATGTTATGTATGTTATGTTATGTTATGTTAGTGTATGTTAGGTTGACACAAATTGGTATTCTTTTAACCTTATTTTCTTAAGTTTGGTTTTAATTATGATAACTAATAACGTTTTAGTTATTCCCTTTTTTGTCTTACATGATTTTCAGACTATTTGACTAATATTTGCTATTATTCTGAGACAAATTTAATACTTCTTTTGTTACATTGGTGCTGTGCATAACATGTTACTATGCTTTTATTTACAGCTTCTATTCAATAAACATTATTGTTATTTTCATTCTTTTTATAACATATCTTGTCCTATTCATTCATAACATTATTTATTGTATATTGGTCATCTCAGTTAGTCAGTTCTTGTCCATCTCTTCAATCTGTAGGTTGATTAGTTATTGCATATACGGGTAAGATGTTGATTTATAGTTGACTGGCTCTTGGAATCTGTACTTTATGCCATGGTTGTTAGGTGTCCTTCTCGTAGTAGGTTTCTTCCTTGTCTTCCTTGGTTCTTCACTGATTCTTCACTGATTCTTCCTTGTCTTCCTTGGTTCTTCACTGATTCTTCCTTGTATTGTTTGGTTCTTCACTGATTCTTCACTGATTATCCCTTGTCTTCCTTGGTTCTTCACTGATTCTTCCTTGTATTGTTTGGTTCTTCACTGATTCTTTCTTGTCTTGCTTGGTTCTTCACTGACCGAAAACTATTGGGTTGTTGCTTCCTGTGGTACAATCATTGTGTGGTGCATCTTCTTTTCATTATAATGTCATTTCACTTGCTATTTACCATCAGTTTATGAACTCTTATTGTTGTGAGTTTATCTTTGGTGATAGGCAGCTCATGTAGTTTTAATGCTTGGCATTTTAGACAAATTACTTGGCTTGTCTTTTTGACTCAATTATTGACATGTGTAAGTATTTTATGTTACTGAAATCTTAGGGCTCATATGTCATGTTACAATATATAGCCTACGATTTTCATTTTGAGAGTTCGCACGATTGTAATTCTTCCCTTAAGGCATCTGTATGTTTTTAAACTTGTTGGCTGTTTTATATTAGAAGTGATAATAAATATAAAAAAGACAAAGACTATGATCTACGAAAAAGCCATACTGTTGCAGTTCCGCGGTCAAAATTAACTTCTCTTCAGCCGTTTTATGGTAGTCGTGTTCCACGCTTCTTTAATTTATCAGTCTCGGGAATACTATAGGAAATTTTCTGAAATCTCTAAAATCATGGTTGCTTTCAGTTCAAATATTCAAGAAATTTAAAAAAAGTGTTGAATAAATAAATATTAATTAATAAAAATGATACAGTAATTTTGTGGAATTGTGTTATTTCTTTTATATTATATTACATTTTTTATATTATTTTATTATATTATATTGTACTTCTTTATTGCAGCTTGGTGGATTTGTGTTTATATTTTTCTAATCTTTTTTTTGTACATCAAGGAATTTATTTGATTTGTTCTTGTGAAGCAGCAAGCAAGCGGTCCTACTTATGTGAGGGAAGCTCCAACAAGGTCGTTATTATTAGGCGGCCCCTATTTTGTATCATCACTGTAGTGTGTTGTTGTAATTTGTATTTGTAATATTGTAATGAAATAAAGATTTAAAAAATGCAGCTCTTCGGTTGGTTGAAAGCAGACGTATGGTCAAAATCAGCGACACATACGAGGTTTGATCAACAAGTTTTGCAATTTCCACCGTTACAAGTGTGCGATTAAAAAACTGTTTTTTTTTTAGGTAATGTTGGTAAACATGTTAGTGACAATCGTCTAAAATGTTAGCCCTATTTGATGCATAGTTTAGATTTCACAGCTAATTGAGTAAGTCGTCCTTAGGTGTATTAGGGAATTTTTTTCATTCTGCAATGCAAGATTGAAGAACATGGATTAAATTTTGTGTAAACTGTGAGATAAATTGCTCTGTCCTGGTAAACGTGTTCACAAGGCTTCTGGCAAGACTGCCGTGCGTGAACAAGCGGCTTACAAACTTCAAAGACTGTCGTAAATGAGTTGAATATCGTGAGATGAAGATTATGTTTCTGTGTTACGCGAAATTTCATCGACAGACGCAGTGGTAAATAAAGATTAGTATTCGGGCATTTTACGCCATTTGTATAAAGCTATTCTTAGAAAACGGCCAGATTTACGAAAGAATAATTTATGAAAATTTCAGTCTGGACGCACGTCAGTATTTTAAGTATTTTGCCAGACTAGGCAAAATAAAACGTCATAGTGATGACACAGCAACTGCCGTATTCACCAGATGTGTCCCAACGCAATCTTTCCTTCTCCAGCTAGTGTGAATTTCCACGAAAGGATAACGTTTTGCCGTTGAAGACGTAAAACGAAAATCGCTAAGCGAGGTCAAGGTTGTAGGCCTACCAAAAAGAGCATGCTTAAAATATTTTGACTGCAAAACGGCTGGTTTAATCGTGTTACATTCGACTGAGACTACTTTGAAGGAGGCAGTACTATTGTCAATCAATGAAGGTACAATTTTTAAATAAACAAGAACTTTCTTGTCAAACCTCGTATGGTACTTAACTAATAGCAGTTTTTAGAGAATGTAATACTCACTGTGTACAAACTATAACACGAGTATAAACCGTTTGCCACGGCTTCTACCATAGTACTTTTCCATAATCAGCCCAATTAAAGAAAATGAACAAACCTCCTTCGTCTCCCACGGAATAATGTTTGCCGAACTAACTGTTCAAAGGACTTCTTTTCTTCGATTGATCGAGTCTCGCGCAAAAACTAGCTGGTCGCTCCCGTATCGTATTATTAGACAGACCACTTTCCTTTTCTGATTTCGTATCGTGTCTGTCATCAGTGTACAACAGCAGTACGGATTCGCGCAATGTGTGTGGGGGGGGGGGCGTGAACGCAGTACGACGACTATAAGAGACGTAACGATCTACTCTTATGAGTAGAATAAAATTTACATCTTTTATCCGTCTAGTGTCTTTTTTTCTTTTTTATATTTCACTACGCGTTTCTGGACGTGTAATCTTTACGTGTGATCCCTCAGTAAAGTTCGTCAGATAATTAAAACAAATTACGTATATAGTCGGCAGTCGATTATAGTGTTACTGTGGTGCGAACAACACCGCATGTGTTCCGTGTTCATATATTTTGTATTTATTTACGACATGTATGTAAAAGATGGGACATATGTCCAGAAACGCGTAGTGAAATATGAAAAAGGAAAAGCCACTAGACGGATAAAAGAGGTAAATTTTATTCTATTCATGTAGGCCTATACGTATAAGTGGCTTGGATACTCTACTCTACTCTTGTCGGGTGGAGACACTTCTTGGCTTGTTAATCACACCCTTCCAACAATAATCTGATGTAAAGTTTGTTTTCGATTACTAGCAGCTACGCATTCACTGTAACGTAGTGTGCTATAGACGAAGTCCCAAAGGATCAGTGACGTAACTCTTTCTTGCCCCCCCCTTACCGTACTTTACTAACCCCTCCTTATAGCTGTGGCAGCTGCTAAAATTATGTAACGTAAACAGAACACGTTGTCTTTAAAACTGCTTAAAATCTCTTTTTCTACGCCTCGGCCAGTTTCATTGATTACTTCTGTACATCCTAAAAACCTTTCATAATTTTTTGTATGTTGGTGGACCTTCTTGCTTCATCTTCAGAAATTGTGACATATCTGATTATTTCACTCAGTCGATCCACTGATTATATCTCTTGCAACAAGGCTACATTTGAAGCTGCCAATGTCAGAGTAACATTTACAACGCGATCCAGTACTTTGGCCCAGATGTTAGTTTCCTTCCGTAGCTCATAACGAACAACGATGCAGGCCTGGCCGCATTCGTAACCGGAATCACCATTCTGTTTTGAACTTATCCAACTAATGTGTAAACCCAACTCAAAGTAAACCATTAGCTACTGGTAAAGTAACAGTAAAAAATAAATGTAGCCTATAGGGGAAATTTGGTCTTACTTAATTACAATAGTTTATAACTATTCTTAAAAAATTAAGGTTGTTCTAAATGTTTGTGTGGACCCCCGTATTGCTGTTGCGCCACTGCACAGGAGTAGCGTTATCCTTAAGAATTTGGAATACTGTAGATTACTTCTACAGCTCCGTGGTGTCCATCACAGCTGATTTACCCGGGCCTTGCACCACAACCATTTCTTACTTCTGGGTGAAGAAAGTCCCCGCTTCCTAAAGCAAGAATGTATTTTTTCGTGATGTTTGAGACTTGGCCAGAAGGACAAGCCTCGGGTTGATCTGGGGCAAGCCCCCTTCAGCTGGATGGTAGGATGTGAGGAGATGCACGCCAGTGCAGGTACAGAGATGGAGAAGATGGAAGCAAATTGAAGGTAGAGTAGTGCGTGTGTGTGTATTTGTGTGTAGATGTAGTTTGTAGCCATATAGGTTAAAGAAGTGCCTGATGGAAGTTTAGTTAAGTTTACTTTATACATAAGGGCAGCCGAGACAAGGACGAGTGGCGCAGGTCGCCAAACCTGGAAGGAGGCGACAGAGACGCGTCAAGGTAGGCGGGGGACACAAAGAAGATGGCTAAAGATTTGGTAAGAAGTTGGTAAGAAGTTATGGAAAATTTAAGTTGTTATGTGATCAGGTAGGCGGGCGGGTTGAGTATGTTTGAAGTTGGGACTTAAATGTTTCATTTCTATGACAATGGCGGCGAGGAGTTCTGGGAGGAGGTTCATAGTCTATGGTAAGGAGGCGGTTTATGAGGAAGGAAGGTCTGCGGGTGTTGCAGGTAGTTCTGTTGATGGAGGTGGCTACGCGTTGGAGGGAAGTACGTTGTTTTGCAGTTCGTGAGTATTTCCCGTTTATCTTGTACAGGAAGCAGTCAAGGTTAGGGAAGAGTTTGTTGAGTGCATACAGAGCGATATTAGAGGTTTTGGTGAGGGGAGGTCTGCGGTAGATAAGTCGAAGAGCTCGCCGTTCGGTGATTCGGAAGGGTTTGAGGTGGGCGGAGTCGGCAGTCAGAAGCATTAAGAATGCGTACAAGATAGGGAAGTACGATGGAAACTATTTCGTTTGTATCATTTGACATATTTATTTTGGTCATCATCGCCATCATCATCTTCAGCAAGGATTAAAATAAAAAACGTTTTGTTCCGGTGCCAAGCAAATAGACTAGAGCTAGCACGTCCCACATCTCTCCATCTTTCAGCTTATAATTCATTAGTTGTTTGGGGAGATGCAGTACTCATCCATTCGGTTAAGATGTTTCAACCATTTTAGCCGATATTGGACAATCCTATCGAGTAGGCTCACAATATGCAGTTCCAGCAGTACATCTGCTATTTTGGAGGCATTCTTTTACGACCTTGGACAGTAGCATACATTGCCACGTGCCTAATAAGTCCCATTTCGGCCGCTTGAATGGTTTCGGATTTCGTTAAAGTCCAGTATTCTCAGACCCATAGAGGGTTATCACCTTGTAGGACTTTTGTGTTTCTTTACTCGTCGATTTTAGAGTTGTCCTGATGGACAATCAAACCTACATTGTACGCGAACAGCTTACTTAGGTACGCCCCTACTTCTCCTAAACTTCTTTGATCTACAAAAACGAACCATTATTATTATTATTATTATTATTATTATTATTATTATTATTATTTCCGCATAAATTATCCTTAGACTACACAGTCCCGTTTACTTCGTCGTAGACTTGCAGGACTAAAACAGGTTCTTCAGCACCAAAACTGAAGCATACGCTACACACGAAAAATAGGCATATCACAGTTTTTTTAAGCTAAATTTTAAAAATCGAATTTTTGTATTTTTTTCCGAAATGTTCTCCTTAAGTGACTTGAAACGTATGAGCGTATGGGCGGTTTAGCGATTATTATGCCCACCACAAAAAGTTCTGTAGGCCTAGCTTTTTGATGTCGATCGTGGCGTAACTAGAACCTGCTCCTGTAGGGTGGGGCGAGACTACCTTCGGGGGGGGGGTTGAGACTAGCTTGACGATGAATTCCCATTTTCCTCAGGATAAATGAGAAATTAAGGATTCTTCCCACCTATAACCTTATAAATACATTTTATAAGAGGTAAGCCATGTGAGGGTGCAATTACGTAGGCCTACGCAATTTACCACATGTTGAGTGATTGTCATTATTAAGAAACCTCTCGTTTTATTTTATTAATTTATAATTATTGTAATTCCTTTCATTCTACAATTATTTATAACCCGTTATTTTAATACACTGAATTACAAGTAGATTATGGATCTACGTTCAGTGATTATGGAATTTTGGTGAAATTTTTAGTAGCTCTGTGGACAGGGGGTTGACCTCCCTGATCCCCCAACCCCGTGTAGTTAGGCCACTGATACTGATACACCGTCGATACTGTGAATTTAGAAACTATTTGTTACTTGAGGCATACTTGGAAGAACAATGTTTAGATTTTTTATTCATTATGAATTGGATATATACCATTTTAAAACGTATCAATGTTGGTATTCACACATACCTACGTGACAGGGGTAGGTAGCTATAGCTAGAGATAAATATACTGAGCTGCTGGGCGCATGACTTGGAGCAGTCCAATCAGTGTCGGGCCCGTGGCGACAGTATTGACTGGCTGTGCGTCCTCTATCCCAACACCCATCACATTAACTGGCTTCACACACACACAAACGATCATATGGTACGTTTTTTACCGCCATTCGGCACGCATTTTGCAAGGCTTGCGCTGACGTTTCTCACTGTCCGAGGAAACTTCACGTATCCAGTCATTAACCACCGGTAAAAGCATGAGTTCTGCCAAGGAGGGTGGTACCAACTATCGATTCGTCCTCGCTAATGAACAGTGTACACAATTATTTCACCCCTCTGACCAATCGTGTATCTACTACGTACAGAATTATTGTTGTTTTGTTTCATTTTACATTGTTTAAGTTAGGCCTATATTAAAGGCCTATTAAAGCTTGTTACGTTTTTCTATATTATGAGTAAATAATATATGCATAAAAGATATTTTATTTTTATTATGCAATTACATTATGTAATATATAATATGTATTATGAAATTACATTACACTTACTATCTATAAAAGATATTGGTACGACTGTCTATTGATCGTCGTATGGTACAGTGGAAAATAAAGTGCAAGACACCAATTAAGTCACTAATCACCAGCTTTAATTATCACAAACAGTTTGTAATTAACAAGATAGTCTCTTACAACAAATCAAATAAAAATTGTTCACACGCAGTAAAAATGTCCACTAATAGACTACCGCACAATTATAAAACACATAATACTTCGCCACAATACTTCGAACTGCACTGTGTAAATCGCCGCTTAAACGCACTGTGGGATCGCCCGACAGTAACTAACTTGACCGTCGCTGAATGGCTGTATTTATACCCTGCTGATTTCCCAAAATAATCTGTCACTTTGGATGACTTGTTAAACAAATAGGCTTTAAACAAGAATCCACTAGAACAGTGTCCTTGAACACACTGCGCTGACCGGTATGGTCTGGTATAGACCCGATAGTTGACGCGTAAAGTAGCAACATTATGTACGCACACACACATTACAGCTGGAATATTCGAGAAACTTGTAGAACGTTCCGTATTAAGTAACAATATTTTAATATAAATAATAGATAGGCCTATAACACAGTATGGCTCTGCCAAGATAACGTATCCAGTCGTAGATGTCAATCTCAGACTCGGCCTTTCAATTCACATATAAGACACATCACACTGTAATCAAGATATTCGGGAGGTTTCTGTCATATAAACGTTGGTGACCAACAGTGTTGGCGGTGGGGGGGGGGCATGAGACTAGCTTGAATGTTGCACTCCCCATTTTCCTCAGGACAAATGAGAAATTTAGTATTCTTACCATCATCTTCAGCCAAACCAAAAATACTTTGTTCCGGTCTGAAGCCGATAGGGAAGAGCTGGTCACTCCAACGCTTCTTCGGACGTCCCATACTTCTCCGTCCTTTTCGGTTTATAATTCAACAGCTGTTTGGGGATGAGGCAGTCAGCCAATCCGTCAAGATGTTCCAACCATTTTAGTCGATACTGGGCGATCCTATCCAGTATACTTATTATATTCAGCTCCTGCTGTACATCAACATTGCTTTTGCGATCTTGAAGAGTATATCCTGCCACGTGCCTGAGAAATCTCATTTCGGCCGCTTGAATATGACTGGCCTGGGACGTCGATAACGTTCAGTTCTCAGACCCATAGAGAAGTTTGGGAAATTCATGATTAGTCCCACCTAATTTTATAAATTCTTTCTATCTCAAAATGTCTGAGTATACCAACGCTAAGAACTAGGGTTGAAAAAAATATGGAAAAGTGGTGATTTCAAAATATTCTGTTTTGATTAACCGTTATTCAAATTAAAGGTAATAAATTCGTGTCCTTGGGATTCACTTTGATTCTAAATCTGTAGGCCTATTCTTAATAGATCTTTGGGAAATTATATTGGCTATGATAGGAATTATGACAGTGATGTTAAGTTAGGTAAGTTCCATACAATCTGTGGGACAATCAACCGTACTTTCAGAAACAAGGTACGTCGAGATACAAAATTAAAGTTCTGTAACGTTATGGCGGTCCCTGCACTGTTCTGTGGGTGTTAATTATGGCCAACAACCGAGAAACAAGACACCAAAATACAGGCCTCGGAAATGGGATTCTTAAGTGGAGTTAAAAGGTGTTCTAAACTTGACCTATAAAAAATGAGGCCATAAGAGAAGATTTACAAATTTTTAACTTCAATTAAAAATTAAAAAATTACAAACAACGGACTGTTACAAACAAGTCTGGAAATACAAACCTATAGGACACGGTGTGTGGGTAGACCCAGGAACAGATGACTGGAGGATCTCTGAAGGACCTTGTCTATGCCGTGTAGTGAAGTTGATGATGATGACGACGACGACGACGAAGATGATGATGACGATGTTAGAGATTGTGAAAATAAGTCTTCCTATAGATATTTTGAAAAAACCCAGTTTTCTTACCCCTTCGCACTTTAAGGGGTGTTACCCAAGAATGTTTTAACAACTTACAGTTCGTGTTATGGTATGTTATTGTTTATGTAGGCCTACAACCAGAAATAGAATCTTCTAATTTTCCGTAACTTAAGTCAAGTAACTGCTAGTTTATCTGAACAAAGGCGACAGTTCAAACCATAGACATATTAGAACATAAGAGGAGTCATGACACAAACAACCCTGTAAGAAGAAGTGTGTCTGGGCGAATAAGATAGAGGTAGATTAATAAAGCTCTGCCTTCTTTCTGTGGCAAATACGTATTTGGTTGTTTTAAAGCTTCAAATACATACGTTATTTATGGAATGCTGAGTGATTGTCATTATTAAGAAACCTGTATCTTAATTTTATTAATCTACAATTACTGCAATTCCTTTTGTATCTACAATTATTTGTACGCCTTATTTTAGCACACGCAACTGGCTTAGAAATAGGCCTTCCTTAAGTGAATATGAAATTTTGCTGAAATAATTCTGGCGGAGGGAGATTGAGTCCCTACTCCTCCCACGTGAGGTTGCCAAACTTTTTGCGCCACGTAAATTTTGTGTTTGTGAAAATTAGCCGTGGCACATCAGCTTCACATAAACACTACCCGAAATACTACTCTATACAAATAACATAATTAATGCTATTCTCAAACGTCTCCTATTTGTTTTTTGATAAAACGGTCTTTCCGTACAAGCTGGGGACGCTGTGTCAGGCAATCCATTTGTACATGAATCATATCTCTTGATAAGAATTTTCAGTAATATAACGTCACTACATTATTAAAATTGTTAGAAACCAGGATGTTGGGCAGTGGTCGATTTTCGATATTTAGTTTCGTTTTTTAGAAATAATAAAATAAGAGCATTTATTGAACGCTATACTCTACTGACGATGGCCTCCGGAGATGTGGCCGAAACGTATACAAATAATAATTTAAGCAATCCACTGCGTCCCAACAGCCCGGTTTCCAACGATTTTAATAATGTTGATTCCGACTGTGACAGCCAACGAAATAACGTCACTCCTCTTTTAGAATCTGTATCAATTTAGAGTTATTTAAATATTTGTAATAGGCCTAATCAAAAATTAAAAAATTCTTTATATATGGAGTTTACTTCAATAGCCTATGTAGCGGTATAAGATGGTATCTTATATAAGTAAGGTAATATGAGATGGAAAGGTATGATAAAAAACAAAGTTGATAAAAGATGGAAAAGATTGGGGCAAGATAATACTACAGAAATTTATTAAGAAAAAAAAACTGGTTGGGGCTTACGTCAGGAAGTTACTTTACTGGAAATATAATTAAAGGAAAGTTAGAGGAAAAGAGGAGAAGGAGAAGACAAAGGACAAGAATTATTTATGATATTATAAGAAACTCTTATGAAGAAACGAAGAGAGATGCGTGAATTAGATGAAGTGAAATCACATGTTCTTCACTGTCTAGAAGTTGAAGTTCCAGACTAAAAAGCTATAGCCTAGCCTATATTTTCTTGGAACAATCTATAGCCAACTGCTATTCGT
This sequence comes from Magicicada septendecula, assembly GCA_034769895.1. Lineage (NCBI taxonomy): Eukaryota > Metazoa > Arthropoda > Insecta > Hemiptera > Cicadidae > Magicicada > Magicicada septendecula. The sequence continues at coordinate 369,262,734 of CM068372.1, forward strand.
TTCGGTACACTTGTCTACAACTCTGAATTAGCTTGACCTCCTGCACTATAGACAACTACTTTACTGTAATCCTTGGCAACTCTTCTACAAGTTACGGATTCCCATCCTCCAGCCTCCTTTTTCCTGGTCTTCTTCCGATTTAAAGTGGTGTCCATTCGGTTCGGTTCTTGTGTTTTTAGCCTGTTCAATTCGATTAACACACCCTAGCCATCTTATTCTTTGAGATTTTATGAATCCAACTAGATCACCCCATTACTTGTTATGCCATTTCACCCTTGTACCGTCCCGTTCGTGGAACGATCCAAATGTTTTTTCATTATTTCCCGTCTGAACGTTCTTAAGTCTTCTCCGCATCTTAACGCAGTGTTCACGCTTCGTACGTTTATGATAGCCTATAGGTCCTGCCTCCCATAATTGTAAAAGCTTCCAGTTTCCTGTGTCTACTTGTTTGGCTGAATACGTCACTTTACATTAATTTTTCCCAGTTAAATCGATTATCTACTCACATATCACACATCACAAGGAACCCCAATACTTTATTCTAATATCGGCCTATAGGGTAAGGAGGACCTGTTTGATAAATTAAAGAGAAAATTATGGCCTAACGTCAGTTAGCAAAAAACATTTAGACAGACAAAAAATCTTGAGAATACACAAAAGACACAAGACCTGTTTACATATTTCTGTTATGATATTAATTGATGACTCGTTGGGCACTTGGTGAAACATATTAATACAAAGGTTTTGTAAAATATATAAAAACACTTGGTAAGTTTCACAAATTTTTTTTTTAATTAACTCTGACAGCTGTTTCGACTAACTTAAGCCATTGTCAAAGAGCGAAGTGACAATGGCTTAAGTTAGTCGAAACAGCTGTCAGAGTTAATTAAAAAAAAAAAAATTGTGAAACTTACCAAGTGTTTTTATATATTTTACAAAACCTTTGTATTTCTGTTATGTTTTTTTTTAAACAGCTACCAACTATAACATTGCTAACATTAACCGTTTTTTTTTTGTCTTAATTATATGACAATGCAACAGTTTACGATTTTCAAATACCGCATGTCTTTTTGAGTCTATATGGGGTTATTTTGGTTACATTGCTTTTCGTTTTTAAATAAAATATTGGTCACAAAGATACTTAGTAACGATTAGATATAAAATGTTACTGAACCTTTACTTTAAATTATATAAACATTATATATTCGCATATATACTAATAAAATTATAAAAAATACATTTTTGTTACAATAAAATTTATTCGGAAGGGAAATACATGTTTGAAAAGTAATAAAAATTATTGTGTATGATATCGTCAAAATAAGGAATTAAAACTTATTGAATCAACTGATTAGCTTATTGAAGTAGCTGATTAAAAAGTTATGTAGGGGAAGGAAACCTCACTCTCACGGTAACTTATTGCTTAAATCTCTACTGTGAGGTGTGTTCGGCCTGCCATCCTTTGGTGAACGCGTTTCTACTGAAGAAGGCTTCCGGTTGGTGGCCGAAACGTTTAGGAAAATATGAATCACGTTGTAAGCAACTGACACCACGGCCCGGTAGTTCCCAATTTTAATAATTAAATCTCATTTCAAAAATGTTTTAATAATTATATTTTATTTTGATAAATACGTTCCTATGAAGTCTACACTGGATTCCACAGATGACAAACACGTTATCCAGACGTACCGTGGAAACCTGTATTCTAAGACCATTGCGTCATTCGGCAAGGCGCTCGTCTGAAACACAAGATACATCAGTGTTCCTCTGATGTAGGGACCACCGGCTCCTTGGCTCACTTTCTCACAGGTAAAATCGCCACTCTGGAAATGAAAGAAATTAAAGAAAATAAAACTAATTATATGAGAAAGTAAATATTTAGTTATTGATTAATTTGAAATGTGAACAATGTTAGTAAGGAAACTTGAAGAAAAGCGTAGTAGGCATATTGCTATCGGACCAGTGCGGTGGGCGCTTGCACCGTCATTTTAATTTTGTGGCTGCCGGCTCAGACGTCGACGACGTTCTACTTCGTATGGTCATTGACCTCGTAGTAGTTGTCACGGTATAGCCTATACTATAACTTCTCCTATGGCGTCACAGTTCGGAGTCGAACCTTAGCCATCATAATCATCCGCCTTCATTTTTCCCTGTCCTTGGCAATCGATGTCCATCGTTTTATTTTAAGTAAAGTATCAACATCCCTTGCCACTGCTGCAGTCCAACGGTGCTTGGGTCTTCCGGCAGGTCTTCTACCCTCGATTTGACTAAACAGTATCTTCCTAGGTATTCGGTGGGCTTCCCTCCTAATGATTTGTCCTACCCATTGCAATCTATGCAGTCGGATGGTGGTGGCCAGATCATTGTCTTTATATAGTTCCTCATTGTGACGTATTCTCCAGAACCCATTGACTTGGATTGGTCCATATAACATATTCTCCTCAAAATTCTCCTTTGAAAGGTATTGACTATGTTCGTGTCTTATTTATTCAGAGTCCAAGTCTCGCTATGTTATCACCGGTCTAATACAACTTTATACAAGATGACCTTGGACTGACGGTGGATATTCCTTGTCTTGAATATAAGTTAGTTGTCAACGAAGCATAATATGCTCTATTTGCGGTCTGTATCCTTTCCTCATTTCACTTACTTCTTCATTATCTCCTGCAGTCCAACATCCCAAATATTTAAACCGATTAACTATTTCCAGGTTTAATGGTTCGATTTCAAACTGTCCAGGTTTCCTGGTTTTCCTTCGAGTGATAATCATGACCTTCGTTTTATCTGTATTCACCTGTAATCCTATGTCATCTGCTTCACCTTTGAGTTCTTGGAAGGTCTCTTTTGCTCTTTCTTGGGATCTTGCCATAATATTAATATTATCAGCATATCCGTCGATCTGGACCATTTTATTTTCTAATGTTGCATTCCTATCAATTGACAATTTTCTGATCACATATTTGAGTGGTAAATTGAATAGGGTTGGTGCCAGCCCATCGCCCTGTTTCAACCCTCTCTTGGTATTAAAAAGTTCTGTCATACCCGTTTGCAGTTTGACATTGCCTGTAGTCTGTATCATTGTGAATCTTGTCGGCTGTACTAATAAAATGTGTTTTTGAAAGTACAGCATAATTTCAACAAGTTTATTCCTATCTATGCTGTCATACGCTTGTCTAAAATCTACGAAGATTTGCGTTAGGTCCAGATTGTTTTCCCACATCTTCTCCATAAGTATTTTGACTGCGAATATTTGGTCTGTAGTGGATTTTCCGCTTCGGACGCCACTTCGTATTCCTTCAACGTATGGTTCCAATCTCTTCTGGAGTATTCGAGGGAATATTTTGTAACCTGTATACATATTGAGATAGGCCTACCTCTGAAATTTCTGCAGTCTACCTTATTCCCATTTTCATGAATAGGTACTATTAAGCTAATGTTCCATTCTTCAGGCATATATTCCTTCTTCCATATTTCTTGAATCAATTTATGCATCTCTCCTTCTATGCCGCCGTATTTTATTAGTTCAGTTGAGATTGAGTCAACTCCTGGAGCTTTAAAATTCTTCAAATGTTGTATAATATCTTCCACTTCCTGCAGACTGGGATCTTCCACATGATCGTCATTAATTTGTTGTTCTTCAGAGTTTATCAGAGACTTCCTTCCATCTGTGTTTTATTTTTAATTCATCCCCTATTATATTACCTCCTTCATCATAACAAAGATTCGTGTTGGCTATAAAGCCGTCTTTAATATTATTGATTTACTGGTAGGCCAGATTGGTATTACCATGTGTGAATTCCTGTTTAATTCTATTGATTTCCTCCATTAGGGCAGTCTTTTTCTTTTTTTGGCAGACTTTATTAACTTTCCTTCTTAATTCTTCATATTCCTCCCTTCTCTGTCTAGTTGGTCTGCTGAGATATCGTTTATATTCATCATTTCGTTTTTGAATGCATTCCATTCATTCCTCATAGAACCAGAGATTCCTTTCTCTCTTTGGTCACTTCCTTGGCCGTTTCTTTACTTTGGTGTTTATTTTCCGCCAATGTTCCTCAATTCTATTTGCATTCATATCTGTTAGGCCTATTTGTGGCTACGCAATATTTAATTTCCTAGATATTTCCCTTTCGTATACTCCCGAAGCTTGTTTATGTCCAGGGGTATTGTTTTAGTATTTGAACGTCTTGCTGTTTTCTTTATCCGCGATCTAAAGATCGCTTTAACTAGGAAATGATTTGCCCCACACCATGCACCCCGGAAGGATCTTACACCCATAATTATTGATGCACCTCTATTCTCTATTAATACATGAACTATTTTATTGATGATTTTCTGATCAGTTGACCTCCAAGTTCCTTTGTTTATGTACTTGTGTGGGAAGAATGTAGAGCGTATTCTCATATTCTTGCTTGCTGCAAAATCAATAAACCGTAGGTCATTGTCGTTGGATTCTTGATTCAAGCTATGATTCCCAATTGTCCCTTTGTAGCCTATATTTCTTCCCTGCCTACTTTCGCGTTAGCATCTCCAACTATAATCTTTATATCATTTGACGGGAGCTTGTCGTATTATTGATCCAGTTCTTGATAGAATGAATCTTTCGTTTTATCATCCTTCTCTTCTGTCGGTGCATAAATGTTTATAATGGCTATATTTGGTTTCTGAACATATTGGTTTCTCGGAGGGGGGGTTGCTGCCTTCGCCCAACCCCCAACCTGGAGGTCCGGGTCATTTTTATTCAGGGTTTCCGTCCCCTAGACCAGCTGCTTTCACCACAGCTTAGAGCCTGGTCTACCCTGATTTTCTGTCAGGGTTTACTCCCTTAGCCTTTGAAGATCCCTCTTCATTGCAAGGCAGCGATTCTCTCTATTTACCCCAGGGAGAAAGTGTTGCCTCTCCCGCCTTTTCGCCATACCGTAGGTTCCCAACTCTGCCTCATCTGCCGTTGAGGTCTTCACCGTAACCCTGGCTAGGGGCCCTTACAGGGTGCTATCATCCGGAGCCAGATGGATCCAGGTTTTTTTTACGAGGTGTTACATCTCCCCTTCCTCCTTCCTCGTCACTTGCGAGATGAGGCCCCGAGCTTCGGATCGGCAGTGTTAAACAACACCGTTGGTAGAATTATAGCCTATAACTTATACCTACTATAGGCCTAACATTACAGGAAATTACAAAACTGTGTTCCTTGTTACTTCACCATTCCTGTTACAAGTGCTACTGCAGAACGGCCATTTTTCAGTCTTGTGGTAAATACACACTTACCAGAACAGACTGGTTAGTAGCCCTATCATACTTACTAGCCAGTGGACTAACACTAATCTCGATTGATAAATCTCTTCTACAAAACCTAAAGAAAATGCTTACATTTTTGAGTCTACTGTAAACCTCTTTTTAGAGAAGAACCGCCAAATCGAGCTCCAGTACAAGTAGGCCAACACTACAAATAGGCCTACAGCTCTGAGGTAAGTTAAAAATAGTTAATGTTTTGGCTACGTTTTAGGCCGAGCAACAACCGGCAACAGCTGTTATGTTATATAGGCCTACCCGCAGCTAGTTAAAACTAATAAGTTTTCCAGTGTACGTTCTTCTCAGAAACTTCCTCTCTGACATGAAGGACAACGCCTCAACCTACAATCAGAGAACTAATAGGTAAGCCAACGTAGCCAAAATTTTGATTTAGGCGGGGGGGGGGGGGTACTCAGATTGGATTGCCGGCGTGAAGTCAAAGATGACAATCCGGTAATTCGTGTACCACCATTCCGGAATGTTTCCTTCCAGAAAAGAGGGGGAGGATCCAGATTTTCTGCCAGACCAAGATAGACATGAGAACCCTAAAGTAAGGCTTTAGGACATCCTGGAACCCTGGAATTAAAGAAACAGAAAAAACAGAATGAAAAGAAACATTTACAGCCGATTTAATTTTTTTCATATTTGAATAACAAATGTGAATATATAAAATACGATTTTGATTTAATCAGTTCCTACAATCGACGACGTAATTCCTACTACAAAAGTCTGATAAAGCTTGTAGCAATGTAAATGATTAGTTTTTGCCTTTTAAAATCAAATAATTAAATCAACCTTATGTTTACAAATTGTACTTCTTGAAAACAAAATTTGCTTAATGGTACGCCTATTAAAAACATTAATTTGCTGAATGGCCTATCGTGCGATAACATTAAAAATATTAGAATATAAATTAAAATATTAATTAAAATAGCCTATACTTAACGTAGGCCTGAGTGTGATTATCCTGTAATATCCTACTCCGTCCATATCTTTCTATGGACGATACTGACTGTTTAGCCCTTAGCGTTGTAATGGCTTACATTTTCCATTTCTTCGGGGAGGGGGTCGGACCTTCCCCCTGGCTACGTCCCTGACTGAAGGTAGCCTCTTCGTAATTTACACCTGCTGCAAAACACAAGACCACGCGTAGGCTATCTAATTCATCTTGTTTTTCATTTCTGTGACAACTAAGCCTGTAATGAAGAGAGGTGTAGGGCTGTCTTCTCTTGCTAAAGTTTCTTGAAATAAACTAAAGAACATATGTTTAAACACAGGATATACTACATAGGCCTACTTGTTTTTAATAATCGCCTGCATTTGTTACATTTTTTTTAGGCCCTAAACAATAATAGTTAGGGTAGGAAGTGAGAGAGAGAGAGAGAGAGAGAGAGAGAGAGAGAGAGAGAGAGAGAGAGAGAGAGAGAGAGAGACAGACAGACAGACAGACAGACAGACAGAGGGAGAGTAAGGAGAAGCGATAACCCTACGAGCTCGATCGTCACTACTGTCTGTAGGCTATAGGCCTATACGTCCACTGACATGCCGGTACAAGTGTCTGTCGATGAGTTGCAGCATTCTTCACTTGACAAGAATGCATCGTCAAGTGACAGGTATGCTTATTGTCGGCCGCTGTATACTTCAAGGCTGTGACCAATGCACTGACAGGCCTACCGCCATTTATATGTTATTGATTATTTTATACACTTTTCTTGCTCACGGTCTACATGTTTTTTTCATACACAAACACGCGCGCGCGTAGGTTAAGTGCACTCCTCAATGGGTAGAAACATCACGCGCGTGCTCACACACACACACATTACATCACGTGGTGACGCGCATTCGTGTTGTCGTACGTTGTTCAGGTAACCTTGTGCGTGTTTTCAGCAGTTAAGCATCGTTTTATATTGAACAATAGTAGGCATATTACTCATTTTACTGGTAAGCCCTGAAATGTATCATTGAGAAAATAGTCTGTTACGTTACTTAAAAGATTAATTTCCGGGCTGTTGGGACGTACCCACTTACCTTAACTAGGGGTAGGCCTCCATACGGGCTACCATCCCTTTGTCGAACGATTTTTATTTATTTTTATTACTGAAGAAGGCCTCCGGTGGGTGGTGGAAACTTCTGGTTACGATAACACGATTGAGCAATCGACCACGGCCAAACAGCCTAATGTCTCCGGCCGTGAGTTCTTATTGTTTATGTTTCTCAATGTTTATTGAGTTCTTAAACGTAAACATGATTAGATTCAAGTTTTGTTTTCGTTTTACAGTGCGTTTCTCAGTGGCGTACCTGGGCCACTGGAGGCCCGGGGCGGATTTCTTTCTCAGACCCCCCTCCCATAAGAGGGGTATTTATAATCCGAATTATCTTTAAGTAATACATAGCATAAACACTTTACAGTTAGGCCTATATATTTATTGTCTAATTACTGTATTGATACAGCTAGTTAGGAAGCTCTAGTCATGTTTCAGGAAGCTGCCGCTAGGGTGCTGACGTTTCATGGTAGTATTTCTGAAAATATTACAATAAACTATAGTCTAATATAGGCCTAAGTTTAGGACAGTTGGTTGAAAAAAAAACGGGGCAAGGGGAATTCATGGTAGGGGGGGGTTGTGACTCATACACAAACATCTAATAGTGTTGCGTTTCACGATGTGACAATAGAACATTTGTAAATAAATTTAAAAAATTACCAAAGAAACTTAATTTTCCAAATCTGGAGGCTCCTACTAAGTGGGGCCCGGAGCAGTCCGCCCCCTCCGCCCGCCCTATAGGCCTACTGAAGTTTCTCATATCTTGTTCTGCACCTTGAACTATCCCCCGTCACTCACTCTTCCAACAACTCTGAACAACAATATGGCCAAACGTGCATTTAGCGAAATGGATAGTAGGCCTAGATGTTAACGTCCACGGATTAGTCAATAGGCTAAGTCCAAAACGTAGCCTGCCATACCAACGAAGAAAAACGAAACGAAAATTGTAGACCTATGCAAGTGGTCCGACCAGTTAATGTGCTGTCGTGGACACGAAATGTGCAACCGTAGATCTCTCTCTCTCTCTCTCTCTCTCTCTCTCTCTCTCTCTCTCTCTCTCTCTCTCTCTCTCTCTCCCTCTCCCTCTCTCTCTGTCGCCAACGGGTGACAGTACCTGTGGTTTGTCGCTCTCGTTATAAACGGAAATAAAAACTGATGGTAGGCCTATAGAGGCCTAAAGTGATATGAGCGAATTGAATTGAGAAAGAGGCTCAAGACCAAATGGTGTGGAGGTGATCTGCCACACCGTTTCAGAAACCTAGTCCTATGAGCGGTTTGCCACACCGGCCAGGCAGGTAGCCTTGAGTAAACTGCCACACCACGACCGCGCACGTAGGTAACTGATATCGGCCTGCGGAAGTGTTTTAGAGGCAGTGTTTGACCATTTATTTAGACCTATCCATAGTTTTGGCATACAAAATATAATTTCATTTAATTTGTAAAAGCACGAAAGCACGACAACTCATCAACTCTATGTAAAGATGAAATCTACATCCAAATAGGCTATGTTTGCCGTTGGCCAAACTTCCCTCACAGTACTGTGAACAGAATGGCAGGCTCAAAGTTGATCACGACTTCATTTAACATTCCATTTCCAATTATAACTTTCATCTTCTCAAAAATTATCTTTTTTATCCCTAAGTAGACAAAGCAAAACGTAAACGTGATGAACGTTTTGAACCATCCAATCCAAAACAGCTTTTTGAAAAGTTACAGCAATATTCGAAAGTACCAACCATCAAGACTGTATTAGAACTACGCGTACTTTTCTTTAAAGCATTAATATTAGTTGGACAGCCGTATGATCGTTTTCAACCCAAAAATTTTCTTCTTTTTTTTTTTGTCAACTCGTAGGCCTACCAGTTCTCAACGTCATTTATTTTCCCGCGCGGTTGTGGTGTGGCAGTTTATTCACGTTCATCACTTGCGATCTGACACTTTTCCTACCTGCTTGCTTCATTGTACTGTAATTGACATAGGCATACTTTTCTAGACCCTAAAACTATAGGGGTAGCCTATGTGGCAAATCACTTTCAGCCGACCATATGAATGGGAAGACAGAACATTGGAGACAGCAAACACCAATCGTAGGCCTACAATCACGAACCTTTTGTCATCGTCTTCACGTTAGACCTACATCACTGCTACTGTGCCCTCCTTGCGTTTTGGTTGACTTTGTTTGTGGGGAATTTTTTGGTGTCATTACTGTAAATTTAGTTTGTTGAGTTTTTCCAATATTGAGTAGGCCTATTACTTCCATGTTCCTTAAAGAAATGGAAGTATGGCGATGGCAAAAAAAATCGTGTTCGAGATTATTGCAGATTCTGATTGTACTACACTCAAAACATGAAAAAAGTCATTTTTCGAAAGGTGTCTGTGTGTGTGTCTGTCTGTGTGTCTATCTGTAGATTTTTTTTCTATGGCAAACGATAACAGCCGCAAATTCAAACAGAATCAAATAATATTTTGCACGCAGCCCTGATTTGTAGAGTACTCAAGACCTATTGTTTTTGGTGAAGATCGGTTAAGGGAAAGGGGTAGTTTACCTGCTACGTTTTATGTTTTAACAAGGGTATTTTCTATGGCAAACAATAACAGCCGCAAATTCAAACAGAATCAAATAATTTTTTTCATACAGCCCTGAATTGTAGAGTACTCAAGACCTATTGTTTTCGGAGAAGATCGGTTAAGGGAAAGGGGTAGTTTACCTGCAACATTTTATGTTTTAACAAGGGTAATTTTTTCTATGACGAACGGTAACTGCCGCATATTCAAACATAATCAAATAATTTTTTGCATACATCCCTGAATTGTAGTGATCTCAAGGTCTTTTGATTTTGGTGAAGATCGGTTAAGGAGACGGGGTAGTTTACCTGCAACCTATTACGTTTTAACAACAGTAAAGTACTTGAAAATTCATTTAATCTTTTTCAAACAATGGTAATTGTTAAAAATAAAATAATTTTGTTGCCAGGCAATAAAATTATAATTTTTTCATTTTAATGTAAATCATGTAGGCCTATGAGAGAAAATATATCGTTCGTGGCAGGCAAACATATCTCAATTATGTAATGTTTACGTTTCCATTTTATTATTATGATTACTGCAATAAAAAGGCAGGGAACACACACATACACACACACACACACACACACAAAATTCGCGTTATTTCTGGCCTCACTCATGTTTATTTTCTTACATTTGCACGCTTTTTAAATGGAAAGTGCCGAAACCCACACCAACATAACGCGTGCAAGCCGAAAAATTGTCCAGCGTGGATAGCGATTTGCTTCCTGTGGATTGCTGGGCAGTGTAACTGCACGTGTTTACAGAGGAACGATTCATAGACAGAATTTTCGTCTTTAGGGAATGAACCCTCTGCAAGATGCTGTTCTGTGAAACATTCACTGTAGATTCGCAGCTTTACTCTAAGCAACGCTCAATAGGAAATGTTGAAAATTTTTGTCCACGGTGTACCCTCATACACACTAAACCTGCTCTGATGTTTTAATTACGGACATCATAATATTGAAAGTTTGGAAACTTGAGCACTACTTAATGGAGATCAAACATTAACTTATACAAGCCATTAATTTTATGCATATTTTTTATATATATGTGTACAACGTTATCGGCAACAAAGAAATAGTTTTTGTTAAAATTCCTTCCCGGGATGTTTGGCCGTAGTCCAATGTTTTCTACAAAACCAGACGTTTCGGCAATGCCATCGACTTCCATCATCAGTGAAAATCGAGTGCGATAACGTGAGGTGGTATACGTTAGTGACCACAGTACTGTGGTTAAGGCTGAAGCGGTAAGTAGAAAGAAGTAGTTTCTATGGTAATATTTCATTTCGAAAATGATTTTAAATATAAATCTTAGAACATGGAAGTTATGTATGGTTCTCCATAGGCCTACCGATTTTTTTAAAACTCGTGTCAGTGTTTGTAGCCTACCGACTCTGACTTCTTGAGTTAGGCTATTAAGCCTAACTTGTTTTGTGTTTTATATTTGCAGGCCTACAGGCCTACGTGCAGGTTTTCCCAAAAATATATGTTTGGGAAATATAGACTAGTTAGGAAATTCTGACACAGAGTCCAACCGATTCAGAAGTATTCTGTAAATATATTTGATTTAGAAAATAATTAGGTTTATATTAATTAGGTAGGTCTATAGGTTACACAGACAGTTATCGACATCACAATCACCATCATATAGGCTAGGCTACTCCTATTATAGTGTTATAAGAGTCACCAATGGAGTCTTTTTCAAGCGAACCTGTCAACAGCACTGTTTGTAATAGGCCTATGGCTGGTTTGACAACGTGCAGTCATCATACCAGCGAGAAGAATATTATTTATTTAAAAATAATAAGAAAAAGAAAGAAAAGTAAAAGTCTAAGGAGTAGAGAGAAGAAGAACAAAAACGACAACTTTTTTATTATAGGCCTATTAAGGCTGAGGTCGAACTTGGAATAACGACGAACAGCAGAAATTAAACGCTTTGCGCTCTTTTTACTCGTAGCCTATTTGTTTTCATGTTGTGTGTGTGTGTGTGCGCGCGCGCGCGCGCGCGCGCCGGCAGCAGTAATAAGATCGAACCTGCTGCTGCTGCTTCGCCGCCAATTGCCAATATAAATTTAAAATTTTCATTATATAAATCAATCGCCAGAACCAAGATCGCGTATCGCCGCGTGCGAGTTTATACAAAGGTACGACAACGTCGACGACGACGACAAAAAAGATGGCTAAATAATGATTAAAGGAAAAATAAGCGGTTACAACGACGGGACGGCGGCTATGCAATGTGGCTGGCTGGGTGTACGTAGATAGAAATGGAGGTTAGCTAGGCAAGGAGAGGCAAGGCCGGACAACAAGGACAATGACAGACGGAGCAAAAACTGGCGGCGTGGACGCTGGCGCGCGATTGGTCGATTCCGGAATTATCGCCAGGATTGCGCACAGCACGTGGGTTCACGCCCCACGCCTACTTATCCCCCCCATACTCAGCTCCAACAACTGCTACACCGCTTTAATTAATGCAAGGTGTGCTGTGCCTCTTCGTCATCCCCACCCCACCCCCATTACACCCACTCACCCCGTACAATGCAACCCCGAAACCTGGCTGGCTGGTGGATACGCTTTGCAACCCCACACTCGATATTTCATGTCAAACTCAACTCATGACTCAAACACAACCGTTGAAAAAACAAGCGACTCGCATAGACTATACATGTGTCTGTCTCTTTCTGTCTCGTTGTATACGTGTGCGTATTCTCTGTCTTCCTTTGCCATACACACATTCAAGAAATATGATTCTGGATTTTCTTTTATTGAATTCAATTTCTGCATAAACGTAACAAAGCTGTTTCCCACACCTACTAGCCGCCACCGTCTGTACGACCAGACTTCAAACCGTGCTTTCAATAAAAACTACTCCGTTACTGACGACTAATTAAAATTTTAATTAACACAACGACGACGTCGGATTTTATTATCTACGCGCGACGTTAATTAGACATCCGTCCGACCCGTCCATCGATTGTAATTAGTTTCATGTTACTGCAAAAACGTCGATAAATATTAACCGGTAGTAGGCTACTTTTATTACTGCCTTCAAGATATCCAAGACTGTGGCTCATGTATCAAACAACGTTCACGAGTTCGATCCTTAACGTAGTTTATGACCATGGTATCGATCGTTCACTACAAACGACAGGGTAGCAATGCCTGACTACAGTAGCCTGTACAGTCGCCTAATTAAATAGGCAATAGTTGCCTCTTAAAGACGCTGTAAAAAGATTTCCAATTTGTTATTTCTCTCCAGGTGTAGGATAGCTTTTTTTTTTTAATAATACGACACAACATAAACTTCACTTTTATAGCCTAGACTACTTCTTTGTGGAACAGAAATCGATGACATTTCTGCTGTATTTTTTTTAATGCCTCGTTATACCTGTATAACGTAAGCCTATAGGCCTAAGCCTACTCAGTGGCAACACAAGAGAAGATCCAAGGACCAACCAACCAATGATATCAATCTAACCTTTCATTTTGAGGCGTCAGCTACAGTTTATTTTTTTTTCAAAGAATAGGTAAAGTAGGCCTATATTCTATTTCATAATTTTGTAAATAATACACGCTTAAACATTAGGGTAGATTACTCATTAGGTCTATACAGATATTAATGAAACAAAAAACAAACATAGCCTATACAAGAGGAAAATCAAAGTTTTTTTCTGTTGCAATTAGTCTAAGTTACGTAGAAATTAATGTATGTTTTTGAGTCTTTATGTTTAGGCCTTCTGAATTTAGAAAAATCGGAAAAAGATTAATTTTTCTTTCCCTAGATAACTGGGTATAGGTAGGCCTATTAGCCTAGGCCTATATGTTTTTCAGTCTTTTCTCACTAATCGTTTTATCACTTAATTTAAGTTTTGAGAAATTTCTGTCACATGAGGCCACAGCCACGCAAATTATTAAAAAGTACTGTAGGATGAGCATAGGTTGGGAATGGATTCAGTGAGGTTCCGTTTAACAAATAAACTGAAAACCTCCTTGGCTGTCCGCGTAACCGCTGCTTCTGCGGTAGCATTAGGCCTAGTCTACATGTAGGCCTATTTACTTCTTGCTCCGCTTGTATTTTATCAAGGCTGAGCTTTTATAAGGCCGATTGTAGGCTAAATCGTTAGACTATATTAAGAGGCTCCCTCCAAAAATGTTGACTGTGCAGAATATTTGATGTCTTCTCCAATACATGGGACCTCTGCGACAATTCTTGAATAAATCGATCTAGACATTGAAACATCGGTCTATGAACTGTCGATGTAGGCCTACTTTCAGGGCAAATTCTAAATCGTTGCGTAAACCGTTCTCAAGGTGTAGGCCTAAAGCGCAAACAAATTCCGTCACAGGGTATAAAATGAAGATGAAGGGTTCTAGTGAACGTTTGTTGAAACCTATCGGTATAGGCCTACTGGTCTCTCTTTGAAAGGGTCCCTAAAGGGTAACTTCATTTACATTGGACTGACCCCGTTACCCTCTTTGTCCGCCACTGAGTCCACTTCTACTTAGGTATAGTCTACTATGAAGTGGATATAAAAACATTAAGTATAAAACCATAGCCTATATTTTATTTGTAGTCTGTGGTATTTAGGCCTACAACTTAATGTAGCGTATCAATGAAATTTTGAAGCCATCAAGAGCAATTTTGGGGTTAGGGGGGACCAAATATGTAAAGTTGGACCATTCTTTAATGATCTAAAGTATAAATGATAGGAATAAGTGAAGAGACAAATAAAGTTTGTTATTATCGACACAATAAGTTTACTGACTTACAGTAAAATCATAGCATGTGTGTGTCAGTCCATTGTTCTTTTAATATTAGAACTATGTCTATTCACTTTCAGTTCAAAATACACACTACTCGTTTAAGTTATGTGTAGGCCTATGTGTTATGTATGTGTAGGCCTACTATCAAACAAAAATTAACACGGTGATATTGTAAAGTTAAAATTTAAAGTAATTTTAGAGTAACACATTAACACATTGTTAATCTACATAACGTGATATGAATTTTGTATCACGGTCTGAAGTAACCATTGGGGGGATCCCCCCCCGGATTCGCGCCTGGATGCCATAGGCCTAATTTTCCTTGGGTTTGTAGATTTATAGGCTTACAACGTAGACATATGTATGAGACTAGCTTCTGTGGAGTGATGTGGTGGGAGGGTAACTTGCTTTTGACGGGGGGATGAGAATAGCCTGAAGGTTTGACTCCCTATTTTTTTCAGGACAAATGAGAAATTCAAGATTCTTGCTATACGATCTTAGCCTATAGCCTATAGGTAGGCCTACACATTTTATAAATTATTTGCGTCTTAAGTTTTCCAGTAAACCGACGTACGTAACCGAAGTAGAGCAAATAGGCCTATTGCAAATACATAGGGCTACGTTGAGTGATTGTCACTCTTAAGAAAACTAATTTTATTTTATTAATTTACAAACACATACGACTTTTGTATAATTCCTCTTATTATATTCTATCTTTTTTTATAAGCCTTATTTTAACACACAAAACTGGCTTAGGAATAGGTCTACGTTTAATTATTACGGAATTTCGATGAAACATTTAATAGCTTTGAGGGGGGGCTGATCCCTCTGATCCCCCTCCGTAGTTACGCCACTGGGTACCAATAAGTTAAACGCCGGTAAAGAAGTCGTTTTACAATACGTGTCAAAACTCAACTGAGACGACCGTTCGAAAGAAAGAAAAACTTTTAACTGTTAATGCACATAGAATCCTGTTTATTTAGGCGTACGATCCATTCACAAGAGTTCTTTAGGCCAATGACTATAAAAGCATTTAGGCTACTATGCGAGAAAACATTTGATATGAACAAACAATTATCAGGTGTTTCTAATTTTAAAGCGACTGTAACCTATGCCTTAGATATGAAGTAGCCTATAGGCTACATAGGCGTACGCCAACGTTTTAAAGAAAATGCAGTTAGGCCACAATTTTTACATAATTTCAGCATATTTTAAACGTTGTATGCAGCCCATCCCATATAGTCGTATATAGTATTGCCATTTTTTGTGTCAGAATATCCGAATTTTCTTATAGGCCTATGTAACCGTGACATAACTAGGAGCTTCTCCTGGCGGGGGGGGGGGGTCATGAGACTAGCTTGAAGGCTGGACTCCCCATTTTCCTTCAGGACAAGTGAGACATTCAGGATTCATCCCATATATTTTATAAATTCTTTGCGTCTCGAAGTTTTTGACTAAACCGACGTGAAGTCGGCCTATTCCTACGTACGTTATTTAGGCCTGCCAAATGTTGATCGTTTGTCATTATTACAGAAACGCCATTTTATTAATTTACAAATATTTTTATTTTTAAATTTTATATATATTTGTAATCATTTACATTTATTTATTTAATGTACCACCTTTTACTTCTACAGTTATTTGTAAGTCTTATTTTAACACACGCAGCTGGCCCATGTTTAGTGATTATGGAAATTCGCTGAAAATGTTTAATGTCTCTGGGGTGAGATTGATCCCATAGTAATGCCACTGATCCGAATTACCTTCAGCCTCAATTAGTTTGGAAAACTGATGTCTACTGTAGGCCTATATAAAGCCTGCGCCTAATAGGCACACGTTGTTTTTGTCTCAGTATCAGAATTTTCGTTTATATGAACTGCCCTCAGTCCCAATTGGTTCGTATAACTGATCTCTACTGCATCCTATAGGTATAAGCTACCTTGTTGGTATAGACTTTTAGCATCACGTCAATCTTATCACCAGTCTACTGAAACCATGGATATAAATAATAAAACAAACAACTTCCAAAGAATATGTGGGACATTACGGAGAACACTCAAAGGAAAAGCTACGAAAGAAACACAAATAAAATTCTATAAGGTGATGGCAGTCCCCATGCTATTATACGGGTCCGAATCATGGGCACCAAGAAAGAAAGATTATAGACAGATGGAAACGTCTGAAATGAAATATCTTAGATCCGTGAAAGGTTGTATAAGATTAGATCACATAAAGAACGAAGATATAAGACAGGAATTAAAAGAACACCCAGTAACGGAACTAGTGAAAAACTATAAAAAAAGATGGAAAGAACATGTTTGCGCGTGTCTCCAAAAAGAATTCCAAGAAAACTCCTGAATTATAAGCCAAACGGAAGAAGAAATGTTGGCAGACCGAGACGGAGATGGTGAAGCCGGAACAGGCAACCTGCATAATCTTGGACAGATAGATGATGATGAAAACTGTGGTCATCTTTGTTTCTGTCTTACAGTAAAATTTCACACGTTTTAACTGTGTGTTAAATTCAGTTGTTTAATAAGTTTATTAGTTGTAAGTTTGTTCTGTTTCAGGAAATTTAGTTAATATGTTTCTAAACATGTGTTATATGATATATTTTTTGTAAATCTGTAATTTGCGCTTAATCGAAATTAAAATATTATGAAACAAAAATACTTAACTCTTAATATCGTCTCAGAGTTCATAATTTATTTTTTTTTAATTTAAATTTTGCTTGCTTACAGCTATTCACACAGCTTACAAACGTGTTATAACTAATTCACACTAAAAATTTAGTGATGTAGTTACATTTGATCACTAATTTTTACTCCGAAATTCAATCCCCGTTTTGTCATACCGGTTGGATAAAACGGGGAGAAATTACTTCTTCCATAAAATATTTTTTCTGAGAAATCAATTTGGAAAATGAATATTGTAAACATGGTGTGGTGTAGTAAAATATATGACATGTACCTATAATATTGTATAAAACTACTTTAAAATTTTCACATGGCTCGTAATTATGCAAAATACCACTAGGCTCCCCACTTTGTCCAACTCTCCCTTATATGTGCTGCTTTACGTGAAGCCTCTGCCTAGTGTTCAGATGCAATGGATTAGATAACGTTGGCCGTAGTGAAACAAATTCAACTGTGCAGTTAGTGTAACTATCGTGGGCGCACTTCGGGGGGGGGGGTCAAACTAGCCGAAATTTCATATTCAGATAAAATACAGTAAAATTGTATCTTTTTTGTGTTTGTAAGGTAGGTCTAAATATTATTTATAATCCCTTAAATTCGTAGTTACCGTCAATCAACGAATTTTTCCGGTAAAGGGTTTGTGAGGATCGGTCAAAAAGTATAACACAAATTTTGAACTATTTGTGTCGACGTTTCGACAATGTTTATTGTCATCATCAGGACCTGTGTATGAATACAAGAGAAAATTCAACAGATACAAATTCAGACACAACAGATCAATTATTTGAGTGAACATGTGTGTGTGTGTGTGTGTGTGTGTGTGTGTGTGTGTGTGTGTGTGTGTGTGTGTGCGTGTGTGTGTGTGTGTGTGTGTGTGCGCGCGCGCGCGCGTGTGTATTCGTGTAGGCCTATATGTGAAGGCCTATATGTTGAAACAGTTTGTTTTACACCATCAAAATAATTGCATTATTACATATTGTTTTCCTTAAATATAACGTGAAAATTATAATACCCCAGAACATAATTTCTACAATATTACAATGTAAATTACTCATAACGAAATGCTATTTGCAATTGTATATATTATTAATGTAATGGTGTTTATTATTATTCATAATAAGCAAGAGGTTAATAACTAATTCTGTGTTCCCACAAAATTATTGTCAGAATATAGGTGACAATAGCCTAATATTTATTCCTTTCGCTTGTTTGTTGAACCACTTCCCCAAAATTAAATTCTGCATACTCCAGTGTCGCCGCTAGTCAGGCGAATTTCTTACTCGACTTTTTTAAAAAATGGAGAGAAAAGGTTGATTCGGCTAGTTCGGTACAGCCTATTGTGGTTCTTTACATGCAAGAACCGAAATCAAAACAGCTGTTGCTTACGAGTAGGATACAACTTCAGCGAAGGAAACTAGTTCCTCACTAGTTAATAGCTACTTGTAAACAAATAGGCCTACTTCCCAAATACGAAATTAAAAAAAAAAGTTTTTCATCTTCTTCTCTTCAAGGATTATATAAACCTTATTAGGTTATATAAACCTGTTCCGGCACTCATCTCATCCTAGGACGACCCACGTCTCTTCTACCAATGGCTTTATAGTTCAGTGCCGCTTTCGGCAGTTGATCCTCTGTCACCCTTTGCAGATGATCCCACCATTGTCTTCTGTAAATTGAAATAATTTCATTTATGTCTTTTACTTCGAGTTCTGCTCTGATATCTTCATTCCTTCTTCTATCTTACAATGTAAATTTAAAGTATTTCGAAGAAACTGCATTTCAGCACTCTGAATCTTGGTTCTTTCCTTTTTTGTCATGACCCACCCCTCACTCGCTAAAATCAACGTGGGTATTCCAATTGTCTTATAAAATTTAATCCTTGTGCTGTGTCTTGTTTTATTTCTAAGATTTCTATGAATCGTACCACACATATTCCTACCACAAAAAGATTCATAGCTGAATATGAATAACAAACGTTTTTATGTAAGCACCAGTAATTAAGGCAATTAATAATAGTAGGGTACACAAATCCCCCCCCCCAACAACATGTATACATATATTTCTTTTTTTTTTAATTAAGAAAGTTGTGTTAGTGGTTATAATCACAAATAGAATTATCACTGTTGCACACCACTATAGAAAAAGTATTACGATTAGCGCTTTCAAGCTTCACAGCTCATCGTCAGATCGGAAATAACAATAATAAGACTAAACAATTTCTTCATACCCCCACTTGCCCTACCGCCCATACACATTTTTGTAAACAATATAAGAAGTTGTCTAGTCCTATTATTGTTATTTCCGATCTGACGATGAGCTGCGAAGCTTGATAACGCTAATCGGAATACTTTCTCTATAATGGTGTGGAATAGTGATAATTCTGTTTCTTTTTTTTTTGTAGATGGTGGAGGTTAAAACACGTCATTGTTCCGCTTGTTGCTATCATAGACTTCTCTGTCGCCGAAGACTCTTCAACAAAAAAAAACCTTGACCCTTAAAATCAAACTGTTAATAGGTGCTACTGCATAGGCGACACATTTCTTTATACTGGGTTATTAAAAAGAATGAACCGATTTCATAACGCAATATTTTATTAAGGAAAAGTAATACAAAAATTCCAACCAAATCACAACTATTCTACACATAATCAAGTTTTATTTCCTGTCTCACAAGTGTTCGAAAAGAATGAACAAATTTCATGACGCATGTTGGACTGGTGAGAAGGGAGCCAAAACCTTGCTCTTTGTAGCTGGCCTGCGAGATCTCCATACCTCACCGTATGTGTTGTTTTCTTGTGGGGATATGCAAAAGATAGATATTATCTTCCACCGCTACTCACCACTACCCACGTCGATGGCCTTAAACTTCGAATAACAACAGCGATCAACTCAGTGGATCGTGATGTGTTGCTACGCGTCTGGGAAGAATTCTCATATCGCCTCTCACATCCGTGCTCCAAGTGGTGGCCACATTGCACCTGAACACTTGTAAGACAGGAAACAAAACTTGATTGTCAGTAGAATACTTGTGATTTGGTGGGAATTTTTAATTACTTTTCCTTAATAAAATATTGTGTTATGAAATCGGTTCATTCTTTTTGAATAACCCTGTAGTTCGGCTAACTCTGAGAAAAAGGAAACTATTAGTAAAGACGTTATTGGTTAATGTCAACATACAAGTGGAGAATATAATAAATAATAGGGGGTCTACTGTAAGAATCAAAACCAAACTAATACTGGGAAACGATACAGGTGGAAACTTTGAGAAAAGCGAGGTAGAATAAGCCTAAGTACGTATAAGAGGCTGTAGGCCTACCATTGTTTTGCGAAGACGTGAGGATGTCATATAGTAGTCAACATGTAGTCAACTGTTATAAACGTTTGTAACAGAAATACTTAGACAATTATTTCATAGAAAAAAGTTCAATTTTTAGATTATTGTTCATTCGGCCTAAGTAGGTATAAATACTGTCATTTTCCTTTGAATGCTGTACAAAGAGTTAATCGAAACGGTACTGGAAAGCGGTACTGCTTGATCTCAGTCAATAGGGTAAACTATAGGCATAGTAGTTTAAACTATTTACGCAAACACTAATAATACTGTATCCTGATTATTTATAACGGTAATTAGGATAATACAGATAACACGGTGCCCTAAAGGACGATCAATAATAGGCCTATTTGTTTTCCTGTTGTAACATATAACAACCAGCTTTCCTTCATCTTTTCAGATTATACCTAAAATTTAAGAGCAATGTAAGCAATGATACAGAGCACTTATTTTACAGTTCCTACGAGTGACTTACATCTCTTGGATTAAGACGAAGGTGTTCGGTAAATATTTTACTGTTCAAATTGTCCGATCTTAATTGCTTTAAGCATGGAAGGCACCATGATAATAATGACCAGGACGGTGCGAAGACGTAAGGAATGGAACAGGTACATGAGTAGAATGGCGGATGACAGACTGGCGAAATCATGCCTACGAGATGCACGAGCAAATAGACCAAAAATGGTGAGGAAGAAGTAAAACAAGAAGAAGAAGAAGAAGAAGAAGAAGAAGAAGAAGAAGAAGAAGAAGAAGAAGAAGAAGAAGAAGAAGAAGAACAACAACAACAACAACAACAACAACAACAACAACAACAACAACAACAACAACAACAACAACAACAACAACTTTCAATTCGAAATTTCTGGAAAGTTTCAAGTTAGTAAAAGCGTGTATGGACCTACTCTATGAACACTTACGATATATAGGCTATTACATGGATTCAGAAGCATATTCACTGGAGAGGGAATACGATATAAGTTGACGAGGAATTTTACTAATCTCTTAATTTGTAGGTTGTTTTGTTACTTTTCAGGTGTGTCGCACCAATATAGTAGTGGCTTCTTTTTAAGTATACAAACAGGCTTATTACACATCATCTGCATCTACGTTTGAAATATGAAATAGCCTATTGGAAAAAGCAATCTAGTGACCCCGGGAGAAATTGTTAAATGGTGGCCAAAAAAAGTCAACGTAAATAGACCTTAAAATATGAAAAATTTTCAAATTTTATGTCTTTTATGATGTTTAAATTTTTCTAAGTTTAGTTTTTGTTGTTGTTAAAACTGTAGTTATCATTTTTAAATCTAAAATATCAATAAATATTTTGTAAACAGTGTTTCAATCGCATGTCTTTTTACTGCGTTACTATCATTTAATTTAACTGGATTAATTTCAGGATGTTACTAGGCCTATCCATTTTTCAGCTATTTTGAAAATTGAAATATTGATTAGTCATAACTTGTTTTTTCTTTTACATGAAGCGTACATGACCGGGCCCCAAACCAAATTCTAAACTCGCCACTGTTTAGGATCAATGTAGGTCGTACGAACGCAGGTGTAGGCCGTCGTGGCTGGTACTGCGTCTACACCGCCTTCTTCAATCTGTTCAAGTGATGAGTACACGGTCCAAACCGACTATGCCACATTTCGGACGCGAGTCGCCGGACCGGATTCTACACGACACGGTGCAAGTAGGTTTGAGGCTTACACAGTTGCTACAAAGTCAGTAGGCACAATGCAGATTTGTCTACAATACAGTAGGCCTACAATAACCCATTGATTTGCCGAGTGGCTCCAGACGAACGCTCCAAACACAGTCAGAAGCGATAATATTTAAACTAGACCTAGGCCTACAGTATACTTATACTGAACAAAAGTAGATCTAATAAATCTATTCCTACACAGTACACAGTAAGCCTATGCTGGGGCCCCCAATATTTATAACCATAACTTGAGATTAATAATGTGTTTCAATTGCTAAACGGTTAACCCCGGAAAAAATGTTTGACTGATAGTTAATATATTTAAATTACTAAGGGTTTAGTTAATAAAATTAAATTTTGTAAATAAATCAATCTCAAACATGATTTTCTTTTTTAACAAACAATTAACGTAACTGGAAGAAAGCGAAGCTCACTAAAAGTAAGACTTTAAATGAAACTAAACGCCATTAAGTCCCTTTAAGTCAGTTTTTATCAGCTGAAAAACTTTAAGAAATTTTTCTCCTAATAATTTGTACAAATGTTTTATAGACAATGTGTTGGTAGCAGGTGCTGTTACTGACACAGGGCCTCAGCATTCCGTCGTTGTGTTTCTTATCCGCCATCATCCAGTCTGGACGTGCGGTGTTTGTCAAAAATAAAACGAAAGGATTTGTCAAGTAGGCTACAGGTGGCACAGCTGCTGAGGCAAAATACTTAAAATGGCGTAAACAAAAGAATTACGAGATTCCGTGTTAAACCAACTGGCAGTCTCTATGACATCCTGAATATTGAAATGTAGTCTAATGATACAAGTGACACCGTGATGTAATCTGCACAATTTACGTTCACTAAACGGCACGCAACCACACGCTAAGTCTATCTAGCCTAGGCTGGCGACGTGGGGTAGCCTTTGCCGGCCTATATCAGGTTTTAAACTAGTAGGCCGATGCTCCCTGAGCTTTAAAACTCGCTCACTATTTTGAATGAAGCAGGCCCTACATTTATTATTACACAAATTTCAGTATTAAATAATTCTTCAATTATGGGAAAACTATAAAAATCCCATAATTATTACTTTCATGTTCCATAAGGAAATGGATGTATGGTGATGGCGAAAAAAAATCGTGTTCGAGATAAGGGCTGATTCTGATTGTACTACCCTCAAAACATAAAGAAAAGTCATTTTTCGAAAAGTGTGTGTGTGTCTGAGTAGAATTTTTTCTATGTCAAACGATAATTGCCGTAAATTCAAACAGAGTCAAATAATTTTTTGCATACGTCCCTGAATTGTAGAGGACTCAAGGCCTATTGATTTTGGTGAAGATCGGTTTAGGGGAAGGGGTAGTTTACCGGCAACCTTTTACGTTTTAACAAGAGTAAAGTATTTGAAAATTCATTTAAACTTTTTCAAACAATGGTAATTGTTAAAAATAAAATAACTTTGTTGCCGGGCAATAAAATTATAATTTTTTCATTTTAAATTAAATCATGTATGAATGAAAATATATCGTTCCTGGCAGGCAAGCATATCTCGATTATGTGATTTTTACGTTTCCAAAGTTTTATTATTATGATTACCGCAATAAAAAGGCAGGCAGGACACACACATACGCGCGCGCTAGCAACACACACAATTTGCGTTATTTCTGGCCTCACTCATGTTTATTTTCTTACGTTTGAACGCTTTTTAAATGGAAAGTGCCGAAACCCACACCAACACAACGCATGGAAGCCGAAAAGGTGTGCAGCGTGGACAGCGATTTGCTTCATGTGGATCGCTGGCCAGTGTCACTGCACGTGTTTACAGAGGAACGGTTCATAGACAGACTTTTCGTCTTTAGGGAATGAACCTTCTGCAAGATGCTCAGGGTCCAAGAGAGACCTTCGGAGCGCTCCTTCTTTCCCGCGTGTTACTTCTGTGAAACGTACATTGTAGATTCGCAGCTTTACTCTGAGCAACGCTCCATAGAGAATGTTGCAAATTTTTGTCCACGGTCTACCCTCATATACACTAAAACCTGCTCTGATGTTTTGATTACGGACATCATAATATTAAAACTTTGGAAACTTGAGCACTATTTAATAGAGATCAAACATTAACTTTTACAAGCCATTAATGTCATGCATATTTTTATATCTGTACTACATTATCAGCAACAAAGAAGTAGTTTATTGTTAAAATTCCTTCGCAGGCTGTTTGGCCAAGGTCCAATGTTTTATGAAAAAACAGACGTTTCAGCAGTGCCATCGCCTGCCATCATCAGTGAAAATCGAATGCGCTAACTGGAGGTGATAGGCCTATATTTTAGTGACCACAATACTGTCGTTAAGGCTGAAGAAAGAAGTAATTTCTGTTGACATATTTTATTTCGAAAATTATTATAAATAAAAATATTAGAACATGGAAGTCATGTATGGCTCTCCATACCGATATTTTATTTAGTAATATAAACAATTGTAGAGCACACAATCATGCAATAAACACTGAAAATTCGAATCATCCTGATTTGGGTTACAATTCATTTTTGTCTGATACCCCGCTAGATTATCACAATTTTTTCAAAGTTTTAATTTCTTTTATGGCACCTGGGGTTCTAAAATCTTTAAATTTCCAAAATATAAGACTGCATTCACATGTTAGTTAAAATTCTCTTTGATTCGATACCACGCATGAATTTTGCGATTTTATCAAAAGTGTCACTCGCATCTTGCGCCCTAACACCAAAAGTGTCACCCGCTTCTTGCGCCCTAACTCCAAAAATGTCACCCGCTTCTTGCGCCCTAACTCCAAAAGTGTCACCCGCTCCTTGCGCCCTAACACCAAAAGTGTCACCCGCTTCTTGCGCCCTAATATCAAAAGTGTCACCCGCTTCTTGCGCCCTAACATCAAAAGTGTCACCCGCTTCTTGCGCCCTAACTCCAAAAATGTCACCCGCTTCTTGCGCCCTAACTCCAAAAGTGTCACCCGCTCCTTGCGCCCTAACACCAAAAGTGTCACCCGCTTCTTGCGCCCTAATATCAAAAGTGTCACCCGCTTCTTGCGCCCTAACATCAAAAGTGTCACCCGCTTCTTGCGCCCTAACATCAAAAGTGTCACCCGCTTCTTGCGCCCTAACTCCAAAAGTGTCACCCGCTTCTTGCGCCCTAACATCAAAAGTGTCACCCGCTTCTTGCGCCCTAACTCCAAAAGTGTCACCCGCTCCTTGCGCCTATAACGTGTCGGCTACGTTATAATCCAGGGAACCCGTGATAATTGACTCTAGCCAATTATACAGGCTGCCTACGTTGTAACAAACTGAAAAATCAAACACATCACTAACAATAATTATAATTACTCTAATTAAAGGAAACAAGGGGAGGGAATTTAGCTGATTTATGCACTCACTTTAGTATGTAACAAAGATGACATCCCTTTATTTACATATGGTAGGTAACACATTACAAATAAAAATTTTACTTACACAGAAATTGTAAAGGGGTTTTCTGACTTAAAAATGATCATACAGATAATGCATTTACCTCGGATCCGAGTCTCTTTAAACTAGTTAAGAAGATTCAAATTTACTAAACTTGTTTAGACGATTACATTATTACTTAAATACCATTTGAAGAATGGTTTTATTTAGTTGAGCGATGTTTCAAAGTTACATCACAAGAGTTATGTTACAACGTATGATTTCAGAAATTACTTTACTTTCAACGATCAGCTGTTACGCTGGAATGTGGGTCAAACTAGTTTTCTTTTAAAAAATGGCATAGTAGTATGCGTAAGAAGGGGAGAATCACACTCGGGGGTGAGAGAATGTTATTGTTCTATTCAACAACAGCTGACGGCTTCCTTTACAGACTTGTATCGGCTAGCTTCAACGAGGGTGGTATGTGCGATGCGCAACGATATGCGTTTTAAACAAGTTACAGGCCGTTATTAAGCTGAGTTTTAGTTATTATTTAGTTTTACGTACTAATTTTAATTTATCTAATTCTGCTACTAGAGAGGAGTAGAATTTCACTTACAATTTATTTACACGTAATTGAACTTGTTTAATTTAGTCAATTGTTTATATAACTCACCGTGGCAACAGAAATACAAATTACATATTTATGCAGGCAAATGCAGGAAACCTACAGGTCTTGGATTGTCGCAAAATAGACGTGTTAGAGACTGAACATTTTGACAAGTACCTACGTGAATTGGTGTAATACAATAATAATACAAGCTATTATTTTCATGTATATAAAGTAAATGATATACGAGTAGGTGCGTAATCTCACACAAAATTTACAATGGTAAATTAATATTGTCACTATTATTCTTTTATGCTACTTAGCTTTTTTGTTTTACGTACAATACATTAACTGAGTGCATAGATCTGCAGAGTGCCGCATCTTATACGAGACACTACGTACACTAACATTTTATATAAAAGCAGAGTGGCGCATTTTATATGTGACACTCTGTAAACAATTATTTTTACAAGAAAGCAGAGTGGCGCATTTTATAACGTCACGATGCTTCCAGCCTTTTATATAAAGAGCAGAGTGGCGCATTTTATATGTGTCACTCTGTACACGATTAACCCTTTTTTTTTTACAAAGCAGAGTTGCGCATTTTATAACGTGTCGGCTACGTTATAATCCAGGGAACCTGTGATAATTGACTCTAGCCAATTATACAGGCTGCCTACGTTGTAACAAACTGAAAAATCAAACACATCACTAACAATAATTATAATTACTCTAATTAAAGGAAACAAGGGGAGGGAATTAGCTGATTTATGCACCCACTTTAGTATGTAACAAAGATGGCATCCCTTTATTTACATATGATAGGTAACACATTACAAATAAAAATTTTACTTACACAGAAATTGTAAAGGGGTTTTCTGTCTTAAAAATGATCATACAGATAATGCATTTACCTCGGATCCGAGTCTCTTTAAACTAGTTATGAAGTTTCAAATTTACTCTACTTGTTTAGACGATTACATTATTACTTAAATACCATTTGAAGAATGGTTTTATTTAGTTGAGCGATGTTTCAAAGTTACATCACAAGAGTTATGTTACAACGTATGATTTCAGAAATTACTGGTTACACCATTTTAAAGCTTAACGCTTAGAGATTGTCTTTTAAAAGTCTTTTTCATTTATAATTACTTATATTTTAAATATACATAATTCACGGAAGACGAGCTTCCGCGTCACCTCTTAGTTAAATGTTATCTTAATAAATAATTACCTTAATTTTATCCACTAAGTGATCTTCTATTTCTAAATTACAACATGTTTCAGGGCTTATATCCCCATCTTCAGGTAAAAACAAAATCTACCCTATTGTTAGGGTTTCGTTAAAAAGTTCACAAAGACACAAACACATAACACACTTAAATAAATTAACATATAACATTGAGTTTCCATCGGAACGCGCTACAACCGAACCAGTGCACTGGCCGAAGTCCGACTTCCAACTCCACTTGAGTTCGGAACTGCACTGGTTCGGTTGTAGCGCGTTCCGATGCAAACTCAATGTTATATGTTAATTTATTTAAGTGTGTTATGTGTTTGTGTCTTTGTGAACTTTTTAACGAAACCCTAACAATAGGGTAGATTTTGTTTTTACCTGAAGATGGGGATATAAGCCCTGAAACATGTTGTAATTTAGAAAAAGAAGATCACTTTGTGGATAAAATTAAGGTAATTATTTATTAATCATATACAGTGATCTGGAGACCATACAGTAACTATGTACATGTTATCTGTCCATGTCCTGCCGCGTGATTCTTCTGTACTTTCTTAGTCGTGGGTTGTCATCGGGGTAGTCTTTCCAGTGGATGTCCTCGGAGTCAATTAATGATGAAATGGATGTTATGGTGTCATCTAGCGTGAAGTCGTCCTGATCCTCGGCGGTAGTGTAAATGCAGTTTAGGTCTTAGTCGTCACTATTCACAGTTATTCACATCACATATTTAATGGTACCGTAGTATTGGTGTTTACATATTCTTTTCACATTATGTTGGAATTACCCTTAACTTGAACCATATTTGATCTTTTATTTTAATTAACAGGACATGTCACCTTATACACTCATTTTTTTCTTTTTTCACATCTTTGTTTTTAAAAAATACTCACTACATCTTAGTTACTTATATCTAGCTCTCCACACTTTTAGTGGAAGCTAACAATCAAATAAAACAAAAAAAATAAACATTTTGTGCAGAGCCCCGCTTGGAGCTGTTTACAGTTTGAAAGCCGCATCAGAAGTCCTACATTGTTACAACAGGAAAGTTGCAACGACGCGGAGTGAATACTCCGCCATAATATAGTTCCAACTTTTAATTAGTAATACAGTCTTACAGTTCGACAAAATAAACAATCGAGACTTTGCTTGTCTACAGAATTTATTACAACTACTACTAGTGACTTTAAATTATTAATTATTTACATTATAGTTTACAGGTATTTCTTATTTAATGCCGGGTCGGTATGCAAGTCGGATCCGGTATACACAGGTCATAGCATGATAAATTTAATAAAGGGTTAACAGTTTTATTTTTTAACTTTTGCTTTCACAGTTTTAATTAATTATTTTAGTTAAATTTTCTTTTTTAATTCTCATTACTATTATGAATTAGTTCAGGGGTATTTGGTTTAATAGTGCGATTTAATGGTTTTCACTAACTTCCTATTTTATTTTTTATTATTATTTTTTTTTATTTGTTTTAAATTTAAATCGTCACACGCCCTAACATCAAAAGTGTCACCCGCTTCTTGCGCCCTAACACCAAAAAAAATTTTGAAATTTAAAAAACGAACACTATATTCAGATTTTGGTTAAAGTACCCTTTAATTTGATACTCCACATGGGCTTTTGTGACTTTTTCACAATTTTGTACCCCTACATTTTTGCCTCCCGCTCCCTATGTTTGAGGGGATCAATTTAAAAAAAAAAATAGGGCTCTGTACGGTAATAGTACGGACACACATGCCAAGTTTAACAAAAAATCGTTTGATGCGTTCAAAAGTTATCATAAGACTTACCCCAAGTAGATAGCAGATAGACAGACAGATAAATGCCAAACGGTCGAGTTAAAACTAACAACTCGCTTCGCTCGTTCAATTATAAGCCTGTTCGACAACCAATAAATTACCAACGTATTCGACATCCTAAATTTGGATATATGACCCATAATAATATTTTAAATTTAGGCTACGTTATGCGATATTATTAGAGCTGGTGTATAGGCCTAAATGTGTTTAGGCCTACAACAGACCCCTGGGGCGATAGCGCAATGTCGTGAAAGTGCGCAACGGGTCGTCATCTGAGCTGTAATTTAATAAATGGCGACCGTGAACAGAGGTTCCCATCCCTTCAAAAGGCCACAGGGCAATTCCCCCCTCCAAGTATTTCGAAATCCCGCAAATTTGATTTTGTGGGTAGGGGAGGGATCATAATACGGGGGGGTATGGAATAACCTCCCAGTTAACGGTGGATTTTGGGGCTTTATCCAAAAATTTTTGAAAAACTAAAGATATTTAAGCAATTATTGTAATATAAAACTAATGTTATTCTTTTTATCAATACCAAACGTTTTTCTAGAATGCCTAATCAATAGGACTAACTAAATTATGAGAAATGTAAAAGCCTGGATTAACATAATTAGTAGTACGTTAGGCCTCATCAAGATAATCTAACTTGATTTTGTAATTGCATTCTTTTTCTTCACTGATTTGTTTGATTCACGACGCTTGTAACGGGGCCATTGAGCTCTGGTTCCGCGACTGACTTAAATTCACGTAACTTCTATTTCCAACAAGAGATTATGAAGAAGAAGATTATTAATTACAAAAATCGCCTTGAAAAATCCCCCCCAAAATTCCAGTGGTGCGACTTGCACCATTGCACCATGCTGTAGGTACCCCTGGCCGTGAAAAATATGGCCAACGAAGGCCTTTAGACATCAGTTGGACTTTACCAAAGACATTTAAACGTAAGTAGGATTAATTTCTTAACTCATCTACATGTTCTTCTGTTAAAATAAACTACAATAAACTTCGTTTATAGAGAAGGGGAACTATGGCAGTTTGATCATAACCCGTTCATTAAAAACAATATTGATAATTATGTACGATTTACTTCCCGAGTCCATTATCTTCTACTTCGTTCAATCCCCATATAATAAACTATATTCTCTTATATTGCCTCCTTTCAAAACCATTTTTTCTGTTAATACCTTGACCAGCGAACCGTGTCTTGCTTATTTTTCTTCTTCTAGCATTTTCCCAGCAACCCTTAACTTTAATATAGCTGCTGTTCCTCATTAAATCACTGTAGCTCTTTCCCTAATCATTCATACTCTTTCTTTAAAGTTCATCCCCATTTATTTTACACTTCTATCCTGTTAAACGTTTAATCAGTGCTCACTCTCCTCCTACGAAGCTCTTTGAAGTCGTTTTCTTTAAACTCCTAAATAATATTCCTTGCTTCTCTTCCATTTTTGATTGGGTATTTACTACAGTACAATCAACGTATCAATCTAAATATCGAGCTCAACTGTATCCACTCGTCCGGACAGGACTGTTTATCCTCCTACTGTAAGTTATAGCATCTACAGGCTATAGCCTAGGCCGTCTACTTGCTATACATCGTTTCATTTAATACATTTTACTTAACGACGTCCTTGTTTATAGCCACTATTAAGTACCATAACTATCATTACGTTCATAATGGTATAAGTTACGGACGCCAATTATTAGTTTCTAAAGTTGTGTCGTAGTGGGTGAGCAGCAGCAAAAGAGACGTTCACACATGTAAGTCCGTAGTGTGTCTCGTGTCGTCAGAGATTACAGAGACAGACAGAAGGTGTGCGGGATGTCTTAGCGCTCGGCATTGTCCTGGTCGCATGGCGATGAGCGCCAGTAAGAATACGAGGTTTGTCTAAAAAATAATGACACTGAGTTTTTTTTCCCAGGCAGCGGCAACACTGTGAGACCAACAATGCAACAGCTGATAGCTGTAACGTTTGTTTACAATCGTAAATATTTTCAGCTTATTAACTTTAACAGATTTGGCTGTGCCATAGTTTTTGTACGTGTTTGTTTTGTCTCATGTCACAAAAATGGAGCTTAGTAATATTGAACAGCGTTATGCAATCAAATTTTGTGTCAAACTCAAGTCAGTACAACAGAAATATTTAACAAGGTAATACAAGCTTACGGAGATGAAGCCATGTCCCGGTCTCAGATTTTTAGGTGGCACAAAGCATTTTTGGATGGCCGTGAAACCGTGGAGGATGAACACCGTTCTGGACGACCAAGCACAGCACAAACTGATGAAAATGTGTTGAAAGTGAGAGATCTCATCAAATCTAATCGTCGTTTGACGGTGAGAATGATTGCTTATGAACTCAGACAGTTCATGACATTTTGTCGCATGATTTGAACATGCGCAAAATCGGCGCAAAAATGGTTCCAAAAAATCTCACTCAGAAACAGAAGGACAACCGAAAAAATGTGTGTCTTGACCTTCTTGAGCGCATTGAAAATGACAGATTTTATGAAAAGTGTCATAACAGGTGATGTATCATGGATTTTTGAGTATGATACAGAAACAAACCGGCAAAGTGAAGAGTGCCACACAAAAGACTCGCCACGCCCAAAAAAAGCAAGAAAGAGCAAATCCAAGATCAAGTCAATGCTCATTCCTTTTTTCGACATTCGAGGTATTGCGCGTAAGAAATTTGTGCCTTAAGTACAGAAAGTCAATCAAACTTACTCAAGGAAATTGTTCAGAGCTGAAAGTGATTTGATTCGTTGATTCGTCTATCTCATCTTTACCCCAAAACGTAAACAAAGCGTTTTTCATTTCATAAACACAATAATCATACAAAAACTGCGCGGTACACGGAGAAACGTGAACGAATTTACGTTAGAAATAAAAAGGCGAAACATTCAAACAAATAGACTAAATTCGATGTGCAACGAAATTAAAACAGGGATGGGCTAGTCGAAAAGTTGGTAAATGATCACGAAAGGGTTTCTAAGGTAGAATATAAAGCGTCATTTTTTTGATTAATAAGCTCTCTAATTGCAGAGCTCGGTCACTGTTCTGAAAGAAATCCATTTACTATTTTTTCGTTTAGTCAGCATCATCATCTTCACAACACAGCGTTGGCAAGGTGCTGCCCGTTATGCCTTCAAAAACCCTTCAGCCTATCTCTACCCACACACCTGTTTTCTATAGGTTTACACAGGTTATGTAGGTTAGTATTTCCAGACTTGTTTGGCCAGTCGGGAATCTGACATTCTTTCCAACCGTTCTTTCCACCGTTGTTTGTAATTTTTTTAATTTTTCATTCAAGTTAAAAATGTTTCTCTTATGGGCTCATTCTATATACCGATCGAGTTTAGAACACCCTTCAACTCCTCTTAAGAACCCCATTTTCTCTTAAGTCTTGTTTCTTGGTTGTTCCCCTTAATTCACAAACATAGGACTGCCATTACTTTGTAGAACTTTAATTTTGTATCTCGACGTAGCTTGTTTTTGAAAATACGGTCGATTGTCCCACAGTATTTTCCGTTTAGTAAAGTAGAAGTGTAGAGCAATCACACAATAAACGCTAAAAATTCCAAACAATCGGGTTTGTGTTAAAATTCCCATTAGTCTGACATCCTGCTTGAGTTTTACAATTTTGCATATTTTTGATCGCATTTTTGGCGCCGGAGTCAAAAAGTTAGAAATTTCAAAAACTGTACACTATAGCCTATTCAGATTTTTGTTAGAATTCTCTTTAATTTCATATAGCCTACCAAGGCCTACCACATGGAATTAAAAAATTTCCAAAATTAACACTATGTTCAGATTATTATTATTATATTAAGCGAGCGAAGCGAGTTCTCAGTCTTGACTCCATCGTTTGGCATTTGTCTGTCTGTTTGAGTATTTGGGGTACCTTATATCCACAATAATTTTTGACGCATCAACCGAGTTTCGTAAAAACTGGCGTGCGTGTACACAATTTTACCCTACAGAACCCTATTGTTTCTGAGACTGGTCCTCCCCCCAAAAAAAAGAGGGCGGGAGGCTAAAATGTGAGGAAGTTAAAATTGATGAAAAATCGCAAAAGCCCGTGGTGAGGGGTATCAATTAAATGGAATTCTAACCACCTTCAGAATACAGTGTTCACTTTTGAAAATTTCAAAATTTGCAGACGTCAAGGCCAAAAAGTGGGGTGACTTTTTTTTATAAATCCCAACAATTGTTGTAAGGTGTGAGGTTAAAGAGAATTTTTAATCAACATCTGAATGTAGTGTTACGTTTTGGAAATTTCAAAATTTTTTGGAACTCACGGTCCAAAAAAGAGATCAGAAATTTCAAAAAAGTTTTGAAAATCCAATAGGGTGTCAGACTGAAAGGAATTGTAACTCAAATCCGAAAGTTTTGAATTTTTAGCGTTTACTGTAACTGTTGAAATGAATTTATTAAGGCACGTGAGTGGTTGTCGTCTAAGGGATCGAGTGAGTAATGAACATAATTATAAGGGCCAAACTGGGTATATTCTCAACGATAAGATAGAAGAAGGAAAGCAACGTCTACACTTCTGAAAAAGTGGATGGAGCACGTCTACAGAATGGACCACCAGAGGCTAGTAAAGCGCGCCGTAGACTACAAACCAGTCGGCAGAAGATCTGTGGATAGACCCTGTCAGTAGCGGCTCGTGGTTCTGACAGTTGGGGATTCAATGTCTGAATGTTTCTACTAGATAAGAGCAATTATCCCATTCCAAATAACACACGGGGTGGCTCTCAACATGAAGACATAACTATTGACAAATTTTAGTAGGGCTAATCTTAAGTTGTGTTTACGCTGTTTGTAAATTATTCTAAAAATATATAGTTAAAATAAAAGGATAGTTAAATATTTCTGTTAAATATTTAAAACGGTAAGCGGCCTACCGAGTTCCTTAATTTTGCATTTATCTTTAATAGAAAAAGAGAGAGAAGAAAAATTTGTTTTTAAAATAGGTTGAACGCTATTCATTTTACCAAATCAATGAACTGAACACAAAAATACCAGCAAACACTTAGAAGATTATACACGCTTCGATCAGTTCAAAGTTAATACAATTATTCAATGGCTACATTAAACACACTTTATTTTCAGAATACAATTACTTCAGTATTTGATTCTAAGACTTTACTACACACATTTTCATTGCATTCTAAATGAAATAGAGAAATCTGACACAAAACTGATGGTAAACGGGCAAATCATGTGATAAAAATCATAATAATGGCGAATGGCGGTATTATGAAAATGTTAAACTTCCGGTCAGTGCGGTTCAGGCCCTCGTCGGAACTATTCGTCTCTGTCGCTAACACTTGGCTTTAGCGACTGTTGAATGTAATTTTGCGTATACTGGTTTCCTCCTCCAAAGCTGTCTACACAGTCCAGGAGGTGCTGAGAGCTGTTTTGCACCTCCAAGCAATAGTAGTGAACATTTCGCCTATTACGCGAATCCATTACTGTTTGGTCAACAAGATTAATCTCGCAAATCTTGTTATTTAAATATAAAACCATTATCTCAACAAATCCTTAAACATACTTAAATTATTTAGGGGGTTCACTGCACCATTAAACCTTATGGACGAGCCGCCACTGGGCCCTGTTAAGTGAAGGCGGAACAGGCTAGAAGCCTACACCGTAAAGTGTCGACGACGACGACGACGAGCGTTTACTGTCTAGATTTTCATAACCGAAAAGTTATCTCAATCGAAATTTATGTAATAGGGCCTAATATATTGTAATGGTATACGATTTCTGTGTAGTATTATTATGCCACACGTTGTTGGTGTCAATTTGTAACGTTTTTTGTAGTAGGCCTACTCGCTTAGTGGTGATGATCGCGAACGCGCTAATAAACAGTACCGAATCCTTCTTCAAGTTTAATCCTTACCTGGCCTTACTCGTTGTTTTTTCTTTCCGGTAGGCGCCAAATTGTTTTCTTAAAACAATTAAAAGTTTTGATCGGTGTCGTTTTTCTCTGCGATGTTGACAAATTCAAATTACCCACGCGGACTGGCGGGAATTCGAATCTCGCGTGTCGTTCGACGTGTTGCCAACATAGAATTTTGGTAAAGAATTCATTCACCGCTAAAATACACAAATTATATAATATATTTCAAATAAAAACAAAGGACAATTATTAATGATCAGTACTTGTTTATTAGTGTTCAAAATTCGCTAATTATTGATAATTCAAGTACAATAGAAATTAGTATAAAAAAGTTTCGCTCCGGCTATAAACAAATTATATCTCAGGGATTGGCTATGTTGACTGAACGTTTTGACGAGACCATCATGGCCGCAGATATTATTTAGTTTACACAAATTATTCAGCCAATGAGTTCTTTGGATTACGAAAAAATTTAAAACAGATGTTATTAAAGTACATCACCTTACATTAATGGTACTTAAATACTAAAAAAGGTTTACATAAAATTCCATTCTTTGTGTTTAAAAGTGTGTGTCAATATTATACGTTTCGTACATAGGTTAAGTTACAGTTACATACAGTTTGAATAAATATTATCTATCAATCCTTGAAAGAATTTAGTGTTCAAAGTTCGGAGTGAGAGTTATTGTTGGTGAAAAAGGTTAATTAATTTAGTTCGTGATTATTGGTAATTTTAATTATACTTAACAAAACCTTGTTGTTTCTTGCTAAGGATCACCAGTATTTCTTCCAGGTTGTGTCTATAGTTTCGTTAATTTTCCTTGGTATGGTTTTCCTTCTTCTTCTAGCTTCTATTTTTTATTATTCAGAGTTTTATTTATTTTTTATTGTTAAAATTTTGTTTATTGTTTTTCCTTGGTTTACTGGAACTATGTTCGACTTCTTGTATCCATTTTACCCTCATCTGGATCTTATTTTCTTCTTTATTAAACTTTAATTGAGACGAATTCAGTTTAGCGTCTGTCTCGCTGGATCGTTAATAATGGACTCTCGTTTTATAACGGTTTTAAATATAATAACGTTACGTTGTTATGGTAACCAACTCCACTCTCATTGGTTGTATACATTTGTATCTATTGTTATAAATCCTGGGTTTTGGTTCAAAATGAATAAATATTTTATAATGGCTAGTGTTCCTTGGTGATATTACCAATGTATGAAATATTAACATATATGTCCCTATTTTCTTTCAAAGATCAATTTGACATCTCACAAAGCTGGGCTTGGTCATGTATTAATGTTCTTTGACAAAATTGCTAATGTTATGTTATTATATATTTCACTTATTTATACTGTTTATTCCATTTCTGACCTATTATTATTG
This sequence comes from Magicicada septendecula, assembly GCA_034769895.1. Taxonomy (NCBI): domain Eukaryota; kingdom Metazoa; phylum Arthropoda; class Insecta; order Hemiptera; family Cicadidae; genus Magicicada; species Magicicada septendecula. The sequence continues at coordinate 369,299,459 of CM068372.1, forward strand.
TTAGTTAATTGTAATCAATAAGTTACTTGGTCTTACTTTTCATATACAATAGTTAATTGCTTACAATTGGTTTTTTTCTGAATTTAGACAGTTAGGTATTTTATAGGCCTAAGCTGTAACAGTCTAGAATTTCTTATTTTACACTATTTAAACATTATTTATTATATCCATATGTTCTGCTTATTGTCATTTAGTACTTATTTGCTTTTGAATTACTTTGGGGCTGTTTTACAATCAATTAATGTTATTATAATTTTACAAAATCATTTCTTGTCTGATATTCTTTTCTTTTCTATTTTTACAACGATGATTAATCTTGTGCTTGTTAAATTTATATCATTGCTAGCTTATGCCTACTCCTATCTCTTACACACTTTTTTTTTTAACACTTAATCCTACTAACACAATATAACATAGAAATAGGTTTATGGTCTGTCCATTGTTCAGCCATATTCCTTCTTACAAATTATAACTCTTTTAATCAAACAAATAACAATTTTGGGTGAGTATTGTCTTGACACCATCTATTCTATAGTGATAATCATCCTAGTGATTATTTTAGTAATAGAAGATGTTTTATTATTATTGTCCTCACAACTACTCTGTTTCTTACTAGCTAACACAATTAAATTATTTCTCTAGCAACCATTTGATTATGGTTCTGGTTTATTACCATTGTTTATTATTTTTTTCTTAAGATTATAAATTGTTTAACTTAATTTCTTCTTGTCACTTCACTGTTTATTATTATCACTCTCTACCTATCTCTCACTCTTGGTTTTTTTTTTATTGGGTTTTAAAACATAATTTTATAGTTAACTTTTCTATATTTTAAGTAGAGGCGTATTCTATATATTCTCACTATAAGGCTATGAATAACACACATAATCTATTAACAATTGTTTCACTTAATCATTATTGGTACTGTACTTCTGGTTTACATAACTTGATATACTGCTTGTTACTACATTTGATTTATCATTTGTGTTTTGTATTATTTGTTTGTCTTTGATTATTTTTTGTCTTTATTTGTCCTATCACTGGGGTTGGGGTTTGTTTCTACCTACTCACTTACCATATCTATTGGGTTATTTTGGTTAAATCGCATTGTCCTGTTGTTTTCCAAGTTTTGCTCCGTTGCTTGCTCCTCTTCTCTTATCAGAGGTTACTTTTATTATTACCTTTATATGTTTGATCGTATAATTATGTTAAATACCTATTCCTTTATCTCTGATTCATCCCTTTTAATTTATAGTGTTAATTATTTTCATTTATCCTTCTCCTGTTGCTTCTTAAAATGCATGTTCAAGATATGTACCCTTACAATATGTAGTGAGTTAAATACAGCAAAACGCCGTTAAAACGCTCCCGCTTGTTAGGCCAACTGTATCCAATAGAATACGCGGTTTTGTCCGCTCCCTGCACGGCTCGTATGCTGAACCATTATAAAATATCCCGTTTAAAGGGCTCGAATACCACACAATACGCCTTTTGTATTGGGATTTTCTTCATTCATTAGAATAGATGTTTTTAGAATTAATTTTCATTAATATTTGCGGACACTCAATCAAATAGGACTACTATTTGGCTTGGGCTCGCTTGGGTCGTCGCCTACCTCAGTAACACTGGCTTTTAATAAGCTCACGTCAGGCAAAATATACAGGCATTCTGTACGAGGCGGAAAATCAAACGACGAAAGTATAACAGCGTTTACTGCTGTAAATTTTTATGGTCCAAAAAACTGTTTCCGATCGTGGTGGAAGTCTGCTTCATCTTATGCATCAAGAGACAGGTTAAGTATTCAAGCATTTATGTCGCAAACGAATGTGTTTGGCAAGAAGCAAGTAATACAGAAAAATATATAAAATAAATGGCACTACTGAATACTATACAAATACTTTGATTACCATATTGTGTTTAAGCATGTCAATATGGCTAATGTACAGACAGTAATATAAATATACAGTATTGCTGTAGCCTATATGTCTGTGCTTCTTGGTCGTCTCCCGTCTATAGGTGGCAAACATGTTTAGGGCATCAAATAGTTTTCCCATACACAGCCATCTTAGTTTTTAGTCTTGTAGGATACTTGTGTCCAAGTTGGTTGTTGCTGTGGTTTCCTATTGGCTTTCGGTAGTTTATATTGGTGTTAACGTGTGTAGGGCGTGATGTACATTTTTGTTTTCTGAGTGTTTCCAATGTTTAATGTTTTAAAAATTATGTCGTGGTTTGTGTTGACTTGTAAATCCAATAGAAAGCCATAGCAAACAAACAACCTGGGCACAAGTATTCACCAAGACTAAAAACTAAGACGGCTGAGGATGGGTAAACTATTTGATGCCTGAAATATGTTCAAAATAAAGTAAGAAATACCATAGGCAATATCTTGATTAAAAAATAGTAGTAAATATAAAAAAATGTACACTTCATGAAACAAGAAGTGTTTGAATATATAGGCCTATATATACATATATATATATATATATATATATATATATATATATTGGAACAAACTAAAAAATGTTTGTTGTTTGAAAAAATATTTGTTTTAATGATTTTTGTTGTTTGTATTTATTAAATAAAATTTGTAATGGTTTGGTGTAAAAATTCAAATCTTATCTTTCTGTTTCTGTGTACTGTATCACCTTTAAGTTTTAGAATTAACTTCCGCGTTAATTGGTTTATCTCCCGCACTAATCGATCGACGGTTCTTCTTCTTAATTGTGTATTCTCCTTCCACTTGGTATAGGCCGCCTTCCGGATAGTCCGTGATCTCAAATTTATTTTATTTTTACTTCTATTTATTAATTTTATGAATAAATAGAAACCTATTTGCAGAAATTCCAAATTTATTAACAATTGTTTATTATAGATCGAGTGTTAATCGGTGATTCAACAGTAGTATCGACTCTTTCTCAGGGCTGTCGATTAATTTTTACATCTGTATTTTATAATTATTAGGTTCTTTGAACGGTTATTTTATATAGTCAGAGAAGGGTAAGGTCAGGAAAGTATAACACTTACAAGTAAAAAGCTTAAGAATTAACAATTACAAAGTTATTAGTAATATATAATGTTTATTAAATAAAAATTTAATACCATCGAAGTCTGATGGCTATGTCGGTAAAGCTCGCTTTGAATTGTGGGAAGTCAAAGATGGCCGCTCCCGGACTTCATATGTTAAACCGTAGACAGCTCGATGAAAATTCCTTCCAATAAATGGTGCCTTTTCAATGTTTCCTCGTCTCCGCAGTCGGGATTATTCCTTCTGGTGTTAGTAGAATTGTTCTGGTTCAGTGCCTTGTGATTCACTTCGATTAAATATGTGTGATAATGTTTAATTTACTTTGTTCAATAAGGTCGAACTTCGCACTTTTCGTCTCGTTATGAAGAATTAGTTATTGTGTAGGTTTAAGTTATTATTCACTAATTTACAGTTCCGTATTACTTTAGTTTACTTGTTGTATTAAATGTTCTCACTGAGTTTATGGTTTAAGTTCAAAAATTTGTCATTTACTAGTTTTCACTGCAGACTAGGCTTACCGACCGATCGCCATATTTGTCTGCTATATAGGTTAATATAGGCTAAAATCTCGTTCAAGTGTCCTCAACAAGGTCCAATAATTAACTGTTCTCATTTCCTTCGTCTCCTGACAAAGTCTTAGCCAATTTAATATTAGCACTACATTGTTTCAATTCTTTTTGGCTTCCGCTACATGCAGATAATTTACATTATACTACTGAATATATTTTTGCTATTATTTGATTTTATGAAATACTAAATACATAATCCTTTTCTTTAGTTCATTCTGTTTGATTTGATACCAAATAAGATAGTTCTACAAAGTTTTTTATCTAAAATGCTATATTTCTTTCATTTTGATAAAGTAGGCTTTAAAAATTTACTTCCTGTTCTTCCCCAAATGTTTGCCATTTTATATGTTATATTTATGATTGTACTAAATCTCAGATTGACATAAAATGTTTATCTTCCCTTAATTTCTTGTAAATTTATTAATTGGTTATCCTTTTAAATATTATACATTAATTTGTGACTCCCCACTCTGAATTTTCAGTTATTACATTTGCATTTTTCTCATAATTCTTCCTATCTTTTTACAATATCTTTTTAAAGTATAATTTACATTATATTATTCTGTGACTGATTTACCTTACATAAATTTCATCAGTTTAACTAGTTTACTGGACTTGATTCATCAATTATAAGGTAGTTTATATTTACCATTTGGCCTAGATTTTATCTGGTTTTACATACAAAGTTTTTTAATAATACAGCTTGTTTATACCCTTTCTGACCTTCTATTCTAATACAATGTTAATTAACAATTCCTTACTTTACTACAAGAACATGTAGTATTGAATTCTAACTAATAATACATGACAATTATTTGACATGAAAAACATGTTATTTAATCTCAGACATTTTAGTCTTGATTATTTCTAGTAACTCATAATAAACATTTTATAATAAAAGAATGGTATCCACACTCAGTCATTGCATTCTTGATTAAAACTATTAAACATAATAAACATTCAGAATATTAAAACATTACTCTCTATTTCAACATTTATGTATATAGTTCATTGATTTAACAAGAAACATAAAACATTTGTTTCTTCATTTTTAAACTTTTCTTAAAATTAAGCAGTCTTATCTGTTTTTATTTTATTTTAGGGGTGTATCCCTTGTCACTTTACTTATTCACTACCCGCTCTCTATTTATCTTACTCATTTTATTGAATGTTATTAGATAAAGAGTGGCACCTTATTAGAAACATTAGTCTTTGCCTTTCATAATACTATTCTATTAAATAGTATTCATGAAGTTAAATTAAAACTTTAAAGTTGTTTAAAGGTACGCTTTTATTAAGTTTAAGAATTCAATGCACTTTCTTGAAGTTTATTTACTATAATATAATAACTTGCACTTGTCCCCTGTTAATTCTTGATACTATCAGTAATCAGTTTTATAGTTTTATATTATCAAGAATTTTATTTATAGAGGACTGTTAAGATTTGTTTTTTATTCATTATAAAATAACTTTTATGGGTGCACTTTCACTTATAACTCTAAACACTTTTGTTTACATTTATTTTACATTATTTCTGTTTTTGGGTGTTATACTTTCATTTTGTGACATTTAATTTCCCTTGGGGTTTGGTTTTCTCCTCACTGGGTCTCTTTTGGGTATTTGTTGTAGTCTTCTCCTCCTACTATCTTGTATCTTCAAACTCATTCCCGTTTAATAGATATTTTGGTTTGTTCTGGGTATCTTCCTTATTCATTCTTGGTTTCTTCATTACCATATATTTACTATGTACGTTGGTTTGTTCTGGGTATCTTCCTTATTCATTCTTGGTTTCTTCATTACCATATACTTATTTTGTACGTTGGTTTGTTCTGGGTATCTTCCTTACTTACTCTTTGTTTCTTCATTACTATACAGTTATTATGTACGTTGTTTTGTTCTGGGTATCTTCCTTACTTACTCCTATCCTACCTGGGTATTTTCCTTAATTTATTTTAGTTCTTTGGGGTTTATTTTTCTTACACACATTTGTTGCATAGTGGTTTTTTTCTTTATTTTTACTTTTTCAAGTTATTATTGTATTTTATTGTGATACTTATTTGTCTTCATTTGGATTTTCTTTGATAGTTATTTTATTTGATATTTATTTATGATCATATTTCATTCTTTATTAAGTGGATAATCTGTCATGCTACAATATATGTTGTAGCAGGTTTTTGGGCACATCCGTGTATGTTATGCTTATATTGCCGACGTTTCGTTCCGTAATCCCGGAACATTTTCAAGGCGTACTGCTGTTGGTTTAACTAGACTGCGCTTTTTATATCTTGCTTCCCTTGTGATTTTTGCCGTGGGAGGGTTAGGGCGTGGGGGTGAGTGTGTTGTGGTCATATGTTGTTTGTTCTAACCCTCCCACGGCAAAAGTCAACAAGGGAAGCAAGATATAAAACGCGCAGCGTAGTTAAATCAACATCAGTAGGCCTTACGCCTTGAAAATGTTCCGGGATTACGTAACGAAACGTCGGCAATATAAGCATAACATACACGGATGTACCCAAAAACCTACTACAACAGATATTCACCGTGAAAGCCTTCGCACGAGCACGCGCGCGCGCGCGAGAGAGAGAGAAAGAGAGGGAGGGAGAGAATTTTGCAGCAGCTCAGGATGCTTACTAGTTATTATAATACGAGTATATATTATATTATAATTAGATGACGATAATGATTGCTGAGGAAGTCACATAGGCATTGTTCTAATATCAGTAGTAAGCATTAGTCGTCGTGAATTGCTTTTTAAGACCAGAAAAAGTGCCCTACACAATCTAGTTTTGTGTGTGTGAGTGTGTGTTATTGGTATCATAAATCAATACGTCGTGTATTCATATCAGAAAGAACGCTAATTGATATATACAATAAGAAATACCATTCTCGTACACCTAATTAAAGTTTATACAATAAATTATAGGAACACATTATAATGTAAGTAATGAGCATCTCATGAGGAACGATCTTGTCTGTCCGTAGTACCGGTTTGCTAACTCTCACACACTTACACACGCTCTCGCGCGCGCGCGCACTACGCACCGTATACCCTAAGCTCAGGAGGTTTGTTAACATCTTAAATAACACGGTCTACTACTACACGCACACTGTACATGCAACCTATAAAAATGCGCATGCGCGCCAGAGACACATACGTACACAATGAATAATGTGGCGGCTTTGAGACATGATTAAAATTCCACTTCATAAATGTTTCGTAAAAAATTATTATTTTCATAAATTGTCTTAACACGTGTACATCCCATTAAAGATTACAATATCACTCACACAGATATACGTTCGAAATAGCAATAGGCTTCTGACCTGACGTATTTAATTTATTATTGTTGTGTTTCATACGTCTAATGCGCACATTATCTACACGTAGCTTTAAAAAATCTCCTTGCTTGTCATAACCGTTATTGTTGGCAAGACAGTAACTCATGTTTTTGTGTTGTATAAATATAAATCAGTACTGTCGTAATACTGTGGAATACATTTCTGTTGGGTCTGTATTACTAATGTGTTGTTGTGTTGTTTTTTGTTAATTGTTGTCTTTCCCATTGTTACGCGTTTCATTATTATTGGAGTCTCTCTTCTAGGTTAGCAGCCCATAGGCTGGTTGGCAGCAGCTCGCCATTCTTCATGCTTTTCTGGTTTTCTTTTTAACTCACAATATGATGTGGAGTTCACATCGACCATAACCTGTTCCATGTAGTCTAAACGGGGTCGACCTATGTGATTCTTCCCTTCAATTGTTCCTTCTATTATTCTCTTAACCAACCCACTGTGTCTTAGTATATGCCCTATAAACTTAGCTCTTCTGCCTTTTAAATTTCGCAGAAAGCTCTTCTCCTCCTGAGCTCTTCTAAAGACTTCCTCATTCGTTATCTTCTCCCTCCAGCTTATCTTGAATATTCTTCTGTAGCACCAGGTCTCAAAAGCTTGGAGTTTTTCTTGTCACTTTCTCCAATTGTCCAAGATTCACTCCCGTATAGGGCAACACTCCACACGTATGTCTTTACTAGATTCTTTCTTATTTTTAGGCTGATAGTGTTTGAAGTGAAGAGGTTTTTTTGTTTGTTGAAATAAATTTTAGCCTGGTTAATTATGCTTATAATTTCCTTACTGCTACGTCTATCACTTGTGATTTTACTTCCTAGATAGTTATATTCTTTAACTGCCTGGAGAACATTATTTCCAAGAGTTATTCTAACTGGATCTTCTTCCTTCCGACTACAGACTAGGACTTAGGTCTTTTGTTCATTTACTTTCATACTGAATGCATTCTTCATTATTTGATCCATTGTGTCAATAATCTTTTGTAGATCTTCGTTGTTTTCTGCAGTCACTGCTATGTCATCTGCAAACCTAAGCATGTCCACTTTTTCCCCGTGTATGTTTACTCCGAGATGGGTGTCTTTCCTTACACTATCGATCGCTTCTTGGATGTACAAGTTAAACAAAACACGGAGACAGAAAACATCCCTGTCCTACTCCTTTCTCAATGTTCTCAATCTTCCTCTTGATGGTTTCCACATCGAACTTAACTTATCTCGTGCTTGTAAAGATTCTGGATCAATCTTCGTTTTTTGTAGGGCACTTCTGTTTTGTGTATAATACTGAACAGCTTGTTCCACTTAACGTTATCGAAGGCCTTTTCTAAGTCAACAAAAGCTATAAATGTCGCTTTGTCTTTCCTCAGTCGTTTTCCTATTATCTGTGTCAATGCCAAAATTGCCTCCCTTGTTCCCATATTTTTCCTAAAACCAAACTATTATTGGAGTACAGTGAAACAATACAGGCCTATTCGACAGGGCCGTATGTTTCTTTCCACTTACATGGTGATGTCTAGTGACGTCTAGTGTTGTTCTTGCCTCCATGCGTAGTCCTACAAGAATAAAAGTAAGAAGAGATTGTGTGCGTGTGGATAGAAAGGAACGGTCCCATGTCTCCCCCCGAGGCTTGTGAAAGTTTTTCCCCAAGGTACGGATACACCCCAGATATCAGAGTGGTGCCGCTTACTTGTTCCTACGTATAACACCTACAGGAGGTCCCTGTTACCTGCTTTCTGCTATTCTGTCAGAGGCTGTAGCAAGATCATTTTCTGCTTTCTTGTTATTCAGTGAAACCTTCTATATGATCCCAGTGGCTTACGCATCAGCAGTATCCCAGTAGCATCATTACTATGATATTGTCGGGCGGCATGTCTCCATTCGCCTCTCCTGTTTCATCTACTTTCTCCATCCTAGAAGTAAGTTCAAAACAGGCCGTGTGCAGTTAAGAATTGTATCAGAAAATATTTAATCTCTGCGTATTTTCAAAATTATTTCTAAATAGCGGGCTGTTAGGCCGTAGTCGGTTGCTATGAATTATTGACATCTCGTCGGCAACGTTTCGATTAACCCCTGGGGGGATCTTCTCCAGGTCGCCAAAAAGCGACAGACCATGCAGAACAGTGGCGGCAGGGATCCTTGTTTCGGGTAGAAGCAACAAGGCGCCCGGTAACAACACTTACCTATATAACCTCGGTGACCAGATTTCAGCCAATCACAGATCCTCGATGTGGTCGCGTTCCAATTGGTTCGGCCTGAAGAAGATCCTTGAGGGGGAATCGAAACGTTGCCGACGAGATGTCAATAATTCATAGCAATCGATCAAGGCCTAACAGCCCGCTATTTAGAAATAATTCTGAAAACATTGACACCGGTCGTTCAAGGTTTAGATAAAAGTTAATCTCTGCGTGTTCGCTCCCAGTGCGTTCAGCTAACTACTTTATGAGACTAGCGGTCCATCTTCCTTTCGTGTCACTTGTCCATCTTTCCTGTCACTGAATCATAGTACGGATCCTGACCTTGCGCTTCTGATTTCCCTACTTCGGTCTTCCTCTTCGCCGCTAAATCTGCTCTCGTTCCGATGCCAGCAGATCAATTGGGTTTATTCCTACGTCTACAGGAACCGCGTAAAACTATCGAACCGAGAAAAATTATTATCAAATTTTGACATTTGTGTAATAATAAATAAACCACGTTCAAAACAGTGATCGAGTTCTGCAGCTCAGAGAGCTTACCAGTAATAAATGTAATGCGTTTAAAATTTAACGAGTTCAGCATGTCAGTTATCTTATTAGTATTAATAATAATAACAACAACAACAACAATAATAACAACACACCAAAAGAAGAACAAGGGAAAGAAGAAAACAACAGGGAAGAAACAAACAATAGGCTAAAAAAGAACGGATATATAACACGGCGGTAGGCCCTGTTAAGCCGAGCAACCCAGTCCAAGGTTGTGGTAACCAATCCCTTCGGCGGACTGGGTCAGCGAGCTGTCGAGAGACGGGGGTAACTCTAGATCTAGTGAATCGGCAGCAGGACTCGCATTTGGAATGGTGGCAGATGATCCTCTTAGACGGCCAACGGCAGTTCCTTAGGCCCAGTTATGTAGCTTACTGCGAATGGGTGGGAGGAACACTCACCACTGTGTGGTGAATGGAACCTCCTAGGAGTTGGGACTCAGAAAATAAGCCCTGGTCCTCCAGGTTAGAGGTTGGGCATGGTGCTGACGACTCCAGCCCACAAAACTTTTCATTGTTGAGAAGCCTAAAGGAAAAGAAACCGGATGGAAGTCTGGAGGAAAATCGTAAGGGGAGCTGAAATTTATGAAAGCAAATTTGACATTTTTTTAATGGAGAAATTAACTTCAAAATAATCATAAAATACTGACATGCTTCATAAATAATATTAAGCATCTTTTGGGTTATTTAAAACAAAATTAAATTACAAATATAACTATGAAAAATAAAAATTGCTATACTGAGAAAAACAGAAGTTTTTTCAATTTATGATCGTAACTCGCCAGAAGTCGGATGCCATACACTTAAATAAAATTATCTTTTGTGTGCTTGTAGGTCTATGTATCCTTGAGACTAAGGTGGCATTAAATTGCATTAATGTATTGACTGAAAAAAAGAAAAAACTAATTTTTTACATTCGGCTCAAGTTTTTCAGTATTAAGGGCAAAAAGTAGATAATCGACAATGTAGTGCGGGTACGGATATTGGGACAGTTCCAAAATAATACAGTCTTCTTGCAGAAGTAATTACAATTTGATAATAAAAGTATCCTGCAAGAAACTCAAAGAGTTACTTATAAAGAAATCATACATATAGAGACCTATATTTATATATTTTTTACATTTGTATCTAATTATGTGTGTGTGCGCGCGCGAGAGAGAGAGAGAGAGAGAGGGGGGGAGCACCACACGGTGGCAGATAGAGAATAAGATAAGTAGCTTACAGAAGAAACTTATTAATTTATGTTTCAATTTTATGTGTAAGATTTCTCTGCGAAGTAAGTTAGGCAGATAGTGAACGGCGTGCTGTAATAATTCACGAGCTTTCCCCGACTCGACTCGACTCGAGAGAGAGAAGTCAGCTTTGTATTAAACCCGAAAACCACAAGCCCCAACAACAGTCACACAGAGGGGAGCAAAAGAAACATCCCTCGGTTTATAACTGACCTACTTCCTCCCCCACACTCTGGCATTTGTCACAATCGATTATATACTAGTTTTTGTCGGTACGGTCGCAGATAGAGACTGACGGCCACACAACTGCGGAGTGTGCAACTTGCTACGGAGAAAATGAGAAAACGAAATTGGAAATTCTGTCCCGTGCGTTTATCCAAGTGAATGTAAATACACAAGTAGGCTATAGGAAGAAAAAGAGGAAGCGATCTAAAAATGCTAAAACACTGGTCAGCTAACGACAAGATGGGTTGGATACCTGAATTTCGAAATCAGAAAAATACCCAAGTACTTCAGAGCAATGCTACCACATTCGACGAGTAGGCTACATACGACAAGGATAACAGTACTTAAGGTGTTACTTTTTTAAAATTGCTAACTGCTACAATTTTTATTATTTAGACAAAGCTTTTCGTCATCACTGACATCATCAGGTCTAAAACAACGTTGTTTTAGACCTGATGATGTCAGTGATGACGAAAAGCTTTGTCTAAATAATAAAAATTGTAGCAGTTAGCAATTTCAAAAAAGTAATAGTAAGGATGGCTGCTAATTTAAACAATACGAAGAATAAAAGTACTTAAGGTGTTTCTACCATATTACACGAATGGTTTCCTCTCGTCAAAATAATGAAAACAATTTTTATATCAACATAGGTCTGAAAACGTTTTGAAATGAATAACGGAGTGGATAACCTATTTCTTTAGCATCAAGATTAAAACGACTATTGCAAATAAAATTAGTGACAAGAAAGTGATTTTCACACGGAATTTTGTCTAAAGGATATAGGTTCCAATGTAGCAAATTTTATGTCTTTTATTAAAATCCAAAAGAAAATTTGTAAGAAATTAGAGAGTATATCAAAAAAGCATTTTTTACATTTTTGAAAGTGTGAAACGAGTTTTCAGTTTTAACTCGAGCAAACTGGCATATTACTGTCTGTCTGTCCGTCTTTCTGTCTGTTTGCGGTCTCACGATAAGTTTTGAACCCATCAACCGATTTTTGTAAAACTTGGCCTGTGTCCATACTTTTACCCTACAGAACCTATCCTGTTTTAGATTGTTCCCCCAGAAAATAGGGAAGGGGCAGATAAAAAATTTAAGGGGTCAAAATTTGAAAAAATTAAAGAAGTCTATGAACGGTACAAAATTTAAGGAAATTTTAACCAAAATACAGTGTTCATTTTTTCAAATGCTAAAGGTTTGGGACACCGGGGGCCAAAAAGTGAGTGAACATTTTGATAAATCGAAAAAATTGATATAAAGTATCAATTAAAAAGATCTGAATGTAGTGTTAATTTTTTGAAAATATCAGACTTTTGGGTCGCCGGGGGCCAAAAATGGGATAAACGTTTCATCAAGTTCCACATTCCATTTTGGACAGGAGAGAATGTTTACCAAAATAAGACAGTTTTCTAAATTTCAAACATTTTTTACCTCAGGGCCCATAAATTTAATCCAAAATTGAAAAATTGTAAAAATCTGACCAGACTAAACGGAATTTTAAGAATAAATTCTGTTGTTTGGAATTTTTAGAGTTTATTGTATGATTGCTCAACAACTGTTACTTTACTACAATAGTCTGTTCACCACTCCTCCTCAGGAGTAGCTCTAGACGGAAAAGAACTTCCTAGATGCATAAGGACACGTACTTAAAACACATCACTGTAGGCCTACTCACACTGAGCACGTGCCAGCCACGGAGTCGCATACCAAGCGTACCCAGACCCCACCTCATACAAGTAAATCGTGTATTGCTTAACAGTGGCGTCTCTACAAAATCGGATCGGCTTCATACAAAAGAAAAAACAAGTTAAGACTAATCAACATTACTACATGTTTAAAGCGGTCGAAAACCGTGTAATAGCATCTAGACATAAGTCCCATTAAAGTACACGGTAATAACAAAATAAAAATACGCGTTATTTTGTACAAGCAAAGACACTTACGTTGACCGAATTGATTTTCTTATATTTCATATTTTAAACGTATACGTTGATGCTGTGTAATAAATCTATTAGTACATTTAATAAAGAGTTACTACTAAATTAATTAATTAATTAAATTAATTAGCGTACACAGCTGGAGAAAATAATAAAACAACCTAAAAATTAAGAGTATTAACAAAATTCAACAACTTTTTTCGACCCGCTGTTGGGAGGGGGAGGGTCCGGTCCCGTTCGTCGTTCGTCTCCCTCCCCCGTAAATAAGCCCCTGCTCCTTAAGTTCTTGTGCCGAGCGAACGATCGCGCTGTACTGTACGAAACTGGCGTTCATCGGGTTTCGGCCTGGACATCGCACACAAACCAGGCCACAAGGCGACTCGTGCGTCCTTTGTCTGTCTGTAGTGTGATTTCACGTTACCTGAGAAATCTGGTGGTGCTGTACAAATTTAAAAACGGAATTTAAGCGATCCGTTGAAAAAATTATGTAAAGCCTATACGAGGTTTGATTAAAAAGTTCGTGCAATTTTGCAGCATCCACCGCTACAAGTGTCCGATTAGAAAACTGTTTCTTGTGATGTTGGTACACGTGTTAGTGACACTCGCCTAAAGTGTTAGCTGTATTTGATGCATAGTTTAGATTTCACAGCTAACTGAGTAGGTCGTCCTTAGGTGTATTAGGCGATTACTTGTCATTCTACAATACTAGCTCGAAGAATATAGACTTGTGTAAACTGTGAGATAAATGCGCTGTCCTGGTAAACGTGTTCAGAAGGCTTATGGCGAGACTGCCGTAAATGAATTAAAGATCGTGGTTATGAGATGAAGATTATGTTTTTGTGTTCCACGAAATTTCATCGCTAGGCGTAGTGGTAAATAAAGAGTAGTATTCGGACATTTTACGCCATTTGTGTGAAGCTGTTAGTAGTAAACGGCCACATTTACCGAAGAATGATTTATGAAAAACTAGCGAGTACCCGGCATGCGTTGCAATGCCACTCAAAGAAAGAAAGTGTTTGTATATATATAATATATAAAGACTTCGTTCGCGTGGTCTTCAATTTAATGCGATAATATATTTAGAACAGAATCTATTCCACTGGGTTGCCATAGTAACCAGATCTAATAAGTTAGTTTTTTAAGACTCCAAAGGACCCCCCAGAGGATCGTATCGAAAAAAAACACCTGTCCTATGTTGGTTCTCCCGTTGCGTAAAATATTTGTGCCAAGTTTGGTTGAAATCGGTCCAGTGGTTTAGGAGGAGATGTGGAAGACCCCAAAGAACCCCCAAAAGAACCCCATTGAAAAAACACCTATCCTATGTTGGTTCTCCCTTTGCGTAAAATATTTGGGCCAAGTTTGGTTGAAATCGGTCCAGTGGTTTAGGAGGAGATGTGAAAGACCCCAAAGGACCCCCAAAAGGACCCCCGAAGGATCATATCGAAAAAACACATATCCTATGTTGGTTCTCCCGTTGCGTAAAATATTTGTGCCAAGTTTGGTTGAAATCGGTCCAGTGGTTTAGGAGGAGATGTGGAAGACCCCAAAACCCCCCAAAGGGCCCCATTGAAAAAAATTCATAAACCTTCGCGGGCGTGCGCACAACAACTCACCGAAGTTTCATCGCAATCGGATGAATGGTATAGGAACGCATACGGGACAAAGAAAGAAAGAAACATTCATTTTTATAGATATAGATTGCAGTCCGATAATGCACCTGGACGCACGTAAAGAATTTTGCCAGGCTATGCAAAAGAAAACGTCATAATGATGACACGGCAACCGCCGTATTCACCAGATGTGTCAACGCGTTCTTTTCCTTCCCAATAGTGATAATTTTCACGAAAGGACAACGTTTCGCGACCGTTGAAGACGTAAAACGATAATCGCTAAGCGACCTCAAGGTTGTACCAAAAAATGCATGCTTAAAATATTTTGAAGACTGCAAAACGGCTGGTTTAAACGTGTTGCATTCGACTGAGTCCATTTTGAAGAGGGCGGTGTAGGCCTAAGTGTCGATTAATTAAGGTATCATTTTGAAAATAAACAAGAACTGCATGAATTTTTTGATCAAACCTCGTAGGCCTATAAGTGTTCTTGTTGTTCCGAACTTGACGCGGTTATGTTTATTCAGTTGTCATCGTATTCACGTACACAGGAGAAGCAACATAACCGGCAGTCGGGCTCCTGTTTTGCGCCAACTTTTTTTTTTGTAGTTTCTCTCTTACTGTCACTTTACGTTGCACTACGACGCAGATTTAGTCGCGATGTGTATTAGTTGTGACGTAATTTTTTTTTGTATTCTCTTCAAATTTTAGTGGTTCGCTACACACATTGCGAGCGTTTTTTATCTGCGTAGAGTCGACCAGCAGCCAGTGATGGACGCCGCTAATTTCTTGTCAACCATAAAACTACCGTAATTTACGCTTTTTTAAACAACATCTGTGTCTGTGTATTAGCGGTGAGCGGTCGCGTGTCCGTGTGTGTGTGTAATTTCACGACCCCGTATTACGAAAACAGCCTTTGCAAAAACGTGTTTGAAACAGACTGTAATAGAGCAGACGTGACGTGTAGAAAAAGCATACGGCCTGCAGGGCTATTTCACTAGTAGGCCTATGTTAAGGCGGCCATACACGGTGCGTTATACCTGTCAGGTAAACCGGAACGTGTGTGCTATCACAACTGCACAGGCAACCTGACCTGTACGGGTGACCTGGTGACCTGCGAAGTATCAAAATTTGATTCTTTTTACCTGCGCCAGAGTGCAGACCGGAGCGTGTGTGCCACTCGCCTGCGCAGGTCTCAGTTGTCCCGCATCTGGAGGCAAGTAAAGGTGTACAAGTTTTTTCCGTTTTTCCCGCTACGTCAGTTAGTTAGTTAATATAGTTTATTTAAGTTTTTTTTAATTATTATGGGTAAACGTAAACGAAACGCGGTCATAGAAGAATTTATTGAAATTTACAAATCAGAACCGTTTCTTTGGAGGACAAAAAGCAGGGAGTACCACGACCGTGCCAAGAGAGATGCCGCACACTCGAAATTGGTACAGAAACTGAAAGAGTCGGAACCAACGCCGATAAGGAGACAGTAGTGAAGAAAATAAATAATTTATAAAGTAACGTCCGTACAGAGAAAAAGAAACACGAAGCTTCTATTAAATCGGGTGGGTCCGCAGACGATATTTAGGCCTATATGCCAACGTTGTAGTATTACAATCTGTTTGATTTTCTGGGCGATCAAGAAACTCCCACAGCATCGACCTCGAATTTGGATGATGAAGAAAGTGATTGTGATTGTAGTCTCCTCGTTCAATTCTTAGTTCTTTTAACTAGTTCACGTGACTCTATTGCTTTCTTTTCAAGAGCGACTCCTTAACCATTTTCCGCGTTTTTTTTTATTTTCTGCTTACGTCATTCTATCGCGAGCAAAACGCCTATCACCGCCAGCGCGTCGTCC
Source organism: Magicicada septendecula (assembly GCA_034769895.1). Lineage (NCBI taxonomy): Eukaryota > Metazoa > Arthropoda > Insecta > Hemiptera > Cicadidae > Magicicada > Magicicada septendecula. The sequence goes on from CM068372.1 coordinate 369,315,981, forward strand.
TGTGTCGATAACAGAAAACCTCACGGTTTACCGCAGAGTGTGTGTGTGCACCACACCTGTGCAGGTAAACCTGACAGATATACCACAACGTGTATGGTCGCCTTTAGTCCAGTCCGTCACAATGAAGCGTCAGTAACGGCTGGATTTATCAAATGAAATAAATCCGATCTTTAAACCTAACTGTCGATAATACGTGAACACTATCAGAAGGGTTAGGTCGGACAATAACCAACGTAAAATTTATCACACAATGTTTTGACCGCTGAACAATCTGTGGTCGTCTTCAGGGGTAACTATCACTAATACATTAAATATAAACTAAAGCCTACTCCAGATTCGTTCACTAACAACTGTGAAACGTCAGAAGCAAATAATAATAACCACTGCTCCCAGTGCTGGATTTACCACTAGGCCGACTAGGCCGCGGGCTCAGAGGGGGCCGCAAGCTACAGATATTTTTTTAACATAAGTACTTTTATAAAAGTAGGAGGCACTTTGATTTATTTAAGTATGATTTTTGTGAAATTAAATTATCAATTTTTGTTAATAATACAAATGGAAGACAGATCTTATTTAAATATTGCGCGCTTATTTTTAAGACATTGGCATTCTTGAAAACTAATCTGCGCATGCGAATTTTGAACGTCCGCTATATTGCCCCCGAATTTACACGACTGTGGTACCACCCTTGTTTGTTATCGTTGTTTATCTGCGTTGTGACTGAACGGTTTGTGATTTGAGGTTATGTTTTTATTTTGTTTTGAATGTAAAGAAGGTTTTTAGCTTTGTGTGGTGGGCAGCGTGTTGTTTCGTTGATATTTATCAGTGTGAAAACTTTATGAACGTAGAACTGAATCCGTACACTAAACGTATTCATCGTGAACATGAACATAAACATTCACACGGCTAGTGGAGCCTACAAACGTAAGCTAAAAAAAAATTAAAGAGGAAGTTCATTTGGAAAAAAATAAAAAAACTCAAAAACTAGATCAATTTTTTAAAAGTACGCCAGTTTCTAATGATAGCCCTGCAGTTAAATGTGTACCAGAAACTGACTTCAATGTTCCAAGTACTTCTGCAGCAGAGGCTGCAGACGATCAGACCATTAATAAGCCCGCAGTACATCAAATTACTTCTGCAGTACATCAAATTACTTCAAAGTCACAGGAAGTTGTGGGGGGGGGAGCTCATAAAACGTGGCCTAGGGCCTCAAAAATCTTAAATCCGGCACTGCTGCTACCTACAAAATTAAAAACAGTTAAACCAGTCAGTCTGTCCAGCGGACTTGGAGGGTAAGTCGCGGTCCTTTTTTATATAGGTTGTCTGTAGCTGTGTTTAATTTTCTATCTAGGCCTAGACGTTGTTATTATTATTATTATTATTATTATTGTTGTTGTTGTTATTATCATCATTGTTGTTGTTATTATTATTATTATTATTATTAGACTATCATTATTATGATTATTATTATTATTATTATTATTATTATTATTATTATTTGTTCATAATGTTTCACAGTTGTTAGTGAACGAATCTGGAGTAGACTTTATATTTCATGTATTAGTGTTAGTTACACCTGAAGACGACTACGCATAATTTAGTGGTCGAAACGTTGTGAGATAAATTTTATAATGATTATTGTCCGACCTAACCCTTCTGATAACGTTCCACGTTTTATCGAAAGTTAGGTTTAAAAATGGAAATATGCTTATTTGATCTGACAAAATTGCAAACGTTGTGACAGACTAGTGCAATAGCCCTGCAAGCCTTATTATTATGTTTCTGACGGTTCACGCTTGTTAATCAACGAATCTCGAGTAGGCTTACGTTTGTATTTATTGTACTAGTCGTAGTTACACCTGAAGACGACTGCAGAATGTTCAGTGGTGTGATAAACTTTACGATGGTCATTGTCCGACCTAACCCTTCTGATAAGTATTTTTCCCATTCAAACTATTCATTCAAAAGCAGACGTTTTTGCAGTTAATTAAGTAAACAAAAACAGCAAACAGAATCATAAAATGGAACAGAGAACACAAACAGAGACAGAGAAGAGAACGTTTCGTGCTACGGGAAAGTAGTTTAAAAAAAAACTGTTGTAAAGAGATACCAAGATTAAAATTTATAAAACCGCCATCAGGCCAATGTTGTTGTACGGGACGATGAAGGAAATTACGGTATTCGATACGAAGATACTGATTTAAACCTGTATGCAAGAGGAAACATGGGGAACTGAAAGAATCGTACGCGGAAGAGGACGCGGTGACGGAAGCCAAGATTAGAAGAATTAGTTGGATTCGATTCGCGTGTTCACAAGAGAGCTAAGAGTCGAAGTTGACGGTGGTGTCTAAGGGACAAGCAGACATTTCTCTATAGGTTCTCCCTGTGAGGGAAATGCCACACATGAAGTTAAAATAAAATGGAGAGACCAGATGACCAAGGATCTATCAACCATGGGAACGAGAGGGATAGACTGTTTTGGAGAAGAGTGCTTGGCGAGGGCTATAACTGTCTGTACTTTGTCTGTCCAAGAAAGTAAGTAAGAATTAAGTAACACAATTATTCCAGCTCTAAAATAATAGTAAATACATGAAATACAAAGACTGAAGAAATTTTAGTATCTAGTATAATTTTTAATATAGCAATTTTAATATCTATATTGACATCATCCAAGAATGGAGATGAGATATTAGCTCAGAAAACATTAAATTAAGTCAAAACACTAGTGTCGATGTCGATGTTTTATTATGTGCTGACGATGCAGTAAAAAAAGGAGGATGAGTTACAATATTCTTTACATTTTTTAAAGCATAGGCCTACCTCCAGTCAGTACCTGCTATTAAAAAAAAATCATGGCTTTCTGGGGTAAGTATCAAGTCTGATCAAAAATTGTGCATCAGGAAACAATTTTAGAACAAGTCTCCGAGTTTAATTACCTCAGTTTCGTTATCAGTAGTGGGAATGAAACAGGACGAGATGTCACGCCGAAATTATCGAAGTGTCAGATAATGTGTAGCGTCATACATAGAACACTAAAGAATAAAACAAGGAAAGAAACGGTTATTATATTTTGTAAAACAATGACAGTGTCTGTGTGTGGGTGCGGATCGTGGGTGCGTACAAGTAAGATTATATACCTAATTCAGAATTCAAAAATGTGTTTACTGAGACGAACAAAGACTGTATAAGGCGGGACAGTTTGCGTAAATAGGACATTGGAATCAGCTACAGGTAGTGTCCATAAATGATACAATCCAGAATTATCGTCTGGTAATTCGAAAACCATTGGCTTCCGTTAAAAAGTGCACATCAACTTTATTTTTATAGAGTTTCACAGTCTATCGACATTTATTATTATTATTAGCGGGGGTCCTACAGTCTATGCCGCATCCCGCATTTCGATCGCCATTTCTTCCTATCTTTCCAGTCATAGTCTTTAATAGCTCGATCTCTCATGCTTTTCCTAATTCCTGTTCTCCATTGTGTTGTCAGTCTTCCTTTTCTTCTCCTGGTTTGTGGTGTGTAAGTCACTGCTTCCTTTGGCCATCGCTTCTCCTCCATCCTCATTACGTGACCATACCATAACAACTGTCCGGATTCTATTCTTTCCGCTGTTGTAAATACACGCCCTGTTTTCCTTCTTATATCTTCGTTTCTAACATGTTTCATTCTAGATATATTACACGCTCTTCTTAAGAACTATTTCCACAGTTTCTATCATCTTTATCTCTTTATCTGAAAGTTGCCAGCATTCGCAGTCATAAGTTAAAATGGGCTCCACAATAGTTGTGTAGATTGTCTGTTTAGTTTGAAGTTTCATTTTGTTCGACCAAAGTAACGAGTTTAGCAAACGAATGCCCTTTTTCCCTGTTGTATCCTGTTTTGATGTCATTTTTTGTTGTTCCACCTTCTGAAATAATGCTTCCCAAATATTTGAATTCGCTACACTTTCCGGTTCTATGGATTTGCAGGCAATTAAGGTAATGAAGGTAATGAAGGCATCGGAGAATACATTCATTTATATAGTGGTGTACAGAAAGATGCCAGAGCTAAGAGAGGAATTTCAGTAGCCGTCCATAAAAGTATTTAAAGACATATCAAAAGCTGGGAGGAAGTAGACGAACAGATAATAACTGTGAAAATGAAGAAAAACGGTCACCACAAATGTGAAATTACATTTTAAAAAATACATCATTCAATGCATGCTTTTAGTAATAGCACATCGAAAAATATTTTTATCTACTTGTGCAACCTCATGTTTGAATAAGTTAACCGTGGCTCGGATCTTCTTCTTCTTCTTCTTCTACACTTCAGGGATTAGGCAATGTTTCGACTTCACATTATCAGATCTATTTCTTTCTTGGTCTTCCTACTTCCCTTTTCCAGAAAGCTTGTACTTGTTTACAATTAATGGTATTCTACTTTCATCCATGCGACTTAAATCCTGTCTCCATTTTCCTCTGTATTCTTTAATTTTCTCATTTAGATTATATATATTTAATTCTTCCCGTATATCTTCTTGTGCGTCCTTTAACCATTCTGAAAAATCTCAACTCTGCTCACTGTATGTTGCTATTATCTCTTTATTTTGTAATCCAGGATTCGCTGCCATGTAGTAGCACTGGAACAGCCATTGTTTTGTAGAATTTTAATTTTGTCTCACCTCTCGTTTTTTTTTCAGTGTGCTATTTATAGTTCCACATACAATTTGAAAACTATTGACTTTATTTTGTACATCTTTGCCAACGTCAAAACTTATATCACAACCTATATAATTAAAATTTGAGGTCTGTTTCAATAACTTATCCTCAATAATAACTTTAAAAGTGCAGGGTTAATTTAACATCAGACCACAGTTCTGTAGAACTGAAAGCGCAGCCCCCGAAGTGCAGCAGAGAAAGGACAAGAAAAAGATGTAATGTGAACGTTTTGTTGTAACTGACTATACCGGAGGTATTGATGAATAGTATTTACGGAAATGTACGGTTCTGAACAAAGTTTTAAGGTTCTATAGATGAAGAAGTCTCGTTCCCTGTAACCGCTAACTTTTCTGTCGAAACGATATCGCTTCGTTTGAAGAGAGGCTTTACCTGAGGTTAATAACTGGAAATCCAGTCGACTTTTAAGAAGCAGGCCCGTTAACGTATTGAGAATGACCACCGACAGTTGCTAGGAAACGTCTGGCTAACATGTTTTTCAACAAACCGAAACTTTAATGGAGTTTTCGTCTTCTTGTTTTTAAAATTAGTCCTTGCGGGTCTGTAAGGCCGTGGTCCAAAGTTGTTGATTGCAGACGTTTCGGCCTTAACTTCAACGACCATCTTCAGTGCAGAAAGACTGCAACACACTGACAGGGTAGTGTAGTCAGTGACCACAGTACTGTATATGAGCATTATATTCAGATTGTGGTTTAAATTCACTTAAATTTGACACCCCCCACATGAATTTCTTGCGATTTTATCAAAATTTTCACCCACTTTTTGGCACTGACGTTCACAGATTTCTAAATTTTCAGAAATAAACACCATATTTTTGACAGACAACTGCCAAAAGATCGAATTGAAACTGAGAACATAGGGTCTGCTATCAACAACTTCGGACCGGGGCCTTGCAGCCCGCCAACGAGAAATTTTAACAACATTGACGCCGGCCATGAAAGCCGCACACAAAATTCACTTCTTCTTATTCTCTTGTTCATTCTTTTTCTTTTACTCCTCCTCCTTATCCTCTTCCTTTCAACGTCTTCTTTTTCTTCTTTCCCTTCTGCATATCAGAATTTATTTAGACAAAGCGATAAGAGAAAGAAATAACTTGGGACAAACATCAATAGCATTGCTGAACAACATCTTGTGGAACCAACAAATATCAAAACAAAATAAACATCGTATATACAATACAATCGTGAAACCGATTACGTCATACGGGTGTAAAATATGGCCAATAATACAAAGAACAGAAAAGTTGTTGGAAGCTACTGAAATGGATTATTGGCGAAGAGCGGCAGGGAGGTCAAAACTGGAAAAAGTAAGAAACGTCAGAATCCGGGAGATAATGGGGGTACAGTACTCTATTGTCGACGACATAAAAACAAAACAGCTAAGATGGTCTGGGCATGTGCAAAGAATGCCGGATAATCGACTCCCCAAGCAAATTTTGAGATGGACACCATACGGTCGTAGGCGAAGAGGAAGACCTAGGTTGAGTTGGAGAGAAGGCATCAACCGGGCAATGAGAGACCGGGAATTGGAAGAAGAATCTTGGTTAGATCGAGACCAATAGAGACTACGGATCGGAAGACGTAGGATAACGTTATGAACCGATTTATATATATATATATATATATATATATATATATATATATATATATATATTTCAATCACTTTCTGCTACAGTCCGTTTCTTGATGTATATAATACATTTAATATTTATTCATAAATTTACCTCAAGATGTTATTTTTCTATTTGGAACATGTTTCGGGGACTATCTTGTTCCCATCTTCAGCTTTCCGGTTTTTTTGTCTGGTGAAGTACATATGTGTTGTTGGTTGACTATTGTGGCTTCCTGTTGGCTTCTGGTATTTCAAGTTGGTTTTATTGTGTGTGATTGTGGTGTATGTGTTAGTTTTTTGTGTATTTTCAATGTTGAGTGCTTTGAATATTGTGTCATGTTTTGTATTGATTTGTATTTGTTCAGGTATTAGTTTGTTTTCTGTTTTATGTTTGTATATTTGTAAATTTTCCCATATGTTCATTATGGTGCCTTTGTGTGGTATATGTTTTATTAGTGTTACATTGGTTATGTCTGGGAATTCATGTCCTGTGTTTATTGCATGTGTGGCTAAATTGGATTTATATATTTCTGGTTTTTTGTATGCATTTAGGTGTTCAAAATAACGTTTTTTCAGCTGTTTTTTTGTTTGTCCTATATAACATTTATTGCAATCTTGGCATTCAATTTTGTATATACCGTTAGTTGTTGTATTATCTTTGTTGTGTGAGCTATTTAGATTTTGTAATTTATTTTTATTAGTTTTGTATGCTATTTTTATATCTGTGTTTTTAAATAGTTTTGTTAGTTTTGTCATTTTATTGTTTATATATGTGAATGTGGCCCATTTTTGTTGTTGTTATTATTTATGTGTTTTTCAGTTTGATTAATTCTTAATTGTTCAGTTTTTATTTTGTATTTGATTTTATTTTCTATTTTGATCATAGTATTTTTATTGTATCCATTTTCATAACCAATTTGGTATATTATATTTCTTTCTTTGTCAGTTTCTTGTTTGTTTAGGGGTATTTAGTACATTCTGTTAAATAACGAATAAAATGCTGCCATTTTATGTTGTGGTGGGTGGTCAGAATGGTTAGGTATAATGATGTTAGTGGAAGTTGGTTTTCTATATATTGCATATTTGTATGTGTTTGTTGTATCTTGTGATGGTTATGTCTAAATAGTTGATTTTGTTATGTTTTTCTTTTTCTTCTGTGAATTGTATTTTGGGATGTATGTTATTGATTTGTTTCAGTATGTTCTCTGCATTTGTGTTTTTGTTATTTGATACATATAGTCCATCATCTACATATCTTATCCATATGCCATTTGGGTCATGTGTTTTTATGATATTTTGTATTTTGGTGTCTATGTGTTGTAGGAATATTTCTGCTATTATGCTTGATAATGGTGATCCCATTGCTAAACCTTCTTTCTGTTGATAAATTTTGCTATTAAATTCAAAGTAATTTTGTTTTAGTATTAGTTGGAGACTATTTTTTATTTCGGTTATATATTGTTTGTTTTCATTTTGTTCTTTAAGTTTGTTTATTATTATGTCAATTGTTTCTTCTACTGGGATATTGGTGTACATGTTTGTTATGTCATATGATGTGAAAAATGTATTTTCATTTATATTTATTATTTTTAGTTTGTCTATTAATTCGTATGTATTTTGTATGTTATGATGATTATCTGTTAGATGGTTACTTTTTAGTTTTTGTGCTATTATTTTTGCTATTTTGTATGTAGGAGCTTTTTTGAAATTGATTAATGGACGTATTGGGTTGTTTAATTTGTGTATTTTTATTAGGCTATTCATTTTAGGTGGTTCTGGATTATTGTTTATATATATATGTCTATGTTTTTATTGTTGAAAATGTTTTTAGCTGTTTTTATTAGTTTTATTGTTTGTTTAAGATAGTTTTCTGTTGGGTTTTTATCTAGTTGTACGCATTTATTATTGTTGATGAAGTCTTCGGTTTTTTTTATGTAGTCTGCTTTATCAATGATTACTGTTGCTTGACTTTTGTCTGCTTTAGTTATTATTAAATTATTGTTCTTTACTTTATTTTTAATTTCTTTTATTGTTTTTCTTTTGTTTATCTTTGTTTTTCATTTCGCTAGTGATTATTTTTTTAATTATATGTGTTGCTTCTGTTCTTTTTTCTTCTTGTATATTGTCTTTTATTAGGTTAATGGCAAATTCTGTTTCTACTATTAAATTTTCTAGATTTTTGTTTGCATTTTGGGTTATGTTAGTTTTTGACATATTGTTTAAATATTCTGTTTCTTTTTTGTTAAATTCTGTATTGCTAAGGTTAATGGTTCGAGGGTAAAATGTGTGTTTTTTTTGTTTTTTTGTTCTTGATTTCTGTTTTGTTGTTTTAATGTGTTAAGTTTTTTGTTGATTATATAAGTCTTTTTGTTTTTTCAAATCTTATTTTATTTTCTATGTTATTGTATTTATTATTCCAAGTGATTGGATGTAATAAACTTGTTAGCTCTAAGTGTAGTTTGTATATGTCTAGTGTTATGCTATTTTTCTTACTGTATAATTGATTAATTTCGTTTTGTATCCATAGCCTTTGTGCTTGTTTTATAGTTTTTTGTGCAGTCATATTTTTGTTGTTTGTGTTTATGTTGATGTATTTAGGTGTTAATTTATGTTTTTGGCATTGTCTATTGAAGTATATGTTCATGTTTGTGTTCATTAGTTGTTTTTTTCGTGTTTGAAATTTGTTTAATAATTTGGTAATGTGGTTATATGGAATTGTGGTTATGTTGTTTGTGTACATGTTAATGTATATTTATGTGAGAGATGATTTGTTATCCGTTATTTGGTAGTTGAAGTTAAATCAAATTAAGTGAAATCAATTTGTCAATTTGTTCCCTCATCTCTCTCTCTCTCTCTCTCTCTCTCTCTCTCTCTCTCTCTCTCACCATGGTATACTGCGGTTATACCATCTCCAAGAGTTCTGTTGCCTGTTCGCTGCCGTGGTTTCGCTGTCGTTTAGATTCAACGTATATTTAGACTCGTTACAGCATCTATACAGAATGGACGATGGACGACTACTTAAGGTTGCGTTTCGATATAGACCCTTTGTTACAAGAAATGTAGAAAGATCGAGAGTGAGATGCAGAGATACTCTGTGAAGACGGAAGAGGCAAAGTGGCTACTGTGAGGTGCAGAAGAAGAAGAAGAAGAAGAAGAAGAAGAAGAAGAAGAAGAAGAAGAAGATATTTAAACTCTTTGTTTTCCCAGTTACTGGGCCATCCCTCAGAATGTCAGTTACCTCGTTCAGTACAACTGTTGTTGATTTCATTTTTGAAAGAAAAGTAAGGACTCTGAGAGAATTAAGTGCAAAATATTCAAAACATAGGATGTGATATTACATATGAAGAAGACAAAATATTCTTAATAAAACAAACAACTTCCAAAGAATATGTGGGGCATTACGGAGAACACTCAAAGGAAAGACCACGAAAGAAACACAAATAAAATTCTATAAGGTGATGGCAGTCCCCATGCTATTTATACGGGTCCGAATCATGGGCGACAAGAAAGAAAGATTATAGACAGATGGAAACGTCTGAAATTAAATATTGTAACGTACCGCTTTATTCGTGAGGTGTGAACTTGCAAAAGTGTTATTATATGCCTCACGCAGTATGCGTCACTTTTGAATTATACTAACTGACGTTTTAAACGGTATAAATAAAGGATTTTGTTTATCTTGTTTTACTCAATCTAAAAGAAATCGAGAGTGTGTGATTTGGGGTCAAGGAGGTAATTTGTTCAGCCTTATACAGAAGAGAGAGTAAGTATCCTTATTGCCCCTCTGTTGTGACGATTTTTTCTGTATGTTGTGCTGAAATCTTCATTAACTATCCACTACAATAAATTATAACACGTTATAATTCAATATTAATTTTCAATAATATTGCTTTATTGATTATTGACTTTTGTCTCCAGCCACCCAAGTATAGGTATCACAATTAATCTTTTTAAAAAGAAAACATCTTCTCGACTTTACCGAGTAAACATAGATCTGTCTAAAGAACAAAACATATATGTTGTTATTTAACCAATATTACGCTATAATAAAATACATCAGTTATTACATAATTCTTATTAATTCCCCAGGGTTCAGGGTGAATTCTTTGTGTTATGAGAGTGTCAGAAATGGCTAATTGCTACGCTTTACAAATATCAAAATTTAATAAATAATTTTGTTTATTTTTCAAATGTTACATAGTTTCCGGAATTGCCGTAAGAGAGCAGCATGTATTTGTTTACTTTTGAAAGGAACATATGATAAAATGAATATTTTTTCGTTCTATTTCACTATTAAAAAACGAGTTTTCTTCTGTATTTATTACGAAAAATGTTTATATTACCTCGCTCCGTGTTGTCCTTACTGGATTGAAGTTTTATTCTGTGATGAGGTACGTCTTGCGTTATTATTTCCTTTTCATTTTCGAGTATTTTTCTGATTGTCTATTAGACGTAGGCCGAATTATATTGGATCCTCAGAATGGTTTCATCCACTGGTTTTTAATGTATAACACCTTTTAATTTGGATTCCTCAGGTATAATTGGTTAGTATTCACTTTGTTTATTACTCTTGCGTGAATTTCGCCTCCTCCAACGTCCAAAAAAGGTTATTTTTTTATAATTTTTGTCGCATCGATTCTTCAACTCTCCGGTTCAGTTCAAAATTTTTTATCTTCTTAACAATACTTGTTATTTTCCATCACTCTTAGTAACACATAGTATTTTTATTATGTAGGCAGTTTGTGATTATTATAAATTTATATTTTTATTTATGGAAAAATAATTCCCTTCCATTCCGGTTTATTTACTAATTTAATTCACATAATATGTTTTGGTTAATTTTTTTTATGACCTTGTATATAAATATTTTATCATTTTATTATCATTAAATAAATTTATATATTATTTATTTAGTATCGAATAGTGTTCATACCCGGTACTACTTCCTGTTGTCCTTTCCTTCCTAGGATTATTTTAATTTTATATTATCTTTGGTAGTTAAAATTTTTATATCTTTTAAAATTAACCCTGGGTTTTCTTACAATCTAACATAATTATTTGAAACAATATAATATTAACTTGGGTATAACAAATTGTGGTTCATACAATATAAATTACAATAAATAAATAAAATCACAAAAATCAATTAGTACTATTACATACTACTTCCATAGTTTTATCCTATCCAAAACATACAGCACAGTTTAGTAATACATTAATTTCACTTTGGTTTTTCACCTCAATGGGTACACTAGAACTCACTTCGCACTATATACCACTCGAATTGTTTATTATGTGGAGTGATATAATTAAATTTTGAGCGAGCTTTAGTTCTACCCATTTCTGACTTTTATTCTCATAATTTACTTTATTGGGACCGGGTTATATACCGTTACATAAAGCCCCCCCACTAGAACAAATTTATTTTAGTTCAACTCGTTGATAGAAATAAATTGTTAATTGGTTCAAGTCTCCTAATGGTCTTGACTTTGTTTTCATAATAATTTTTCATTGCTGACTGATTATAAACTCTGGTAATTCAGACTTGTGGTAATTGTCGTTTTCTTACTTAACTCTCTCTCTCTTGGAGGCAAATTCATCAATTATTTCTCGGGGTTAGTGGTACTTCCACATTTTATTTGATAAGGACTGGTCACACTAATCATAAAAACTTGTTTTAACACTTATTTTCTATTTACTTTTATAAACTCGCTTTATCAATTAAGCTTCGGTCTGCTATCTTCCTTCTATTTTCTTCATTTATACTTCTGGAATCTAATATCACTCCTTTCAGCTATTTTAATTATTATCCCTTAAATATTCAATTTCCCTAACATTTTTCCCTATCCTGTGCGGTGGTTCCAATCGGGTGGCCACTCTGGGTCCATACACCGCTGTCCATCCTTACACCTTCTGAGACCAGGGGAACATCATCCCTGCTCATAAAAATTATTGCCGGAACATTTCTACGGTCAATACATAAAAATAAAAAAATTATAAGTAGTAGTCAATTAGCGACTAGTACCAAACACTTTTGGGATTCTTCATACTGTAGCTGTTTGTATTTATTTATATATTTCTTCTTCTCCTGGATTCCTTCTTCTTTTCCATTGACTAATAGCATATAACATCATTGATAGGCCTTATGTTAAAATTCTTCTGACTTTACTTCTTGTGACATATTTCTCCGTATCATTTCTTCTTATATAATCTTCAATTCCGAGAAATTCAAATTTTTGTTGTATTAATTATCATCCTCCTTCAGTTTCATTGGAGTCATTAAATTATTCGTTATTCTTCTTATTGTACCTTCTTATCTGAGCACATTACCATTAATTGTTTATTTATTTATTCTTCAGTTTGTTACCATAAAATATTATTTTTCCTATTATTTCAGTTTAAATCAGTTATTTATAATTAAATTATATAATCTGTTCTTACATTTTCTTAGTGGTTTGTCTTTTTATTTTAAATTATATGGTTTCGAAATATCTTAAGTAAGTTGTACTTACATACTTTTATTAATTCTAATGGTTGCAAAATATCTTAAGTAAGTTGTACTTACACACTTTTTGAATTTTGGGGTTTTTTAGTTTCTTCATTTTAAATTATTGTTCGAAATAACTTGAGTAAGTTGTCCTTACATACTTTTAGAATTTTGTGGTTTTTTTTTTTTTTTTTTTTTTACAATGGGTTGCTTGGTCCTGTATCCATAAAATCCGTCCCTTTTTTCTGGTTTGTTTGGAGTCTGTTTAACCGTGGTCCATTATTTCAGGTGCTCCATGTTCTCGGATTGCTGGGGTGTTCGTAATTAATTCTCTCCTTGATATTCTTCTTACCATCCGGCTCTCCCACTTTGCTGCTATGAAACTTTCACTTAAGTACCAGTCTTCCGTCATAATTCGTTCCTTTTTGACTAACCAGTATTGTACCTCCTCTAACATAACATAGTTGCTCATATTTAATCTCATTTCATTCCCTTTTACCTCTGAATTATTTGCCCAATATTTGCATGTTGTCTTCCATCTTGATAATCTGACTAATAATCTGATGCACTTCAATCATCGACACATTTAACTGGGATGTAAACTTAATTAACTCCCTTTGTTCGTTAATTGGAAGGTTGAATACATTAATTAATCCACCTGTAATCATCTCCCATTCTTCCTTGGTATTTATTATTCTCTTTCTGCCTGTTTTTATTATTTTCTTGGTCTTCTTTTCCACGGTTTGGATCTTCTCCTTGTCCTTTCTATTCTTATTTTCAGATAGCAATGCATTCGGGTCTTCTTTAGTTTCGGTTTCCTTTCTACCTTCAGAGGTGGTTTCTAGTGTTTTATTCATATTCTTTAAACACCCATCCATTGTTTCCGCCATCCTTTTGAAACCTTCTTCCATGGTTTTCCTGTAACTCTTTAAGTTTTCCTCCTGTTTCTTAAAATGTTCATCTATTTTGTCATTGGTTCGCTTATTTTGTTCCTCCTGTCTCCTAAATTTTTCGTCTATTTTATCATTGGTTTGTTTATTGCTTTCCATAATAATTCTCAACATCTCCTGCATGCTCATGTCTTCTTTTTGGGTGGATTTATCTGGTTGGTCCCCTTGGGCATCCTCTTCCCCTATTTCCTTTTCCGTATCCATAACTACTTCGGTTTCTTCTGTATCACCTGTCTGTTGGTCCATTTCACTGTCCGTGACTAACTCTATTTCTTGTTCCTGTCCACCTTCTTCAATCTCCTTTTCTTCTGCCCTCTTCTTCGATTTTCCTCGGGTATTAGGCATTTCTTGTTTTCTCATAACAGCCAACGATAATTAGATTTTTTGATATATATTTTTATTAAATATCAAAATTCTTTTCTAATTACCGCCCTTTTACGTTGAGCGCCAATTCTGTAACGTACCGCTTTATTCGTGAGGTGTGCACTTGCAAAAGTGTTATTATATGCCTCACGCAGTATGCGTCACTTTTGAATTATACTAACTGACGTTTTAAAAGGTATAAATAAAGGATTTTGTTTATCTTGTTTTACTCAATCTAAAAGAAATCGAGAGTGTGTGATTTGGGGTCAAGGAGGTAATTTGTTCAGCCTTATACAGAAGAGAGAGTAAGTATCCTTATTGCCCCTCTGTTGTGACGAATTTTTCTGTATGTTGTGCTGAAATCTTCATTAACTATCCACTACAATAAATTATAACACGTTATAATTCAATATTAATTTTCAATAATATTGCTTTATTGATTATTGACTTTTGTCTCCAGCCACCCAAGTATAGGTATCACAATTAATCTTTTTAAAAAGAAAACATCTTCTCGACTTTACCGAGTAAACATAGATCTGTCTAAAGAACAAAACATATATGTTGTTATTTAACCAATATTACGCTATAATAAAATACATCAGTTATTACATAATTCTTAATAATTCCCCAGGGTTCAGGGTGAATTCTTTGTGTTATGAGAGTGTCAGAAATGGCTAATTGCTACGCTTTACAAATATCAAAATTTAATAAATAATTTTGTTTATTTTTCAAATGTTACATAGTTTCCGGAATTGCCGTAAGAGAGCAGCATGTATTTGTTTACTTTTGAAAGGAACATATGATAAAATGAATATTTTTTCGTTCTATTTCACTATTAAAAAACGAGTTTTCTTCTGTATTTATTACGAAAAATGTTTATATTACCTCGCTCCGTGTTGTCCTTACTGGATTGAAGTTTTATTCTGTGATGAGGTACGTCTTGCGTTATTATTTCCTTTTCATTTTCGAGTATTTTTCTGATTGTCTATTAGACGTAGGCCGAATTATATTGGATCCTCAGAATGGTTTCATCCACTGGTTTTTAATGTATAACACCTTTTAATTTGGATTCCTCAGGTATAATTGGTTAGTATTCACTTTGTTTATTACTCTTGCGTGAATTTCGCCTCCTCCAACGTCCAAAAAAGGTTATTTTTTTATAATTTTTGTCGCATCGATTCTTCAACTCTCCGGTTCAGTTCAAAATTTTTTATCTTCTTAACAATACTTGTTATTTTCCATCACTCTTAGTAACACATAGTATTTTTATTATGTAGGCAGTTTGTGATTATTATAAATTTATATTTTTATTTATGGAAAAATAATTCCCTTCCATTCCGGTTTATTTACTAATTTAATTCACATAATATGTTTTGGTTAATTTTTTTTATGACCTTGTATATAAATATTTTATCATTTTATTATCATTAAATAAATTTATATATTATTTATTTAGTATCGAATAGTGTTCATACCCGGTACTACTTCCTGTTGTCCTTTCCTTCCTAGGATTATTTTAATTTTATATTATCTTTGGTAGTTAAAATTTTTATATCTTTTAAAATTAACCCTGGGTTTTCTTACAATCTAACATAATTATTTGAAACAATATAATATTAACTTGGGTATAACAAATTGTGGTTCATACAATATAAATTACAATAAATAAATAAAATCACAAAAATCAATTAGTACTATTACATACTACTTCCATAGTTTTATCCTATCCAAAACATACAGCACAGTTTAGTAATACA
Organism: Magicicada septendecula; assembly: GCA_034769895.1. Classification (NCBI taxonomy): domain Eukaryota; kingdom Metazoa; phylum Arthropoda; class Insecta; order Hemiptera; family Cicadidae; genus Magicicada; species Magicicada septendecula. The sequence continues at coordinate 369,331,867 of CM068372.1, forward strand.
TTAATTTCACTTTGGTTTTTCACCTCAATGGGTACACTAGAACTCACTTCGCACTATATACCACTCGAATTGTTTATTATGTGGAGTGATATAATTAAATTTTGAGCGAGCTTTAGTTCTACCCATTTCTGACTTTTATTCTCATAATTTACTTTATTGGGACCGGGTTATGTACCGTTACAATATCTTAGATCTGTGAAAGGTTGTATAAGATTAGATCACATAAAGAACGAAGATATAAGGCAGGAATTAAAAGTACACCCAGTAACGGAACTAGCGAAAAACTATAAAAAAGGATGGAAAGAGCATGTTATGGGCATGTCTCCAGAAAGAATTCCAAGAAAATCCTGAATTATACGCTAACCGGAAGAAGAAATGTTGGCAAACCGGGACAGAGATGGTGAAGCCGGAACAGGCAACCTGCCTAATCCTGGACAGATAGATGGTGATGATGATATTCAAAACATTGCAAACAGACCGCGTTTTTGTTTAGCGCAGACGATGACGTTAACGGCATCATTAACATAAAACTGTCTGCCGAGTTACCGTCCACCTAATTAAGGGGGCATGTCTTGTTGTTCTATTCGGTGTCGGTTTAATTAAAACAATCTGATCTGGTTTTAAACTTGACCGATACACTTGTTTTATAGCTTGCAAAGCTATTTGCAAGTAGGTACAGTTTAAAGCTTAAAATAGCATAGAGTTAATAGTTATGTATTTATAAACATTTTTAATTGTATGCTCCCTGAGCTGAAGAATTCACTCACTATTTTCAACGAAGTAAATATTTTATTACATAACTTTCAATATTATATAATTTTTTAATTATAGGAAAAATTACAAAAAACCGATCACGCTACTATTATCCCGATCCTTACTAATATAAAAATTGTAAAGCACACAATCATAAAATAAAACACTAAAAATTAGAAACATTCGGTTTGCGTTACACTTGCTTTTAGTCTGAAATCAACTGGATTTTTCACAATTTTTTTTCAAATTTTTTAGCTCTTTATTGGCTATGCGGTTCCATATGTCCAAACCTTTATTCTACATCCGGATATTAGCGAAAAAAATCTCTTCAATTTGATAACCCACAGGATTTTTTGCGTTATTATTATAATTTTTACCAACGTTTTGGGCCCTGACGCCCAAAAGTTAAAAAATGTTATACAAGAACACTATCTTCAGATTGATGTTAAAATTCTCTTTAATCTGATAACCTACATGAGCTTTCGCGATTTTGTTACAATTTTGACTTCTTCACATTTTTGCCTCCCACCCCTGTTCTTGGATGGATAAATTTAAGAAACTATACAGTTCTGTACGATAAAAGTATGAACACGCCTCCCAATTTTTATGAAAATCGGTTGTTGAGCTTAAAAATTATCGTGAGACATACCCCAAATAGACAGAAAGTAAATAGAGAGACAAATGTCAAACGGTCGAGTTAAAACTGAGAACTCACTTCGATCATTCAGTTAAACGAGTAATAATGTATAAATGTAATGTTTACATAATGTTTACATTAGTAATATTTTTTTATAATGTAATAAATGCCTCTCGTAGGATACAGCCCAAGCCGCATCGTTTCAACCACTCTAACCACTCACGCTTAAAGAGACTACTTTAGCACCCAGTAGCAGAGGGTCCCCAGCTGCTGTCAGTTAACACTTCCTGACTCAAACCACTCGGCCTACTATCGGCAATCAAAGTCGCAATTAATTTTTTATCTCGCATCAGTGTAGTTACGTTGTTGACCTATTTCTGCATATCATTAATCAGCATATGCACCGACAGATGAATGACGACGACTCGATGGATCGGCTACATCAAAGGTCTAACTGAGGGATTTTTGCAATCACAGACAAAATGTTAATGTTTCGGCAATCCAAATAATCGCCACCCGTCTTAAGGCTAACTACACACACACACACACACATGTAAAGTAACAAATAATACTCTATCAATGAGTGGTACAGAGTCAACAAAACACTGTTCACATTGTTAGTGTGCAAGTGTTCGTGTGCATTGTGCTTGTGTTTTCTGAGTGTTCTGTTTTCCGTAGTAAGTATTTCATCGTCCTCATCATCGCTAAGGATTACACCAAGGATGGTTTGTTCCGGTCTCAAACAGGCAAACATTAGAGCTGGTCACTCCAGCGCTTCCTCGGCGTCCCACACGTCCCCGTCCCCTCGGCTTATAGTTCCATAGTTGTTCGGCGATGCGGCAGTCATCCATTCGGCAAACATGTTCCCACCAATTCAGCCGGTACTGGGCGATCCTGTCTAGTACACTCATAATATTCAGTTCCTGCCGTATATCTGCGTTTCTTCTATGATCATGGAGAGTAGGATACCCTGCCACGTGCCTGAGAAATCTCATTTCAGCCGCTTGGATACGACTGGCCTGGCCTTTTGTAAGTAGAGTATAATATTAAGTTTTAATAGTAAGTATTTATTTCTATTATTAATCTTTTGGTTGAATATTATGTGAACTTTTGTTTTAAATATTTTTTTTTACTCTCTATCACACGTTGATAGAATATTATTTATCTCTTTACACGTAGGCCTATTAGTTTATAACTAGCGTGAAGTCGGCCGCCGATTGTCTGGCTGGCCGAAACGTCGCGTTTATATTTTTTCTGTGACGGCAAAAATCCGTCAGTTTTATTCAAATTGAAATGCATACAATCCATGACAGCCATCTTTACATGAAGTTGCCCATAAGCTGCGGTTGACGTATTCTGATTCTGGCAGCCCCAAGCCCACGTGGACTAAAACGGTACAATCTTACAGGAGCACAGAGACAGTGTCGGGAATGCTTCCGACTGCCAACCGTTTGGCTGAAGCGGTAGGGCTATTACTACAATATTGCATAACACAGAAAACAGCATAGCCTAATCTACTCAAGAAGTTACTAAGTATTTAAAACTACAAACACACTAATGTACTAAACCACGGGTCTCCAAACGTTTTCACTTGGGCGGCCCAGCAACAACAACAACAACAACAACAACACACACACACACACATATTGTAAACTTATTTTTTTTAAGTTTACGAATTAATCAAGTCAATAAAATAGGTATTTAAATAAAAATTAACCAGACTTATCCAAAGAAAACAAACTTATTTATTTAAAATAATGTAAATAAAAGTAAGAAAACAAAATAAAATTAAAAGATATTTCTTATGTATTATTTTTTGGCTTTTTTATGTAAGTATGGGATGTGTGGAGTTGCTTCTGACATATAATGTCTGTCCATTTTGGGTCAAATTTTGATGCTCCTATCACTAGAATGGCTTTCAAGTGTTCGTCTGACAAGTTAGCCCAGTACTTTGATTTTATATTTATTTTTAACATGATAATGTTTTTAGGCTGGGGGTCATTCCACAAAATGCGTGATGCGTCATCGAAAAATGTGACGCTTCCACACTTTCGATTCCCCACAGTCTAGAAATCTTTTGTTTACAAAACATTATCATGCTTCGATGTTTCGGTTTCGTCAAAATTCTTTATGCGCGCGCGCGCGCGTGTGTGTTGGGGGGGAGAGAGAGAGAGAGAGAGATTTTTGTTTAGTTATTTAGTAAAATATTATAATATTTGAAGTATTTTGACGATATATTTAAAAATTCCACGTAGCATCGGCCGGGTTGCTGCCGGCCGGACAATGACCCTTCGCGGGCCGTAGTTTGAAGACCCCTGTACTAAACTACTTCAATGCACTAATTGCAAATAACGAAAAAATAACGATATAGTCCAATAAGATAATAAACATGAACTTAAGTTACCGGTATGTATTTTATCTTTTAAAACGCAATAAACTTCTAGAAAGTAACATAAAATGTTGAGCCAAGATTTGTTACATACGAATAATCATATATAAGTAAACTGTTATACTTCTTAATACGAAACAGAAGTGTTTACCTAAGACAGTAACAGGACACTGAGCCGAAAAATTGCGAGTAAATACACAGTGGAACCTCGATAACTCGAATCCCAGGGGAAATAGGAACAGTTCGAGTTTCGAGTATTTCCAGACATTTACGGTTCAAGTTATCAGGAGTAGTATTACTAAAATTCGAGTTATAGAGGTTCGCCTATAGCGGGATATACTGTATAGTGTCACTCGGCCAGTTCGACAACACGCTTATAACTGCGTTCTGCTACACACGGCATTGAACAATATGTGTTGTTCATTCCAGGATTAGGCGACATCAGCTGTTCCGGTCCCTATTGTCGAGCCATCTTTTGTGAGGTCTTCCCTCTTCCCACATCTCTTTTTCCTTTAAGCGCATGTTGTAAAACTTGTTGAGGTAGCCTTTTCGCTTCTATTCTACCTATGTGTTCAATCCATCTCAGCTTGCATTCCTCGATTCTTGCATTTACAGAGAATAGACCTACACCCAATTCATGTCTTATCACATCGTTTCTAATTCTATCGTATCGTGTACATCCTTTTACGTATCACAAGAAATTCATCTCTGCAGCTTGTATATGACTTGTGTATCTTTTTCAGATAATACCCACGTTTCGGACCGTACAAAAGAGTGGGGACTGCTGTAACCTTATAGAACTTCATTTGAGTTTCCTTTCCTGTTTGTCTCCCTAAAGTTCTTTTAATAGTGCCACAAATCGCCTGAAATCTGTTTATCTTTCTCTCGATGTCCTCGTCAGATTGATACGTAATATCACAACCTAAGTGTTCAAAGCGGAACATTTCCTCCACATACGTGTTCTTATTGGTATAAACCTGACGATAGACTTTGAACAGTGGCTTAGAGATGCGCAGTGGGCAAACACCTTGTTGCGAGGCTAACAAAATGTTCAATCGTTTCGCACAGCGGGTACAGGGTGTCATAGCGTGCGAACATCGGCTGCAACAAGACTGGCGAAATGCTAGTGTCGCTGTGAAGGCACAGAGAGACAGAACTGTAATAGCGTTGTCCCCTCTCTACACACCTTACGGTATAGTTGAAGTGGGGGGGGGGTAATTCTTTGGGTGGTTTGCCGCAGTCCACCACTCAAGAAACCCTGTCAGGTTTCTAAGTACAAATCATGTAAGATTGGTACTGAATCTTATGATAAACTGAACTGAACGCGTGTTATAAACATATTTTTTTTACTTTGACAGTTTGTAATAATGAATAAAACGTTAATAGAGTTGGCCATTGAAGAGACACCGAATCTAAGAAGTTTGATGTCAACAAAACAAAAGTTTACAATAAAAACAAAAGCTATCGTTGGACATAATTAAAAAAACATAACTGTGTTTCAAATTTACATTTTAAAATTCTGTATTACTTGTTTACTAAAAACCGTTTAAAACCAAAAGCTGTAAAAAATTATATACTGCAATTGTCACTTACTTATTTATTCTAAGTGTTAAAGTTTATTCCATCGGTGAACGTGTAAAGACAAGATGGTTGGTGGAGGTTTCATGTTCAACAATAAAGTTCTTAATCTATTGTAGAAACACTACTTATCACTTGTAATGGGTTCTCGGATTAAATAATTACTGAAAACAACACACGTTAATATGTGCCTGAAATTGAGAAAAACTCTTGAACCAACATCCTTAAATTAGGGTGTGAAAGAATAAAATTCGGTGCCCAGGCAAGCGCGTACATACTTTTATTTGCTAAGCACAAGGAACCTTTTAATTACACTCAAAAAATATTTGTTTTCACCATGTTGTTTCTTGTTAATTTCTAATCATTAAACAACCGAAGCGAGTTTCAGTTTCAATTCGACCTTTTGGCACTTGCCTGTCAAAAACATAGTACTTGTTTCTTAAAATTTCAAAATCTGTGAACGTCAGTGCCCAAATGTGGGTCAAAATTCTGATGAAATTGCAAACATTTATGTGGGGGGTATACAATTAAAGTTAATTTAAACCACAATTTGGTTATAATATCCATTATTGAAAACTGTCAAACTGTTTTACCGTCAGGGTCGGAAAAGTGAGATAAAATCACAAAAAGCCGTGTACGCTTTCAGATTAAGCAGAGTTTTAATCACATCTAAAATGTAGTGTTAAGTTTTGGAAATTTCAAAACTTTGCGACCCCAGGATTAAAAAAAGTTCAAAATTTGAAAAAATTGCGAAAATCCAGCAAGATATCAGCCAAAAAGGAATTGTATCCCAATTGCGAATCTTAAATTTTTGTTTACAATTTATGGTATCATTGCAAGCTCTATAATTGTTATATTAGTGTTAGTGTTATACTTGTAGAAGTAGTAGTAGTAGTAGTAGTAGTAGTAGTAGTAATCGGGATGTTTGTAATTTTTCAATAATTCAAAAATTATCTAACATACAAATTTATGTAATAACAAATGTATTACATTGAAAACAGTGAGGCAGTTCTGCAACTCAGGAAGCTTAGGCCTACTACGAGTAATTATGTTTCACTTGTAATTTCAGTTTCATTTTATAGTTTTACGTTTAACTGCTGCTTGAGTGTATCATTTCAACGTCTTTCTGAGATTAAAATTAATATTTGAACGACTGAAACGAATTTTCAGTTTTATCTCCATCGTTTGTCTGTGTATCTAATTGATAGGCGTATATGTCTCACAGTAACTTTAAACCGATTTTTGTAAACCGTAGTTCGCTTTTTAACACTTTTACCCCAATAAACCTCTTTCTTTAGATTGATCCCACTAAATAGCCTACTAGGCGAGCGGCAGGAGGCAAAAATGCGAAAATTCAAAATATTGAACAATTGCAAAAATTCACATGACGTACCAAATTAAAAAGAATTTAACAAAAGTCTGAATATTGAGTTCAGTTTCATAATTTCAAAATTTTAGGATACCAAGATGAATAAAAAGAAAAAAAATCTTGTTAAAATTGTAAAAATGTATGCGGAGTATCAGACTAACAGGAATTTTACCCAAGTGTTTACTTAGAAAAGTATTTAACTTTTGGGGGCATGGGCACCATGGCCTAAGAATAGACATAAAACTCTGGATAGGTATATCGTAAACGTGTACGTGAGTTATTAAGTGTGTAGTAAGCGAGTTGTGCAGCGCAGGGAGCTTACTACTCTATCCGACTTCGTAGACAGTATAGTAATCTTCTTCTTCTCCTCTTCAAGGATTAGGTTATAGCTACAAACCTGTTCCGGCAACCATCTCATCCTCGGACGACCCAAGTCTCTTCTAGCAATGGCTTTATAGTTCAGCGTCGCTTTCGGCAATCGATCCTCTGTCATCCTTTGCAGATGATCCCACCATTGTCTTCTGTAAATTGAAATAATTTCATTTACTTCGACTTCTGCTCTGATATCTTCATTCCTCATTCTATCTTGCAACGTATAGCCTAATTTAAAGTATTTCGAAGAAACTCCAGTTCAGCACTCTAAATCTTGCCGCTTCCTTTTTTTTCATGACCCACGCCTGACTCGCAAAAATCAACATGGGTATTGCAATTGTCTTATAAAATTACTCCTTGTGCTGCGTCTTCTTTTATTTCTAAGATTTCTATGAATTGTACCTCAAATATTCCTAAATTTATTTATCTTCTCTCTTATATCATATTCAGATTCATAGCGTACTGGACAGCCGAGATATTTGACACGGCTCACTTGTTCTAAACTGCTGATGTTTATAAATATCTTAGTCCTCTATGGATATTTATCTTTAAAGGCCATGGTCTTGGTCTTTCTTACTGAAATTGTCAGTGAGTACTCTCTTGCCACTTCTTGTAATTGAAACATAGCTCTTTGTAAATCATCTTCATTTTCTTGAATAAGAACTATGTTATCCCCATATAGCAGGCAACCCATACAAATTGATTTGTTGAGCTGTATTCCCAAAGTCACTCTGGATTTCCATACACTCAGCATGTCGTCAATGTAATATATTAAACAAGGTTGGGGGAAAAACAGCATCCCTGCCTAACTCTCTTATTTAGTATAGTAACCATTTCACCTTATTCTTAAAGTTTCGTTTAGCAGGCACTTCACACGACATTAAGAAAACCAAAGAAAAACGTTCTGCATTTACTGTTCCTGCGTAATACCTGAGTGAATTATTAAACATACGCACCTGCTATAGCCTATTTAATACATGAAGTAATTTAAATTTATACCAGCATTAAAATATGTAAACAAGACACTGTAATTTATTTTTATGAATTAATTGTACACATTAGAGCTGAATATTCTGCTGGACATCTTATTGAGTGTCTAGTTTTATTGGACAGATGGTCTTTCCAGTTTTATAGTTCAGGACTTCAGAAACTGTCCAGAAAAACTAGACAGATGTTGACACAGTATTTATTGAAGGGCATACCTAGGACATGCTTAGCTACTTGGCTAACACGCGGGCACAACTCTGACACGCTGCCATAACACTTTATCATTAGCACTTGCGCTGGTTTTCCTCCGGAGCAGACCATTGACCGCTCGCCCCATAACAAGTTCATCCCTTCATCTTGTAAACCTTCGTGGTGTGCCGCCATCGTCTGGACCTCCCCAAATGTCCTTCCCAACTCCATTGAATTTCCTTAATTCTGTTAGTGGTAAACTCTTCTAGATTGGTTTCTTGTTTCACCTTTCTGTTCACGACATAGTCGAACACGATTCTTCGTGGAGTCTGCAGTTTTCGTTCACACACGCACGCGCGCATATTCTACAGTACGAACATGATTTTCAATTTATAGAATATAATTTTCATATCCTAAAATAGTGTACCTTTTTATTTTTATTAAGTCTCTTTATTAAGTCAGTTAATTTTAAATGATAAATCAATAAAATAATTAAGCTAACCGAAATATAGAAATATGTATCTTCTGAAAAAATTACTTATTTTTCACAGTATAAACATCTTGATGTTAAGAAAAACATTTTTAAAAATGTGTCCTCGCAATGATAGACATAGTAAGATTCTAGGCATTGCCTGTAGATTGCGCTGCTAGCGGTGAAAATGCTTTGCGTTTTATTTGTACATAGTTTATAAGTAAACATCAGAAATATCAAGTTATTCTGTCAAAGAGTTTTATTTATATATTGTTCAAAGTAAGAGAGTTTTGTGTACTTTCTAAAATCTAAAAATTTTAACACTGAGCAATGATTAAGGCTTTTGTAAAAGATATTTTATCACCAACGGAAATTCAAATTAGCAATTACCAATATCCCAGATTACTAAAAGACATTACTAATTTTTTAAAGTCTTCATCCTCTTTTTGAAATTTACAAAACTGAAAACTATATTTAGATTTTGCTTAAAATTCTTTCTAATCCGATAACCAAAAAGAATTTTTGCGGTTTTTAAAAATTTGACCCTTACTTTTTTCCTCTCCTTTCTTATTTTGGGGCTCAATCTAAAAAACAATAGCTACGGATTGGGGTGGGGTTGGGGGGGGGGCAACATGCGTGCCAAGTTTTATAAAAATCAGTTGATGCGTTCACAAGTTCCTTGAAACATGACCCAACTAGACAGACAGGTAAATGCCAAACGGTCGAGTATTCGCCTCACTCGTCCAGTTATTGTGATTGAGAAAACTACATAAATCGTTACATAACAATACCATAATCAACGGCGTATTCGTTAAAATAAGTTTAAGTTAATTATAATATTCATTCCACTCATTTAAAACTTCTTTTCATTTTCCGTTCAAGAATTTTGTTTAACAGTGTTCTACACAAAACTGCGAACTTCTTCGTTTCAACTCGTAGATTTAAAAATGACGATTCCGACCAATGACGTGGTCGCGTCGCGTGTAGGATCGGATTTTATTATGTTAGCTGCACTAACAAGGCCCCGATATAATTGTGTTATAACCGGTTTAATGTAAGCTTTAAAAACGTTAATTGTCGTCTCGCAATAAATGCAGCAAATAAATCAAACCCACATTAAACGCGAACGATACGACCGAAGTACTCGTGGTTAATAAAATTGTTAGCACCCACCTCGTTTTCTACGCCATTAATTACGTCTTGGGTCCGATCCGACTACAAAGATTTTAATTATTTTTTTAATTAAATTTTTTTCTATTGTTTTCAAATACCGTCTTCAACATTAGGATAAAGCTGTTAACCTGGCCCAGAGTTTACACGTCCACAGTTTTGTTTCCACGCAGCGTTTTGTTTCCTTGATGGCATTAAGAGGTATAACTAATGGGCGTGCAGGACCCACAATGTGGAGGCCCTAATTGAAACGGCCGATTTAAAGGGGTCAGTCGCGAATAGAGAAAGGAAAGATTTGCGGAGCTTCGAAACGTGATTCTGGCGAAGAAAGGAAAAGTTGACTGGAGAGAGAAGACAACAAATGAAGAAGTATATAGGGAGGAACAAGTGATAAGGTGAAATTGGTTGAAACGATTAGATGATTAAAACAAATTGGTTGGTATATCTTGAGAAATGCTTGTTTACAGAAATTCATCACCGTCTTCAACAAGGATTAAAACAAAATTGGTTTGTTCCGGTCCCAATCAATTAGACTAGAGCTGGTCACTGCAACGCTTCTTCGGACGTCCCGCACCTCTCCGTCCTTTCGGCTTATAATTCCACAGTTGTTTCAGGTTTCGTAGTCATCCATTCGGTTAACATGTTCCAACCATGTTAGTCGATATTGCGCAATCTTATCGGGTATACTCATAATTGCTGACATTTCTTTTGCGATCTTGACGAGTATATGTTGCCACGTGTCTGAGAAATCTTATTTCGGCCGCTTGAATACGACTGATCTGGGTCTTTATTAAAATTCAATTCTCAAACCCGTACAGAAGTGTGGGAGGGCCCATCAACTTGTAGAACTTCGGGCGTGTTTCTTTTCTCATTGGGTTTAGAGTTCTCCTGATGGTCCCAAACGTATGGTCGAACTTGTGTGGCTTCTTCATCACATCATTGTTTGTAATCTAACAAATACAGCTCTACAGCTCAGATATTCAAAATTACTGACCTACTCCAGAACAGTACCACCTACAACAATTTTCTCCCGTATGGGGTCCAGCCATCACCTCGGTCTTCAATGTGGAGATCTGTAATACGAAATCCTCGATGACTGTACAACCATCTGCAAGCTACTTTCCCAGTTCGACAGGATAGCCTGCTCATCAGCAGATAACGACATGTCATCTGCAGAATTACCAATCATAAAATACTGTGGGAGCTTCAACTGCCAATTATTGTGTACGACATCGTTTATACATAGGCTATAAATTGAAAAGAGAAGGGGACAATGGACACCCTTGTAGTACTTTATAAACATAAACAATTTCAGTTCTTCCAATTCTTATACCCAGTTTTCGTACCTTAGGCACACTGTCACAAAATGCTCGGCAGTAGTAGCAAGTAAGCCGAATCAGTCACAACATAAAGGAATTTTCAAATTGCCAGTCAGGCAATTTTCAAAGAAATTAAGCAGCGTTACTCCTTTGCGTTTCTTATCTCCCATTTCTCAGAACTCAGGGACACAAAAAACCAAAACAATCACAAAAATAATGAATTAAGAAAGAGACAAGCGATGTGTACTTTAACGGACTACGTACACGACCGAGTAACCGACCGCACTTGTATCAGTAATCATTAACAAATAACAGTTCCAAACTTGACCGTCTTTTAAGATTCGTGAATAAAGCCATCGACGTCTTGCACAGCTTTGTTCATACTGCCGAGTCTGTTACCCCTACCACACCGCTCTCTTTTACACCGACCTGTAGTGTTTGCGAAATTCTTCTGAACTGAAAACAGCGATAATCTCGAATCACACAGTAAACAATCCGAGCACAGAGATGATGCCTCAGAAGAATATGTGTGACAAAGAGGGGAAAATAAAGAGAGCAAATTCTTAGAAGTACAGCTACGCTTATTATTTCATTATAGTGTTCCAAAACAAGTCTTTGTTTGTGTAAAATGCACTCATTGTATTCCAGTTAAATAGGTCTCTAGCGTTTTTTTTCGAACAGATATATTATTTTCACGTATATCATTCAAATCTGTCAAACATTCCCCTTACAAGTTTCTTCGAAAGAATAAGAATAATAAATGTATGGCAACTAGTCGTCTGATAACAGTACAAACGTTGATAAATAGTGCTTACTGTGCTCGTAACCATAGAAACTATCTCCTGGTTGACTATTTGTTAGTTTTTATTTATAACAAGTGGACACAAAATTTTATAATGCTCGGAACATTGGGAGGGGGCGAGTGCCCCCCTTGCCCCTCCCAAGTTATGCCTATGGGCTAATCGATTTGGAACTGCAAAAGCCAGAAAAATACGGTTTAAGATTAAGCAAGACGATTTTTTTTTTATACTAACCACATATTCTTAAGTAGTTAGTAGGTTATAATATGTAAGTAAATCATGCATAACACTTGTTGTTTTGAGGAAGTTGGAAGGTATTCCAAAGGGGGGTATAAGATGGAGGATAGAGCAAAAATTCAACACTCTAGAGCGCTAAAACCATTAAGTCAGGCTGCTCTGTCAATGACTGGAGACTACGAGGCCAGTTACGAGATAGAAACTACTCTACAAAGTCGATTTACTATAAAAGCATAACGTTTATGAGACTTAGTCGGTTGGGCATGCCGAAAGACTGCTAAAGTAGGCAACACACCGTAGAACTAAGTTGATGGATGGTGCAAGAAAACGTGGAAGACCAAGAGAGTTACCAGTATAAGTAAGTGAAGCTACTGTAGTTGCGAACGATCAGGGCCCGCCACGCTAAACCGGACATTTACTAGAGTAATTAGTATAAGAGTTTGTTCAATTAGAATTTGTCACTTGGTAAGTAAGGTACATTACCTGCATACTTCAAATCAAATGAAACAAACGCAGACATTTCTCTCCCAGCAGCTGCTATGCTACTCCCCTATTGCCTAATCATGTTACCGTCTGAAGTCCGTCCGAGCGCATTGTATAAGGTTATTAACGTTTATACATAAAATACACACTCGTATCCCCCCACATTCATTTGGCAATCAAGATGTTCTTACTGGTATAAAAACGGACTCTTAATAACTAATATGCTCCCTGAACTGCAAAACTCGCTCACTATTTTGAACAAAGTACATTTATTATTACATAAATTCCGATATTAGATACTTTTCCATTCTTCTTCTTCTTCTTCTTCTTCTTCTTCTTCTTCTTCTTCTTCTTCTTCTTCTTCTTCTTCTTCTTCTTCTTCTTCTTCTTCTTCTTCTTCTTCTTCTTCTTCTTCTTTGCAAGTATAAGGTTCAAAGCCTATTATGTCGTCTGTTGTTACCACTGATCTCTCCATCCTTTAATCGGCCGTCCCAGACTTCTTCTACATTTAGCCAAATATTTTGCCACTTACATATGTATTCTTGAGGGAACCATACGTGACCAAACCATTTCTGTCTATATTCCGTCACCGTGTCATCCACTGGCCGGACAGCTAACTCATGACGGATGCTGTCATTTCTTTTCCAATTTAACCTGATATAAACGGCAACTGATCTAAGGTGCCTCATCTCTGTACTTTGCAGTCGACTTTTTCATCCGCATTCGTCGTTTTACATTCCGGCTGTTAAAATCCTTGATCGAATTTTCCTTTTTCTTTTCAGACGATTGAAGGTGCTTAAGAGTCTCCCTGAATGGTCTACCAACCCGATTGCAGGAAAGTCTGGGAGTGGGGCTGCCACCTTCAGACCCTCCAGATCTGCCCTTCGGAAATCCACCACCTAGGCTCTTCCGCTTTCTCCGTCGTTAGGAATTTTCTTCCTCCGTTTCCGATACCGTTGACCATTTGTCGCTTGTTACCCCAGTCCAGAGCCATATAATTGGGTGGGTAACTGGGTAATTTTTCAACAAAGAGAAAATTACAAAAATCCCGATTTCTCTACTACTTCTTTATTAATGTAATAACAGTAGAGCACACAGACAGTAGAGTAAACACTGAAAATTCGGAACATTCAGATTTGGGTTACAAATCCAGTTTGTGTGACACCCTGCTGGATTTTCACAAGTTTTATCAAAATTTTTATATCTTTTTTTGGGCCCTGGGCTCAACATTTTAAAATTCCCAAAACTTAACGCTACATTTAGGTGTTAGTTAAAATCCTCTTTACTTTGACAATCCACACGAATTTTTGAGATATTATCAAAATTTTCACCCAATTTATAAACCCCAATGTCCACAAATTTTTTTAATTTTCACAAATGAACACTATATTCAGACTGTGGTTTAAATTCCCTTTAATTTGATACACCACATGGTGTCTTCCGTTTTTTTCACAACTTTGACCCCACCCACATTTTTGCCTCCTTCCCCCCCATTTTTGGAGAAATTAATCTCAAAAACAATAAGCTTCTGTAGGTTAAAAGTATGAACACCCAAGCCGAGTTTCACGTAAATCGGTCGATGCATTCAAAAGTTATCGTGAAATATACACCAAATAGACAGATAGATAGACAAATGCCAAACGGTCGAGTCAAAATTGAGAACTCTCTTTGCTCTTTCAGTTGTTCTTAGTATTACACATAGTCTAACAGTATCTCGTTTTGGTAGTACTGAACTAGCTAGGAGAGGCAGCTAGTGTAGGTCGATTACGTTTGACATACCTTCAACAAAGGTATGTCAGCACCTTCTGTTGTGATCAAGTATGTTATCCAGTAGGCCTATAATGGTTTGTTCAGAGAGACAGAAAATTGACGATTGATGGCTTTCATAGTGCTGACTGGGTATCGAACCCATAAACGATTTGTATACTCATGGTCATGGCCGGCTCTAGTAGAAGACCGGAATGTTAAACGTGGCAACACTGGAACCAGCTGATATTTGAGGCCGACTAGACGATCTCTTAATTTATGTATTTCAATAATTAAATTGCGTCATTTTTAATTGTCGGTTAATAGTAACTTTATAATTCTTGATTTTTTGAAAATTAAAAGTTCATTATGTAAAATACTGTTATATTATTTAAGAAATATAATAATGAACTCATTCATATGATACGAATTCAATAATTCGAACAAAATTAATTTAAATATAATTAAATCACTACCGACTCGGAACACAAAGTTTTTTATGGGTAAAAACGTAAACGTTTTACCTTATAGCCTGAACCAGTTTTCGCTTTTGTAAAGCTTCTTCAGAGGCTGCCGCTGGGAGCACTGTTCGTCTTGTTTTTGACGACGGTATCGACTTTTGAAGAATCGATGAACCCCACACACACAATATCGATTCTTCAAAAGTCGATACCGTCGTCAAGAACAAGACGGACAGTGCTCCCAGCGGCAGCCTCTGAAGAAACTTTTTAAAAGCGAAAACTGGTTCAGGCTATAAGGTAAAACTTTTACGATTTTACCCATAAAAAACTTTGTGTTCCGAGTCGGTAGTGATTTAATTATATTTAGTTAAATAACGAACACGACATGGATAACGAAATCCAAGAAAATTAATTCATTAGGCCTAACACTAATTCACTAATTTCTTCAACTTAAACGTATAGTAATAAGTGCGCATAGACCTATAATTTATATTTAATTATAAATAGGCCTACTCATGATTTTAGTAATGCTATGAAAACTAAATCAAAATATAACATGTTCACTTTAGCTATTTTATAACGCTATACTTATAGGCCTCAGACGCAACGTTGCCACGTTTAATATTCCGGCCTTCTACTACAGCTGGCCATGTCATGGTCTATAAAAATTACACATGTGATATATTCATAAGCTTGTCACGAGATTTGATCAAATTTTATTTCCACAGAATTTAAAAAGAACGAACAGAATTCTTTTTGTAAAAAACGATCTAATATTCTAGAACAGGTCACCGAAGAGAAGATACGAGACAGAGGGTTGTAAATGGATATGGAGAAACGGTAATAAACCTATCACACAAATCTACCGATATGTGTAGCGAAACTTGACTGATTCGAATCTTTTATATGATACGGATAGCATTAAAAATTTTAGCGCGCGGGTTAGATACGTGTTGTCACAAGTTAATGAAGCATTTTAACTTGGAATTCTTTACAATAGAAAGAATGACATGACACCTCTTGTAACATCTTCTACATAGTGTCTAGATAAAAGTTAAAACAAACGTTATGGGTACTCTCCCTCAGAGGATTGTACATTCCTTCTCAGTGGGTGGAAAGTAAAAAATATAAATAACCATAAATGTCGATAGACGACACAGACTATATGTTTTGAAAATTGAAAGAGGAGTACGAGAAATAGAGTCTAAACATAAACACTACTAAAACAGAATGTCTGAAAATAGGAGACATGCATGAAGAAGACCCAGATCTGCAAATCCATAGAATCGGAAAGTGTAGGGAATTCAAATATTTGGGAAGCATTATTTCGAAAGATGGAACAACAATGAATGACATCAAAAATAGGATACAACTAGGAAAAAATGCTATTCGTTTGCTAAACTCGTTACTTTGGTCGAACAAAATGAAACTTCAAACTAAACTGACAATCTACACAACTATTGTGGAGCCCATTTTAACTTATGGCTGGGAATGCTGGCAACTTTCAGATAAAGAGAAAAAGATGATAGAAACTGTGGAAATGGACTTCTTAAGAAGAGCGTGTAATATTTCTAGAATGCAACATGTTAGAAACGAAGATATAAGAAGGAAAACAGGGCGCATATTTACAACAGCAGAAAGTATAGAATCCAGACAGTTGCTATGGTATGGTCACGTAATGACGATGGAGGAGAAGCCATGGCCAAAGAAAGCGTTGACTTACACACCACAAAACAGGAGAAGAAAAGGAAGACTGACAACACAATGGAGAACAGGAATCAGGAAAAGCATGAGAGATAGAGCTATTAAAGACTATGACTGGAAAGATAGGGAGAAATGGCGATCGAAATGCGGGATGCGGCATAGACTGTAGGACCCCCGCTAATAATAATAATAATAATAATAATAATAAATGTCGATAGACTGTGAAACTCTAAAAAAAGAAAGTTGATGTGCACTTTTTAACGGAAGCCAATGGTTTTCGAGTTATTGGGACTTGAAAATTGTGATTTTCACCCTGAATTTCTACACTGGTCACCACTGAAATGCAGTGGGGTATCTAGAATTTGGCGGGGGGGGCCAGCGGTCCGGTTGGCTTCATTCAAAAGAAAATAGAAGTCAAGACTATCAACATTACTGTCTCTAAAGTGGCTCCAATCAGTCCCATTACACTAAACGGTAACAACACAATAAAAATTCACATTATTGAAACATCATTTACAAGATACTTATTGACTGCATTGATTTTCCTACATTTCATATTTCAAACGTATAACCAAAAGGAAAATGTTTGCGTATTCAGAAAAGAACTACTATATTAGCGTGCACAGCTGAATAAATAACAAAACACCCTTAAAATTAACAGATTAACTAAATTCGTAAACTTAATATCATTAAAGAAGATCAGTGGATTGGACATTACAAAGAGCTGTGGTGTAAACAAGAAGAAGAACAAAATAATAACCCAAACCTTAATGACGAAGGAGAAGTCATGGACGGTGATGAGATATCAGTGAGTGAATTACAAGATGCACTAAAGTGCATGAAAAATAGAAAAGCTACAGGATTAGACGGGATAAATTTGGAACTAATCAAATACGCCGGCACTTTCTGTTACCTCAGGTTCTTTCATCTCATTATTATGTGCTGGCAAAGGTGTAAAATTCCAAAGGCATGGGAAACAGCAGAGGTGATCTCTCTTTTCAAGAAAGGGAACAGAAGCGATTGCGGGAACTATAGAGGCATAAGCCTGCTGAATGCTGCTTACAGAATATATTCCAGAATACTTAATAAACGGTTAAAGGTATTGGCAGACGCACTCTTATAAGAAGAACAAAATGGATTTCGGCAAGAACGCTCATGCAGCGATATCTTCACAGTCGAACGTCTTATAGAAAAACGTAGATAATTTAATCTCGAAACCCATCTCGCTTTTATATAATTCGAGAAAGCCTTTGACCGAGTTGACAGAGATAAGCTCTGGATAATAATGATAAACAATGGGTATCCTCCACAACTTGTAAATGCAATCAAAAGCTTCTATCACGCGACAAGAATAGTAATAAACACAGGTAATAAGAGAACGGATGAGATAAAAACTAACCAAGGAGTGAGGCAGGGATGTAGCTTGTCTCCCACTTTTTTCAATATATATATATTGACGATGTTCTTAAAAAATGGCAATCAAAGCAATATCCTGGAGTCCAGCTAGACCGACATACTTACCTGAGTACGTTACTATTGCTGACGATAAAATAATAATACAAGAGAGTAAAGATAAATTACACCTGGCAGTGCACCGACTGAATCAAATATGTCCAGAATATAATCTTAAAATTTCCTTGCCTAAGACGAAAGTTTTGGCTTTCCAAGGCAAGTATCCCGTTAGGTCGATAATAATTGTCAACAATAAGCCAATTGAAGAAGTATCAAATTTTACATACTTGGGCTGCGACACAAGCTACAATTATGACAATGACATGGAAAATAAAATAAATATGTTCCAGGCCATATGTGGCACAATAAATAGAAATTAATAACAAAACACGAAAAGACACAAGGATAAAATTTTATAAGACGATGGGTGTACCTGTACTTATGTATGGGAGTGAAGGTTGGATAAATACCAAAAAGGAGACAGCAAAATACAGGCGGCAGAGATGAGATTTTTGAGACGGGTCAAAGGCTGTACAAGAAGAGATTTAGTAAGAAATGAAGACGTGCGAAATGAACTAAATGTATATGCAATAAATGAAAAAATAACTGAATATAAAGACAGATGGAAACAGCACGTAAATAAAATGGGAAATGGGAGAATACCCAAAAAATACTTAACTACAACCCAAGAGGGAAAAGAGATATAGGGAGACCAGGAAAACGGTGGTCGTAAGTTTGTGAGGATGGAACAGGCAAATGCCTAATCCTTGTAGTGCAGAAGAAGACTAAATTCGTCAACTTTTTAGACTCTCTGAGTGGGGTCCGGTCGCGTTCGCCACCCCTTCGTAATTACTCCCTACTGAAATGATCTAAGGAAAGGCGTTGTACCTTGGGCCAATAAAAAATAATAAAATTGTATTAATAATGACATTTAAGTGTTTTCTTAACTGATTTATTTTTTCAGTTTTATCTTTTTTTCATCTTGCCCTTTACATTTTTGACTATCATACGAAAAATTAATTCAAAGATATGGTATTTTATAAATTTCCCTTCCCCTTAAATTGGCCATTTTGACTTTTGTATTTTGTATTAAATATTTTTGACCTTACTATTTTAATCAGCGACCTCGAAAACGTAGGTATACAATTTTCAACAGTTGATTTCAAATAGTTAGGTACAAAAGAAATTTCAAGCATTTAGGGATTATTTCAACCCTGTACTACGTAACATACCAACGAAAGTCTAACTATTACAATCCTTACTTATGTTTTAACTTAAAATTAATTTTTTAATATTCTAAGAAAAAAAAATTAAAAATAACTGCTTTGTTATACATTTCATCCCCTTTAAATTGCCACTTTTGACTCCCCTAGATGCTGTACAATACATGTGACCTTAAATTCTTATTCAGAAACCCGAAAACATAATTTGATCAATTTATTCTGAATAGAGTTCCAAGGGTTTCACAGGGGGCGTACAAATAGTTGGAAACACTATTAGCCCGGGTTGTTAGGCCGTGGTCTAGAGTTTATGCTGACAGAAGTTTCGACCTCACCATCGGAGGCCATCATCAGTTTGAGTGAATTGACAGAAAAATACATACTCTCTACCTCATCACTGGGGTGAATTGGCGGACACCGTGCCAATTGTTACTGATACTGATGATGGCCTCCGATGGTAAGGCCGAAATTTCAGCATAAACTCTAACTTATACCACGGCCTAACATCCCAGATAATAATGTTTTAAATTATTCTGAATAGTTTACTAAAGGATAATTTTCGGGCATTTAAGGGTTGTTTTTAAGGGCCTTATGGGTGAGAGCACTCAACACTTATGTTTCAACTTTTATCTAGACTCTAGGTAGAAGACAATGCATGAAGTATCATGTCGACTTATTCTATTGAAGAGAATTCCGAAGTTTGGCAGTTTTTTTGTGCTTCATTGAATCTACTGCTAGTATTCGGAAACAGAATATCCGGAATAATATGGGTATGAATGTTGCGAATTCGTCTCGTCAATCACACGATACTGAGTCCTATAACAATACCTTACGTTTAACTCACAAGTGTACAGGTCTACATCAATAATGTATTTATTTAGTATTGCATTTTCTCCCGTCGAACGTCACGTTCATGCACGCACACTGACGAATATGAAAGTGAACACGGGATTTTTTCGTTGGCAAACTGTTAACATAAGTTTGGTGTGCGACGTGATTATGACGGCATACCGTAGGATACAACAATAGGCGGCTTTGGTTCGATCGCCGCAGACGCATGCCTCGCGTGTTTCTGGGTCTCGGTTCTGCGAATCGCTCACTGCACCGCCTTCTTCTTCCCGTCGTCATTTTATTTATTTAATATCTTTGTCCTGCGCCGAACCCCCCTGCACACTCACACACACACACACACACACGCGCGCGCAAAATTTGAAATTTATTTCCGCCGTCGTCGGACCAGTAGCTTCTGGATTCGATTTGAAGGCCTACATTTTCAATTAATTAAGCGAATTTTAGTTTGTTTCGTTTCAGATATATTTCAAATATGTAACACGTTTATTCGAGTTCATGTATTTGTAATTAACAATCAGAATGTGAATGACATTACGTTTATGTATAACAAAGGGAAAAAAAAGATCAAGGCAATTAACTCAAAATTGAGTGTGGAGGAATCTCGCTTGTAGACTTTCTTGATTAAGACTATCATTATTAACAACGTTCTGAAATTTAACACAATTATTTCAGTTAACATTAAACGTTCGCTGAAAGGACGGAGAGATGTGGGGCGTCCGAAGAAGCTTTGCAATGACCAGCTCAGTCCATCTGTTTGGGACCGGAACAAACCGTTTTTGTACTTGTCGAAGATAATAATGATACTAATAATGTAATAATAATGGTAATGGTAATGTAGATAATGTAAACGATTTGGTCATCCACGACAGCAAGCTCCTCTGAACTCTCTCAATGGACGTCTTTCAATACTCACAGTTTCTATTGCAAGCAAACGAAGGGTATCCCAAACGGCTTCGAACTTGTAACATATAAAGATGAATACTCTTGTAATGCCTACCTCGTAATCTATAATCCATTTAATGAGTCCCATATTCCTTGCGGCCTTCCAGTCCATGAAAACCCTATGTCTTGACGTGTAGTTTACGCTGTCGGTAGTTTATAGTAACTACTAGTTACTAGTAATTACTAGTTTATAGTCAAACTAGTTGACCCTCTTTAGTTACGCTGTCGGTAGTTTATAGTAATTGTGTCAGTTGTGTTTTTGGTGTCATAACAATCCATCTACCAATTAATGACAATAAAAACTGTCGAAACGTCGATCCATCGTGCTAAAATTGTGTCTATTCAAAGACTGGAACTGATAAAACGTTTCGTCAAAACAAACCGTTTCGAACAGAGTATTGCGAACTGCGCCCAGCCGTAGGCTTTAGTCACCACTTATTATGCCACGATGTGTTATACAAACTTGTTTCTATAAGCTGACTCGCAACGGTGTGGGGGGGGGTTTGAAAAACACAAATAGTGTTGCCCGGAAATTCTGTGTTAGAAACTTCAGAAAAGTTGGCGACGACAAAAAGGGATCCTTTTAAGAATACAAGCAATAACTTAATAATAGAAGCTGCACCATTATCATTGACAAAGGTCAATTATATACGATGTCTAGATAAGGCAAACAACTAAATCGACACTCAGTCAAAACAGAACAGATGACATTAAACGACTCTCAAGAGAAGACGACATGGATCATGATTTTTGTCAAAAGATGTAACACGGTAACAATTCGCCCGAAAACTTGCTCTGGATACTGGTCTGGAGTGAAGGTAGATGCTCTCAAGAGAGTCAGATAAGTGCTAATAATGACCATCTTCCCAGATAACAATGATGATGATGATCATCATCATCATCTTCAGCAAACATGAAACCAAAAATAGTTTGATCCGGTCTCAAGCAGATAGACTAGAGCTGGTCACTACAACGCTTCTTCAGACATCTCACACCTCTCCGTCCTCCATTTTACACATCACCTATAAAAGGAAAGGAATTTTACATAACCATCACAAGTGCAGTAATGAATATGACATGAAATTACGACTGACGAAATAGACGAAGGTTTGTTCTGTCGAAGAAACTATCAAGTATGCCGTGTTTTGCCGCAACAACGGGTACTGACGGGAAAGAAAAGATTGTTTCTTTTACGCACCAGAAAAGAGAAGCGTGAAATAATTGTTACCGATAGTGCAAGATGTTATCTTTACCGGTACCACGATTCAGACCTACAACCGTTGAGTGGCGGGTATAGGCCTATAGTGGAATTCGATATCTGCCACGAAACTACAATCACCTTACGGTGAAACATTCATATAATTGTGTAGATTCACAAACCGTGCCTCATACACAAAGTATCTAAAGTACCTGTCGGCAAACAAAACTTCGTAACAAGATACTTTGCTCCACAAACATAGCGCCTTTAGACTCGTACTTGTAACGTCAGCGTAACAACGCCGTAGACGTTATTGAGCAGATAATTGGTGATATCGCACCATCGGAAAACGTTCCGAAGCACGTACAACTTCCCCCACAATGGGGGGGGGGGGATAAAGCGTTTGGTGCTAAGCTAAGTTAACACGTGTACTAAACGAGTCATTCAGTCAGTAAATTCACTTGTTTTGACACTTTACAATTATTAAATTTGTGACAGTTCTACAGAAAATGTGTGCTCATAAAGACGCATATTTTATTGGCACTATACTATAAATATATTTTGAATTACAAGTTTTCTAAAGACCACTTGGACCTCTTGTTTTCTTGTGTTAGATCCAGTGGAGGACATAATAACAATCCTAATGTTAAACCGTTTCAGTGGCCCTTGAGAAAACTTATGTTCAGAAACAGCGTTCAGGTATCTAACAAAAGTAATTGTTTCGATTTTGATTTCATTAACCAAACTTCAATAATGAGTTTTTCAGAAGTAGAGAAAGATTTCAATGAAACGGATATTGAAGTAATTAAAAACTTTAAGGGAATTATGAATATAGTTAAAGACATTAGGTCATGCTATAAGGATAACATTCTGTATTATCTGTGTGGCTTTATTGTAAAAAAATTATTTCGAAGTTAAGGTGTGAAGAGTGCATTCATTTGCTTGAGCGTTTTCACACATTTTACGATCGATGCATTTTACTGACATTGTGTTAAGCGGAAAATTAATTATAGCGTCATCAGACGTTTTAAAGATTGTAAAATATATGTATAATTTATTGATTATATCTGACAGTAAACTTAATACCAAAAAAATGATTATATCAGCTTGCAAAAACTTTGCCGGCACAGTGTTTAGAAAACATAGTTTAAACAATGATTTTTCTGAAGACAGCCATGAAGTGATACTTATCAAATTAATAGGGACATTATTTTATAAAATCTTGTGCTATGATATTGCTAACAACCGCTGCAGCTACCTTCTCTAAGCTTGGTGTCCGCCAAAAGTTAAATAAATTTGTATTATTTAGTAATGTTTAATGTAAACAATTTTTATAGAATTAATATGTAGCTAATTAAAAAAATAAAAAATTTTAATGTAAAATAGCATTGCTTATTGAACACTTTAACGACCATGGCGAGCGTATACGCCAGCTTCTTTTACGCAATAAACATTTTAAAGTTTACGGCTCGCGTCTTTGTTTCCCTTATTCTTATTTTTATTCGTCAACATTAAACATTCTTAAATAAGAACGCAATAAAACTGTTCATAAACGCAACAGAATTTAGCGATAAACTGAAATAGTGTGTCAGAATACTGAAATCTTACAATGAAACAAATGTGTTTATTTTGCAAAAGAACTTATTAAAAACCTCCCACTTTGGAGTAATTAATTGTTAAAATGACATAGCTATACCATTGAACGCAAAATATGCTCCGAGAAAGCAACAACAGCTATAACAAAGCAGAAAAGTCAGACTTTGTACAGGTACAGTATAAAGCATACGCAGGGTTCTTGCCCCCCCCCCCCCCCCCCCGGTGCTGCGGTCGGACCGAATTCACCTGAATGCAGCACGCGATCCATATAGTGTACGTCGATGTATCGCACAGCATTGACCTCCAGATTTATACGAGTTGTAAGTGTTCTTGCTTCTATGTAATAAGTTAACGTAAATAAGTAGCGTAAAGTATATGTTATGTGTTGGTGGACAGATAATGGATAAGATGCACACTGGAAAAGGAAGTGGTAGAATAACTTGAGGTAGGAGGGCAGCATTAAAGCATGAACACACAAACGAAGGCGAGAAGCCGAGGAAACAGCAAGCTATCCGAGTCCAAACCTTGGGAAGGCAAAGAAGAATAAGAAGACGAAATGAACCAGCGAAATAACACGTTGACGGTGTACACACGGCGATCGTGAGCGAGCCTGAGCGTGCGCGCGCGCACACCGTCTGAGTAATTGTCGGAAACATCATGGAGAGTAGTTTTGAGTAGAAATGTCAGCGCTGGAGAGACGAATGGCCGTGCCGACAAAGCGTCCATGTTTTATTGATACCGTTCTCAAATTTGGCACCACCGCCCATTTTCACCAAATTACCAATTCTAAACATTTCCATCAGCAATTATTTTCTATCAGGCGCGCGCTCGCCAGCACGACAAAGCATGTTTCGCGCATTCTTTGCGCTCGACGCTGCTTCGCCATGCCTCTGCCTCCGTCATATCGTCGTCGTCGTCGCTACATTGTCTTTGTTCCTGTTAATCAAAGTCAGCGGGCGACCGGCAAGTTTTCATACATTTTTTCTCAATTATATACGTCACAGTTTTAATAAACATCTACTGCATTGTCGTTAAACTACGCCAACTGGTTTAAACGTCTGCTAATACTCAACAAAAAATATCTGTACCTTATCACAATATTGCACACACACACACACACACACACACACACACACACACACACACACACACACACACACACACACACACACACACACACACACACAATCCATATACGTATTGGTCTTCTAACTCTATTTTTTTTTTCAGTACCGTAAATTATTTCTCTTCTGTTACTTTTTCTTCTGCAGGACTCATTTCCACATGAATCCACGATGCAACACGAGGAGGCGGACCCTCACTCCCCCCCCCCCCAGAATAAAGTCAAACATAAACTGTCTGAAATTGAAATCTAACTTTTACAAATTTAGAATTAACTGAGCAGAGATACATTCCGATTATGATAAACAGTATTCTTAAATCTTTAGCTTCGAAACTCTTTCAAAATTTTAATGGCCATCTTTATCAATGTGGGAACTGGTGCATATCGTGGCGCAGTTAAACTTTCAATCGTGCAACACTACTGGATGTCCTCCAATGGTGGGGCCGAAACGTCTGTTGTTATAAACAGTATTAGACCAAGGCCTAATAGCCCGGCCAGGAACAACGAACTTAACGAGTTGATGCCGCCTGTTAGAGTATAAGACATCAATTCTTATTTTTGTTGCCAAGTGGTGTGAGGATGGGCCGAGAACATTGGTGCCCTTGTTTTTTGTTTTTGGTAATTGGAGACAGAAGCATTGGATATCCACAGCATTTAATAAATTCAGTTAAGATCCTTTACAAAAGTACGTCTGTAGTCCTGATCCATACCGGCATAGTCCGTCTGTAGTCATAGCTTACCTATCGGCAATCAGGTGACATTCCTATAAATAAGGGAGTTAGGCAGGGACGCTGTGTTTCCCCAACGTTGTTTAACATATACATTGACGACATGCTGGGAGTATGGAAATCCAGAGTGACTTCGGGTATACAACTTAACAAACAAAGTGGCAAGAGAGTACTCACTGACAATTTCAGTAAGAAAAGACAAAAACCATGGCCTTTAAATGTAAATATCCAGTGAGGACTAAGATGGTTATAAACAACAGAACTTTAGAACAAGTGAGACCTTTCAAATATCTCGGCTGTGCAGTAAGCTATGAATCTGAACATGATATAAGAGTGAAGATAAATAAATTTACGAATATTTGTGGTATGATTCATAGAAATCTTAGAAATAAAACAAGACTTAAACAGCACAAGGATTAAATTTATAAGACAATTGCAATACCCACATTGATTTATGCGAGAGAGGCGTGGGTCATGACAAAAAAGAAAATCAGCAAGATTCAGAGTGCTGAAATGCAGTTTCTTAGAAAAATTATACATCGCAAGAGAGAATAAGTAATGAAGATATCAAAGCAGAACTCGAAGTAAAGGACATAAATTAAATTATTCAATTTACAGAAGACAATGGTGGGTTCATGTACAAAGGATGACAGAGGATCAATTGCCGAACTATAAAGCCTTTTTTTTTTTTTTTTTTTTTTTTTTTTTAAATTGCTAAACTGCTATAATTGTTTTTATTATTTAGACAAAGCTTTTCGTCATTACTGACATCTTCAGGTCTTAAACAACAGTTGTTTAAGACCTGAAGATGTCAGTAATGACGAAAAGCTTTGTCTAAATAATAAAAACAATTATAGCAGTTTAGCAATTTTATAAAATGTAAGGATGGCTGCTAATTTAAACAATACGAAGAATATAAAGCCATTGGTAGAAGAGACAGGGGTCGTCCGAGGATGAGATGGGTGCCGGAACAGGTTTATATAACCTAACCTTGAAGAGGATAAGAAAAAGAAGTAATTGGAGATCCTTTCTTGGTAAACATGTCAGCACTTTATTCTTGTTCTTGTCCTTGTCCTTGTCCTTGGCCTTGTCCTTGTCCTTGTCCTTGTCCTTGTCCTTGTTCTTGTTCTTGTTCTTGTTCTTGTTCTTTTCTTGTTCTTGTTCTTGTTCTTGTTCTTGTTCTTGTTCTTGTTCTTGTTCTTGTTCTTGTTCTTGTTCTTGTTCTTGTTCTTGTTCTTGTTCTTGTTCTTGTTCTTGTCTTGTACTTGTTCTTCTACCAGGGACTAGCGAATCACCAATTCCGGTCCCAAAGGAATATATACGTACACTTTTCCAACGCTTCCTAGGCCTTCCTATACTTTGTTCTCCAACAGGCTTATATTGTCAAACTTCCTTAGGCAATCTGCCATCTGACATCAGCAATCTATCTCTCTTTGTTGTTCTCTGCAATACGATCTTGGATACTAAAAATGTTCAACTCTTTACCATTGTCTTGAATGTAGAGTCTATCCCTTCGTGTGCAGCCTTTAACAGATCGCAATAATCTCATCTCCGACGCCTGTATTCTACTCAGACGTTTTAGAGATCTGGGCATGTACGATACCCAAGTTTCAGAACCATACACTAACACTGGCTCGGCCATCACAATCAGCATTCATTGCTCATAACTCCAGAGTGGGATCGAATTCATTGGCGAACAAGTGATTCACTGTAAGCAGTGAGAGCAAGTTTTTAACATTCTTTTTTATTCGGACTCTTAGATGAGGTTACTGCTCGGATAACAGCTTTTGAAGCAGGAAACATGACGAGCTCTGATATGCGATCTTATTGAAAATCCACTGGTACCTTTATAAGAACAATAAGCATTATATATAATTACTTTCAATGTTAACTGTAATATTTCCATTGTACTGGCTAACAGAAGAACTTGTTTAGTTCGATAGAATCGATGTAAACAGTTGATATAATTTTGTGTTGTTTGGTTTTTATATTAAATTGGCTTAGTATTGGCTGGTGCCTCTTTCTTTCTTCTGCCGGATCCGTACTATGCACGGTGTACGAAGTATACCGTGAGGTCAAAAACAGTAATTAACGATAGTAGGTAGCTAACCACGTCTCACATGTTAAATACCTAAGATGCGATATTACAAATGAATCTGAGGACATCAACAGAACGCTAAACGACTTCTACCTATTAGCGCACTTATTTAAACCGCAACGAGAAACAGTCAAGAAAACAAATCAATACAGATGAAATTATACAAAGCTAGGACTGTACTTTTAATTCCAAGTCACTGGAATCGCATACGAGATACGAAGACGATATTTATAAAATATAAGAAAGAACGTAAGAGGACAGAAAACTTTGTCATACGAACGGAACTAAATATAGGCTATCCTCCATAGACGTCAGATCTGAAGAACACGGGTTTTCAGTCGATTGATCAGATAAGTAAAGTGAAACAGGCAAAGCTTCCTAAACAAATTTTAAATTTTAAACCTCAAGAGAAAAGAGATGTAAGGAGACCCTGCAAGGACAACATCTTCTTCTATCAGGGTCTAGACGAATCACTGTTACGGTCCCACAGGCATATATACACTTTACCAATGCTTCCTAGGTATCGATTTGTTCCTTTGTACAAAGGAACTTGTACTTCTGACTAGGGACTTCTGAGTAGGGTAAATGTCCTCCTAAGGACGTTACCAGCGTCCTGTAGAGTAAGACCAATGGCTGGAGTGCTACCTTTCTGCCTCTGGTCTTGCTCTAGGTTTCGTTCGGAGACCCACGTCATAGGTTCTTCCGGCTGTAGTCCCGTTAGGAAACCTTCCTCAATGGAAAATACGGCTGATAATACCTAACTGTGGTGACAAGAAGAAGAAGAAGAAGTAACTTAGTAGTAATAGTATTCAGTGGCATAAGTAGAAGCTGTTCCTGGAGGGGATAAAACTAGCTTGAAGGTTAGCATCCCCATTTAAATGATTATAGAAGCAAACTTTTATTAGCTCGTGGGAAATTGGAGGCTTTAAGACGTTTAAGACCCCCTGATCCCTCCGTAGTTACGCCACTAGCAGTAGCAGTCTCTCCGTAGTAACAGCAGCAGCAGTAGTAGTAGTAGTAGTAGTAGCAGTAGTACTAGGTGTAAACAATTCTTTTCTCTGCTGTGAATGAAAAACATACAAAAGTTTAAAATGTTGTCTGTCTTCAGAAACTAAAATAAGACATAAGTCTATACTTCGTGTGCAAGAGAGAGAGAGAGAGAGAGAGAGAGAGAGAGAGAGAGAGGGGGGGGGAATGAATTGGTGTATTAGTGCATGTAAGTAGTGTGTGATGCTCTTACATGATGACGAAACGGCCGACATAATTGCGCAACCAATATTGAAACTTTGGTTAGCTAAGTGAGTTACAAATGTAAGTTACCACTCAGTGACTGTGTGTCTGTATAAAACATACAATTATTGGGCGAGCGAGGATCATTGACCAGAGAGGCAGGCACAGTCGGGTGCCATTAAAAACGGCTTAGATAACAATTATTGGACGGGGGTCCCGCGGCCCCGGCTACTGGAATTACTCAAAATTACACGGTAGCGTCGTTAGCGTTAATGGACGGACGCTCTCTAGTCTCAGGTGGTGGTTTCATTCATAAACACACACATACACACACTACATAATGTGGTCCTCGTCTTCGCTGGTCGTGTAATTGCACGTAATAATAAAGTTTATACCTCCGTATCTGTCATCTGTCCTTTGCCCCCCCTCTCACTGTCTCTCTGTCGCTCTTATTTTCGGACAAACACGCGCGCGCTTACAAACAAAGACCGAACAAAGACTTAGCCGCGTTGTAGCACATAATTCTGCCCTGGTGCAAATTGCAAGCGTGAATAACAACGCTGAAATACTACTACGGTCCCTAAGCTGCATAACTTACTCGCTATTTTGTACATTTATTATTATATACATTACAATAGTAGATAATTTTTCAATTATAGGAAAAATTACAAAAATTCCGATTATTCTACTATTCATTGGTAATATGACAACTGTAAGCACACAGTTATACTATAAACAGGCTCGGGCAGGGGCGAACCGCGCCACCTCCCAGGGCGGCAAATTTTAAAGGGCGGCAGATTCCGGAATGTTAAGTTTTGAAATTGTCGGATAAGTGTACTAAACCCTGCAATGGCTTAACTCATGGTGAATCAAAAGATTCAATAATAATCAATAGCAAATAATCAATAGCAATTATCAATAACAACAATAGCAATAATTAATCAGTGCTATTAATTTACAGGATGAACTTAAAGTGCTTTCAACTATTGTAAAACCTTAAAGTACGCCTGTCAAGACTTTAAAATTTATTCAAGCGTGTGAGTTCGCTCTAAGAAATTTGCTAATATTACCTGTGACAGTGGCAAGCGGAGAAAGGACTTTTTCGAAGCTAAAATTTATTAAAACTTACCTCAGATCGAGTATGTCCGAGACTCGCCTGAGTAGTCTGGCGACTGCATCTATAGAACATCAGTTAGCTGAATCGCTTGATTACAACGAAGTCATAAAGGAGTTTGTCAGTGCAAAAGCTAGACGAGCATTTTTTAACTAACGTATATGATACATTACTTTTGTTGTATTTCAATCATAATGAATTTTAGTTAATATTTTAATTTTAAGTCATCACATAGGCATATATTTTTATTGTCTCACGATTCCTTGTATTGTCTCTACAATTTTTATTGTAGCCGTTCGCCGCATCGTAAACGCACGCGAAAAAGTTCTAGTTATTTGGTAAACACAACAATGCAAGCATTCCTAGTCGTCATTTGACGGCAATCGCCGTATCTTTAGAGTAGATCTAGCGTGCGTGAATGTGTTCAGAGTTAAAATAGGGAGGGGGCGGCACTCATAAATACTGCACAGGGCGGCAGAAGCGCTGGGGCCGGCCCTGACTATAAACATCAAAAATTCGTAAGATTCGGACTTGGGTTTACAGTTTCTTTTTAGTCTGACAGCCTGCTGGATTTTCTCAATTTCAAAAAATTTTTGATCACTTCATTTTGCCCCTGGAGTCCCAAAATTTGGAAATTTCCAAAACTTGACACTCCACTGCCAAGTTAGTTGAAATTCTCTTTAATTTGATACTATACATGAATTCTTGTAATTTTATCAAAATGTTCACCCATTTTTAGGCTCTGACGTCCAAAATTTTTAAATATTCAGAAATTAACATTATATTCAGATTGTGGTTGACACTGTACATCCGGACTCACGTGTCATATCTAATTATTTTAACTGTAGGTAATTAAATAGCCTCCTCCTGCGGCTATGGAAGTCCCAAATTGTACTCATTAGTCAAATTCTCTCCAAAGCTGTTTTCAACACTTGTACTATTTTAACTTGTACTAAATTTTTATGTTGGTGCAACAGCCTTTGGAGATTTAAAAGTACACGTTTATAAAGCCTTTGGAGATATTTATAAAGTACCTGTTAAATAAAAAACGCTAAATTCTTTATTTTAAGTGTTACCGTGTTAGAAGCATTGTATAACACATTAAACGTTATGTTTTCCTCAACCGTGGCTTTTATTTATTTCAGCAGTAAACTAAAAACCAAAAACCGTTGTCACCTAACCTCACAAGTGAAATCAACACCTATTTTCGCTTTGCATTAAGTAATAGGACAATTTACAATTAGTACACTTCTTCTTTTCCACATCGTAATATATCGATATAATTGCATATTATATAAGACATCGAAAACATACTACAGGAATGGATAAATGTACAGTTCCGATGCCGCTAAATAGCTTTTGTTTATTTATTTGTTACTATGGTAATTAATTCTGGTCTCCATGGTGTTGTTGACGTCTTTAGTAGTAATATTTAATATATTTCATTACTTATTCATTGCATCATCAAAAATACGTATAAACATAAATTTTATAATGTTAAAGACAATTACAAAATATATACACATCTGTACACAAAATTCCAAAACACATCGCATAGTAAAAACATTAAAAACTGCAGGAACGGGTAAAGGTACAGTTCCGATGCCGCTAAATAGCATTTGTTTATTTACTTGTTACTATAGTAATTATTTCTGGTCTCCATGGTGTAGTTGACATCTTTATACGCGTCAACGAAAAGGCATTATTAAAATGGCCTAAATCGTGCGAACGGGACAAAATATCAAATTCCTCCAAGTTAAACAGTATTTTTCGCCTTGTGTCAAAGGTTACCTGTGCAAAATTTGGTGGCAATCGGTGTAACGGTGTGGATTTGTATTCAGTACCCACAAATCCTCAGGCTTTGAGTTTTATATACATTATATATAAGTACATACAGAATGATAGTATCTAGCAGCCAATGTTAACTGCTAACTTAAGTTTACGAGATTTTAGATTACGTGTATACGCTAGTAGGCCTATATATTCTGCCTTGATATTTTTTCCTATTTATTTTATCGAGAGTGTACTAAACCTATTTATTAATTTACATCTCACAAGTAATAACGTGGATATAGTGCACTCCGCAATAAACTAATCACTTTATTCTTGTGATGCCTATCACTTGACGCGTCACACCAAGTCAAATGGCTTCGTTCTGTTTAGCCTTCGCACAAGTTCAGTTGGAGCATCTCGACATTCTGGTGTTTACGCAGACGTTTCTCATGCTTCTTGGCGAATCGCTGAACTTCATCTTCGACTGAAGCAATCTTCAAATCTCTGTGGATGTCCTCATTTCGTATGTACCATGGGGCAAACAATACACATCAGTACTTTGTTTTGAAATGTCTGGATAATTTCTGTTACGTTTCATTGTGCATCCCCAGACATGTTTAAGGCCTTGTTTATATACCAACAGTTTGTTATGTTCATGCAACTCAGAATGTCGTCCAAGCCAATACATTTTTCCCAATTTTCTGTCAACCTCAGTTCTGTCATTTCTTACGTGCTCCTTCCAGCGTAACATGGCCTCTAATGCCTGGCCTAAGTAATTTTTCACCGTTTTAAAGTGGTGCCACTTGTTGGTTGCTAACCGCAGGCAAATAATAATTAATTTTCCTATTCGTGAAATTAACGTGCAACCGACTTGCCTTCGTTTAGTTTTATCAGCCATCTTTTATTTAGTCCAATAATTGACTTTATCAGTGGTACATTATAGTTT
Source organism: Magicicada septendecula (assembly GCA_034769895.1). NCBI lineage: Eukaryota > Metazoa > Arthropoda > Insecta > Hemiptera > Cicadidae > Magicicada > Magicicada septendecula. The sequence continues at coordinate 369,364,805 of CM068372.1, forward strand.
ATCAGTTGCTTTACATCTTCAATCCTGTTACCATCTTCTCCTTCACAACACGGCATAGGCAAAGTACTGCCTGATCCGCCTTCGAAGATCCTCCAGCCATCTCTTCCTGGGTCTATCCACACACCTGTGTCCTATAGGTTTGTATTTACAGACTTGTTTGGCTAGTCTTGAATCTGACATTCTAAGTATTCTTTCCATCGTTTTTTATAATGTTATAATCGTTCGTTCAAGTTGAAAACTTGTAATTCTTCTCTTATGGCCTTATTATTTATACGGTCAAGTTTAGAACACATTTAACTACTCCTAAGAATGCCATTTCCGAGCCCTGTATATTGACTGGCTTGTTTCTTGGTTGCTGTCCATAATTCACGTCCATAGGACAGTACAGGGACCGTCATAACTTTGTAAAACTTTAATTTTGTATCTCGACGTAACTTGATTCTAAAAATAGGGTTTATTCAATGCTGATACCTTCTGCAATAATGGCAGTGTCATCAGAAAAAGTAGTAATTAGGCCTGTTCACGGGTTGGTATTTCATTTGTATAGAACTAGTACTAGTACGGCTGCCTTGGGGAACACCAGCTGTGATTTCTTTTATTTCAGAATAACAGTCCTCGTGTGTTACTCGAAAATATCTGCCTGAAATATAGGATTTCACTAACTTGCTGAAATGTTTTGGTAAATCTCTTTCCAATTTGTACTCCAATGCGTGATGCCAGGCATTAAAGTCCCTGTGTCGATGTTCGTGTAATTACAGGCTTGACCACCTGATAAATATTCGCTTTCAGCAGATTAAGTTTCTAACGTTACTGAATGGTATTCCTTGTAACTTAGCCTTTCTCCAATATTTTTTTTGTTCTTTCCTCCACCGTTCTTCACTGTTGACCCAAAATAGTTAAACTTTAATCATTGGTTATTTGAAAAACAATAAGTCGCCATCTCAAGGACACGGCTGAATGCAATAACGGAGACCATGCTTTCAGAGGCTCAGAACGGTTTCAGAAAAGGCAGATCATGTTTAGATTGTATACTGTCACGTAATGCAGAAACAGTGTTACGTCATTACGGAACGTTCTGGTACATTCCGCAGCTGTACTGCATACGTGACACTCGACATGTGAGGCAGTATTACGTAATGCGGCACGTCTCGTGCGTTCTCGAAGCATCTCAATTAGCCCAGCGGTGCGTGTTTCTGCGAAGGTCGCGCTGAAGTGTCCTCTAGAATTTTCGATGGCTTGTTAAGGACGCATGTTATGGAACACTGTAGACTATAAATAGCCATACCTGCTGCTTAGTTTTTAGTTATTGTCGGCCGATTACAAGTGATGTTACTCTGTGCGTTCAAGTAGTTAGTAGTGAAGTGTTGTGATTTATAATCGGGCGGTATATTGTAATACAATTGTGTTTTAATATTAGTTGACATTTTATGCGTGTGAACAATTTTTTTATTTGATTGGTTTTAAGAGACTGTGTTGTTAATTACGAACTGTTTAACTGTGACAATTAAAGCTGGTGATTAGTGACTTAATTGGTGTCTCGTATTTTGTTTCCACTGTACCTACGAAGATCAAGTAGACCGTCGTAACAATATTTACAATTGCTCAGCTCATTGAAAAGCGTAGAGAGTGTCAGCTGCCCACATACATAGCTTTCATTGGCTTCGAGAAGGCGTTTGACAGAATGAATCGGTGCAAACTATGGGCAGTAATGGCAAGGAAAGGGAGCCCACAACGTCTAATTAGAGCAATACAGAGTCTTTATGTGGAGAATAAAATCTTAATAGAAGCAGGGAAACCGAGAATAGCTCCTAGAGTTGGGCTGATCGATTGTGGAGTAAAACAAGAGTGTCCATTATCACCTTCTCTTTTTAGTTTATGTACTGACGATGTAATACAAAACTGGCAGATGTGTCTTCCGGAGCATTATATGATTGGCTACTCTGCAACTGACACTTTGTTGTTTGCGAACGATCAGGCTGTTCTGTCGGACTCTGAAAACAGATTGCAGATGGGGATACATTTGTTAAATCGAATCTGTAAATACTCTGGGTTACTAATATCAACACTTAAGACCAAGGTGATGGCTTTTCGTAGAACTGATCCCGGACGGGCAAAAATTGTTATAGATGGTACTGTCCTGGAACAAGTCAGCAATTTTGAATATCTGTGTCTTATAACACAAGCAACGACGTTGTGAATAAGTTGCATAAGTTCACCCTTATGTGCGGGATCATCAGACGAACTCTTAAGTCAGAAAGTAAAGAATCACGCCTAAAATTCTATAAGGTGATGGCCCTTCCCACACATCTTTATGGCTCTGAGAATTGGTCTTTAACGAAAGGCCAGGCCAGTCGTATTCAAGCGGTTGAAATGAGATTTCTCAGGCACGTGGCAGGGTATACTCACCATGATCATAGAAGAAACACAGATATACGGCAGGAACTGAATATTATGAGTATATACTGGACAGGATCGCCCAGTATCGGCTGAATTGGTGGGAACATCTTTTCCGAATGGATGACTGCCGCACCCCCAAACAACTATGGAACTATAAGCCGAGGGGACAGAGAGGTGTGGGACGTCCGAGGAAACGCTGGAGTGACCAGCTGTAATATTTGCCTGTTTGAGAGCGGAACAAACCATCCTTGGTTTAATCCTTGCAGGATGATGATGATGACTAAGTCACCCAGTATTACGGAACAGTCAGTGGCGGCCCGTGCTTAGGTTGCACCAGGGACGGTAACAGGGGGGGTCAAAGGGGACACCTGTATCGGACCCCGAACTCAAGGGGGCCCCAACAAGGGCTCCATCTTTTTGTGTAAAATAATTTTTAAGAATAAATAATTTTAGTTTGGTTATAATTTAGAAAAATAACAAAATATTTCTATTTAACCGCAGCAGGACCAATATTAAATTTGAACCTGTTCGATTTAATAGCTATGAGGGCATATTATTGTTTTCCCATCTCATAGATTTCTCCCCTATCCACTACCAGTGTTGTTTAATTCGGATGACAAAATGGCGAATTCGATAGTCGCTAGTACATTTTCGCAACAGCAGCTATATTCAGACAGTAAACTGCAGAAACAGTTGGAACATGAAAGAGAAAAGCTTGTTGCTTTTCTAAAGAGATTCCTTGACGTCATCATTTACTTAGGCTCCCGTGGACTCTCTTTTCGTGGACAAACGGATAAAATTGGGGACGTGCACAATGGTAACTTTCATGGGATTCTTGAGTTAATTTCTCACTATGATTCACTGCTAGACGAGCATCTTACTAAAGTAAAAAAAAGTCAGGAAGAAGGAAAACGTCTCCAAGCCCACTACTTGTCAAACAAAATCCAGGACGAATTTATAAATTTATGTGGGCAACAGGTTCTGGACTTCACTTTGAAAGAAAGAAAAAACTCTATTTACTTTTCGATCATCTGTGACGCAACACCAGATGCTGCTCATATTGAACAAAATGTTTTAATATTGAGGTACGTAAAAAAAAAGAAGAAAGCAGAAAGTGGACAGTTGAAGAAAGATTTATTCAATCAAACAACAGCAGTTTACTCGCCTTGAGCTGCCCACTCCCTAAATCTTGTAGGTGTACATGCAGCATCTTGCTGCAATGATGCAATTACCTACTTCGGCAGCATCAATCGTTTATATACACTTTTAGTAGCAGTCCAGACCGATGGGAAATTCTAAAACAAAAAACTGGCTTTTCCTTTCATAGCCAGAGTGGAACACTTTGGAGCTCAAGAAAGGAAGCAGTTCGCCCTGTTGCTAGGCATCTTCCAAGCATTATCGAAGCACTGGATGACTTGATAGAGAAGAGATCTAAAAAACTTACCCACAAAGCTTTTTCTGAAGCTGTTGGTCTGAGAGACTACTTTTTGTCTTTCAAATCAATCCTTATGAGTGCTGTGTGGATAAAGGTCCTCGAGAGTTTCGACCAAAAGAACTTATTTCTGCAGTCCAGAAGTGTCACGCTAGACAATGCGGTTGCAAATATTTTACAGCTACAGCAAGAAATTGAAAACTTAAGGGATAACTGGCCAACAATTTTGTCTGAAGCAAAACTTGTGGCAGGTAACTTTGGAATTATTACAGAGTTAAAGCAAGGAAGAAATAAAAGAAAATACAATGAAGATATTCCTTTAGAACCAGAGGAAAACTTTAAAATTAATGTATTTTATGTCATATTAGACTCTCTTATCTTTCAGCTTGCCAGTAGGTATGAGCACATGAGCACAATTGCTAATTTGTTTTCCCCGATACTGTCATTTAAGACCCTAGATAAGGAGGAACTCCTAAAACGATCTGTGCAGCTAAGAGAAAAGTACCCCAATGACCTAACTGCCTCGTTTAATGATGAGATTGTGCACCTAAAAAATGTGCACAAAGTAACCTTTAAAAGCACCGCTGAAAGCCAGGAAGGGCCCATATACCTTTTAAATAAATTGCGGCTTGAAGGAATTTTCCCACAAGTATGCATAGCAATCAGAATTTTTTGCACAATTCCACTCACAGTTGCTGAAGGAGAACGAGCATTTAGTAAGCTTTCGTTAATAAAGAACTACCTTCGTGCAACCATGACGCAAGACCGCCTGAACAGTTGTGCTTTACTTTCCATTGAACAAGAAATTTCAAGGAAAATAGATTTTGACAGTGTCATAAAAGACTTTGCTACAGCCAAACTAAGAAGACTACTTAATGCATCGTTAATTATAAATTTCATTTAATACTATTGAACTTTTACGACATGTATTAATATACAAAAGGTTGTAACCTACCAATCTACCTTTAAGTTTTATGTTTTTGTTAATATAAAGTCGTTTTAGAATTTGTTTTTTGTGTACCCTTATGTACACTACATAAATTTCTTTTATTAAATTTTCAATGTTTGTTGATACGAAGTAAACATGATCTAGAGTCTCAATTTTAGTTTTCTATGTTCCTTAGTCACCCTCTATGTGTGTAATATTTAAACGTGATTGTGACGGTGGTGTGTTGTGAGGGTGTTTGGGTGGGGGTGGGGGGTCGGGGTGGAAACAAGGGGGGCCCGTTGATTTATCTGTACCGGGCCCCACGATTTCTGTTACCGCCCCTGGGTTGCACGGTTGTACAACCACCAATAATTCCCGAATTGTATTTTAAATTATAGAATTATGAACAAAACAATAACTAAAAATAATGTTTTTAAGCTAAATCATCGTAATTAATCATTTGCCGATTGAAAAGCGCAGAGGAATACTAAAAGCCGTACACGGTCTTGCCGCGGTGTATTCACCAACTGTGACGCGGTTTGTATATGGGAAAATACAATGGAGTAGTGCTCTGGCTGGTTAGACTCGGTTGTTCCTATTACAGCGGTATAGGCTCGCTTGGTGTGATTAGGGACTGCAAACCCCGCTTGTACGTCACGGCGCCACCAGTATGTTTGTTGGTAAATAACACGTGGTGCGCCAGATTGGAATTTGTAAGTTCGTTGTTAGTATCAATCCAATTCAACCTCAAATGTAAATAATAAAGGATTAAGGTGTCATAGTGTAAGGATATTTATTATATTTAACTGGTAGGTCCCAATGAATTCTGTCGAAAAACTTAACGAAAACGCATTCAGTTTAGGTCCTATTGAGGGAAAAAATTGTAGTTAAGAGAGTAGGTAGGCCTGCACCAGACCTTTCAAATTTTAATCAAAGTGTAAAATCAGGTAGCAGAATATTTAATCGTAAATTTAAAAAAGATTCATACAATAAATATTCGTGGTTACGTGGGTTTGACACTAAAAATTGCAGTATGTTGCTTTCCTTGTGTATTGTTTGGAGGGGAGGAGACTTGGACATTTTATATTCAGAGAATAAAACAACTTTATTCCATCCAATCCATCTGCAACCGTAAAATTTTTCAACCACCAGCCGCCACTGGGAACAGTGTATTTTTCTATAATCAGAAGGTCGGTAAACTATGTGTGTCTAACTTATCCCGTGTGCTGAGTGCGTCGTCCTGTGTAACCTTGTCACTTCAAATATAATTCCACATAATATTTCCCTACAGACTTATTGTTCACACTTCTTCCACCTTTCTAGCTTCGTATTCCGCATCTTCATTTTCATCATTATCAGCACTACATGGTATATAGGGACTGTTGGACTTGTTCCTTGTTTCTTTCTTCGCTTTTTCATCGCAAATCACACTCAATATAACAGAAAGAAACTGATTTCTTTCACTCTGTACGTATGTTTTAATTTACTCGTCGTTTTATCCCGCTGTTTTATATTTTTAAATTTTCTTATGCACCAAAAAAACTATCAGCGCGCTCAAAATTCACTCTCTTGTTCAAGGTTTGTTTTGAAAAATTTAGTATATTCCTTATTTGTAAAATTTAAATTTGATTTTAAAAATCGCACATATGTCAAAACGTTAGAAATGATATTAGAGTTAATATAAGAACAGTGATGTGTAATATCCATGTGGGTCATTCTCACAGAAAGGGGCAGTTTGAGTTCGAGTTTTCAGAAATGTAAAAGTACTCCAATCAAGCTGAAAAAAATTGGGGATGCTCTCTTGACACTTTAAATTGAAATTCAATGCCCATCCAAACAATAGCTATTTTATTTATGAAGAAAATAAATAAATAAGAAAGCAGCTGGACAGGGCCATGACGCTACCTACTGTTTCACAACAACCGCATCATGCCTGTCTTCACATCATGCCCCTGTCCTGTATTTCTCTGGATAGGTAGTAGGTTTGGAAAAGAAAAAGTAGGCTAGTTTTCACAAAACGTTTATTAAAATAAACATTAAAGTATTAAAAATCATTAAAGTATTAAAATTATTTAAGCATATTAAAATTAATATAAATCAATTTTTATCAGTCGCCATTTTATCACAGCCTTCACAACAGAAGATATCAATATCACCAGTTGTATTATTTTTAATGAGGGAAACACATTTTGCATGGTAAACGATTCGTCGGCAAACGTCACAGATTACCCTGATCTTCGCAGAGCTTACTGCCCCTCCGCATTTGAAGCACAGTCCTCGAACGGTTGTTTTGGTTTTAGCTTCCTCACGTGTGTCATCAGCAGTTTCAAGCTGGTCATAGCCATGTTTGTCACCAGAAATAGGCCTGATATGAGGAAAACCAGCAATTTCCTGCATCTCAAAATCTTCTGGGTTTGCTGTCAGATGGCTGGAGAACTCAACACTGTTCGACGGTACTGTTACTTCGTGAAATGCATCGTGAAGTGCTGGATGCTCCTGAGAATGATTGTTTCCATTCATACGAGAAGAACTGGCCTTATTTTCAGTCTTGTTCAGTGTTTTTGAGTTGGTCGTCGTTGATGTCTTTTTATTCACTACTTTGGGACAGTTCGTTGGATATCGTTGGGCAATCGTTGGTTGGTGCGTTCCAATCTTGTGGTACTTGCAATTATACGAGCAAGAGAAGCAACTGAGCTTGTTCATATAAAGTTGGGAATCACCTTTCTTTCATGCAATTTGGTGGACCTCCATGGTGCCTTTAAAGGGTTTTAAAGCTTGAGGGACCGATGACGCCATGGCTTCAATTGCTGAACTTTCGATGACACGAATTTGTATGTTGCTGATGCGGTTGTGCAGAACCATAACGAACGTGTCGATGTTCACAACATCTTTGCCCTGAGCAACGGTTCGGTCTGCTGTGCGTTTAACTGTTGCTCCTATCCCATCTGGTGCACCTTTTCCGTGACCAGCCTCGTGATAATTCCAAGTAGCTTCTTTTAGGTCTCCAAAACAGGTACTTTATAAATATTTCCAAAGACTTTATAAACGGGTACTTTTAAATCTCCGAAGGCTGTTGCACCAACATAATAATACAGTACAAGTTAAAATGGTACTACAAGTGTTGAAAACAGCTTTGGAGAGAATTTGACTAATGAGTACAAAATTATTATACGAGCTGGCAGAACGCCATATAGACGTAGACAATAAAAATTATATTACAATTCTTATTAAAAGTCAAATATTCGCGTGCGAAGCCGCGGGTTACAGCTAGTGTTGTAATAAAATATAAAATTTTTAATACGTTTTGTGTTCTAAAATATAAAACTTTTAATGAGTTTTATGAGTGTTTTTTTTCTACCTCTGTTATTCGAATTTTTCGCTAATCCGATCACTCCCTGTACACTATTAGTTCGGATTAGCGAGAGACATAAACTGTACTAACATAAAAATATTGGAGAGCTAGAAAAGCTGGAAACTATCATAGAACCGCCATGCCCTGTCCTGTCCGTCATGGCCCTGCCCTCGAATTTACAGGAGAAGACAGGGTCATGATGGACAGGATCATGACGAAACACAGGTTTTTCTAATATATCCTGACTTGTTGCAACGCTTTCCCAAAAGTTGTTATAGAAATGGAAACTGCTCCGCGCATTGTACAAGTATTGAGCAATAAGAAAAAATTGGTTTGAATACTCACTTTAACAATAAGGCCAGGAGCTTGATGCAGGTTGTTTGGAAATTCACGTCCCAGCCGACATCCACACTCACCGAACGCTCCAGGTTGACTGAATTGAGAGGTTTGTCGGTGTTCCGGACAGCTGGGAAGCGCGCGAAAAAATAGCGGGAAAGCAAAACCGGAGAAATACAGCTGTGACCGCGAAAATTCAAAAAACAAAAAAGGACAGGGCCATGACGGCAAAGCTTTGGACACTCACATTTTCGTCTTAATATTGTAACCTATCGTTCTAATATTAATGAGGACCATCATTTTTGAATCTACAGAAGTATTCTGACCTATGCTGGAAAAATCAGTTTTGTAATTTTTGCACAGGAAAGACCTACAAAATCTTGAAGTTGGGAAGATCGTGCCTGGACAGGACAGGGCCATGAAAAATCGACGGATTTAACAAATTTTCTACACGAAAGAAATATTTGTCCGCCAAAAGAAAAATTTCACCTTTAGATACAGTTTCGTACTGCAATTTAAAAATTTGCCCAGCTCCAAAAACATAAATGGGACGCCACAAATGGTCTGGACATCACTTCTGCCCCTTTCTGTGAGAATGACCCATGTACGAACGAACAAGGCCTCTCCAAAATATGTGTAAAACAGTGTGGACAGGCAGCCATCGTTAAATGAATAAGTTGATTAAACATCGATATGAGAAACAATGAGTCCGCTCGTTCGATGCCCAGCAAATGTACGTATATACGCGGTGTACATTGTTTGTCGGTGTGATGGCGAGTGTGTGGTCTTCGTTGTACGCATGGAGTAATTATATGGCCATAATTTTCTGCTGCTTCCAGTAAGAACAATGTCTACGAAGCCATAAATAAGACGGACATCGCGAGTTCTCATTAAGGACGAACAACAACAACAACAACAACAACCCGCTCTGTCAATCACTACGTCATTTACATATGAGTGCATGTACACAAAACTAAACTAATCTTCTCTGTATTGTGAATCGCCTCCACTTAGTCGCGAGCGCGCTCTCCCTCTCTCTCCTTGTCTGTCTTGGCTAACCATGTTCTCCAGTTCACCAGTTTAATCGTGTACTTTCCAATATATATAATATTTAAAAATTTATATTTACTTTACCTCAAGATGTTATTTTTCTCTTGAGGTAAAGTAAATATAAATGTTTAAATAAATTATATACATCAAGAAATAGACTGTAGCAAAAAATGTTTGAATTATGTACATTGCAACAGAACACAGGATATGAATTTCATATAATTGGAATACTAATGCTGTAACACATTTTCTGACAGTCATAGACATGTTAAAAATTGATTTTGTTCTTTTCTTTGTAAAGTAGTCATAAGTTTTGAACCAAGCTATGTTTAGAAAAGTATGTTATGTCAAAATGTTCATAATTTTATACTCTTTTATGTCATATGAAATAATTGTGTGTAAGTGCGCGGATGCGAGTGTGATTCACATTTTACTTAATAACTTCGTTGAAAATTGACATTTCGTTCTGAAACTTGGACAGGGTGTTCTAATGGTTATAAGCTACATTTTCCATATACTCAGTTCTTCACATCTATAATTTTTATGTTTTTGTTTTATAAAATCAGTTCTTCTTTTATTTTCGTTATCTCCTAGAAAGTAATAAAATTTGTAGATTAAATCTAGACAGGCCTTTGCAGAATCGGACAGAGTTTTAACCTGATGTCTGTCTATCAGTGTACTCATCTATGACGTTGCTAGATTTTCCACCAATCAGAAGGTCTAAAAATTATTTGAGACGGTCGCTTACAGCGGACAGATCAGTCAGTCGGTTCCGAAGTCTTACCATAGAAAGACGTACTCGCTGTCACGCGATTTTCGTGACAAGACAAGTCGATTTCCATAAGACTTAATAGTTGGTTCACGGTACGAGTTGTTCGTAACCATTGCCACATTAGAGCACTCCAACAATATTTAAATAGATCATATTCTAGTGCTTTTTCGCGTAGAGTGGAAGATTTTCGGATTAGGGTAGAATACCTACCGTGTTATTCTGATAATTAACGCGAGAACACTTCAAGAAGCCAGAATTGTGTAAGCCGAATACACGATCTATTTATACCCAGTTTTGATCCCTTTAAGAGTATCTAAGTTACAAACAATAACAGTTTCATATCGCAGTGCGTGTGTGTCCCAAGACGTAGATATTCAACGGGGTGATCTTCGGTCGATCAACGCGACGTGCAGAGTAGCAGCGGTGCAGCGAGCGGAGCGTCTGGTGTCTACGTAACATTTGGAATTCTACGCACAAGTAACTTATATGTAGAACAGACTCATTTGTTGAAAGATAATTCTTTAATAAACAATTTTATATTATAAAGCCATAAGACAATAGTAAATTTTAATATGTTAATTAATAAAATTTTCCTACCTCTAGATATAGACTCTGTTGTAGTAATTTCAAATTAACCTATCTACGCAGTCATAATTTGTATCGTTGCAATATATATAAATTATAGTATTACATTGTTAGTCAATTAATTTTCAAATGTCACAGTAGTATTTTGTAGAGCCCCAAGTTGTTGGTGCCAATTTTGTAATATTATTTAATCTGGGTATATATATATTTTTGTTTAAGGCCTCACGTTGAAAGCCAATTTTGCAATATTTATTTAATTTATATTTCTTAAATATAATGTGTATAATGGGTGTATGTAACTGCTATGGATATACTAACCTTTTAACGCCTTCGAATGCCCTACGTCCTTGGGATCCCAAATTGTAATATAAAATATACTCTAACAAATGTGTAATTAATTTTCTTTAAATGGGTATTCATAGAATTATACTACAAATGAGAACACACTTCTTTTGTTGCTCTGAATCATTAAATATTTATTTCTGCTTTCTTATTATAATAAGTTCCCCTTTTTTATTTTCTATTAATTAACAAATCATTTTCCCTTTTTTAAGGTTTCAGCGCCATCTAGCTCTCGGATGCATGAAAAAAATTTTATATCTCAGGGTTTTAACAACATAAAAAATCGTCTTCAGTAATATTATAAATTCACCTAACAAGTATTATACTGATAACATACATGAATAAAAAATTTGAACATGTAGTAAATAATTGTTGTTTGTGTATGATGGTTGTATGTGACTTCTTGTGATTATACAAAAGAAATCAATTAGATAATTTTACAACTTAATATTACCCATTACAAATATAACATTAATAAAACAATGAAAATAATTAATTATCAGACATTAGGAATACAATTGACAAAAGAAAATAAAATAAAAATTTTAATGTCTATGCTATATCTCATAGTTCATTATTTCTCAACATGGCGCGCTGCTTTACCCTTTCTTCACCGTTAAGAAAATGACAGACCCCATATTGCTTTTTAGCTGTATACACAATATTGAATGTTTAATAAAATGTATATGAGTTCTACACTTTTGTTGATTCAAAATAAGTTTGTATCACTCACTTTTGATATCATATATTATGTTTAGAAATGTAGTCACACTAAATCTGTTCGTTATTTAGTTTATATTGAAGTGCTGTGTAAAACGTTTATACTTTTTCAATATGGTTATAAGTTTGGAATGATCTCACCGAATTCAAGATGTATTACATCAGTTAGGATAGTAATTTCAATTTTTCTTCTCCAGGTGGGTTGAACACAACTTGTACGTTAGTTTACTGATAATTTCTATAAATTTACTTGGCTTTTTTACTACACCCTTCTTATTTAATCTTGATTGGATTGGCAACTATTTCAATTTGTTCCTTCTTCATGGGACGCTAACATTAGACAAAGCTTTCTTCCTTGTAACAATCAATTTTAGATTCATCTATTCTTAACCATAAATACATTTCTCACTTACATACTAAAACATTACTATTTACAATATTATAACAAGATATATAAAATCACTTCCCTAAGCTGTTGGGTAATTTTTGTGTCAAAGACACCGTCCAGTCTAGTCTTTTTTTTATGTCTGTTTTGTCAAGTTATTTATTATGTTTGTTTGCAAGGCTAATTCCTGTTTTTAATTTATTCATGCATCTGTAACAAGTATTCTTTATATATGATTCATGGTTTATTGGTTTAGTTATTATAATTCTTCCTTTATATAATTATTTTTGGATGTTCTCATTTGACCATTCATTCTCTATTGCACTCCTCATTCAGTTACATAGTATTTTATCTATTTGAGTAGTTTCCCTATATTTTTTATAATTAAATTGAGTTTCCTGGTTCGTACCATCTCGTGATGCTACAATATATAGGTGTCGCATAGAATAAATAGTCCAGATATAGTGTACAGGAATGAAGTGGATACATTAATGATGCTATTATTTTATAACAATCTACTGAGCTTTTAATAGAGTTTATAAAAAATAATTAATTAGTCTGTGTTGATCTTTGTAACTCGACTAAAAATTTCTTTCTATTCAATGAAATAAAATAAAATATGTAAAAGTTCTTTTCGTCTTATTTACTACAAAGTCTTTACTCATGTGATAGAGTATATCTTTTTAAATAATTTTCTTTGTTTTATTGTACATAGGCTAAATAATATAGATTCACTTCCCTTTACTGTCGGCTACAGATCCTTCAGACGATGGGTTGATCCTGGGACCTGGATCCTGTATCTGGATGAGTACGTGGGTTGATAGCTCTTTCCGGCCTCAGGGTCGCTTGCGGGCGTGTAGCTGATACTACCCTGCATTAAAGCACTATGATGGTTTTAAAATTCATTTCATATGTGCTAACTTATTTGTTCCTTAAACTCTGAAAAGTGGACAACGCATATAAGCTGATAACTGGTCCCTTTCTTGCCATGTCACCCTTTCTTCGTCACCTTTTCCTTCATTATCCATACATTTCTCGAACTTATCTCTTTCGCCCCCTTCTTCCAGTTTTCCATTTCGTATTTGTGCTTGCGCTAAAATCCACTGAGACTAGCCGCAAGTCCGACTACTACGGTTGCAATTACTTGTCGGAACACAGATCACTTCAGTAGTGATAACAGAATTATATAGAGAGGCCCCATCTGCGCCAGGCACGGTTATGGAAAGTCGGACCACTCTTTAAACGACTAAATCTGGGTTTCTCAACCTATGGGGCGCGACCCGCTGCTGGGTCCCAAGGTAGCGTTTGGTGGGTCGCGACGTAGAGTTCGAAAATGTATTTACTCTGTCTTAAAAACCTTAGTGTTCCGAGACAGTATACTTATAATTAGTTATCCAACGGACACGTCATGGACAACAAAATCCAAGAATGCAAATATATTTCTAGATAGGATGTAGTTATGAGTTAGTAATAGTGCTAGAATCCTAGAATTAGTGGCCAAGGCTCAGTCTTGAGTTCATTTCTATCCTCCTAGTTTTGACCGCTGAATTCGAATATTGGACGCACAGTTGAAACAGACGTAGAAAACTTCAGCGAGTGGGACGAAACATTGACAACCAGTGAAAACACACACTGATGGGCCGACCCCACGGGGTGGCGTTTTGGGTACCTGCGGATTTTGACGTCGGAATCTGCCGGCTTCGACAGCAATTAGGTATACAATCAGATATGCACGGTTAAATCGAGAACAACCGGCAGAAAGGAGAGAGAGAGAGAGACATGTACCCTGATTTGTCGGTCATTGCTACGACTGACATGAATTGGAGAGAGAAATTTCGCGGTTGAAATGAAACAGTCAGAATCTGAAGCCGGAGAAAAAACCTGAATCGTACCGAGGCATTGTTTCAAGTACGGGATGGGTGGGTGAGAATCGGCGCGCTGCGCTCCGCTTGATCGCGCTAACGGTCATACCCCGTTAATTGGCGTCGCGTTAATCTGTGTGTGTGTGTGTGTGTGTGTGTGTGTGTGTGTGTGTGTGTATGCGCACGCGCGCGCGTGGCGGGTGTCTATCCATCCAACCGTTTGTTCGGGTTTCGGGTCAACAGTATTCAAAAGCGCTACAAGTAGCCCGAGCAGGAAAATTTAACATCAGATATTAAATCAACAGATTAAAACGTAAACATTTAAATAGATCAATATGATAAGAATATGTTTCCATGTACGCCGCACAGAGCGACCATATTAAAGGAGAGGCTGTACACTATCTAGGCCTACACCTAGGGGTGCCGTGTATGAGATTTAACTCCTCACACACACATGGTAATTATATGTTCATGGTAATAACTGTGCATATTTACTAATTACTGTTTTGAAAATATTATGTACTGTATGTACTAAATACCTGGCATTTCAGGGCAGGTACCATATAAGAACTAAGGTAGTCCTGAATAATCAGATTTTGGATCAGGTTAGTCATTTTAATTACGTGGGTTGTAATAAGTCATATGGAACTGATATTGATTGGGATAGTAAGCTATCGAAATTTAGACGCATGTGTGGAACGATTCATAGGTACCTGAAAAATAAAACACGGAACGATACCCGGATGAAGTTTTATAAAACTGTGGCTGCTCCCACATTCTTGAATGCTAATGAGACATGGACTCTTGGCAAAAGGGATGTGCAGAGGAGTCAGGCAACCGAAATGAAATTTCTAAGAGGGACGCAAGGTTGGATCGGAGAATTAATGATGATATTAGACGCGTTTTAAACATTGTATCATTGCACCAGAAGATTGAAGACCACAGAAGTAGATGGTGTGAACAATTGAACCGCATGCCTGATATCCGTCTACCTGTGGGTGCCTTAGATTATCACCCTACTGGCAAGAGAGATGTCAGTAGACAGAGGAGGAGATGGGTGTTCCGGAACAGGTCTAAGGCCTAGTCCTTGTAGTGGTGATGATGATGAAATACGAATTTGAGTCCGGTAGGGGAGGCGCGTAGTGGTCAGGACACTCGCTCTACCTAATGGTGGATTCTGGATCCTCGATAGGCCAACCCACTTGACTTCAGCGCTGGACGTAAAAAAAATCCTGTGCTAGGAGCAAAGAGTGATTTTGACGTCTTCAGAACGACAACTTTTAGTCAACCGTTTTGTGAAGATTGTTCGGTTGTTGCAGTCTTGATTGTCACTCAATGATTTCTTACCAGGTTAATAAGAACAAAAATTATGATTAACGATCAAATTACAGAACATGCGAGCTACTTTAACCGATTGGGAAATTATACAGGTTATGATAAAATTATGATATTGATATTATGTTAGGGAAGTTTCAGAAGATCGGTTGGACTATCAATCGTATTTTTAGAAAAAAGGTACATCGAGAAACAAAATTTAAATTCTACAAAGTTAAGGCGGTCCATGTACTGTCCTATGGGTTTGAATTGTGTACGACAACCAAAAAACAAGAAAGTAAAATACAGGCTTCTCAGAAATGGCGTTCTGAAGGGAAGTTAAAATGTGTTGTAAACTTGGTCGTATTAAGAATGAGACCATAAGAGAAGATCTACAAGTTTTTAACTTGAATAAAAGATTGAAAGATTATAAAGAATTGTGGAAAGAACACTTAGAAACAATATCAGATTCAAGACTGGCCAAACAAGTACTGAAATATAAAGCTATAGGACACAGGTGTGTAGGTAGACCCAGAAAGAGATGGATGGAGGATCTTTGAAGGCTGAACAAGCAGCATCTTGCCTATGCCGTGATGTGAAGATGATAATGATGATCTTCACGAGACTCTTTTCACGTTTCTTGAAGCTCGATCGTGTTCTTCTCATAACAGTCCAATCATGCCTTCCGGTTCTGTGGCAGTCGTAAAGTGTCTTCATATCTTCCTCCAGTCTTAATTTAATCTACCACGTCCTGCATTTCTCTCTTCCACCTTACTTTCCGATGCTAAACAGGAGTAATATATTATTTTAATTATCAAATTAGATTTGGAAACAAATGCATTTAAAGTAGACCTATTTCTGTGTGTTCCACAACATGATCCAAACTGTACCCATCTCCAGTTCTGTAATACATTGTTAAACGAGCGAAGTGAGCTCTCAGTTTTGCCTCGAACACTTGTCTGTCTGTCTATCTATATGTCCGTCTGTGTAGCTGTTTATCTAACTATCTACCTATCTCACTGGGGCATCTCTCACGATAACTTTTGAACACATCAACCGATTTTCGTAAAACGTGGCAAACGTGTACCTTACAAAAACTATTGATTTTTAGATTGATCCCTCCAGATATAGGGGAGTGGGAGGGAAAAATGTGGGTGTTACAATTGCAAAAAAATCCCAGAAGCCCATGTGGGGCATCAAATTATAGAAAATTTAAACACATTCTGAATATGGTGTTCATTCTGTAAATTAAAAATTGTTGAACTTCAGGGCCCAAAAAAGTGGGTAAAACATTTTTTTTCGTAAAAATTCATGCGAGGTATCAAATTAAACTTTAGGCCACGGTCTAAAAATTGCGTTCATTTTTGAAAATGTCAAAGTTTTTAGACGTCAGGACTCAAAACGTAGGTGAAATTTTAGATAAAATTACAAAAATGTATTAAACTAAAGTCAATTAAATACAAGTAAAGAGAACGGGTATCAAATTAAAGACAATTTTAAGCAACATCTAAATGTAGTGTTAAGTTTCGGAAATTTCCAAATTTTAGGACCCCAGAGGCCAAAAAAGAGATAATAAATTTGAAAAAATTGTGAACATCCATCAGGGTGTCATACTAAAAGGAATTTTAACCCAAATCCGAACGTTTCGAAATTTTAGTGTTTCTTGTATGATTGTGTGTTCTACAATTGTTACGTTACTAAATAAATAGTTGAAAAAAATCAGGATTTTTTAATTTTTACCAGAACTGAATGACTGTCTATTACCAAAATTTATCCAATAATTTTCTAAACTGTAAAACATTTGATGTTTTGATTAATAACGGAAATATCACTGTTGCACACCACTATAGAAAAATTATTCCAATTAGCGGTTTAAACTACACAGCTCATCGTCAGATCGGAAATAACGATAATAGGATAACCAACTTCTTAATACCCCCACTTTTACACATTTTCGTAAACAAGCTATAAGTTAAATGTCCTTTCTGGCTGTTATTAACTACCGAGTTCAGTCACCCATGTCTGTACAGTTACGTATCTTTCTAGCACATTCTGTGTGTGGGTGTGTGGGTGTGTGGGTGTGTGTGTGCGCGCGCGCGCGCTTTAACTCGGTAGTTAATACAGCCAGAAAGGACATTTAACTTATAGCTTGTTTACGAAAATGTGTACAAGTGGGTGTATTAAGAAGTTGTTTGTCCCATTATTGTTATTTCCGACCTGACGATGAGCTGTGAAGCTTGAAAGCGCTAATCGGAATAATTTTTCTATAGTGGTGTGCAACAGTGATAATTCTGTTTGTGATTATAACCACTAACACAACTTTCTTAATTAAATTTTTGATTAATAGTTCAGCGTCCTCTAACCTGTGTTTATTTTTTTAAATTCTAGCAAACTGTTTATATGACTAAGTCACTAATGTGAGATTACGTAAGAAAAGAGGACTTTGCGGATTTGTGTTAGCTACATAAAATATCGGTATGGAGAACCATACATGACTTCCATATTCTAAGATTTATATTTAAAACATTTTCAGCCAAACAGCCAGGGAAGGAATTTTAACAAAAAAATACTTCTTTGTTGCCAATAACGTAGTACACATATAAAAAAAATTATCCCCTCCCCCTTCAACTAAAATTTTGATTTATAGAAAATTACCCCCAGCCCGTTCAACTAGCCTCTTCATTTATAGATATTTCATCTACGTTTCTACAGTGGATTATTAAGATCTTATCAGGATACTTTATCAAAATTAAGTACTTTACTCATGTTACAACAAAAAATGTTTCAGGTAAACTGCCCTTTCCCCGTAACCGATCTTCACCAAAATCAACAGACATTGAGTTCTCTATAGCTCAGGCACATATGTAAAAAATTATTTGATTCTGTTTAAATTTACGGCAGTTATGGTTCGTCATATAAAAAATTACCCATGTTAAAACATAAAACATGAGATTTATAAAACATATCTAAGATATATATTTAAAATCATTTTTGAAATAAAATATTTTCATAGAACCTACTAACGCTGGGGAAATCTGAGGAGCCAATCAGAGTTGGGCCTACCTGTCACTCTGCTGAATTTGGTGGAAAGCCCTGTCACTGTCGTCAAGTCCCCACCTCAATGAAGAACCCATTGTTTTATAAAAATATATTTAAATTTTGAAAACTGAAAATTCTTTTCTTGTAAATATTTATATTTTATAATCAAAATGACTTTATTTTTGTTACCTGGCAACAAAATTATTTTATTTTCAACAATTACCATTGTTTCAAAAAGTTTAAATAAATTTTCAAGTACTTTACTCTTGTTAAAACGTAAAAGGTTGCAGGTAAACTACCCCTTCCCCTTAACCGATCTTCACCAAAATCGAAAGTCCTTGAGACCTCTACAATTCAGGGATGTATACAAAAAATTATTTGATTCTGTTTGAATTTGCGGCAGTTATCGTTTGCCATAGAAAAAAAACGTTGCAGGTAAACTACCCCTTCCCCTCAACCGATCTTCACCAAAAACAATAGGGCTTGAGTACTCTACAAATCAGGGCTGTATGCAGAAAATTATTTGATTCTGTTTGAACTTGCGGCTGTTATCGTTTGCCATAGAAAATACCCTTGTTAAAAAAACGTTGTAGGTAAACTACCCCTTTCCCTTAACCGATCTTCACCAAAAACAACAGGTCTTGAGAAATCTACAATTCAGGGCTGTATGCGAAAAATTATTTGATTCTGTTTGAATTTGCGGCTGTTATCGTTTGCCAAAAAAAAAAATTCCCTTGATAAAAAAAACCGTTGCAGGTAAACTACCCCTTTCCCTCAACCGATCTTCACCAAAAACAAAAGGTCGCGAGTACTCTAGAAATCAGGGCTGTATGCAAAAAATTATTTGATTCTGTTTGAATTTGCGGCAGTTATCGTTTGCCATAGAAAAT
The DNA here is from genome assembly GCA_034769895.1 of Magicicada septendecula. Lineage (NCBI taxonomy): Eukaryota > Metazoa > Arthropoda > Insecta > Hemiptera > Cicadidae > Magicicada > Magicicada septendecula. The sequence continues at coordinate 369,384,209 of CM068372.1, forward strand.
AAACTACCCCTTCCCCTCAACCGATCTTCACCAAAAACAATAGGTCTTGAGTACTCTACAAATCAGGGCTGTATGCAGAAAATTATTTGATTCTGTTTGAATTTGCGGCTGTTATCGTTTGCCATAGAAAATACCCTTGTTAAAAAAACGTTGTAGGTAAACTACCCCTTTCCCTTAACCGATCTTCACCAAAAACAAAAGGTATTGAGAACTCTACAATTTAGGGCTGTATGCAAATAATCTTTTCATTCTGTTTGAATTTGCGGCTGTTATCGTTTGCCATAGGAAATACCCTTGTTAAAACATAAAACGTTACAGGTAAACTACCCCTTTCCCTTAACCGATCTTCACCAAAAACAATAGGTCTTGAGAAATCTACAATTCAGGGCTGTATGCGAAACATTATTTGATTCTGTTTGAATTTGCGGCTGTTATCGTTTGCCAAACAAACAAAATTTCCCTTGCTAAAAAAAAACCGTTGCAGGTAAACTACCCCTTTCCCTCAACCGATCTTCACCAAAAACAATAGGTCGCGAGAACTCTGCAAAACCGGGCTGTATGCAAAAAATTATTTGATTCTGTTTGAATTTGCGGCAGTTATCGTTTGCCATAGAAAAAAAATCTACAGACAGACAGACACACAGACACACAGACAGACAGACACACAGACAGACACACAGACACTTTTCGGAAAACGACTTTTTTTCATGTTTTGAGTGTAGTAGAATCAGAATCTGCAATAATCTCGAACACGATTTTTTTTGCCATCACCATACTTCCATTCCTTAAGGAATATGGAAGTAAAACGTGTTTTGAAAATCCGGCCGTAGAAGATGTGCACTACGCTTGTTCCCAACAATAGGACTGACAACAATCCGGTGAATTGTCGAGTTTTTTCCTGTAATTACAAACCGACTTTTCGTTTTTAATTAACCAGGTTATTTAAATCAAGAGAATTTAATTAGAAACAAAAAAACATAAGGAAAAGTATTTAAAAAAAAAAGAAAGAGAAAGAGCGCGTTAACAGATCGGATCAGATAGATATGTGTCTGGCAAAAAGTGATCACGGCATGTCGGGAAAACAATGATGCGGAAATTATAAAACTTTTCCGCGCATTAGCTTTGCTCCTGCTGGTCTGTTTGTTTGTCTGTACCACGGAGTTTTTGTCGCGGCACCGAGACCGGCGACGCGGCGGTGTGAAAGGAAAGGCTTATTGAAAATTATGTTAATTTACATTGGTGCGACTTATGTAACAACGCTTTCCTGTACTACTCTAATCAACATAACGAATTTCTTTAGTTTTTAAAGACATACCTAGTGTCAAATTCCTTCTCTCCTAGCGCGGCATTGACAATAAACTTGGAAATAAACAAAATTATCTGAAAAACGTTCTGTTACTGTTACATCTGCTAAATACTGTAAGAAGATAACTTCCATAGAGCTTGCTAGGGAGTAGAGGCCTACGTGTTCATTTATTAAGGAAGTTACGTTACAGCTGGAATATTATTTTTTTAAACAGAATTATTAACTATTATGCTATCTAAGATGCAGAATTCACTGACTATTTTCAACGGAGTGCATTTATTTTCCTAGAAATTTTGATATTAGATAATTTTTAAATTGTGGGAAATGTTACAAAAATCGTGATTTTTCTACCCATTTCTCCAGTAATATAACAATTTCAGAGTGTACAATCATACAATAGGCACTAAAAATTCGAAAATTTCGTTTTGGGTCACACACTTCCTTTTAATGTAACGCCCTACTGGATTTTCGCAAATTAAAAAAAAAATTATATCTTTTTTGAGCTCTGGGATCCAAAATATTTGAAACTTCCAAAACTAACACATCATTCAGACGCTGGATAGAGTTCTCTTTACTTTGTTAGCCCACATGAATTTTTACGATTTTATCAAAATTTCCACCCATTTTTTGGGCTCTGAAGTCTAAAAATTTTTAAATTTTTAAAAATAAACATAAGTTCAGATTTAAATTCCCTTTACCCCACACGAGCTTTTGCTGTTTTTTTTTCACAATTTTGCCTCCCACACCAAATTTTCGGAGAGAACAATTTAAAAAACAATGGAGTTTTGCAGGGTAAACGTAGCCTACACTCCCGCATGCCACGTTTAACAAAAATCGAATCACGCGTTCAAATGTTATCGTGTGACATGCCCCAAAATCTAGATAGACAGACAAATACCAAAGGTCGAGTTAAAACTGAGGACTCTCTTAGCTCGTTCAGTTATGGAAATGATTGCATTTTATATTTTGTATGTTGCTTTTTAAATATTTTTGTGGATACAATTGTGCAAATTGTGCAAAACAAAAATGGGAATGAAGTCTGATTTACATTATTAATCTACTTAGAGAAAAATGAATGCGTCTAGTCAAGGTGAGACGAGTCAGAGTGCCAATACAGACTGACTAACTGTCAGCATAGAGACCTCGGGCTGCATGAACTCGTGTGTCCTAGGCTTTTCACGTGTTCTACACTTTTTAAACCGGTACTCACGCGTGATCCTCTACGTCGTGAAGAACTCTATGGAAAATTATTAAGTCTGTAATAGTTCTTCTGGTTGAAAGCGGAGTAAGATCTACAATTTATGATACACTATCCAAACTTGTTGGACTATCCACGACACGAAACTTCTTTGAATCTGAATCTAACTTACGAAATTTTGCCATCGCAGAAAAATTATTATAAATGCGACGTTTCGGCCACCCAAGCAACCGCCACCCATCTTCAGGATAATTATAAACTAATACACATAAAGAAATAAATAACACTCTATATTTACTTATAATACCATACATAAGTAATTTAGTCTATGTAATACTTGGATTTTTATATTATGTCTGCTTAATTCAAATTCAAATGTCTACAATCCATCAGAGCCATATTTTAAAGAAGAAACTCTTGTGAACTTCCTCAGTTGATTTAGTACAGTAATCCAGGTGACTCCTGAAGTTCCTTTTCCGGGTACTCCTTACCAACAATTTGTAAGTAGTGTGATAGGATATAGTACTCTTGAAATACCTTCCAATACACTTAATAAGGCCTACTACATTCCTTCTAGCCTTGGAGACAACGTTGCCAATGTGCTGTAATAATAATAATAATAATTGTTGTAGTTGTTGTATTAGTGTTGCTACTACAACAGCAATTTAAATTAGTCCCAGCTTTTAACATAACAGCAGTGGGATGCGTAACTAAATTTCCAGTGATGACACGGTTATAAACTGATTCACTGTTAGTCTACAGTATCTCGTACGCTTGCCTATTTCACGCAATTTAACTCATAATTGAAGACCAAAAGAGGGTATTAATTATTCTTCACATTAGCTACGAAAATCTCAGCACACTTAATTGTTAATTTGTTTCTTTACTAATTAGTGCGTTCGTGTAAAAAGTGCCGTTATTTATTACGCGGCGCAGCACTAATGTTATTATGCTGTCACATACGGAAGTAAACTCCATTACAAACAAGCTGAGATATTATAATTTGCTGTAATTTTATAACAGCTGAGATATTACTGTATAACTACAAACGTAACAGACGTATAACAACGAGCCACAATATTTAAAAATCTTATATAACGAGATTTTACATAAATCGTTAAACCTCGTAAATATTGTTTACATTTGGCTTCTTCTTCTCCGTTTGTTCAAGACTACTTCGACAAGATCGAACACATGGCATGTAAACAAATTGGTCGTCACGTGTAATTAACTAGTCGGCTAGATAAATAACTAACTGACTACTTATGGTCAAGAAAATAATCCGTTTTTCAGTATAGTTCGAAAAAATAGGACGTATAAGATTTTTTGTTGGAATTCTAATGCACGGAACTGATACAGTAAGTAAGGTTTACAAAGAGCAGAAGGATAGCTGGCTGGAACACACAATGAGGATGGAAGAACACAGAATATTCTGAAAAACTCTAGGATGGAGACCAGTAGGTAGGAAATGAAGAGGAAGGCCAAGGAATAACAGATAGAGAATATTGACGAGGATCTGAGGAATATGGGGATAAGAACATAGAGAAGACTTGTAGTGAGAGGGCTGAATACAGAAAAATCGTTGAAGAGCCTAAAATCCATACTGGGTTGTAACGTCAGAAGAAAATGAGGAGAAGAAGAAGAAGAAGAAGAAGAAGAAGAAGAAGAAGAAGAAGAAGAAGAAGAAGAAGAAGGAGAAAACGAAGAAAATGTTGGAATACGAATTAAAAATTATTATAGAGATGAGAATAAAAATTTGAAGACTCGCTAAAAGTTGCGCAACAAAAGTGCTTGGGGAACACCCTTAAATTAGGGGATAATGAGGTGAAAACCCGATTTTTCAATCCTCTTAAAAAATATCTATTTTTGGCAAAGTTTATCTGGACACGAATTTAAAAAAGTTAATGCAATTTGTAATAATTTGAGAGATGTCACGTTTAACTGAAATCCAGATAGACTATTTAAAACGAGTTATTTCCAATTTTTTCACCCCTTATATTTAATACTGATTTATTCAAAAATTAAGAGTCATACACAATCTACTTCATGTAAAAAACGATTATTTAATTCTCTTCACACTGAAATCTGTCACACTTTTCTTTGATAAAAAAACTAGCCAACTTATAGTTAGTGACGAGAGTTAATTGTGTTGGAATACATTGTTATTTTGAAATACATTATCTGTAGTTTATAATAAACGTATGTAGTAAGAATTGCAAAACTAAAATATAAGTTGTTGTTTAATTTCTATAGTTCTGTTCTTTATTAAAATCTACGAAGGCCCTACTTGTAAAAATATAATGTAATATCAATTTATAATTGTAAATCTCAAAAAGTAAATGGCTGATTGTTTAAAGCTTTCAATTTCATTGCAAAAGAGAGTTGTATTAATGCTTTAGTAATTCATTGTCCTTGGCAATATCTTCTGTTTTAGAGACAGTATCCTCTAAAACTACATACCACTACATACATACTACATCGCCACTTTACCACTACATAGTTAGGCTGTAAACGCCACCGTAATGACCGCGAATAATAAATGCGGCAACGATAATGATTCTGCGGCAAAACGAGTCGCTTTTAAAAATTCAGTTTTTATCCAGAAAAAGTGACAGCTTCGAGTCATCAAACGTCACGGAAACTTTAAATTTGGTTAAAATACAGGTTTTAAATGCATTTTTAAAAACCGGGTTTTAAAACCTTCAACCCCTATTTTCAGAGTGTTGTGCCAACAACTTTTTCTCTACGCAACTTTCACTACTCCTACATGCTGAATTAGGCCTAGACATATATCCTATACTGCAGATGTACGGCGGTATGTGAGGAGAACCTCTGGACAGCGTCTGTTGAGTTGCTGCAAAAGTAACGGAATACATTGTTCGGATCTGGGAATTCCCAATAGCGTACACGCCCACTAATGTGGCACAGGAATGGGACAAGTATTTTCCAGCCCATTTCTATGACAATAAGCCTGTCTCCCTCAAAGGTATTTGTATTCTTGAAATATGAGACCGGCACAACCACACTTTGAGACCCAAACATCCACTGCAAATACTTAAAGACTATGAAAACCACCGTTGTGACGGAACACCCCACATCGAAGCCCAAAGCCGACTGTGAGTAGGCCTAAGGGGACCTTCCCCGAGACACTACACTCAAAGGTCAGAGAATTTTCTCTCCAAAACAAACAATTTTCTCTCCTTCTTAGTTTACGGAACAAAACAGTTTTTAGACAGAACGGATCGATACGTGTTCTTTCTCTTTCATGTACAGTATTAGGAAATGTTTTTGTTACATAACTCGCTGGTCTGTCGGACGTCAACGGTTTTGTATCCAACACGATACCCTGCCCAGACAACCGTCGGCGATATTAGTTTCAGTCTTAGCACGTTATGCAGCTTCTGCTTGATATGAATCGGTGAAATCTAGAAAGCCTTGATGTAGACCACGCCTCCGCGTCGAATACAGAGTCCTTACCGGGGGCAAGGCAAGGCCGACGTCTTCGCAGAATGCATTTTTGAAATACGGCCCGAAGAAGAATACCTATTGGGCGCCAAGTAACGCGAGTTTCTTATTAATCTCTCTTGAAATCGTATTAGCTTTCTGCGACTAGTACAACGAGGACCCGCATCGTAACTCGCTTGTGCTGCAACGCCGGAAGAAACTGGCGCTCATCGGGACAACTCCGGCTGGCATAACTGCGTTTTCAAAGATAATCTGTCAATATGCAGTAGCGAGTTCAAGGGGGACACAGGGAGACGTGCTCCCTCAGGCAGCCAAAAATGTACCGGATAAAATGTACCGGACAAAATGTACCGGATAAAATGTACCGGACAAAATGTACCGGATAAAACGTACCGGATAAAATGACTTCTACAATTTTTCTTCAAAATTATTTCTAAAAACCAGGCTATTAGGTCGTGGTCGGTTGCTGTGAATCGTCGTCTTGTCAGCAGCGTTTCGATTCCCCCTTCGAGGATCTTCTTCAGGCCGCCAAAAAGCGACAGAGCGTATGAAAACAACATCGGGAGATATTCGCTGAACAATACCCGATACCTGTCTCAGGTAGAAGCAACCAGGTACGCTCTGTTCTAAAAAACAGCCCGATTTTTAGAAATAAATTTGAATAGGCTATATTGACACCGGCTGTACAAGCTTTAGACAAAGGTTTGTTCAATTTTATTTATATTTCCAGTCCCCCGTATTCATACCAAGAGTTTGGAAATTATGTAGCTAGTGCCCTACTACGTTGATTACTGTACTTGGTCGCCAGCCGATATTAGCCTAAATAACAAACAACCCGCATGGAGACTACACCTTGGTATTGCTTTGTACAATGATAAAGTCTGGGAACTCAACAATAAACAAAGGAAAGTTGCAATCGTTAGAGATGAACGCATTTAGAAGAGATAATTGAATTTCGAAACTTCATCACATGCCAACACTATCATCAGGGAAAGGATAAACGTTGAAGAGAAAAGAAAAGTTTAATATTGTATGCTTACGTCAAGAGAATACAGGGAACAAGATGGAGTAGAAAGATATTTAATTCGACACCGACATGCAGAAGGAAAAGTACGGATAGAAAAAATGGACATGGAAAACATGTGTAAACGAGGCAATGTTGGACAATTACCGATAAAGTAAACAAAACTAAATTAGATATCGGATGTAGGATACGGCGGTTGCTGTGAAGAAACCATTAAGTATATATAAGTATTAACCGCATTCATGTCATAGGAAATCGCTTGTTTACCTGTAAGCTATCGTTCTGATATTAAGTTATGCGTTTTAAAACGTTTTAAATAGGAAGGGTGTTGGAAAAAGTAAGGTACACTAGCGCATCCAAGCGGACAGAAATGCAATTATGTTCCCGATCATGTTTCGTTGCAAGATCTAGACACATCTAAAGTAGGTGCCAACAGTTTTCTATTGTTGTCGTTTGGGGTGAGGTTACGTGAGTCACTTTAAAATATGCCTCTGGTTGAAACCTCGTCCACTGTAGAAGTGCGAGCAGTTCTGAACGCAAAACAAAAGACTCCAACAGAAAACCATAGAGAAATTGTTGAAGTGTACGGAGAGAGTGTAGTTTCAAGTAAACAATGTGTAAGTGCGGTGTCTTGACTTAAGTCCTTAAATTCCTAGGTGGAACATAGGGAATCGACGAAATTTCTTGACACCAGCCAGCTCTCTTTCCATAGTCCTCTTCCAGGTATTCCTCGGTCTTCCACGTCTGCGGCTACCTTGCGGATTCCAATTCAGTGCCTGTCTAGCTATATTTTCTGGTGGTCCTCTCAGGGTGTGACCGATCCATCTCAATTTTCTTCTCTTTATCTGTAGTTAGATGGGACTCCCATCATTATCTAAGTTGTGGCCTCCCATAGATCTCTGTTCGAGATGACAGTGCGGTGTATCAGTTTAAAAAAGAAGGACATCACTGTTTGACGAAGAGTGCGCAAGGAGACCTCAAACTGCATACATTGCTGAAAATGAACGTCGTGTTAAAGAACGACGTGTAAACCGATCAACGTATTAAAATAACCGAAACTGCATACACACTTAACCTAACAGAAATTGCATACACACTTAACCTAACAGAAACTGCATACACACTTAACCTAACAGAAACTGCATACACACTTAACCTAACCGAAACTGCATACACACTTAACCTAACCGAAACTGCATACACACTTAACCTAACAGAAACTGCATACACACTTAACCTAACCGAAACTGCATACACACTTAACCTAACATAAACTGCATACACACTTAACCTAACCGAAACTGCATACACACTTAACCTAACAGAAACTGCATACACACTTAACCTAACCGAAACTGCATACACACTTAACCTAACCGAAACTGCATACACACTTAACCTAACCGAAACTGCATACACACTTAACCTAACAGAAACTGCATACACACTTAACCTAACAGAAACAGCATACACACTTAACATAACAGAAACTGCATACACACTTAACATAACAGAAACTGCATACACACTTAACCTAACAGAAACTGCATACACACTTAACCTAACCGAAACTGCATACACACTTAACCTAACAGAAACTGCATACACACTTAACCTAACCGAAACTGCATACACACTTAACCTAACATAAACTGCATACACACTTAACCTAACCGAAACTGCATACACACTTAACATAACAGAAACTGCATACACACTTAACCTAACCGAAACTGCATACACACTTAACCTAACAGAAACTGCATACACACTTAACCTAACCGAAACAGCATACACACTTAACATAACAGAAACTGCATACACACTTAACCTAACCGAAACTGCATACACACTTAACCTAACCGAAACTGCATACACACTTAACCTAACCGAAACTGCATACACACTTAACCTAACAGAAACTGCATACACACTTAACCTAACCGAAACTGCATACACACTTAACCTAACTGAAACTGCATACACACTTAACCTAACCGAAACTGCATACACACTTAACATAACCGAAACTGCATACACACTTAACCTAACAGAAACTGCATACACACTTGACCTAACCGAAACTGCATACACACGTGACCTAACCGAAATTGCATACACACTTAACCTAACAGAAACTTCGGGTCATCGAATGAATTGTTCACGACGCTCTAGACTACCGGAAAATTCCAGCCCGATTGGTCCGCAAAGAACTGACTGAGCAACAAACACACAAAAAACCCCGTTATTGGGAAGAACCGAACTAGACTGTCCCAACAGTATTGTCTCCGGGGGCGAAACGAAGATCTACCGCAAAACATCAGAAAGGAGAAAGACTCACCGATATGGAAACATCCAGGATTCCCAGTTGCAAAAAAATGCATGGCGAAACTTATGGCGACAGTCTTCAGGGGCAGGAAGGGACTACTGGTTAATTTCCTTCATAAAGGACACACAATTAATGATGATCTTTACACTGAAACTTTACACAAATTAAGGGAAGCCATTCGTCGAAAACGTGTTGGAATGCAGACCCGAGATGTCGCGATGCAACTGGTCACAGAACACTTCAAGAAATGAGGAGGATGCCATTATGTGGAGAGACTCCTGAGCATCCCCTCCGTTACAGCACCGATGTGGCTACTGAAGGAAATGTTTTCAGGAAGACGATTTTCGTCTTCGAAGAAGTGAAAAGTGAGACAACAGTTGGACGATAAGGAGGGTGTATTAAAATTAGTGTCACTTTTGGACAAGTTTCTAAAACGATTACGTCATTACGGTGAAAAATAACCAACAACTGACTTCCATTTTGACATATAACTTTAAATATTCAAGAACATTGATGAACAGAGGCTAGCTGTGTTTGAAAGGAAGATACCGATAAGGATTTATGGGCCAATTGAATAGGACGGAGTCTGGAGAAAGGGAAATAATAATGAATTATATGCTAAGTACAATGACATTACAGTTGTCCGATTTGCCAAAATTAATAGATTAAAATGGGCAGGACACGTTCAGAGCATGTGGATGACGAACGTACGGCAAAAAGAATTATCAAACACAAAAAGGAAGATCGGAAGACCGAAGAACAGATGGTTGCACCAGGTCGGCAGTGATGCAAGGAAGCTAGACGCAGTGAATTGGTGGTGGATGGCTGAGGACAGGAATAAGTGGAGGCAATTTCTTTTGGAGGCCAAGGCTCGATCTGGGCTGTAGAGCCAAGGATGTATGTATGTATGTATACAATTTAAAATAGTTGTAATACAATTTCTATGTGTTTCTTTTTGGCCTACCCTCGTAATAGCTTGCGCCATCGCTTCTGAGTTTCCCGCGCGCGTGTGTGTGTGGCACACCATAATGACCGCTGGGTACTCTCATCATGTCGCACAGGTGTCACAGCGGGCACGTATCATTACCGACACCGCTGTCGGTAGTAATTATGTACAATTTATATTTGTCGCGTCCGAACGACAACGACAGTATAATAACGGTACTGAGCAGCAAATGGTGCGAGACGCGGAGACGACAAACACTCGTAGGCAGCGACAAAAAACGCGCGGAGAAACCAAACCAAACGCAAACATGTCGTCAATAAGAGACAGACGAGGTGTGGCGGCGGTACGGGGGATAATGAGCCGCGGGGCGGTGCAGTCCAGCCTTATCAAACGTGAAACCATTGGAATAATTTTCACTGCTCAGGAATCACTACGAAGAATGTTACACACGCACGTGTGCATAAATGACATTAGAACTATATAACCACTGCTGCAGTGGCGCAGTGAAGGGAGGTTTTGCCAGTTATGCAGAGATAGCCACAGGGGTTGAATTTTGGCGGTATTGTAGTGTTTTTTTTCGGGGATGGGAGTTTTAGATGTAACAGAAGTTCAAGACGAATAAAACCTAAGTTTTTAAAAACCTATAAAATGTATTTACTCAGCTTTAAACGCAAAACTCAAATTCACATTTTCGCTAGACAGGTTATATTTAGTAGGATAGGTTAGGTTAGGTAAGGGACCAGGTCGTTGAAAAATTAATTTTTTTTAGTAACTTATTTTTCGTTTTTAAATGAATCTTCAGATCTTTCTCATAAAATATAGGCTATAATTTATAGTTACTTTCTTCGTTTATAACTACAAAATAATTTTTTAAATTATCATCTCAGGGATTTAATGCTTGATTTTTTGACATCTGGCGGTTGTATTTTGGATCTACATGTTTATTCATTTTTTTGTCTTTACTACACATAGGTACTGTTTTTTGTTTTACAAATTCACTTTATTTTCCCCGTTTTGTAACCCTGATTTCCATACTTCTATCAGCTATTTGTAATGATACTTTTTTTTTGTTAACGAAGAGGTTATGTTTACATTTTGTTGTTTTCCAATGCACTCCAAAAATTCATATTTTTTAGGACTCAAGGAACATTGTCTCAAAAACCGTTACAAATAATTTAATGAAATTTTCAGGGAGTGCTTTTCTTATAAAAGTAGAACATGGTCCCATGGCATTTTCTGATAAATTGATGTGTTATGATTTTATGTGCGTCTAAAGTGTAAATATTTAAAGTGTTGGAAGATACCACTAAAAAGAAATTTTTTTCCTACTTTCTATTCTGAGATATTTCAAAATCCTTCATATTCAGAAATAACCTTTCATTTCCCATCCCATTCAAATGCCTGAATCAAATACATTTATAATTTTGAGCTTTTCAACTAAACAGAAAATATTTAAATGTTTGCGGATATCCTCATTTCTTACTCGTTCGCCGTACAATGTGAGAACCGTAAAAACCTCATCTCCACCGAGGTAATCTGACCCTAGTCTTTCTTCGTCAGCACCTAAGCTTCATTGACATACGTTAGAGTAGGGGCTAGGTGCTGCTATTGACTTTAAAAATTTAATGTTGCGTGTTTTCCGGTCTTGTTTTTAAGTATTCGCTGAATATATCGGGATCTCTGCGGGCTTTATTGTTTCACTCTCTGTGTTCCTCACCGGGTGTGTTGGAAAGAGGATCTCTACGATGTTTTGCATTCTCTTCGCATTCTGTGGCCTTCAGACGCAAAAGATACGAGCTTGCATGTTATAATTTTATTTCCTAGTCCCTGTTCATTTCTTCATCCAATACTTTCCAACAAAGTTCCTGTTGTCGTCAAAATATTTTACAATTGTCGTCAGGTTCCTGTTCTCGCCAGGTTCTTTACAATAGGGCAATAAAGCAACGGTAAACATTTGACTACAATACATTAAACGCAGGCTGAATAAATGTTCCTTATATTAGCACTGGGAACCATAGAAAGCCAGGCTCCCGCTAGCAATGATTTAAAAGTATTCAAAGTAACGTCATAATTTCTAAAATCTACACTAATCATTACATTACGAAATCTTAAAATCGTGTTAGACTAACGAACTGGAGTTTCGCGTAAACGAAACGAAGAAGAAGGCCTCGAAGACCACGGACAGCAAGAGTACATGAAACTACAGAAAAACAGAATCTTCAGGATGGAAACAGTGTTTAACTGGTGAAGGTTAACAACTATAGCGGACGATCCTATGTATGATTTGTAAAATAATAAATTTAATTAAAAATAAAGTTGAAAAACGAATAGATGAAACTATTCGAAACGTATTTACAAAGGCAAACAAAACAAAACGTGGTGCGAGTGCGGCGCGCGCTGACCAATCCACGTCCGACGTTTAATTGAGCCGTCTTCATGTGATTAACAGTACCTTACAGAGGCGGCGGCGGCGGCGTCAGTTAATGAAGATATTGTGCACGACCCAGTGAACCGATTCGCTACGGTAATAAACTGCGCGTGTACAGCAGCGCCTTTGATTATATTGACGCCATTGTATAATACGCGTGAAAAATTAATTTCATATTTACTTCCTATGTTCATTAACTACGAACGTCAGGCCGTTTAATGCGTTTCTGGAATAAACTAGTCCCGTAGTAAAGGTAGTCTACAAGTAATGAGTTCTCGCAATGAGTCACAACCGTTGTTATCAACGTCGTCGTACTGGATACGGCTTTCACTGTTGTGCTAAAAGTGCGTATGTCAGCTCGTTTGTACAAATTGAGTTTGTAGCGGTGTCAGCAATGGAGTTATACAGGAATGGATACAAAAACAGTGGGTGTTAGAGGAACATCGTCAAAGAGTTTCGCTGGGGAGGAAACCATCTCTATACGAAACCAGCGTTCGACCCAGGCGGGGTCACGAAACATAGAAACAGGTTCCAGAACAACGCAAACATGATTGAAAAACCAAACGGAAGACGTCGTTGTTGAAATTGTAAAGTATTATAAATTGAGAGCAGTGAATGCTCACGAAGTAGAGAGAGTCTAGTAGGCCCCTACATCACAGTATCTAAAAGATGTTCAATTAACGTTTTGACTACTGATAAACAAAAATTACATTTTTTAATACTATTATTAATGTTACCACAACATTACCTTGCCATTGTCACGACAGTTAATAACCTATCACGACATAAACTCCACTTCATGATTACAAAAAAGCTTATACAAAAATTGGATAAATATTACGGTTTTTCAATTATTCTAAAAGTACATTTGTAAATAACTTAGTTGTTGAGAGATGTCTGTATCTTTAATTAAATATAGGCTTACCAACTAAAAAATAAGAAAAAAATTTTTTTTTGTAATTATCACATTACCCCTTACCCTAATCACCTAAAATACTGTGCAAGAATAAAATTGTACTTTAATATCACATTAATTTGTTTAAAAATACAGATAATAAACTTCCATGGGGTTTCGATCGAACGATTCTTTCGCATGAAACGCTTAACATCCTGCAGAAAGTCATTCCAGAATAGTTAAGCTTATTTAAGTCTCGTTTTTATTAGTCTATTAATTGACAACATTTGCGAGCACACACAAGCTAATAAAATCACAGCTGTGGTTCTTCCAAGGTTTTCTACCTTAACGTCTTCTTACAGAAGTACGACAATATTTAAAACGTAACAGAAAAACACTTGATTAGTTTTAAAAATCTTTTATTAGCCCTGACAATTGTTTCACCAATTAGGGCAGGCATTTACATCGTCTGCCGGTATTTAGTGTTCATCTGGTTACTATGGCTACTGGTAATGTTTTCCTGAAATCTCCGGCCAAAAGTACTACCGTACCGCTCATCAATATTTGAACATTTTGTCTTTTGCCTTCGACTCCTGTTTAAAGCGTCGATGGCACACTTGTGCGACATTGTTGTTTCATTCCACACTGTCAGGCTCACATTTACAAAGCATATCAGCACGTTCGCTGTTTTTGCTAATAGATATTACATAATATTTCTTTTATGAATTTGCTAACTGCTATAATTTTTTATTGTTCGACTAAGCTTTTCGTCATTACTGACATCTTCAGGTCTTAAACAACACCTGAAGACCTGGTGGTTGTTTAAGACCTGAAGATGTCAGTAATGACGAAAAGCTTAGTCGAACAATAAAAAATTATAGCAGTTAGCAAATTCATAAAAGAAATAGTAAGGATGGCTGCTAATTTAAACAATACGAAGAATATTACATAATACCTAATAGGTACTATATACAGATGCAAATCGGGTATTCTACTTCTTCTTCTACACTTCAGAGATTAAGCAATGTGCCTGTTCCGACTTCATATATCAGATCCATTTCTTTCTTGGCCTTCCTACATCCCTTTTCCAGAAGGCTTGTACTTGTTTACAATTACTGGTATTCTACCTTCATCCATACAACTTAAAAGCTGTCCCATTTTCCCCTGTAGGCTATTCTTAAATTTTCTCATTTAGAGTATATATATTTAATTCTTCCCGCATATCTTTATTTTTTATACGATCCCTTCTTGTGGATCCTTTAACCCTTCTTAAAACTCTCGCTCTGCTGACTGTATGTTGCTTTTATATCTTTGTTTTGTAATCCAGGATTCGCTACCATATAATAACACTGGAACAGCCATTGTTTTGTAGAATTTTAATTTTGTCTCACGTCTCGTTTTATTTTTCAGTGTTCTATTTATTGTTCCACATACGTGTTGAAATCTACTGACATTATTTTCGTATATCTTTGTCAACGTCAAAACTTATATCACAACGTAAATAGTTAAAATTTGAGTTCTGTTCCAATCCTTTATCCTCAATAATAATCTTGGAGCGTACTGGAAATTTTCCGTACTGAGCCATAACTTTTGTTTTGTTGGTAGATATCTCTGGGTTGTAGTATTGTCGTCCCAGTTTATGTAGTCTGTACACAGAGCGTTGCAAGTCTGCTTCATTACTTTGTAGCATAACCACATCATCTGCATACAGTAAAACATCGGGTATTGTAACCGGGGCAAATACAAAAATAAATAATTTAAAAATCTAATGTGCTGTGTGACCACAACCCCTTGTAGCGTTGCCGCCGTTCCCAATGATGCTACTGTTGTAACGTATTGCCGCGTTACAAATCCAGGGAACCCATCTTAACTGACCTCTGCCAATTACATGGGCTGCCTACGTTGTAACGAACTGTATTAAAATCAAATTAATTGAACAAATTACTCACTATCAGTGTAAGGAAACAAGGGAAGGTATTTTACTGATTTATGCACTCATTTTCATGTGTAACAAGACGACTTCTCTTTATTTAACAACAGTTACTGACATGACATCATTATTTAAACTAAAATATTTAAATGCTTTTCATAAAACTATGGGATCAAATTGATTATATATTCTTATACCTCGGATCCGAGTTTACTTTCTGTATATTTATAGTAAAGACTTCTAATTATTTTCAGTTCATTTTAGAAGCTTGCAAGACTTCTTTAACCATTTGAAGAATGGTACTATTACTTGGAACGATAATAAGTTACATTAACATTTAAAGCGTTACAACGTATGATAATTGAATTTTTACAGTAAACTCTTAGATTTTCTCATTATAATGTTTACATAAAATTAATCGTCTTTGAAAAGTCTCTTTTAGAAGTGAGTAGTGTAACAAATATGATTAACTCTCGATAGCAAGGCTATCGAGTCACCTTTGCAATTGAACGTAGAAACCTCGTCCTGGGGTGTCCGTCTTGGGAATCCTTGTAGTCGGCGTCATCATCTGGGTCGTGTCTTCGGCAAGAATAGGTCGGATGTTCACAGAGGAGATTGAAGCTTCTTTGGTGTAAGTATATGTAGATTCTCGGATGTCCTAAGCAACGTCTTAAGCATGGTATACGTGTCTTTATGAAGTTTCTGCAGATCACATCTTCAGGAGTGATGTTGTAAATGGAGTTACCTCTTGAAGGGAGTCGTCATCTTGTTTACCACTAGTTCTGTTTTTGCGTTACATTTTCTTTCTTCTTCTTACCACATATTTATGTTATTGATACACGACACACGCTTTCCACTTTTAGCAGTGGTAGTTAATATACTACATTTAAATAAAACAAACAAATTAAAAACATTTTGGTAGAGCTTTCGCTCGTACGTCTGTACTGCGTGAAGGCAACATAGCGAGAGACTTTCTGCTCGCTTCAACTGGTACTTAACAAAGAAGAGGGGCAACTACTCCGCGACAATATAGTCCCTATTTTTATTTAAGTTAACATTCTTATTACCAAAAACTATACCTTAATTATACATATATAATTTAAGTGAGTTATTTTAACGACTATTTGTGTCTTCAGATTTCTAATTATAAACATTATGATTTTTTATCTCTTCCTAAAATTACAGAGGACTCGGTAAACACGTCGAGTCCGGAATTAACAGGTCACCGCATGATGACAAGCAAAGGGTTAATTATGATAATAATAACTTTTTTACAATTCCCCCTTTTTATTAGTGTTTCTTTGGATCTCTTAATTACTTCTCATTCTCATACTGAGTAAATAAAGGGGTTTTAGGTATTATAGTGAGATTCAAAATTACTTAATCGCTCGCAAACTTAATTTTTTTTATTTACGATTACAGTTAGAATTTAAATCGTCACATACTCCACCGCTTAAGTTTCACGTTACGGTTGTTTTTTTTTAATTTTTTTTTAATTTTTTTAAACGCACAACTGGGGACTTGGAGTATGAATGGGGTCAGTGTGTGTAATTTCTTTCACATAGTTATTGGTTAGAGTTATATCTCTTGCTTCTTCTCCATAACACAATATACTTTCATACTTTCTTATTAACTACCTTTTTTTTTTTACATACTATTCACACTTCATATTTACAAAATAAAACACAAAACTCTTTCTTATCTCTATCACTTAAATCTACTACCGGTTTTTTCTTTTTGGTTGTCTTACTCTTTCTCTGTAGAGTAATTTTCTAAATCTTTGCTATTTAGAATTCAGTCTAATTTTCATCTAGTACTAGTTTTCATCTAGTAAATGAGTACTCATTAACGTATTCTTCGCAGAACTGGATCTCAGGTTGATCAGGCCTCATTTCCAAACTCTACGTTCAACATTTTCCACGGTTTCAGAAGTATAATATACTTCACTACCTAGTATTCCCTTTTCTATTTTGGGTTATACTATTCCGTCTCTTCTTCTTATACAATTTTAGCTGCGAAATATGCGTTCTCCGCACATATTTTCGAGTCGCAGGTTCGTACAGGGCTACTGTAACTGGAGTTAGGTACTTCTGGATTTGGTAAGGGCCACACCATCGGTATGATAGTTTAGAGGTGGTCTTATCAATTGCACTACTAGTGGGGTGAGTCTTATACATTACTAAGTCACCTACTTGGTACCTAATCGAATTGTTATGAATACCTTTCTCGTGGTATTTTCTGGATTTCTCTAAGTTTGCTCTTAAATTAGAGCGGGCTTTATTCCATATTTGCTTTATCTGCTTACCCGTTATTTGCGGAGGCAGCAGATCGTGTATATTCCATCTTGTGGACAAAGGGTGGTTTGGTCGGTATTTGTACAGTAACTCACACGGGGTCGACTTGTGACCTTAGTGATAAGCTGAATTAAAAGCGTATTGAATCCAGGATAGGTTTTGGTCCCACGACGTGTGATCGTTCGCATGATAGGCGATTAACGCAGATTTGAGGTTTCGTAGATACCTTTCAGCAATATTCCCTTGCGGTCGATACTCCGTAGTGGTTATATGGTCTATTCCTAACTTGAAACACATATTCCTAAATTCTTTCGCTTTAAACTGTGGTCCATTATCTGATACTATACGTACAGGTGTACCGTAGTCTTTAAATAATCTTTCCTGTAATATTTTTACAGTCGTCGACGCTAATGCTCGTCGCATGGGATACATCCAAACAAATTTGGTGAAAGAATCTACACAGATGAGTAACATTGTATTACCTGATTTGGATCGTGGATATGGACCTGAAAAGTCTAGATAAAGTTTAGAAAAAGGGGTTTTAGGGATTTCTGAAATCAGTTGGCTTACTTGAGTATTTCTGGCTGGTTTACTGAGGGCACATAATGTACATTTCTTCACGAAACTGGCTATTTCGCTGTTCATATTGTTCCAATGATATTCCTTTCGAACACGATGTATTGTCTTATTGATTCCCATATGGGCTCCTATGGTAGATGAATGGAAGTATTCCATCAGCATGGGCTTAATTACATCAGGGGCTATTATTCTTAGTTCCTTTCCGCTTCTTATCTTGTGACATAGTACATTTTTACTCAATACGTATTTCTCGGATTTAATACCTTGCGTAAGTTGTTCTATAATAGGCTTCAGTAAGGGGTCTTGTTGTTGATACAGAGCAATGTTCGTAAAGGCAAGGGGGAACTCAGTAATTACGGCGTTAGCAAGTGCTATTTCCGGATTCTCCTTGCTTTCGGGAGTTTTAGTGGGCGACTGGAACATACGGGACAGGGTATCAGCGACTACGTTTTGGGTACCTTTTATATGCTGCACTCTGAATTTGTAGCAGTTTAACTTCAATATCCATCTTCCAATACGTCCTAACTGTTTAGGGTGATTCAATAACCAAGATAACGCTTGATTGTCAGTTTCCAAAAGGAATTCTTTATGTTCTAGGAAGGGTTTAAACTACTCGAATGCAAAAACAATTGCTAAACATTCCAATTCATATGCGGAATACTTTCTTTCTTGGTCGCTCAGTGTTCGCGATGCATAACTAATAGGTAGTCTACAGTTTTCTATCTCTTGATATATCACTGTACCTAACGCTACACTGGAACTGTCGGTCTGCACTACGAAAGGTTTCGTGAAATCCGCTAGTTGCAAAACTGGGGGAGATATAATACTTTCTTTAAGTTGCTCAAACGCGTTTTGATGTAGTGAGCTCCATTCAAACTTCGTTCCCTTCTTTCGTAAGGAATTTAGGGGTGCTGCTATTTCGGCAAGATGGGGAATATATTTGTGGAAATAATTTACCATTCCCAAAAATCGGGCTATACCTTTTGCATCTCGTGGGGGTGAAAATTCTCTAATAGCGCGGGTTCGTACGGGGTCAATGCTTACCTTTCCATTCGCTTTCACGATGTGACCTAAGAATGAAAACTGTGGCACGGCAAAACTTACCTTCTTTGGGTTAACAGTTAATCCTGCTCTTAGTAACCGAGATAACACTTCGCGTAGGTGTTTAAGATGTAGTTCCATAGATTCGCTGTATATAACGATGTCGTCCAAATAGTGATACACATATTTAAATTTAATATCGTGAAATATCCTTTCTAATAGTCTACTACATACGGAACTTCCTTGAGGTATTCCAAAGGGTACTCTAGTAAATTGGTACAAGTTAAAAGGAACTGCAAACGCGGTTAGACGTTTTGATTCTTCAGAAAGGGGTATTTGGTGAAAAGCTTGATTCAGATCCACAACCGTAAAGACCATAGCTTTAGTGAAGTAATGGAAAGCACTATGGATGTCTGGAAGAGGGATAGATTCAAATTCTATTCTTTTGTTTAATTGCCTGTAGTCCACAACTAGTCTGTGTTTATCGTGACCTTTTGGTACTAAAAAGGAGGGTGAAGAATATGGGGAAGTAGAGGGTTCAATGACTCCTTGCTCCAACAACTTGTTGATATGGTTTCTCATCACTTCCATCTTGGGAGGCGACAACTTGTACGGAGGTAGGCGTATTACTTTCTGATCGCTCAGATTAATTTTATATTCTATTAGTTTAGTGAGTCCTAGTTTAGGTGTAAGAACTGAGGAAAATTCTTTTATTAATTTCAGTATTCTCACTCTATCTCTACTTTCTAGATGAGATAAATCTGACTCTTGGTGTATTACATGGGCAGTAGATGAACAATTTTTTTTTTCTCATTTTTATTACAATCAAATCTATATTTCCGTGTACGGTCAAATCGGAAATAATATTTTTGCTCATAGATGTCAAGAATCATTCCCGTTTTACTAATAAAGTCTGCTCCTAATATTAAATCGGGTCCTAACTCCTTACATACTAACATTGTAAACATCCAGGTTAGGTTCTTGATTTTAACCTTAACGGTAATGCTCAGGTTTATGATTATATTACGTTTATCGGCGGTAGCACACTTTATATTCACCGGTTGACTCCGTTTTACTAGATGGTGTTTCGCTAATTTGTCCGCTAATTCTTGGCTGATTAAAGTTCTACTAGATCCCGAATCAATTAAGGCGATGGTGGAGGTAACGCCTAAGTCAACTCGTATTAATGGTAATAGATTTTTAGTCCAGTTACATTTATTAATCGCGTTACATTTTTCACGAAATTCTCTCACATAGGGATCTATTTCTTTCGAACTTCTTTTCCTTCCACGTTGGTTACAAAATATTTTATTATTATTATTTTTTTATTATAAGTTTCTTTGCGTTCACCAGATTTCGAGTAGCTGCGGAAGACACAGGATTTCGGGTCTCCCTGCCTTACATGTTTTTTTTGGAGTTGGGTGATTCCGTTCCAATGGCTTACTCTTGCAGTCTTTTCTTATGTGCCCATATTTGCCGCAATTATAACAGATGGGTTTATTGCGAGGTGGGTCCTTTGTTTCCGCTTTACAGTATATGGTGTTACACTTAACTTACCAGATTTTCGCACATTGTGAGGTCTACTGAAAACTTGCCTTTCATGCGAGGTTGTTACATCAGGCACTAGTGCTCGCAATTCATTTCTATTAGTTCCAGCGGTTTTCATTGCTTGTCTATTTTGATCGGAGTACCATACATTTGACGAATGGATACCGCACTGTTCTAGATCAGAAATTGTGTTGGGTCTATTTATCAACGATAAACGAGATCTTTCTTCAGGTGACAGTCCTATTAAAATGGTGTCGACCATTTGTGTCTCATTCCAGTCCACACGTAGTAGTCGAGATGACTCCCTGATGTCGGAGATGTAATGAGCTAATCTCTCCTGATTTCCTTGTACTCGGAGTACAGTCTTAGATTAGTACGGGTAGATCATTAGAGGATGAGTACAGGTGATTGTACTGGGGAGATGTGTAATTTCTTTAAGGACTTCTCTATTTCGTCCATCCTGAATGAGTCGGATCTTCTTCTTAAGTCATTAATAATTGTGGGTAAGCGGCGTAGAGCTTCGTCAGCTAGGTTTTGTACTTCAAGAGGTATTTCCGTGAGATTAGGCCAGATCAACAAATTTTTCATTCGCCGGGTTAAATGCTCTATTCTCTGGGTAGTCCGCAAAATTATCGCCGGAGATTTCTCGTCTTGGAGGGTTTGAGACAATAAGGTAAGCTCACTATACTTGGCATTACAAATTTCTCTCTCGCTCTCATAATCGAGTTCGCTTAGGTTGTTTAATTGCACGGGTGTATCAAATCCACATTCGCGAATTGACCTACGTAATTCCGCGACTGTTACATTCGCATGGGGTAGTCCACGCAAAAGAGCTTCGTAAGACAGCTCGTCTTTTAATAACAAATCCGGATTGAATTTGGTCATTTTTATCTTAGTTCTAACACATTAAAACGTACTTAAAACTAATTCTACAACACTACACATTAATTACATATATAAGATAAATTCTTGAGTAAATAATTTGCATAATTCAGATAACAACAATTTCTCTTCTAAGGGAGAGACAGAAATACCACACACATATTTTTCAAAATTAAATAGCCGATCAGCTGTTTTCTGGAATGTAGGTCACCCTCTTTATTTAGTAAACAAAGGTAGGGTCAGTGTGTCCGTGAGAACGCGGGGGGTTTTGACGCTCACGTATTGTTCTCTACACAATGCCACCGATTAACTTCCTTAACAGGTCATAACTGGAGGAGACAGCTGGCACGCATAGGGTGAATCTTATTCAACAATGCACACCTCTTCAATTTACACTAGTATTACGCTTTATAACAGTTTGACTTTATTCATTCATGTACTTTCCCCAATTTAAATTAATTATTTATTTTGGTCACAATTTCAAGTTACGAAATTCTTTCCACGTAATTAACTGGGTCTACTTTACACAGGAGCATTATTATTAACAATGTTTTTCTTTACCGTGACAACAGACATACATTAACATATACTATGCAGATTGAATAATTATAATGCAGGATTATTCAAGAAACAACAGGTCTTGGATAGTCATAATACAAACCTCTTAAAGACTGATCAGTTGACCAAACATTACAATTCATGTATGCAAGTAGATACATGCGTATATCTCCTACAATGATATTTCAATTTATACAGACTATCTTTTACGTATGTCAAAACAAATTCATTTTTTTTTTTTGAAAATTAGAGTTACATTAATTACATTCTCTGAGTGCATAGATCAATAACTGAATGCCGTGAGTTATTTAATTTACTAATAAATTAGTGGCGCAATTTTGTTGCGTCACGATGCTCGCAACTATTCTAACTTAAGCAGAGTGGCGCAATTTTGTAACGTATTGCCGCGTTACAAATCCAGGGAACCCATCTTAACTGACCTCTGCCAATTACATGGGCTGCCTACGTTGTAACGAACTGTATTAAAATCAAATTAATTGAACAAATTACTCACTATCAGTGTAAGGAAACAAGGGAAGGTATTTTACTGATTTATGCACTCATTTTCATGTGTAACAAGACGACTTCTCTTTATTTAACAACAGTTACTGACAGATCCCATGACATCATTATTTAAACTAAAATATTTAAATGCTTTTCATAAAACTATGGGATCAAATTGATTATATATTCTTATACCTCGGATCCGAGTTTACTTTCTGTATATTTATAGTAAAGACTTCTAATTATTTTCAGTTCATTTTAGAAGCTTGCAAGACTTCTTTAACCATTTGAAGAATGGTACTATTACTTGGAACGATAATAAGTTACATTAACATTTAAAGCGTTACAACGTATGATAATTGAATTTTTACAGTAAACTCTTAGATTTTCTCATTATAATGTTTACATAAAATTAATCGTCTTTGAAAAGTCTCTTTTAGAAGTGAGTAGTGTAACAAATATGATTAACTCTCGATAGCAAGGCTATCGAGTCACCTTTGCAATTGAACGTAGAAACCTCGTCCTGGGGTGTCCGTCTTGGGAATCCTTGTAGTCGGCGTCATCATCTGGGTCGTGTCTTCGGCAAGAATAGGTCGGATGTTCACAGAGGAGATTGAAGCTTCTTTGGTGTAAGTATATGTAGATTCTCGGATGTCCTAAGCAACGTCTTAAGCATGGTATACGTGTCTTTATGAAGTTTCTGCAGATCACATCTTCAGGAGTGATGTTGTAAATGGAGTTACCTCTTGAAGGGAGTCGTCATCTTGCTTACCACTAGTTCTGTTTTTGCGTTACATTTTCTTTCTTCTTCTTATCACATATTTATGTTATTGATACACGACACACGCTTTTCACTTTTAGCAGTGGTAGTTAATATACTACATTTAAATAAAACAAACAAATTAAAAACATTTTGGTAGAGCTTTCGCTCGTACGTCTGTACTGCGTGAAGGCAACATAGCGAGAGACTTTCTGCTCGCTTCAACTGGTACTTAACAAAGGAGAGGGGCAACTACTCCGCGACAATATAGTCCCTATTTTTATTTAAGTTAACATTCTTATTACCAAAAACTATACCTTAATTATACATATATAATTTAAGTGAGTTATTTTAACGACTATTTGTGTCTTCAGATTTCTAATTATAAACATTATGATTTTTTATCTCTTCCTAAATTACAGACGACTCGGTAAACACGTCGAGTCCGGAATTAACAGGTCACCGCATGATGACAAGCAAAGGGTTAATTAGGATAATAATAACTTTTTTACAATTCGCCCTTTTTATTAGTGTTTCTTTGGATCTCTTAATTACTTCTCATTCTCATACTGAGTAAATACAGGGGTTTTAGGTATTATAGTGAGATTTAAAATTACTTAATCGCTCGCAAACTTAATTTTTTTTATTTACGATTACAGTTAGAATTTAAATCGTCACACTGTCACTGGTATACTCCTACTTGTCTTACTTGTGCAAGTAATAGATTAGGAAGGAAGGTTTTAACTTCCCACCTGGAGCTTCTAAACACAAGAGAACTGGCACGTTTTTTGGTAGCATTTGATCAAATTGTTACTGCAGTTCCATAAAATTGTAATTAATTTCCCTACTTACATCTGAATTAACATTAACATTTTGTTCAGATTCATTTACGCCTAATTTATTTAAATTTTTCCAACACAGTTTTGGACTCTTATCTTTAGTAGCGATCAATATTATCACGTTATTTGTTTAGCAGTCCCCGTAATTCCAACTTTGTCGTGCTTACTTGCTAAACCACCTGTTATGCTCCGGACGATGCATTTCTGTGTCTACACCATTATCAAGTCGGTGGATCGTTGTTTAGGACTTGATAATGGTTGAGAAACTGAAATGCATCGTCCGGAGTATGATAAGTAGCAGTTTATCAAGTAGGCACGACGAAGTTGATTCCTATCAATATTTCATTATGTAAATTAACTAGGTTGAGGAAATCATGTTGTATATGGATGTGTGGGACCATCAGGAGAACTCTAAAATCAAAGAGTAAAGAAACACGGCTGGAGTTCTACAAGGTAATGTCCTTCCCCACACGTCTCTATGGGTCTGTGAATAGGACTTTACCGAAATCCCAGGCCAGTCGTATTGAAGAGGCCGAAGTGAGATTTCTCAGGCAAGAGTCAGGATATACAGAAAGAACTGTCATTTTCTTCAAGATCTCAAAAGAAATGTCGATGTACGGCAGGAACTGAATATTATGGGTATATTTGATAGGACTGCTCAGTATGGATGACTGCCGCGTTCCCAAACAACTAGGGAATTATAAGCCTTCGAAGATGCGGAAAGGTGTAGGGAGTCTGAAGAAGCGTTGCAGTGACTAGATATAGTGTATCTACTTGAGACCGGAACAAACATTTCTGAGTTAGTCCTTGCTAAACATTATGAGAAATTTGTGGGAAGAATAATTTAAGATGTTGTTTTCTTTAATCGCTAAACAAATATAAATAAAAAGAAAATATTAAAAACCACTGGAATGTTTAAGCGAACGCAGACACAACCTCGCAAACACATAGTGGTATATTTTTTTTCCTAAAAATAAAATTATTTGAAGAATGGGAACAGAATTTTTTTAATTTATATTTAATTGCAACTAGTTACAAACTATCCAGCAATTTTATTCTAATACATAAGTTAACAGTGTGTAGGATAAGCTCCTACTGGAGCATTCCTCAGTACAGTTACACTTTGTTCATGTGCTGAGAATTACTATACATATTTAGTTAACCAGTTCAAATGGTTTCTGTCTCTGCAATCGACGAACGAGTCCAGCATTATCGAGCAGTTGTAGCACTTGAGAATGTTTTTAGTGTTCCGCAACCCGTTTAATCTCGTCAGCAATCGTAGGCATTTTCAGGTTCCGATGGATGTCATCATTTCTTACGTACCATGGTGCAGCAACAATACTCCGAAAAACCTTATTTTAATATTAGAAAATGAGGATGACTTACAAAGAGCTATGTTTCAATTACAAGATGTGGCAAGAGAGTACTCACTGACAATATCAGTAAGAAAGATAAGAAACATGGCCTTGAAAGGTAAATATCCAGTGAGAAGTAAGACAGTTATAAACAACAGCACTTTAAAACAAGTGAGCCGTTTCGAATGTCTCGGCTGTGGAGTAAGCTATGAATCTGAATATGATATAAGAGAGAAGATAAATAAATTTAGGAATATTTGTGGTACGATTCATAGAAATCTTAGAAATAAAACAAGACACAGCATAAGGATTAAACTTTATAAGACAATTGCAGTACCCACGTTGACATATGCGAGTGAGGCGTGGGTCATGACAAAAAAGGAAAGCGTCTAGAGTCAGAGTGCTGAAATGCAGTTTCTTCGAAATACTTTAAATTATACATTGCAAGATAGAATAAAGAGTGAAGATAGCAGAACAGAACTCAAAGTAAAGTACATAAATGAAATTATTTCAACTTACAGAAGACAATGGTGGGATCATTTGCAAAGGATGACAGAGAATCGACTGCCGAAAGCGGGACTGAGCTAGAAGAGACGTGGGTCTTCCGAGGATGAGATGGGTGTCGGAACAGGTTTATATAACCTAATCCTTGACGAGGAGAGGAATAAGATTTTAATATTAGATTGGGAATCGAAATCAAACAAAATTAGTACTCTGAAGTGCGAAAATATAGTATCTGCAGGAGGGGGGTGGCAATTGCCGTGGAACCCAGTGGAGACGCCGGTAACTATAACATGGTCATTGCAGATCACCCGACGTATTCACGCTGCGAGATTTACAAAATTACCGTACACTATACATTTAGTTCTGGCCAGTAGCGTGCCGTCCTTGTAACCGCTGTTGCCGGCGGCAATAGTACTGGAAATAAGAGAAAATAATATTAATTATATCACAGAATAAATACATTAGTTATTGAATAATTTGAAATCCGAACAATATTAGTAGGGAAACTTGATGAAAAGCGTAGCATTGCTTTCGAACTGTTGGGCACTAGCACCGGTTTGTGTTGCCGGCTTACACATCGGCAATGTTTTACTGCGTACGGTCATTGACCTCATATAGTCGTCACTGTACAAACTTTCGAGAGGGGGACACATTCGTCCATCCAATGTGTTGCCGCTGTATAAACCGGCAAAACGCTCAGTTAGCAGCTACGTTCGTTTCGGAACCAACGTGCAGCAGTTACTACCTACCTATTTGTGTTTTGTTCGTTTAGTTACGTGTTCCTCTGTTTGTCTTTATTGTTTTTAATTCAATTATTTGTGTTTTGATTTATTCTGTGTAAGTATAATGGGATTCGGATTCCGTTGAACCGGGACCCTCTTCTTCTGCCAGCGAATGGTAGAAAATACTCTTAAAAATTTAAAGAAATTTCGACGGAACCGAAACATCGAAGCATGATAATGTTTTTAGGCTTTTGAAACGTATAATGTGCATATAACAAATATTTACTATATAACAAATATATTTCCTATATAACAAATATATTTACTATATAACAAACATTATCATGTTAAAACAACAGAGACCGAAGATTTCTAGACTGTGGGGAATCGAAAGTGTGGAAGCGTTACATTTTTCGATGACGTTACATTTTTGTGGAATGACACCCAGCCTAAAAACATTATCATGTTAAAAATATGTTGGCTCCAAAAAGAATAGTTTGGCCCTAAAAAGAACACTTTGTATTAGAACAAATTCGAATTAATTTTTAGGTTCAGTTTCAGGCCTATCACAACCGTCAACAAGTGTTATGTACCCACGCCACGCCACTGGTTCTGGCTAATTCGATTAAATCAAGGAATTTATCACAGATTTAGTGACTCTCTTCTTCTCTTCTATTACCTACTGTCTACCTTTATCCGACTGTACTGCCCTCCTCTCTTCAATAAGATGTTCACTTTTACGTACAACCTCCCCAGTCAACACAAACACAAAGTGAACGCAAACTGTCACTGCCGGAGTTGTAAGACATGTTAACGTGGTTACACACATTTTCTGATACGCCAGACGTTTCGACCGCACCAACGGCGGCCATATTCAGTGGAGCGGGAACAGGATGACGCAACAAATAAACTACCACAATTTTCTCTTTTCACAATTGTTTTCCGTAGCTTCCACACTTTTCACTCGATGTCCACGGCATCTTCAGTAATCTTCTTCAGCATTACAAGTCAAATGCCTCAACCTTTTTATTTTCTGTGTTTTTTTTTAATCTAAATTTTTGAGCCATACATACAAAGCCATGCTCCAAACGAAACTTCGTATAAATTAATTCCTAGTTTCCAGTGGAAAACGTCCAAATGTCAAAAAACTTTTCTTCTTGAAAATGGTACTTTTAGCTTGTAGCAAGAAAATAATAATTTTAAACAATATTGTAAGTAAACAATAAAACACATTAAAAAATAAAGTAAAGATAATTCACTCAACTCCACTCAGCGATCTTAATCATTAAGGACGGCGTAGTGGCCGTGGTTTCGACACTTTCAGCATCCATCAATCACGCACAAGCAGCTATTATTGCGAATTTGTCTGTCAAAACAGTTGACAGAGAGCCCCAATTTCCTGTGCGCACACTTAACGTCTAACGTTATCTAACGCTGTAATCGATACGCGCCGGCAATCGATTTTGATTAATCAAAAGACAGCCGCCGGGGCAGCGATACACAGCAGCCAGAAATGTATGTCAATATGACAATAGTGATAACCTTACGCAGATAACCCGCATCTCCGCATTTCATTGTGTTTGGCGTTCTCTATTTATCTGAGACACCACACATCATTTACTAAAGAAAAACGTACATAGGCCCATAATTATTGTCCCCTACGAGGAATATCGAATGATAATTACAAGTGAGTTGTATTTCGAAAGGCTCGCACAAAATTTCAACAAAACTGTAAAAAAAGTAATTTATTCCACAATTGCTAATATAGACTAATTAAATTACGTCTTTTTGATTCGTTAAAGCTACCCAGTTTGCAGTTATTTGAGCTTGTTTAAATGATTAAAATTGCAGTTATTATGATTAAAATTATCTGCATTAAACCCTCCTATCGTAAATCTCATTACTCTACAAAAATATACTCATACAGAATGATTTTTATATTATTTAATTATACAAGCATTTATTTTTTTAGGCTATCTGAATAGTTACATTTCATGGAACTGTTTTTTTTTTCAACGCCTTAAGAGTAAATTATAAAGATGTATTTACCCTATAAAATTTTTATTTATTTTTTTACGTAGCTACTATTGTTTAGTTACTATTTATTTCATTTGTTTATTGTTTTTCTTTTAACTTAATTGTTTTAATTTAAATTAAGTTAAATTCTTTTACACACTGTTTCAAATATACAGAGGGAAAACAAAAAAAAAACAATTAAAAGAAATATACCAAGAACATAAAAATGCGTACATTAAACCAATATACGCAAATATATAGAAAATCAAATTTGAGCACACATCCGATTAGTAATTCTCAGAAAAACTCCCAGATTTGGAAGATTTAAAATTAATTTTAAAAAAACATGTTTCCAAAGGAGAGAAAATAAACAGTTGGGAAAGTACGTATTTTTTAATATAAAAATAATAATTTATAAATAGACGAAAAACACTAATTAATCTCATAAAATATGACAATCTGTTTAAAATTTTAAACCGAGTTTTTAAAGACCAACACTATTATAATTTGGTGGTGTAGCTACATCAACAGTTATATATCTATATCTACATAGACTATGTCAGCTATAAATCCATAGCTGTGTACACACAGCTGATCAAAGTCAGCAGACTTGATAAAATAATGGGTACTTTCCCAATACCCGTACCTACACTGACTTGTGAGACAGTAGGCATCAATATGTACTGAATATCGTACATAATTTTACTTAGCCAATATAAATTATGAAAATACATTTGTGTATGCTACAAATACCACGTTGATGATTACAATCGTTTTCCATTTCATATTTCTTTTTAACAAAATCTTTCTAGCACTAATACAACATTGATCTGCGCTTGTGAACCCAAAAGTTGGCGTTGTTAGGTTAACAGGGAAACTAAAAGTGCACATGAAAATCAATTAACCTTTAAAATAATACTCGCGTTTTTTTGTGAAAACCACGTAAAAGAAACTAATTCGAAGTAGGACGAACTTGCAAGTTACTAAAAAAAGATTAAGACTGTTGGTAACATGAATAATTTCGGCTGTAGGAAGTAGGATTTATTGTTACTTATGAAGACCTACAATAGTATGTATGTCTAATTTGTGTACATATTTAGTTATTTATATTTTACTGACGATTACCATGTATATTATTGTATGAATACAAAAGAATAAAATTTGAATTTGAGTGTAACAATATTTTATTTTTCCACTTCAACATTCGTCGCTTGATCAGATTTTTATAGGGTTGAAAACAGAGATTTGTGGCAATTATGTCGTGTTTAGACTCATTTTTATTAAAATTTCGTGGAGGTTACAAAAGTGGTAATTTCGTTTGGCATTAAATCAAATTTAAAAAGTTGTAATTATGTATTGGACGGCAGACTTTGCGAATCATACGTGTGGCGCGCGGGCCGACTGTGAGTGTGCGTGCGTCGGTGAGGGCACTCGGGGAGTCTGGCCAGTCCCAACCGCCACCGTTCGTTTTACAGACTGTATACAAGACTCCTTTTTGTCCCAGAACTCGTTTTTCATTAATACTCGTTTTTTATGCCAGAACTCGTTTTTCAGTAATACTCGTTTTTCAGTGCAAATCACCCAATAAAGTAACCGACTCGAAGAAAGGCGTAGCCTATTACAGGTTACTAAACATGTCTATCTATCTGTGACAGAACTCGCTTTTCGCTTAGAATAGTAAATTTTACACATGTATTTTTGGTCGCCGAAATCTATTTACGGTTGTCGCTCATCTCTGGTCCCTTAATACACTGGAAATGTTTTTTTGAATGTTCATGTATAACGTGTATACGATTACAATACAGTCCGTAAACGGTACGTTGGGCTTTCACGGCCTGATCAACTCTGTTAATATTCGGCCTATTCACCGGGCTATTAGGCCGTGGTCTAATCCTTTCGCTTGAAACACACGTTTCGGGCCCACCATTGGAGGTGATCTTCAGTGTTACGACTTGTAAGCCATGTTGGTACGCTGTTCACCAGTTTCCACAGTACTGTGGAAAACGATTCACCATCTGTTTCAAGCGGCAGCATTGGACCTCAGCTTAATAGCCCGGTGAATAGTCAAAATATTGTTACGACATTACAGAACAATCTACGTGTTCATCGAATGTTCCAGAGGAATCCGGCTGAATGTTGTGGCGTACGTGATTTCAACATGCGCTCGCGAGACGCTTTTCTGGACGTCGATAGCCCCGCGCACTGTGTCAAGGCCGCAATCAATTGCGTCCTAGTACAGCTGATGCATAGTGTTTTCTAGTAGACGCCTATTAGCGAATATTCTGGAACCTCAGCGGGGTATAAATACAAATACTCCGCTACGGCCAGTCAGTTATTATCGGGCGATTACACCGTGAGTTTGAGTTACGAATTATTGGAGCTCGGTTTGTAGTATTGTGGCGAAGTGTTACGTGTGGTGCGGGACGATTGTAATACAATTGTGTTTTATATTGGTTGACATTTTATTGCGTGTGAACAAGTTTTATTTGATTTGTTGTAAGAGACTGTCTTGTTAATTACGAACTGTTTAACTGTGATAATTAAAGCTGGTGATTAGTGACTTAATTGGTGTCTTGTATTTTGTTTCCCGCTGTACCATACGACGATCACTAACCGTCGTAACAGTATTAACACAATCCGTATGGGTGTAATATATTCTATTTTAACGTACATTTGCAAAAAAAAGTAATGTTCACATTGGCAAGGTTAGGTTCGTTAGGTGAGGTTTAAATATAAGCCCACAGTAATAAAATACATCCATTATGAACAATACTTTTCCAAGTGTAGGTTCAGCATATTTGTGATTTTAGAACAAGAAAACGCTCGAATTTCACAACAATGCTTAGTTGAGATTGCTTTTAGTTGCTTTTTTATATGTGCTGACACTGTCGTCAAGTATCGATCTGTTGCAATTATTGTATTTACTTATCAAATATTATTATTCGATATTGTAAAACAGTTACTACTTACAAAAAACGAATTCGTAAACGCTGATTAATGATAATTAAACGTACCTTTGTATCAAAAGTTTCTCGAGAACTGATCTTGTTGCAGAGTGATTATGTTTACATTCAGGTCTATATATTATATCAGCTGATTACTGTATGTTGATTTTCATTTTGCCGCAAATAACTCAAATGTGATACGATTTTTGAAGGCCATCATTTTTGAAGGCATCATGACAATATTGTGACTGCGAGTGCACAGTGTATATGCCCTGACGATGGGCTACGATCGAAATCGATCGAAATTAAGAATGTTAGTACTTAAAACTTTATTATAAATCATATGTATGGAATCACTAGGATAAGAACAATGAACACACTACAATACAAGATTGAGATTATGGGTACCATAAGTAAGCAGTTAGTGTGTGTGTACATTATAAATACATCACATTATCGTTGGTGGTTTATTCTTTTCACAGTTCACGCTTTTCATTGAAAGAATCTCGGGTAGGCTTGAGTTTGTATTCACCATATTATAGATTAACTTACACCTGAAGACGATGACAGATTGTTTAGCGATCGAAACGTTGTGTAGTAAATTCTAACGATGGTAACAGTCCGACCTAACCCTTCAGATTATGTTCACGTTCCATGGAAAGTTACGTTTAGCGGTGGAAACGTTGTGTAGTAAATTCTAACGATCGTAACAGTCCGACCTAACCCTTCAGATAATGTTCACGTTCCATTGAAAGTTACGTTTAGCGGTGGAAACGTTGTGTAGTAAATTCTAACGATGGTAACAGTCCGACCTAACCCTTCAGATAATGTTCACGTTCCATGGAAAGTTACGTTTAGCGGTGGAAACGTTGTGTAGTAAATTCTAACGATGGTAACAGTCCGACCTAACCCTTCAGATAATGTTCACGTTCCATTGAAAGTTACGTTTAGCGGTGGAAACGTTGTGTAGTAAATTCTAACGATGGTAACAGTCCGACCTAACCCTTCAGATAATGTTCACGTTCCATTGAAAGTTACGTTTAGCGGTGGAAACGTTGTGTAGTAAATTCTAACGATGGTAACAGTCCGACCTAACCCTTCAGATAATGTTCACGTTCCATGGAAAGTTACGTTTAGCGGTGGAAACGTTGTGTAGTAAATTCTAACGATGGTAACAGTCCGACCTAACCCTTCAGATAATGTTCACGTTCCATGGAAAGTTACGTTTAGCGGTGGAAACGTTGTGTAGTAAATTCTAACGATGGTAACAGTCCGACCTAACCCTTCAGATAATGTTTATGTTCCATGGAAAGTTGCGTTTAAAGATCAAATATGCGTACTTTCTGTAAACATGTGGATACATTTACATAATTCAAATATTCACAAGCGCGCCCGCCATAACAATTTCATAACACTTAAATATATAACTGTGATTAAACAAAATATATAGATGCTACAGAAGTGGGGAGGGAGAGAGAGAGAGAGAGAGAGAGAGAGAGAGAGAGAGAGAGAGAGAGAGAGAGAGAGAGTACCGATCACTCAATCACTATACTGTAAACGAAATATTATACTTTAATATTGTAGCATCACAAAATGATACCAAAAAATAAACCCAACTGAATTATGAAACTAGTTAGGGAATTTGATCAAATAAACAATTTATTAGTGTGCTGAGTCAAATGATTCAGCGCGAGTTTATTGGCATTTTTTTTTTTGACGGTAAAGACAGTACAAAAGTTAATGTAATAAGGAGTGCTGCTCTCTACCCGCGGATAGGAGAGGCTACCGTTTTCGAGTTTTCACCGTTTGATTGGTGTTTCCATCTGCTGAGTTTTTCCAGCAGTTTTAAACAACAGTGCCGCAGCCTGGTGAGATTTTCGTTACCCAAACGAGGGAGGCGTTCCGTTTTTTTTTGTCTCAACATGGAAGCCTAACTCACGACCTCGTAGAAAATCTCTTCGGTGGAGAGTTTAGTGTGAAAATCTAGCGTCGACTTCTTTTAAATATGAGATAAGTTTCTTAATGACTGCGGTAAGTTTTGATTTCATTATATTAATTATATACTAAACTTTTAAAGGAGAAAACGTTTTTTTTAGTAAGCTTGAGTAAGCCCCCACTTGTCGGAGCATGCATTGTGAAAGACGTAATTGTTCGTAAAGTTTTTATAAACCAATAAAGCTTGATTATTGGAGTGTCAGAATCTCGGCTTTAATACCTAAAGTACAATAACCACAATATATTTAATTTTACACTTTCATTAACACCGATGTAACGAGATTCGGTTGAGCACTTAACCTGTTACACAATGTGTCGTCATTAAGTGGTATAAAGTTTTGCTACAATGACAGTAAAACTTTATACAAATATAAATGGGAACTTACTCAGGCACGTTTTAAACGTAAATCATGTCTCATTCAAAGTAGTAGTATTCTCAGATTCTATGGAGTACAAAACTATGTGTTTTAAATAAATTCTGCGCCACGTGGTAACCTCAATTTCACTCAAAGTAATAAGTTCATAAGATGTTACAGAGCCAAGATAAATTATTGTATTGCAAAAGCAACTCACATTCAGTGAGGTTCAAGTTATAAAGCGTTATAAAAAATCATGGTTAGAGAACTTTTTTTAAGTAAGGCATGTTGGCCAAAATAATGTTACCAAGTTTTATTATGTACAACATAACTAGGTGTTGTTTTTATTTATGTATTTTGGAGGGTGTCCAAACTGTGGGGGCATTTGTGTGTGGTCTCTCACTAAAAATGTAATGTGTGACAATAGGGTTCACTGAACAGAGACAAGTCCTGCTGCCACTGAACGAAATGACATCTTAAAAGCTCCACACTCGACACCGAAGAGAACAACGTCCGCAACAACATGCCAATCATGAGATCGCCACGCTATAAATAAGAGATCATCCTTCTGGGCACATATAAGCAGGTGAAAAATATCCATTTATATTCACACGTAGAATCAACATGGCACCAGTTATACATAATCATCAGTTTTACCGTTCAAGTATACATTCATTTGGATCCCCAATTGATGGGACAGTTTAGTGTGAACACTAAGTATTAATTGTAAATTTCAATACATGTATAGTAAATTGTCAGTTCAGAGACTGACATGTGTACCACACAGCATCCAACTTAGATTTCCACTCATTTCTTTATAGTACTTTCGCTACAGATTTAAAGTCAGTTTTGTTATTAATATTTTCTCAAGTTTAATTTACTATGCATAAAAACATATATTTTCCCTTATTTTAAAATCAGGTTAGGTCATTTGTATAAAAAGATTACTGGGGAGGTAGGTGTTATTTTAAATTAGTTTCAACCAAGCTGTGCCTGTCGAAACACTTTTCAACTTGTTTGTCGAAACAAGGTTGTTGAAACAAGGTTGTTGAGACTGGTTATAAATTGAAGAAACATGTCCGTCTCTGACACACAAATGTATTTTTTTTATATAAGGTGCTAATATTGTGCAATTTTTCCCTTTCATTAATTGGCCCTATTTTAGTCTATATAAATTCTTTATTTTAATCATGGTAACTGGGGGGGCGTTAATTATTTTAAACATTTTTTTATTTCTCACCTTAATTAAGTATTTTAGCACTTAGCCACTTAGGCACTTGGTTTTAAATTTTAATGTCCTGGGGACATTTGTATGCAATACTTTATGATACACATGACGTGCAATTAACCCACACCATGGGGGTACATTTATAGAAATAAATCTTTAATCCCAATTGGGATTCCTACAAAGAAGAAGTTTAGAATTTATATACACCAGAAGGGTAATATAAAAAGGGCGTGGCAAGAGACCTTTATGTATTTGTATACTATTGTATATGTAATTTGTCTTGTGGAACGTGTTATGTCTGTATATTTCTGTGTACATTTTGGGGGATATATATATATATATATATAAATATTATGCATTGCTGTACATTTTGGTGCGATATAGGGATTTTATTTATTATTAGGATTTATATACACCAGCAGACGAGTATTCTATCTCAATAATCGTGGCTGATCATTTCTTTATGAAAATTAATTATTTTATTTAACAAGTATAGTAAGTGTCACCTTTAAAGTTCATTTAAATTGGATGAATAATTATTTTAATTATTAATAGTAACTGTGAATGAAATTATTTACCTTCATCAATTTATATACTGCATTTTAAAAGAAACATATGATATAAATTTTATATTTTAAGAAATAGTTTAATGGGAGTTTCATTTTGAGGTTAATGATTATTTTAAATTTTCAATTCATTGATGGTGACATAGCAATTATTTTCTTGGATTCAGTTTATATTATTCAGGTGGCCTTGTTGAGAGGATATACTTCTTTAGTTAACCATTTAAAAGGGGAATTCTAAATCACTGTTGTTTTTTGTTATTAATATTATGAGATAGAATAATAAAACCATTGTTAATTATTTAATTCTTGAGTTTTTATTGCAAGTCCCGTCTTACTGGATCCAGCGCAATTTTTAGCTTCTCTAGGCCTTAGCCTAGTTTTAATTAACTTGTAACCCCTCTTTACAAAAAGAAATATACTTTTTGTTTTAACTACTCAAAATGAAGTAGGGGTTTCATTTGGTAGCAGAGCGCGGTTTCATTAGTTAAAGGAAGAGTTATAGCAACTAATTCAATGAACAATGAATAAAGAATGAATAATTGTTATAGATACATGAATAGTTTGAATACCTAAAGTAGACTTGAAAGCCAATATCATAAATAACTTGACAAACTGACATCTAAAAACGACTAGACCAGACAATATCTTTAACCTAATAAATTACCCAACAGATTAGGAAATGAGTGAACATATCTTAATATAAATATTTTAAAAAATGTAATGTTTAGCGCATAAGAAAAAAGTAATTAAGGTTAAGAAACTCAATTTTGTAACAAGCTTAACAGTCCAGCTAGGCATCAGACCTAAGACTGCAATGGTAATAATTATAAGTATAAAGTTTATTAAAAAATAGATAATTATGAACATAATTATACGTATAATAAAGGACAAGAATGATAAACAATTATAATGAAACTGTGCAAATAACACAGGGTAAACAATAATAACAAAATAAAGTATTGTGAACAGGTTGACCAGTAGGCTAACTGGTAACCTAACCTTAAGAAAATGTATGACAAAAACCTACAAACATATATTCTGTATCAAATATACTGATTGTAGATATTCTATTATGTCTCAGTGTAAATAATAGACACTTATACAAATTAAATAGATATCATTATCTTGTAAAAACATTGTAAAGGTTTTAATTTTGAATAATAATGTTATAGTGAATGATGTGAAGGAAGCCTATTTTTGTATATTAAAGAATAATAAAGTTGTAAAGGAGAAAGTAATTTAACTAAACTAGTAGTATAAAGAGTGCCAAATAAACTGACTACTAACCACTAATGTTACAGAAACCAATATTATTGTTTATGAACAAATAATAACATAGTTAGTAAGAATTCAATGTAAAACAAAAACATTCTTCTACTTGATAGAAGAACAGAGTCCATATAAGGCATAAAACTTGTAATAGCCTATGTACAATATGTAAAGAAAGGACTTATGAGATTAGATTAAGACATGATTAATCTAAAAATGCTTGTAAAATAATAATAAGAAGGTAATTAACAAGATAGGTACTTGGACCGAAGGGTCCTACCTATACTGTATATGACAGATACAGATATTGTAAGATACATAGCCATATGTATGTTTTAAAAACCATATGTATATTAAAAGATTATAATAATGTATATTAGAATTAAAAACCAATTGTTACATGTTATAAGAATCAAGTCATTTTATAGTAAGAATTAAAAAATCATCACAGGTACACAAACCAATGTTAGGCCTATTATATCAATTAAGAGTTTTACAGGAAATTAAGGTTTGTAATTATGATTGATATTATTAAAACGTTTATTAACAGCATAAAAACATATATACGAAGGAGAAAACAAAAGGTTGTAATAAAAATATAACTTGTAAAAATAATGTATTAGCCTAGGCCAACCGTTAAAATTGTTCATTTTATTATTAATGTACGGAAATATATCACGTGACGTCTTGAAATGATCCGACTAAAGCAAGCAATGCAATGCTAATAATATAATAACAATTGTAATTATCATAAGGAACTTATGTTAGTTTTAAGAATTTTGTGAATTATGATATAGAAACAACATAATCTCAACACTAAAAACAGACGCCGTCGTTGATAATGACGTAATTATCAACCAATTGGAATTTTATGTTTGGAGGGTGTGGACCCCGAAGGAATGATTCTCGACACCAAAAACAGACGCCGACAATCAAATAATTCAGAGCATCGCTCGCATTCTTGTATCATCATCGAGAGTATTAACAACAGCTCTCCGCGTCACTTTTAACCTCAAACTCATAGTACGAATCAACTTCGAAGAGGTTAGGTGCCCCGAGCAAACAAGAGCATAACCCAGAAAAAATATAAAGTGTTGTGAGTTAGTGGTGACATAATAAGGGCAATAAAGTGAATTATTAAGTGAAATGTGAATAAGAACCAGTGAATAACGAAAGGGAAATATAGTGTAAATACTTCAAAAATATTAAACTAAACTATAAATCATAATATGGATATAACCTCACTACTTTATATACACTTATGTACGGTATATCACTACACAAGAACACTAACACATTAGTAATTTATACCCATTTTAATTATTAATCCGTCGAGTTTCATGTTAGAAACTGTTTAATGCATTCACATGAGGGTAACTTCAAATTAGCCACTGTTCGGCCTATACGAACTTTTTATTATTGTTAGATGTAAGATATTATTTGTGTATACCATAATCAAATCATTATTGTAAAGCTTAGTAATTCGTGACAGTTAATTTCGTTAAATATTATTGTAGAACAAAAGAATTCACGACTGAGAGTAATATAAAATAATTTTTAGTAAGTTTGATTGAAGTAGAGTTGCCAATCGCTGAGAGAAAATTGTAATAAGCCAGGTCAATTTATTATCGAATCAAGTGTTATTTAATTCAAGTTAGAAGCGATAAAACACAGTCGAAGGAAGAATAAATGAGTTATAAATCAGATTAATTTAGTACGACTTATTATTTTCATAATTGCTAATTTTTTTATTTACGAAATGTTGGAATTTTCAATCCACCTTAAAGATTACGTTGGCAGTACCTAATCTTGAGGCGCCACGTATTATATAAATTCTTAAAGACAATAAATCAATTAACATAAAAGTGAACCAGAATAATAATATTCAAATTAATAATTTCAAGTAACCAAATAAGATATTGGTTTCACTAACAACAATAACTTTATGTAATGTTAATCTAAGGTTCCATATGGAGCCCAATTCAATTCAAATCCACCAATAAAGAAATTTTGGTAGTGGTAATAAAAATAAATCACAAGGTAATTATTAAATGAACAACAAAGAGTATAGGACATTACCAAAATTCAACATTATAAAGACGTAACAACCACTATTTACAGATTTAACCACATAGTACATATAATATAATCACCGAACCATACGACGACATATACAAGGTACGTAAAGGTTTAGTTATAGAATTGGCGCTTACAACATGAGGCTTTTATAGAACAATTTGAGGAGAAAACATAACATCTATTTTTAGGATAGGGTCTATAAACCTGTTGCGTTACAATATATGCACTAATTACATTTATACATTTATCTGCATTATACGAAACAACAGCACTAATTGGCAGATTAGCCACGCGCATGTGTGTGTGTGTGTGTGTGTGCTCATGAACTCCGGACTCGCTGCGACGACAAGTGTACAACGAATAAAACTTTTTAAATTGGATAGATAGATGTGTTTCCGTTTCGATGATCACGAGTCATTCTGTGTGTGTGTGTGTGTGTGTGTGTGTGTGTGTGTGTGTGTGTGTGTGTGTGTGTGTGTGTGTGTGTGTGTGTGTGTGTGTGTGTGTGTGTGTGTGTGTGTGTGTGTGTGTGTGTGTGTGTGTGTGTGTGTGTGTGTGTGTGTGTGTGTGTGTGTGTGTGTGTGTGTGTGTGTGTGTGTGTGTGTGTGTGTGTGTGTGTGTGTGTGTCGAAAATCTGAACTTTTTATGCGTCACACAATTACACGACAGCACTAGTTTCGCCTTACTACTACTACTACTACCATTAATACTGCCTCATTTTAAATTCAAATAACACACACACGCTCCTCGCGCGCGCCCCCTACACACACACACACACACACACATTTATGAAGCAATAAATCACAGTATAGACAGACTCTTCTTGTTGACTTTTTGAGACTAATCAAAATTAGTGTTGTACTAGATTTACTTTTTACGATATTTTACGAGATTTATGGTAGACGAGATTTACTGTTTTAAGCCTAAAATTACAAAAAATGTAATTCTAACGACGCCTGTAACGTAACAGTAGGCAGTGCGTTAATTGAAACACGTCACGATTAACACAATCACGGGAAACGAACGTGTGGCAGTACGCAGCGCGACATTTGCACGATTCTTTAATCTGATACCCAACAGGAATTTTTGCCATTTCATCAAAATTTTCACCCACTCTTTTAGCCCTGATCTCAAACAATTTTGAAATTTTCAATAATTAACACTATACTAATATTTAGGTTGAAATTTCCTTTAATTTGATATCCCAATATGGACTTTTGAGATTTTTTTAGTTTTGACCTCTCACATATCTTTCTTTTGCTACCCCCCCCCATTACTGTGAGAATCAATGTAAACAAAAATAGGGTTTTCTGTAGGGTAAAAGTATGGACACGCATACATGATGTTTTACGAAAATCGATTGATGTGTTCAAAAGTTGTCGTGAGATAACAGATAAACAGACAGACGGGCGAGTTAAAACTGAGAACTCGCTTCGCTCGTTCAAAAAATTTACATTCACTACTGAACAGGGGCAAACTTAGGATTTCATTTCGGGGGGGGGGGGTAACCACATATCGTTTTCTTAGAATATTTTTTTCTCATATTATAATGAAAATCGTGCCAACCAATTAAAACTTACGGGTAAATAATGGCTGTAATTGATTCATATAAATCAATTAATAACATACAATTTGACTTGGCAGCCTAATAATACCTTTTTGTGGAATGTAAATACTTTAAAGAGAACGTTAAAATTAAGAAAGTAAATTATGTATGTGTATGTGTGTGTTTGTGTTGTAGGGTTAACACATGCAAGAACAGGGAAACTTTTTTAATGAACGTATGTTTAATTTTACAATATTTTTTGTTTCTTAGAGCTAGCAAGAGTCTGTTACAACAACCCATGTCCATTATGAAAAATAATGTTAAGAAATTAAAACTCATTCACATTATGTGATTTGTGACTGAAGCTGTCAACATGTAACATTAAGTTAAAGTATAAAAAGATATGTCCCTATTTATCGTAACCAGCGGAAAAACGTACCGTATCCTACTCGCTTTCAAGCCGACTTCTTTTCATTTTCACCATTTCTTTCAGCATCTGTTATATTTATAATTGAGTATAAGGCCTACTATTTTTGGCCTATTTATTTAAACTTGTCATTGACCCAAACAGTAATTTTTTTAAATTCACAAAACTTGGAAGTCAATTAATTACATTTCAATAAACACAACCAGTTACAAATTTTTGGCTCCAAAATGTTTTTAATTTTTTTCGGCTTTCGGGGGGGGGCTATATCCCCTATATCTACTACTAGGTTCGCCCCTGCTACTGAACTCAGATTGGCTCAGCAGTGATTAGAACCGCGTTGTCACGATTGAACATAGTCAACGACAACGATCACTACTAGTACAAACAATAATTTCTGCGATTGATGCGCGTTTCATAACCAAGCTCAGTCAGTTAACGGCTGCTTCACATAATTAAAGGTAAGGCGGTGAGTTTGTGGGCGGGAGGCGGCTTTGGTGTTGGTTGCTGCCGCACCAGAAGTTAACTTAGCCCAAGGTGTTTGTCAAATCTTTAGCAGGTCTAACAACACTAATATTCAAGTTGAAAGTTCCAAGTGCTTATTGTCTACCACTACTACGACTACCACTAGTACAGCAGACAGCTCAAGAAGGGGGTTGCAAGTCATTTGTCACGGCTGACTGCCGCTGACGTCCAATTACCATGCACCCCCCCCAACTCCTAATCCATCCCTCATCCTTGTTCTGCCGCTGCCTCCTCCGCTTCTTCAAACACCATCCATTTTACACACTCTCACTTCACGCCACGCCGACGGAAGTAATCATTACGCCAGATAATTTCAGCACACACACACACACACACATTGAGGAGTGTGAACATTTTATATATTTTTGATCTATACGAAGCGACATACTACACCACTTTGGAAAATCTAGCAGTGTGTCAAACTAAAAGGAATTATAACCCAAATCCAAATGTTTCGAGAACTCGGGATTTTTGTAATTTTTTCCATAATTGAAAAATTATCTAATATCGGTAGACCTACTGAAATTTATGTGATAATACATCTACTTCATTCTAAACAGTGAGCGAATTCTGCACCTCGATGGTTTTACTAGTAGACTAGTACCGGTATATATTATTGAAAAATTCTTTTTAATCGGTTGTGTGAATATACCATTTGTGTTACTTGAAGTGTGGGGCGAATTTATATGGCTTAGGAAGGGCGCAGTCTCTTCTCCGCGTTAATTCCACTCCCACGTACTTGCCGGAGAAAACCATGTTAACCCAAGGTAACATGAAATATGTAGGTGAACTGATTTAGGAAGGATTGCCTCTGCAGTGCAGCTTAAAGGTAACTCCAGTCCTATCTCGGCAGGCTGGAACACTTTGGCAGCATGGCGAATAGTTACCGTGGGTGCGACAGAGCCTCAAGCAGGCAACGATGGAACGTGTACGTACTGTGGGTCAGTGTAAGTGCAGTGAATGCGAAGTGAGTGAGAGAGAGAGAGAGAGAGAGAGAGAGAGAGAGAGAGAGAGAGAGAGAGAGAGAGAGAGAGAGAGAGAGACAGACAGACAGACAGAGACAGACAGACAGACAGACACAGAGAATTTTATAGCCATTATAAGAAGGGTTTGGCCAGACTATAACTATCGTCAGAATTTGCCACACAACGTTATACGACCACTAAAAAAATCTAAAACGTCGACCATAAAAGAGACTCCTGACGACAGGATCGACTGTCATTAACGTATACTTACAATACTTACAACTAATAGAACTTTATATTTACCCACTGTTTCCGAGATACCCCCCCCCATTTTTGCACGGAATTCCAACGAGTAAAAATACGTGTAAGAGTTGAGACAGACGTGGTTTACACTGATACAATGAGACGGACAGTAAGGTCGAGAAAACGACGATGTCAGCAGGAAATGGAAAAAAAATTGGAAATGTTAAGAGTTAGAAAAAGAGATCCGGAACTGTATAGCACTTCGGAAAATTAAGAAGAAGAAGAGCACGAAGAAGACAAAGAAAACAGGAAAAAACTTTATGAACTTTCTGCCGTATTCACTCACAAGA
The DNA here is from genome assembly GCA_034769895.1 of Magicicada septendecula. Classification (NCBI taxonomy): domain Eukaryota; kingdom Metazoa; phylum Arthropoda; class Insecta; order Hemiptera; family Cicadidae; genus Magicicada; species Magicicada septendecula. The sequence continues at coordinate 369,427,823 of CM068372.1, forward strand.
CGTGGCGGTTAGTTGCCACTGTAGATCGCGTTATAAAATAAAAATGGGAGCTACTCTGTTGCATAACTTATGTAACTATACAATAGTTAACATAAGAGTAACAGAACGAACAATTTGCGGCTCTATACCGAATAAAGAGTGTTGGAAGTTGTAACGGTTACTGACTGCGGGGCTGTGCGAGACGAAGGGTATGCCCGTCGCTCGCTCGTGTGCTGCGTCCCGAGCTTCAAATAGAGCTTCTGCCGCAGGAACCACAGATGTGCTGGATATTTAGGGTGTGGCCTGCTACCGGCCGTGGGTCGTCAGTTAATTACTTAATTCATGAGCGTTCGCCGAGGCCGAGTCCAAGATTCATCCGCCACAGGTTGTAGCGACCGAGGACGCTAATAAGGTGGTTGTCCTGGAAGCGGGCGGTGCGGCGGTAGTGTCGCCTACGTAGAGTCTGTCAAGGAGCCTTATACGTCTGGAGAAGACTACGGCTGTGCTTTTGGCCGCGTTGATGGCAATCCTCCATATCTCTAGCCACTCAACGTATTCAAAATACGGATACTCCTTACCGTGTCCCCATAGAGGCGTATAGGGAACGGACACGCAGGGATTCTGTGATGGTTTTGTTAGAAGTCAGGTAGTGGGCTTTGCACCCCCAGCGCAGTCCTCGGTCCAGGAGAGACAGAAGCTTTCGCTTATGGGTCTTAGACAAGTAGCCCCATACGGGAATCGCGTAGGTAACCATCGGCACCTCATAGGTGGTGACGAGAAGCTTCCCTAGACTGTAGGTGATAAAGTTACTGCAAAGCAGGGGACGGAGTTGATATAGACGATGGGCGGTCTTGCGAGTTTCTTGCTCAGAGTGTGTCCGCCAGGTAAGACGTCGATCTAGGTGGAGCCCGAGGTAGGCCTACTTAACCTCTCGAGACCAGGGCAGAGGAGTGTCGCCTACGTAGAGTCTGTTAGGGAGCTTGTGTCTGGAGAAGACTACGGCTGTGCTCTTGGCCGCGTTGATGGCAACCCTCCATATCTCTGCCCACTCAACGTATTCAAAATACTATTATTCCTTACACAAGGAATAGTTTTATAAAAATAAATATAGAATTCGAGTCAAAAAGGAATGGAAATGGAGTAAACAATGGAAGGAATAGGAAAAAACAGTCTCACAACCGAACACTTAAAAAACTATGGCAACGATTCCTCTATCTAGCAGAATAATTTTGTTCACAACAGACTATACCGCACAGGAAACAGACTGATGTATTCTGGTGTACGCCCCTGTCTAAGACAACCACCGTCGCGTCCTAGTCTTGCTACAAACTGGGAAACGTTGTCGGTATCTCACCAAGAGTATTATTAAACCGTATTCTATAATAAGGGTTGTTAACTGTGCACATGCGCACAACAGACAAAGACCACCCCAGTAACCCAATTACTACAACCCTTTGTTGCAGGTAATGTAAACATGCCACAAGCAATCAACGTTTATTCCGATATTTCCTTTCTCCTCCACATTCGCTCCACGAAAACAACAATGCACACTGTATTATTACGAAACAAATTAATGTCTTTATTATTGCCAGTTCGTAATTTGAGTACGTAATCAGAGCCTACAGTAAACAGTCATTCTTGTTACTCAGATATGGTAGTGTCTTGATTAATCTTTCCACATAACCTCCGTCTTCTACGCTAATCGAATTGAACTGTTCCGACCTCAAGTGTCCAAACGTCTGCTCTTTGACCGTTCATCGATTTCTTGTACTTTGCACTTTCCATTACCTTTCGTATGTATCTTTCTAATTTTGTTATTGTTCTTAAACCTTTTACCCATAATACGGTCTCCAGTTCGCGATAAGTTAATTAATTGTCTCAATGTAATCCGTCTTGCGACTTAGTATTTTCCTTATCGCGACATGTTTCGGGAACACGTTCCTATCAAGTGCTAAAAATTCTTATCCTTTCATAAGGACACGTCGGTGAAATTCAAACCAGTCATTATATAAATTATTCGATGAACACACATAACACGATGTCCACAGTCCTTACAAAGAACAAGGAGGAAGCAAAAACCGACTGACATTATCAGTGAGTCAAGTAGACATTGAACGGTTGACGTTGTTACGCCAAACAGGTGATGGTGAATTAGAATGCTACACTTTATGAATCATAAACGATTGTTTCAGTTATCTGCAACTGTCAGTTAACAAGTATTGGTCTACAGAACGTCCTCACTAGCTGAACGAGTCGCCATTTCGTAATCGGGTACGGTGCGATTGTGGGGTAATCGTATCGAGATCGTCATTTTTGACACGACGCGTGTTAATTCTGTGAGCTGTTAACACAGTGGCATGCCTTAGAATTTTTGACGACCTGACTGACGCCCAGTTGGACTAATGGTGGACACGAAAATTGCTCCTTCAAACAAAGATGGAGCAACACACTACACGTCTCGTGACTCACTGACCAGTGCTCATACAGCTTTCACGGAAATGTCAGAATTTCCGACAGAATGCCACGGAATGTTATCTGTGACGCTTTTTGAAGTAAAACGGACAAAATCTCCATGCAGACCACTGGCAATACCCTTCAGCGTCAGGCGCGTCAAGTCAGTTTGGTTATTCGAGTACATAAATCCATCACTGTGCAGTCGAGTCAGTTTGGTTATTCGAGTACATAAATCCTGCAGATACCTCACTGCTAACACGTCTTGTAAGACAAAAAATTGTAAATTTATGAACCAAAGTTAGTATCAGTACTTCAGGGGTGAACAGAGGTTCAGTTCACACGATGTATCCTAGCTGGATTCTCTGCACGCTTCAACCTGTCTTGGCTGGATTCCCTTTCATTAATCTTTCCTACCTGGATTCTCTGATGGTTTTGTTAGAAGTCAGGTAGTGGGCTTTGCACGCCCAGCGCAATCCTCGGTCCAGGAGAGACTGAAGCTTTCGCTTATGGGTCTTAGACAAGTAGCCCCATACGGGAATCGCGTAGGTAACCATCGGCACCACACAGGTGGTGACGATAAGCTTCCCTAGGCTGCGGGTCATAAAGTTAATGCAAGCAGGGGACGGAGTTAATATAGACGATGGGCGGTCTTGCGGGTTTCTTGCCCGGAGTGTGTCCGCCAGGTACTCGTAACTCACTGACCAGCGCTCACACAGCTTTCACGGAAATGTCAGAATTTCCGTCAGAATGTCCGGAATGTTATCTGTGACGCTTTTTGAAGGAAAACGGACAAAATCTCCATGCAGACAACTGGCAATACCCTTCAGCGTCAGGCGCGTCGAGTCAGTTTGGTTATTCGAGTACATAAATCCATCACTGTGCACACACCTCACTGCTAACACGTTTTGTAAGACTAAAAATTGTAAATTTATGAAACAAAGTTAGGACCAGTAGGCCCTACATCACGGGTGAATACAGGTTCAGCACACACGATGTATCCTAGCTGGAGTGTCTCCACGCTTCAATCTGTCTTGGCTGGATTCCCTTTCATTAATCTTTCCTACCTGGTTTCTCTCGACCAACTCTTGGTCTTTTCTACTCCGACGCTATTAGGTTTTCGAGGGCTAGGGATCTTTCACTTTTTCATACTTTAGCTTTACTTTGTAATTCTTGTTTTCTCGTTTTTTTTTCATGCTACCTGGTCAGGGTTAAAGTTAAGTTGGTCAACTATCCCAGAGGCGGAAGAGGAAGGTTTACCAACGGCACTAGGAAGGAAGAACCTAGGAGGTGGGTCTCCTAATGAAACCCAGTGGTTCAAAGGTAGCACTTCTACTACTGGTCTTACTCTACAGGATGCTTGTAACGTCCTTAGAGGACACTGCCGAAGAAGAAGAAGGAGAAGAAGAAGAAGAAGAAGAAGAAGATAGTCTCAAAGAATGTTCATTTACTTTTTTCTACCGTTTATGTTAAGTTATTCATAACAAAGTGCGGCTGTAGGTGTTCAGCTGACCGGTTTTAAGTTCCAACTCTGTACAAAGGGATTGTTTTTAATCCTAAAGGTATTCATTTTACAATATTCACGGACGTTTCACTGGAACTTTCTAAGCGGCAGGTAAATTATAATGCATCGTATCGTTAGAACGAAGTCAGGTAGGGCTACATGGTCTTAATTTAATTTTAGGTGATTTATGTTAATTATTTAAAATTTTAAACCAATTTTGACACAGTTGATTAGTTACAATCAAAACGTACACATGCACGACTTTAACCAGCTGATACGGTTGTACATGTAATGTAACCTATTCCGATACGCAGTCTTCAGTAAACACTGGTGTAGGGCTACTGTTGATTACCTACTGTCCGTATTTAGGAGTACACGTACAACCGAAGTCATACTTTACAGATAATACAGTTAAAATAATATGAGACCCCATCTAATCCTTTAAGCTGTTTACCGTATAATAATTACAATGTTTTCTTGGTGAGGAGGTTGAGGTGACCTTCAACACTATAAAGCGACCCTGAGCAACAGCAGTGGATTGTACAACAAAAGACAGGCCACGGTACCAACGCCGGCTGTGTGTAACTAAAATTGACCGGAACACTTTTGTCCACACAATAAACTTTGTCAGAAGCAGAAGAAGAAGAGGCGAAATCAGTTCCGCTCCCACCGGCACCGCTCCGTGAAAACATTTGTTTCCATAATATTAATTCGCTCCATTCACACTGTCCGTTCCATTCTGTAGTCGCTGCTTGTAGTGGTACGAATAAACTCTTTGAAGAAACTATCGTTTATAAATTCCACTCACTCTGAAGACCACCTTATTAAACGATCTACTGATACTTTCGTTTTACAGTGAATTTTTAATTTGATTCACCACTTGTTGACAGACGGTTAACTTTGAGCATTACGTATTTTTGTTTTCACTTTTAATTCTCATTTTTACGTTATAGTTTCCTCCATCGATATGAGATCTGGCGAGATGTGGATTATCGTTGACCCTATTGTGTTTAATAAAATTAAAATAAAGTCCTTGAATGTGGCAAAAGTGTTCTTTTTTCTAAATGTTCTTTCCACCGCTGTTATAAACTTTTCATCTTTCATTCAAGTTAAAAACTTGTAATTCCTCCCTTATGGGCTCATTTGTATACGATCAAGGGCTGTTTTCTATAGCCGTGTTTACACAGACTGCTGTGAACAAATGTTTGCATTATTTGTTGTTATAAAGTTCAGTGGCGGCTGGTGTTATGGTTGCAGCGTTGCAACAACCACCAATATAGAATTACTAAACTATAAAATAATATACGAAAACATTAAGCAGTTAAAAGTGTCATAAATTTCAACGGAAAACGTATTAGATTCTATGCGGCAATGTTCACGTGCATTTCAAATGTAGCCCGCTTGCAACTTGAAGAGTAAATGGCAGAGCTTACTACACAAGCATATGGGAGAACGTGCGTTACTCTTCACAGTTGCTGTATGTTCCCTACCTTAGCTAGGCGGTTGCAAAGTTTCCGCAACGTTCCACTATCAGCGCTGTAGTGCATCTTTAATTTTGTCATGAAGTGTGGACAGCCTTCTTGATTTGTAAAATGTATCAAGTTTAGTGTTTATGTTGGTTCAAAGTAAACGTATACTCGTTGTTCTTGAGCTTATAAAATTATAGTTATAATTTTTTATAACTGTGATTGTAATAATTACGTGTCAATCAAAAATAAAAATTAAAAGATTTGTGAAATTTTATAAATTTTATACTGATTTATTTTTTCTTGTTGTTCGTAAATGAAAGCAGGCAGTATTCCACTCACTTCTCTTTTAGAGTAGAGTTTTCAAGTAATATTTTATGTAGTTGAATTTATGTGCCTTGCAGTTTATATACAGGGAAAATCTGTTCTTATAGCTCAAATGAGTCATTTAAAAATAACTAGCTTGTATTATAAATTTTCTGTTCTTATTTTTTATTTTTTATTTTTACTTAATTTTTTTTTGCTGTTCTCGTAAATACAAGGATCGCTTTCAAATCAGTGTATTATTTTATAGGTATAAAAAGCATGATACTGTTTATCTTTTTCTTTTCTCTGTATATTTAATATTTGATTACTGCAAAGTTAGTGATGCTTGTAGCAATAATTCATGAGTACGTGGGAACATGGAATCTGGCATAGGTAGACATACTGATAGAATCATTCCATTATCATTAGCAGCTCTCTTTTGGGGGAAAACAGTAACTTTCTATTTTCTTTCCATACGACAGCACTATGTATGATGCAGATATGTTGGTCTGCACCCTGTTTAATGTGCCCTTTTACCCCCTACCTCGTCAACACCCCCACCAACTCAACAACTACTGCAACCACCAAAATTTGGATGCACCAGCCGCCACTGGTAAAGTTATATATTGACAACCAAAGTTGAAAACCACAGTACTAGTTTGGCTTTATTTTTGTATGCAACGTTTAATCGCATGGACTCAAACTATTACTCAGGTCATTTACTGACCTGACCTCACTTCAGTCTTGCTCCAGTATCACTTCAAGATGTCGAGTGTGGAGGATGTTGTACTTGCTGCAGATTTTGGCGAAACAACGGACATCAAGAAGATACTGAATCAGACCGTCATTAAAATCGAGAGCTAAGTACAGTGGAAGTCAGCTTTTGAAGGATTTAAATACAGATGACATTGATCCTTTGTCAGTGAATTGAGATCTGATGGTAGCTAAAAACTTGCAAATCATGTTTACAGCAAATGTTTACAACTTCCTTTGATCTAAAGGTTCTAAGTACATTAATTAGCCCGTCATAGGGTACCAGCCTATAGATTGTTAAGTCGTATGAAGGGGCTGCATCCTTACGGGCTATGATGACTTCCGGTAATTTTTATTCAGGATTGTCTTCTCCTAGCCTCTGATGCTCCAACACCCACCTGCAAGGCAGCAGAAAAATGTAATCCCATAAAAATAGGACGTAGTATTACACTCGACTAAATGTAACTAGATTCACGATAAGCCTGTCCTCGATCCCTTCTCTTAACTTGGTACTGGTGGCTGTTGCTGTCCTCCACCAGGAATATTTATCGAACTTCCGGTCCAGATCTGTACCCTTCTGCATCAACAAGGTCACCTCTTGTAGGATGTGGCACTTGACCACGTACTACTGTCTTGGCTGGTGAGACGCTGAGGGCTTCCTTCGGGAGCTAACATCACTTCATCCAACCTGGAAACTAGTGAGAACCAGTGCCCAGTCAACCTGGTACAAAGGTACTACCTCTCCAGATTCCCTCGACCCCACTCGGGACACTCCTTTCTTGTAATTTATAAGACGCAAATTGGCAATTAACCCAACCTCTCCTGAACGATTCGACTGTTCAAAAACGGGTCTGTTACTTCTAAAATGTATAAATACAATTTTCTCTTAGCATGCGTCTTGGCTTCAGCATCTAGCAATTTTTTTTTTTTTTTTTTTTGCGCGGATAACAGCCAAATAGCGTGGAGATTCTGGACTGTAACACCTGATCACGGATTCTTGATCGAGCCGGTTCTCTTTGGTCTAACCGCAGTTCCCTAAGTCTTACAGGTAACAACCGAAAGATTTATGTTATGCAGGCGATGATGATGACGATGATGGCAAGTAACTTATCAGATATAAACAGACCGTTATTGCATCAATTCCATACATGACCTATAACGAATTTCGGTATATTTCTATGTCCAAACAAACTGGTCTTATCTGTACACGTTACTATTTGTTCACGACCTGGTAATTCTGTACCACGTACCTGTAGTAAATTAATATACAAAGAGAAATTCTGAAATGAACATAAAGCATGGGATTTAGAGACTGAGTCTGGAGTCAACGGAATGTCTCGTAGTTGTAGAAAAAGAAGACTTAGACTTAGTTTAATGGAGTTTAGTACACAAGTGGTCCTGTGTACAGCACCTGGCCCCGAGTTCAAGGTGCGTCTTTCAGCCTCCCCCTCCAGGGTCGACTTTGCCTGTCGAAATGAGTACCTTGGATGATTTCTGGGGTGAAGCGTAGTGCCGGCCATGTACGCCGAAAGACTCATATTAGGTAGTCTCTCGTAACTAACTGTAGAATCGTTAGGGGCCCATTATCTTCTTCTTCTTCTTCTAGAAGGCTTGTACTTGTTTACAATTACCGGTATTCTATCTGCATCTATGAGACTTAAATGCTGTCTCCATTATCCCCCATCTTCTTCAGTTTTCTCATTTAGATTATATATATTTAATTCTTCCTGTATATATCTACATTTCTTATATAATCCCTTCTTGTACATCCTTTAACCCTTCTTAAAAATCTCAACTCTGCTGATTGTATGTTGCTTTTATCTCTTTGTTTTGTAATCCAGGATTCAATAGCACTGGAACAGCCATTGTTTTGTAGAATTTTAATTTTGTCTCACGTCTCATTTTATTTTTCAGTGTTCTGTTTATAGCATTATGTATTTTTTGTAGTATTTTGTAAAATGGGCCATTATTATTATTATTAATTAAATATCAACTTAAGAGAGACGCATAGAAAACTGTAGAAGTCAAGGACGAAGATCTATATAGAAAGTAAATAAAATTTGTTGGAAAAAGGGAATGAGAACGGACATCAAGAAGGGATTCAACCGTACGACAGTAGGGTGAAGTGTCGCGAGGCACACGCCAGAAGTGATAACCGGTAGCATTTTTGATTGGCATCACTGTGTGACTGCTACGTTAGATATGGTGGCGCAGCCCCAAAGCTCGATTCCATAAGTCTATATGGGTTTCAGAGACGTAGTCTTTAGCTAGATAAGATTTTCTGCCTACCAGCCAGTTCATCATCATCACCACTCCAAGGATTAGGCCATAGACCTGTTGCGGAACCCATCTCCTGTCGGTCTACCGATATCTCTCTTCCCAGTAGGGTGATAACCCAAGGCAGCCACGGTTAGACGGATATCAGGCATGCGGTTCAAGTGTTCACACCATCTCCTTCTGTGGTCTTCAATCTCCTGGTAATCTGATTTCCGAGGCTCGTACGAATTCTGTAAGAACATATATTTTTTACTTAAGCAGATTACTAGCCTGCTGGAAAACTGCCAACCTGGAGAACAAGGAACTTTGATTTCGGGCTGCTCTTCCCCTAGAGAGTTGCTTTCACCTCAGCTGACGAGCTCTCTCTGCCCGATCGCAGAAGACTAACTAACTTAGCCCATGTGTGCAGCCGTTGGCCAACTATAGGCACTTCCGCCTCCACACTAGATGCACACCCTGCTACCGATGTGCACCATCCTTCCAGGCCAGTACTCAGAATCCCAGGCTGCCCTGACAGAACCCCCATCTCTTTTTGCTTACCGATCCACTCCGTCGAAGGGATTGGCTACCACAACCTTGGAGTGGATTGGTAATGTACGACGATTTTGATTCGTTGAGCTTGATTTTCCATACTGCAGAAAGGGGTTTGAAATAATACAGAGATTTTAAATAGCCGATGACCAATAAAACAAACTGACCTCTTCAGAAAAGACGGGTCACGCACCAGTCTCGGACGGAGGTTCCTCTGTAACCGAAGCTTCAGCACATATCGTAAGCTTCAGCGTATTCAATTTAAGCGCAACTACTAAGCACATTGATCGTACACCATAATCGATCTACTCTGCTGCACGGAATCGATCGTTCCGTGACGTTCTCGAACAGTAAACAGCCTAAACAGTTAACTAGCAGAAAGGTCAGAGACGCCTTATCTTTACATAAACATGCGACTAGTTTATATCGGCCGAACCACGGTACGTCGTTTGTCATTCTAAATGAAGACACAAAGACACTGCTGTGCCATTGTTTGCGGGCGGACGACGGACTATAAAGTCAGCATCGACGATGATGTTGTCTGATCTGTGTGTAACTGATCTGTCTTAACAACAAACAAACGGGGGGAGCAGGGGGAGGGAGAGAGAGAGAGAGAGAGAGAGAGAGAGAGAGAGAGAGAGAGAGAGAGAGAGAGAGAGAGAGAGAGAATGACAACAACAACGTTTACGATACCAAGTGCAGAAAGAGAGTGAGCGAGTACAACGACTGACACAGTAATGCATTCGTATGTTGGTTGACATTGACGTCCGATTAGAATATGCTAATGCGCCGTTGTGAAGACAGGTGATTGCCCGCGCGCGCGTATGCACTCTCACCATACGTATTTATTTACGTAAAGATTTTTATACACATATATTTCTTAAACGCGCGCTCGCGAATGTGTGTGATTGTAAAATATTTTTAGGGCTTAAAGAGCAATATAGGAGAAGTTGGAAAAATTAAAAGATTCCATTATGTAAACTATTTATTCAGCAAAACTGGCTTCACAGTCAAACATAAATAAATACTCTTCACGATTATTAGAGGAATAATCACGATGTTTTTTTACAGATTTTTCTTTAAATTGAAGGAGACAATAATAGAAAAGACGTTTATTAATAGAAAAATAACAGAAGTTTATCGAGACGCCCGCTTTACATTTGTGGACTACAAGCGAACTGTTGATTAAGCGAAGAGACTTTTGCTTTTCGAATATTGTGTAGAAACGGTGATTTACCAGCCATCTCGTTACCTGTTTTTCTGGACAGCGGCTATCAGAAACAGCTGATGATGTAGTCTTAATACAGAAAACAGACGATGAGCTGCAGAATTCTTTACATCGTTTAAATCATATTTGTAAACAATACGATTTTCACATATCTAAGGAGAAAACAAAAATCATGGCTTTTTGGAGGAAGTTTCCAGTCAGATAAAAAATTGTTCTTGATGGAACAGTTTTGGAGCAAGTCTCTGACCTCAATTACCTGGGTTGCACTATCAGTATTGGGAATGACACAGGCCGAGATATCACTACAAAAATATCGAAGTTTCAAATGATGTGTCGCGTCATACATAGAACGCTGAGGGAAAAGACAATGAAGGAGCCACGGCTTAAATTTTATAAAACAATCCCAGTGCCTGTTGTACTATATGGGTGTGAAACATGGGTTCCTACAAAGAAGACTCAATACCAATTTCAAATGATGTGTCGCGTCATACATAGAACGCTGAGGGAAAAGACAATGAAGGAGCCACGGCTTAAATTTTATAAAACAATCCCAGTGCCTGTTGTACTATATGGGTGTGAAACATGGGTTCCTACAAAGAAGACTCAATACCAATTTCAAATTTCGCAAATGATGTTTATGAAAAGAAAAAAAGGGTTGTACGAGACAGAATCGTTTGCGCAATGAGGATATTAGAGAAGAGCTACAGGCATTCTCCATAAATGATAAAATCCAGACATATCGCAGGGAACGGTTACAGCATCTGGACAGAATGGAGGACGGACGACTACCTAAGGTTGCGTTTCGATATAGACCCTTTGGTACAAGAGATGTAGAAAGACCGAGGGTGGGATGGAGGGATACTCTGTGAAGACGGAACAGGCAAAGTGCCTACTCCGTGAGGTGCAGAAGAAGAAGAAGAAGAAGAAGAAGAAGAAGAAGAAGAAGAAGAAGAAGAAGAAGAAGAAGAAGAAGAAGAAGAAGAAGAAGAAGAAGAAGAAGAAGAACTTTTGTTACTATTGATATATTGATTCGTTATTTAGAATTTTTTATGTCTTCGATCAATGTACAAAAAATACTGATTACCAGACAGGTCACTAGTAACCAATTACAGTTTTGTTATTTATTAAACTTGTATGCTTCCTGAAAAGTACAAATTTTATTAAATTCTATATAGCACAGTTTATTAACTAACATCATATTTTTAAACAAACCACAAAATTTATTTCACAAAAAATGTAGTGTCATCTGCAATAATTTTCAATAACTATAGCTTTATAATTTTCGATAATTTTAGTATAGGACTAATATTAGCATTATAATTAAATACAAATATTCAGGCATAAGGACATTTAATTTTACAAAAACAGAATCTTTGTATTACAAAAACATTACTTGAATCCAATTCTTAACTTGCCTCGGTGCATTCTTAACTGGAATCACCGCTCTATTGTGCAGTAAACCAAATAATTTATACTCTCCAAATACCGAAAAAGGAAATGTTTGCGAAAAAGGAAAATGTGGAGCATTTCCAATGAAACAGGTGGTCCATTACCAAGCAGAATACGCTATTGTATAAGAAGGTTTAGGTCTATGTCACACAGACGGAAGACAAAAAATAAAAGTTTTGCTTAATTTGATATTACTTTTTTTTTTAATTACGGTACATAATTCTACTCAATGAAATAAGGAACGAGACTCGACTAAAATTTTATACGGTAACGGGTGGGCCAGTGTTGTCGCATGGTTCTGAAACTTGGGGGGCTTCCGGCGAAGAAACATCTGAGTAGGATACAGGCATTGGAGACGAGATTATTGCTAAAAGATTGCACACAAAGAGGTAGACTCTACAGTGAACACATTCGTAAGGAGTTGAACATTTTTAATAACCAAGATCGTATTGGAGAAAACAAAGAGAGATGGATTGCTCATATGAATAGGATGGCAGATGACAGATTACCTAAGGAAGTTTGGTAATTCAGGCCTGCTGGACAAAGAGGTATAGGAACAGTTGGTGAAATGGATGTATTTCCTTTGGGAGAGGAACAGGCAATTCGCCTATGGAAGGAAGAAGAAGGGTCCTAGTGAATTGCAAGCAGACATAATAGCGACGAAGTACAAACGTTATAGAAAAAAGCTCTTACAAAAATACCTGCGATTACTACATCACGGCGTAAAAAAACCGCGATATGTTTTTAAAATAGTAAACAGACGAGAGCTTAAAATTAACTCCGCTCGACAAAGAGTTCACGGATTATCGTTCGGTATGGTACATCAATTGCGTGACGTTCTTGTTGCCCCTAAACAATAGCAACAATGAAGATGAGATCAGATGATTCTAGAGGTTCGAGGCAACGATCAAACGATAAATTTTGAGCAAATTGCCTTTAATTTATTATTTACACCCTCACGGTCAAACAGTTTAACTTTTCAGTGTTTGAAAATTCCAGAACAAATAAACTGTCCAGTGTCGGTAATAGAAAACCAAACACAAATGAGAGTAGAGTACACTTTTTCTGCTCGACTATGGAATGTAATAGTAGTAGAATAAGCGGTATGGAGAACCATACATAACTTGTTCCATGTTCTAAAATTTATATTTAAAATCATTTTCGAAATGAAATATTTCCATAAAAACTACTTTTTTCTTCAGAAGTACTGTGGTGACTAACGTATAAAACTCACGTTAGCGCGCTCGATTTTCACTGATGATGGCAGTCGGTGGCACTGCCGAAACGTCTTGTGTTTTGCAGAAAACATTGGACCACGGCCAAACAGCCCGGGAAGGAATTTGAACAACAAACTACTTCTTTATTGCCGATAACGTAGTACACATTAAAAAAATTATCCCCTCCCCCTTCACCTATCATTTTCATTTATAGAAAATTACCCCTCCCCCTTCAACTACCCTTTTAATTTATAGATATTTCATCTACCTTTCTACAGTGGATTATTATGATCTTCTTTTCAGGATACTTTATTTATCAAAATTAAGTACTTTACTCTTGTTAAAACATAAAACGTTGCAGGTAAACTACCCCTTCCCCTTAACCGATCTTCACCAAAAACAACATACCTTGAGTCCTGTACCACTCGGGTACATATGCAAAAAACTATTTGATTCTGTTTGAATTTACGGCAGTTATCGTTCGTCATAGAAAAAATTACTCTTGTTAAAACATGAGTCCTCTACAACTCATGTACATACGCAAAAAATTAGTTAATTCTGTTTGAATTTGGGGCAAAAAATTCTACACACAGACACTTTTCTGAAAATTACATTTCTTCATGTTTTGAGGGTAGTACAATCAGAATCGGCCCTTATCTCAAACACGTTTTTTTTCGCCATCACCATACTTCTATTTCCTTATGGCACATGGAAGTAAAAAGAATGACAAAAAATGTAGAAACCCGTTTATATTTTAAAATTTCAAGAGAGTGTTATTCTCTTGTAGAATAACAAATAAATATTTGTAGAACTACAAATGAATAAAATGCAACATAAATATCATAGAAATCATATATCATAGAAACACAAATATCTCTTTTAGAAAAATAATGTAATAAAAATATAAATATGGCATACATTACAAGAAAAACCCATTATTCAAGTACACGTATTATAAATTGAATAGTAGAAATAGGTTTAAGAAGTTTAAAACATTCTTCAAATTTCACTTACTTTTAAATAATTATGTCATATTATTACTCTTTCTAATAAAATGGAGCATTGATATCTTAGACGCCCACGGGCGTCATAAACTCTGTTAAAGTACTGACTAATTGCCGGGCTCTTAGGCCTTGGTCTAAATGCTGTCGATTGAAACAGACGTTTCGGGCCCACCACTTCAGTGTTGCGATATAAAAGGTAACTATTATATCTTCTGCCACAGTACTATGGCAACTGATGAACAGTGTGCCAGTTAAATCGTAACACTGAAGATGGCCTCCAATGGTGGGGCCGAAATGTCTGAATCGACAGCATTTAGACCAAGGCCGGCAATTATTAGCACTTTAACAGAATGGATCGTTATTATTTTCTGTTAAATTCAGAGTCAGTTTGCTAATTAAAATCCTTTTATAAGTGAAGCAGAGTTATTTTTCAATCCCCCAAACCACCTTCCTCTTACAACAGACGATAAATAGCGCAAGGTTGCAGAATTATTGACTAGAAAGCATATATTTATTATTGTCTCCAAAAATTCCTCATCACATAGACTTTTTCGTTTAATAACTGACTCCAAATATACGCAGTGAAAGAAAATTAAAGAGTTTAAATTATAAAGAAAACTTAATGCAGTACTAACAAAATCGTTTTACATAGACACAAGCAAGCACTTCGTGTGCAAACAGATAAAAGATTCATTTAAATGTTCAGCAGCAATGATGCAGAGCAGTAAACTAGAATAGAATACGACGTAGCCAATCAGCGGCAGCGTTGTGTCGGACGGACCATGAGAACCAGACGACGACGACGACGACGACGACGACGATGAGTTTGATGGATTGAAACAAGTGACGGCGTACACGGTGTGTGTGTGTGTGTGTGTGTGTGTGTGTGTGTGTGTGTGTGTGTGTGTGTGTGTGTGTGTGTGTGTGTGTGTGTGTGTGTGTGTGTGTGTGTGTGTGATTGAGTCGTAACTGGTGCTGGTGGTGGACAAAACAATAAAGTATATACGCAGACCAGACCGAACTGAACTGAACTGAACTGCTACCAAACGCACCGCGACCACAGAGCTATCAATCAGAACACAACGGCAATTAAACTGGCCTTCCAGCTGGGTGGTCTTATTTAACCAGTTGCTGTTGCAGCGGGAGCGGGAGCAGTTTTGTATACTAATTAGGCGAATGTGCGCGCGCGTGCGCGTGCGTACAGCGATCGACTCAAAGAATAACGAAAACACTGTAGTGTAGAGGTTGTTGTTTCCAAAATTAGCATTATCTCCTCAAACAAACGTCCTACCACTATTACTACCACTATTATTACTAACAACACTATAATTTCGTACAACTGGGCACGTGGAAAATTTAATTTTATATAGGCCTATATACGAAAAGACACGCGTACACCTGTCTAATGGGAGATGTGTGTGAGAATGAGAGAGAGAGAGAGAGAGAGAGAGAGAGAGTTTGCTATATTGTACTCAATCTCCTCCCTTATACTTAATATGGGGCTACAATGAATCGGAAAACTATTATCACAAGTTTTTTTTTTTACTTTGTTTCAAAGACCGATTAATATAGCCTATTGTAGATATTACTTTTTTTACTTCTGCACCCCCACTCTATAATTAATTATTAATCCAAATATATTCTTATGTTTCTCAACAGACAGACGGTATAACACGTGGTTATTTCGTAGTTACAGTATGACGGCCCAGCGTATTGTACGCCACCCGGTTGTTGGATCTACACCCAACAAACGAGCAAGCACTGATGAATGCATGTCAAAACTGGCAACAGGTGAAGAGTGTTTTCAACCCCGGTTACTATGATTACGTTCTCTCCACACACACTCACCGCCTGCTTTGGTCTCAGATCAGCGGAATAGAGACGAGTCCTGAAATACAATAAATGGCTTTGCCGATCCTTCGTCCCAGGGCCGGCCCTGGGGTAGAGCGAGAGGAGCGACCGCTCTAGGCGCCGGGTGAGGAGCGGCGCCAAAGTCCGATTGTGAAAAAAATAAAATTTTGTTGGAGTCTTTTTGCCACATTTCGCTCTTAGCTGCCTACGTCCTATAATGAAAAATAATGTTATGAGTATCATTGGCGGCGCGGGACTCGGCCAGCATGCCACCATCGACCGCCCCGCCACGCGCCACACGGTATCCGCTCACTCCTGCGCCCCCGATCGAACGAACTAACGAAATCGAAGAAACTCGAAAGTACTAGTCTAGTCAGGGAGACTAGTCTAGTGGTCCAACGCATCACGTCGTGTACGTAATAAATAAATAATAATAATGTAATAACGCACGTGCATGTTTCGTGCATAATGCGAGTTTCCATTTAATGTTTTGTCGGCTCAAAAATCGTGTAAGTACACCTACCACATTACTTTTTGTTTTTATTTAAGTACAACAAACATATTCCTTTTGTGATAGATGACAATACTCGGCAAAATTTAAGAAGTCGGATTTTTAAAATACAACATTCAGATCTCGCGGTAAGACTTAGGATACTTGCTTGCTCAGCAAGTATCTCCCACTCTCGCCTCTCTCAGCGTCATGAAAGGATCCAGGGGGAAGAAGCAGCATAAAATACTATACAGAATATCGATGTTGCTGTTTTTTATTTATTTTTTATTATGTTATCTGATTACTTTTTGGTTTTAGCATTACTCAAACTGATCCAAATGTTAAATACAAAATACTAATTAACAGTAATTTTGTTTATGTTGCAGCAAGAGTGCAATATGAATAGCAACTTAATTTTGATTCAATAAACGTATTGCTTTTAGAAAACTTGGTGTTTTACTTAACAGAAACTGAATTATAAATGATTCGAAAGGTGTCGACCAAGGGGCGCCGAACGGGATTCTCGCTCCACCCTAATAAAGGGCTAGGACGGCCGCTGTTCGTCCTGGACTGAGTGAAGATTGCTGATTCTGGTACGAAAGAAAATAATTTTGACACATACATATGTATGTATGTACATACATATACGCGCGTACATGCATACATTGTTACATTACCAAAAGCCGCCCAGTAAAAGGGAGGGAATA